>JASUUG010001008.1:0-1200000 GCA_030449905.1 Luvunga scandens
GGTTATTCCAACCGATATCCACAAGATTATTACTATCCGTCTACGAAAAGTCAAAACAACCACAAATTAAAGGAAGAAAAGTAATTCTACTAAATTAAGCCTACGGAGCATAAGACTGAGACTTCACCTTCAACCCAAGTCAGAAATGAATTAGCCACCATATTTGAACTAGGGGTAAAATGGGAATTTTATTAAAATACGTAGAAAATACAAAGATGGAGATGGAATTACAGAAAATGGAGTCCAAAAATGGATTCAGGGGTGTCAAATTAGGGGAGCCCTTTATAGATAAACCGAGTAAATCACCTTATCTGACAAAAACAATTTGGACGCCAGGATTGCGCCCACGGCAAGCTTCCTATCGGACAACACATCATCGGGCTGTTATTCTCGTATATGCATGTACCGCATACACATTTTTTTTCGCCCACTAACATTCTCGCCACATCACCGCCAACATTTTTTGTCCCATAAGCTCGTGACACGCCATCGGGCCAACGCCACATCATCGGGCCAACGCCACATCATTCGGCCCAATCAAATGCCGCCACGCCATCGTGATAGTGCCACGTCATCGCATAAAGTGCCACGCCGCGATACGTGACATGTGAACAAGCCGTGCCGTGAACAATGTCGTGACGCATCGTATATATCAACAAGCATCAGATGTGCGGAACGATCAGTATATGTGAACAAGACCATTTTTCTTTTACGCCCTCCTAAGGTTTTCGACTGTCCTGAGTTCAAAAGTGTTGTCCGTTTTTCCATCTGATCTCTCGTTTATTGTGAAATGACCATGATATCCCCTAAAATACATAAAATACTTAATTAAAAAAAACATAAATAATTAAATTACAAAGGACTTAAAAACATAAAAATAGGGATGTTAGTGAGACTTGGAGTGTAAAATGATGTTTTTCTCCATTATAAATATACACTTTCTAATACTCAACACACCCCCCAACCAGCTTGTTGCTAGTCCCTAGCAATTTGAGCGAAAACAACACTGAAACAAATTTTTTTTTTTTTTTTTTTATACTGTGGTATTTATTCAATCAGACTAATGATAACAATCAAATAAAAGTATAAGCATTATCTGCAGTCTAAAGAAATATCATTCCCACATCAACTCTCCACATGAATCAGTTTAGAAAACTTTGTCACAACTTCAGTAATCTAGTTACTTTTAAGAATGACATGCAAATCCCAAAATCTCACCGGTAGTAGTGATACTCTCACAAAGAAATTAAACCCAAAAATAATCACTCCAGTGAATGGTAAATTGAGTGAAAATAATAAAGAAGAAATATCACACACTCTCACCAAGGTGACAAAAATATGCCCTCAGCTTAGAAATATTACGATTTTAATTTAAAAATGCTAATCAAACCAATACATTTATCATCCTTTTTTTTTTTTTTTTTTTTTTTTAGATGCATTTCACATCTTTTCAACATATATAACTAGTTTTATTTTAATTATAGTTCAAAATCGAAGGACTTTTATTAGGATGTAACGTAGGCTAGGGACGTGGCTAACAAAAAAAAGGATAATAGGAAAAACAAAATATATGTTTGAAAAATAGAGAACTTTGGAGATTGTAAGGTGTTTTTCACTTGATTTTTTTATTTTTATTTTTATTATTATATTTTTTTTTATTTGTAAACATTTTTTTTTCTTTTGTTTTTTTTTTTTTTTTTTTTGTGAATGCAAAATTATCTCTATTTTCAAACATAAATTGGTTGTGATAAATAAAAAATATAAAGTGATACTACACGTTGAAGTGACAAGATAATAGGCCACAAAGAAAAAGTCTTTATTTTTATTATTTTATTATTATTATTATTATTATTTTTAAGGCTCAAAGGGTTAACTATGGATACATATTAATAGGGTTGGCTAGAAGTGCTCAAACGGACCAAAGATGGCCTTTCTCGTCATCTTTAGAGTTCTAAATAATCTTCCATATCTACTAGTTAGATGGACCTTCGGACAAGCAAGAACACACACTTTAGTTTTTTTTTTTTTTTTTTTTTTTTTTTACAGAAATTTGGAGATAATGTATAAAGCAATAAACGCTATGTTTGAATGAAAAATGGGCAAAAAGGGTTCTCCAAGAAAAATAACAGGCTCAAAAACTCACTTGGAAATTATTATGACATGTGCATTCTTTCAAACAACTTATATTTGTCTCCAACATCAACATGTAGAGTAACAAACATGGTGTAACATAACTAAAGACCAAAGATAATACAAATACTAAAATTTGAAAGTTATCATGTCATCTAATTATGAAAAGATCACACAAAATGTTTTTTTTTTTTTTTAATAAGAAGATGCGTTTCTAAAGTCACTGCACTCCATATTCAGCCATCTTCGACTAAAAAAATTTAACCACAGTTAGTTTCTAAAATAAAAATTAGTAAAAACTACACCAAGATTGAAATATTCCACAATTGTCAACTATTCCCTCCCCCCAATCAGAACGAAACATTGTCCTCAATGTTGAAAGAAAATAGGGTTTAGAAGACATCACCTGAGTGCTGGATCACAGAAGAAAATATTTACAAGCGGAGAGTTAAATCTAATTTGCACTTCTTACTACGCCATCAATTACCATCATTAGTTGGCCATTCCAAAGACAAGGGTCTTGGGATATGGCTCAGTCATAAGCTTCAGAATGCATCAATTAACTCGTTAGCAGTATGAGCACAAATAAAGATTTTTTTCGCTGTGAAAGGGATGAAATGATTTTTTATTGCATGGTTAAGAAATGCGATGAAGCCGTCATAAAAGTTATTGACATTTAACAAACCGATGGGTTTTCATGAATGTTGGGATGGGCCCAAGATGCTAATGTGATTAGTGCCTCACAGAGTTGCAAGATCTCTTGGTAGGAAAATAAAAGCATCAAGATGATTTAGCATTTCGATTATTCTTTCTTGCATATCCGAGGCAAATAACTCTTCTCAGGTTGGTGAGTCGACATACAAGGCCAACGATTTGAGGCTTCTTGGGATGATGCCTAACACTTGGCTCCTCCGAGATAAAAAATTTTCCTTCCGAGACTAGTTTTGATAACCCCGGTCACCTCTTCCATAAAAAAGATGCAAATTTCTTTCTGTTTATCGTTGACCAAGATCGATGGTCGCCTCAACGAACTCTTTATGTTTGCCATAGTTAAATCCAGAGAGCACACAAATGTTCTTGAATTGTTTATTGGGAGTAGCTGCCATTGGGATGCTTCTCAAAAACAATTTGTGAGTCTAAAAGAAAAGGGTCATATTTCAAGGATCTTGGTGACAATGATTTTCTGTTTGATAGGAGGTAGCATGTCTATGTCAATTAACGCAGAAAGCACATGGCTCGAGAGTCAAAAAGGAAATAGTAAAAGAAAAAGCACTCAATTATTAAAGACAACAATGCAATTGATAAAACAACGGTGAAATAAAAAAACAACAAAGAAAGTAAAACAACAAGAAAAGGATATTTACAAGTAGTTGTGATTGTGGCTCACATCTTCCTCTCGGTTTACGCCCGTAAACGGCCAACGCCTCTATGGGTCGAGGATAGGCTTCCCATCCAGTTTTCTTATAAACCGCAAACAGGTCGTTTATAGTCGATTCCCAAGACTATATCGGACACGTTCTTTCAAATAATGGCCATAATCGGAGAATTCTTTGTTTAGACGTATCCATCTGGGATGCGTTTCAAGAGACAAAAGGATATCATCCAATGACTCTTTATTCAAGCCATCCCTAATGAATTGAATCTTATCTTCCCTATTATCAGACATCATTCCGAAAGAACAAGGATTTTTATCGCATTGCATTCTGGCACACTTATGACAATTAACATGAAGTTTTTCAGCTCTTCGTTTTCTCGAATAATTTCCTTTACCGCAACCAGGCATGTATGCAATAAATTTAGGAGGCAACTCACCTGCCAAACGTACTTTGGCCTCAATTAACCAACGGATGTCAACAGGGATGTTATTTCTCATAAGCAATCGCATGCGTTCGGACCGAGCTTTATAGATCGTAAGGAGGGCATTCTGAGGAAGTGAAGAAAATCGCTTGTGAAGCTTTTCTAGAATCATGTTTCTGTCCATACCTTCTTCTCAGAATATCAGTTATTATGGGAAACTGAAGTAACCGACTTTGATTGTCACGGAGTACCGTTATCCGCCACTTATACGGGAAAATAAATCAAAACACAATTCGTCCTCGTATTGAGTTAACCTCAAGCTCTAATTGGAAGTTATATATCCCATCTTCTATTCCTCTGAGTTGTCTTTCTAGATCTTGACATGGGATACCAACTCCGGAGGTTGTAGCTTCCAAATATGATGTGTTTTATAAAATTGTATCGGCTTCTCGGATGAGATCGTATACGTTGAAGTTATGCGAGATGTTTGAGGATCTGTCTAATTGAGGCATACATGATTAGAAGTGATAAAAGAAAATTGAATGATTAAATAAACGCAATTTCACACAAATTTAAATCAGAAAAGAAGAAATAAATAAGAAAAAGTCTCAATTCAAGTTTGACGGGTCACTCAAATCGATTTCGGTGTCATTTTCATGTGGTTAGATCTTTGTAGATATGACTTTAATCTCGACCATTAACCTTAAAAGTTACACCGTTCTTTGGATCCTTAATTTCAATTGCTCCGTGTGGAAAAACAAGTATGAACTATAAAGGGACCACCCATCGAGAGCGTAACTTACACGGGAATAGGTGTAAGCGAGAATTGAATAAAAGTACTTTCTGACCTGGTGTGAAAGATCTTCTCATAATGTGCTTGTCATGAAAGACTTTCATTCGCTGTTTGTAAATTTTGGCATTTTCGTATGCATCATTACGAATTTCTTCAAGTTCTGCCAGCTGTAATTGTCTTTCTGAGCTAGCTTGCTGCATATCAAAGTTGAATTTCTTAATGGCCCAGTATGCACGATGCTCGAGTTCCACAGGTAGGTGGCAAGCTTTTCCATATACTAGCCTATAGGGTGACATCCCAATCGGGGTCTTGAAAGCTGTTCTATATGCCCATAATGCATCATCTAGTCTTAATGACCAATTTTTTCTATCTGGTCTCACCGTTTTTTCTAATATGTGCTTTATCTCTCGATTAGAGATCTCAACTTGGCCACTGGTTTGTGGATGATATGGGGTCGTCACTTTGTGAGTAATGGAATACTTTGTCAAAAGTGCTTTGAATGATTTGTTACAAAAGTGGGCTCCACCATCACTGATTATTGCTCGAGGGAATCCAAAGCGTGAAACAATGTTGCTTTTCAAAAATCTGATCACCACCTTGTGATCATTAGTTTACACGCGGGCTTCTACCCATTTCGATCGTAGTCAACAAATGACCAATATGTATTGATGGCCAAAAGAAGCGGGAAAGGGTCCCATGAAGTCAATACCCCATACATCAAAAATCTCAACCACTAAAATTGGGTTTAGTGGCATCATGTTCCTTCGTGTAATGCTTCCCATTCGTTGACACCTATCACATGAAGAACAAAAAATATAAGCATCTCGAAATATAGTTGGCCAATAAAAACCACATTGTAATATTTTAAAGAGTTTTTCTTAAGATCGAAATGGCCTCACATGCTTGTTCATGGCAAAATGAAATGATATTTTGAAATTCATTTTTCGGGACACATCGTCGATAATTTGATCCGCACAATACTTGAACAGATAGGGTCATCCAGAAAATTTTTTTATTTCGCAAAAATTTGGCCTTGTCTCGCTTAGTCAATGCTCAGGAAGTTTACCCGTAACAAGATAGTTAACTATATCAAAGATACCATGGTAATACTTCCACACTCATTAGTTGTTCATCTGGAAATGATTCATTTAATGGAAATGGTTCTGTAATTGTATCAAAATTTAGACGAGACAGATGGTCTGCAACAACATTTTCTGTGCCCTTCTTATCCTTGATTTCAAAGTCAAATTCCTGCAAAAGTAACACCCAAAAGTCAATTAGTCTAGCTTTTGTATCTTTCTTTGTGAGAAGATATTTAAGAGCAGCATGATCTGTGAAAACAATTATTTTACAACCAATGAGATAAGATCGAAATTTCTCTAATGCAAGCACCTTTTGCTAGCATTTCTTTTTGATGGTTGAATAGTTCAATTGTGCATCATTTAATGTCATACTAGCATAATAAATGACATGGGGAATTTGATCAACTCTTTGTCCTAATACTGCTCCTACTGCATAATCAGATGCATCACACATAAGCTCAAATGGTAAGTTCCAGTTTGGGGGTTGAATGATGGGTGATGATGTTAACAACTGCTTTAGTTTCTCAAATGCCACAAGACAGGAATCATTAAAGACAAAAGGTACATCCTTAGCAAGTAAATTGCATAAAGGTCTAGAAACTTTGCTAAAATCTTTAATGAAACGTCTGTAAAAACCCGCATGCCCAAGGAAAGATCTTACTTCTCTGACTGTTTTAGGTGGAGGAAGATTGAAAATAAGATCCACCTTGGCCTTATCCACCTCAATACCTTCGCTCGAAATGATGTGACCGAGAACAATACCTTGTTTTACCATAAAATGGCATTTCTCCCAATTTAGGACCAAATTCTTCTCTATGCATCTCTGCAGAACTAGTGTTAGATGATGTAAACATTGATCAAATGAATCACCAAAAACAGAAAAATCATCCATAAAGACTTCCAAGAATCGTTCAACCATATCAGAAAAAATGCTTAACATGCATCGTTGAAATGTAGCAAGGGCATTACATAATCCAAATGGCATTCTCCTATATGCAAAAGTGCCAAAAGGGCAAGTGAAAGTGGTTTTCTCTTGATCTTTTGGTGCTATGGGAATCTGATTATATCCTGAGTAACCATCTAGAAAGCAATAAAATTCATGACCTGCTAATCTATCAAGCATTTGATCAATAAATGGTAGAGGAAAATGATCTTTACGTGTGTGTAATTCAACTTTCTATAATCAATGCATACACGCCATCCTGTAGTTACTCTAGTAGGTATTAATTCATTATCAGCATTGGTAACTACTGTGACTCCTGACTTTTTAGGGACAACTTGCACAGGACTGACCCATGAACTATCAGAAATAGGGTAAATGATACCTGCATCTAATAGTTTAAGGACTTCAGTTCTAACAACTTCTTTCATGTTAAGGTTTAACAGACGTTGCATTTCCCTAGTAGGTTTAGCATTTTCATCAAGGTGAATGTAATGCATACAGTCCACTGGGTTTATACCTTTTATGTCGGCTATGGTCCATCCTAATGCTCCTTTGTGCACTTTCAAAACTTCCAACAACTTACCTTTTTGTTCTTCATTCAGGGATGATGAAATGATTACTGGTAGAGTGCTTTCTTCTCCCAAAAATGCATATTCCAAAGTGTCGGGTAATGACTTGAGCTCGGGTTGTGGTGGTGATTCTAATGACGTACTGATTTTATTCTCTGATGGTGCTAGTTGTTCCACTCTTGACTTCCATTTGTTAGTGTCCATGGATGGTGCTGAATCGAGTAAGGCGTTAACCTCATCTACTGATCTGTCAATATCAAAATCCAAACCAAAGTGAGTTAAACATGTTTGTAAAGGGTCATCACTGAGGTTTGAAAGAAAAGCATTATCAATTAATTCTTCTATCCAATCCACATCAACAATTTCATCATCTGCATTGTGAGGTTGTTTGGCAATGTTGAAGATATTTAGTTCCATCGTCATATTGCCAAAAGACAAGCTGCATATTTCGATCTGCATTGAATGTGAGCATCGGCGATTTGCCAAGAAGGGTCGTCCCAGGATAATGGGGATCCGCTTTCAATCTCGGACTGGTTGAGTGTCAATTACAATAAAATCAACAGGAAAATAAAACTTATCTACCTGTATAAGACGCCCTCCACAATACCACGAGGTTTTTTCATGGACCGATCTGCAAGTTGTAACACCACCTGGAGTTGGGTGTAATTCTCCCACCCAAGTTTCACAAATCTTGAGTAAGGCAACAGATTTACACTAGCTCCTAAGTCCAACAAAGCATTCTCGATTGTGTGGTTCCCTATACTACATGAGATAGTGGGAGAGCCGGATCTTTGTATTTTAGAGGAAGTTTGTGTTGGAGTATAGAACTCACATTTTTCTGTTAAAAGGCCTTCTTTTGAACATGAATGTTTCTCTTTTTAGTACAAAGGTCTTTAAGAAACTTGGCATAAGATGGCACTTGTTTTATAGCATCAAGCGAAAGGGATGTTAACACTTTTTGTTTAAAGATTTCAAAAATCTCACTTGTAGATTTTCCTTTCTTTCTTTAGTAACCTCCGGGAAATGGAGCTTTTGCAACGTATTCTCGTGGGTTGGTTTCTTCTTTCTCCTCTCGATGATAGGTCTTCTTCATTTACCTAAGCACTGATTTGAGTTGTTTTTTGTCGGCATCTCCACTTTGTTGTCGACTTCTTTTCCTTTTCGCAAGGTCACGACGGCTTTGACCTCTCCATGCTTTCTTGAGGTGGAACGGTACTTACTTCCGTGCACTCACTTTAGGATTAGCCTTTGGTTGACTTGGGAATTTTCCTTTCTGTGAGTCATTGCCAAGGTTTCAATCGACGAAGCAAGTTGTCCCACCATTTTTTCAAGGTTTGGCG
This sequence comes from Luvunga scandens, assembly GCA_030449905.1. Taxonomy (NCBI): domain Eukaryota; kingdom Viridiplantae; phylum Streptophyta; class Magnoliopsida; order Sapindales; family Rutaceae; genus Luvunga; species Luvunga scandens. The sequence goes on from JASUUG010001008.1 coordinate 8,655, forward strand.
ATTGGGTTTGTGAGTTGAAGCCCGCTCTCATCTCATTTCAAGTTCATCAATGGTGCGGTTTTGTTGCTCGATTTTGGAGTAAGTAAGATTCTTGAAATTCTGGAATGCATCCTCCCATGGTCTAGCCGAGAATAGTTTGGGTTCGATTATATGGTCTAAATGGTGGTTGAGAGGCTTGAGGATTTTGAGGAATTGGTTGCATTGGTGGAGTGGAGTGAGTGCTGGTCCATTTCTGTTGGAATCCTTGAGACCATGAAAAATTGGGGTGGTCTCTCCATCAGGGATTATATGTGTTGGAGTAAGGGTTGTAGGTTGATGGCTTTTCATTACACCTATGGCATTGGCTTGATTTGAGTATGAGTCCTGGTCATGTGGTTCCGTTAATTTAGCATTTGTTAACGATCTTTATTTGTGGAAAGACCTTCAACTATGTCTTTGACTTCTTTAATTTCGAACTTGACTCGCCAATGTGAACCTCATTCACTCCTTAACTCTTCTAGTACTCGAGCGAACGACTCCGTTGTTGGGAATTATCTTGTCATTTGGAAAAAATCCCAAATCTCTGATGCACTTTTTGACATTAGCTCTCCTCCACTCGTTGCCATTAGCCATTCTTGTACATTCGACAATAATCCCTCCAAAAAGTATTGGCATTGGTGTCATTTTTTGTACACATTATGTGGACACTTTAGAAGTAGCCCATTGAATCGCTCTCATGCTTTGAAAAACTGCTTGTCTTCTCTTTGGGTAAACTCTGAAATTTCCCTGCGAATAGCATTAGTTTTATGCATTGGGAAGTATTTATTCAAAAATTTTGTTACCATTTGTTCCCATGATGTAATGCTATTAGCAGGCAATGCATTGAACCATGAACGAGCTCTATCCTTTAAAGAAAATGGGAATAATCTAAGCTTAACATCATCATCGAAAAATTCTCATATTTAAAAGTTTGACAAATAGCATGGAAATCATTAGGATGATTATATGGATCTTCATTTTCTAGGCCATAGAATGTTGGGAGACAATTTAGCACACTAGGTTTTAATTCAAAACTCTAGCAGCCTACATTTGGGTATCGTATGCATGATGTGCTCAAGTTAGCTAAGGGATCAAGTAGTCCTTAAATGGCCTCTCTTGTGGTCTTTGGTTGCAAATCCATTTCAAATTTATTTTTAATTTCAACGTGTTTGTGTGTGCGAAGTGTTTTTTCTAATTCAAAGTTTATATGCTCAAGATTTGGTAATTGTGACCTACGACCATGCATGCAAAGAAAAAAAAAATGATAACAAAATTAATAAAGATAAATAAGAGGGAGAAATTACAATACTAACCTTATTACTCATTTATTCAAATTTCTTTATGAAAATAACTCAAGCGCTATATATAGAAAAGAAAATACGTGAAACAAATTAAAATAAATTAAGAGGCGGTTGAACCTGCCGATTTCACAAAATAAAAAAAATAAAAAATTAAATTAAATAAAAATTAAATTACAGAAATTTAAAGAAGAGAAGAAAAGAAAAGAAAATAATACCTACTTCAGAATGTAATTTCTTTTTTTTTTTTCTCTTTTTTTTTTTAATAATAATAAAAAAAAAAAATATTACAAGAAAACAAATAAAATAAATAAATAAAGAAGAAAAAAAATTATAAAAATAAAAATACTTACCTAAATGAACTGCGCCAAAAACTTGTTGTGCAAATTTTATTGAACTCGCAAGTGCACGAATCTATTGTAGAATAGATTAATGGTGACGAGTGTCGATCCCACGAGGAGGTGGATTTTAATTGCTTGTAGAATTAATTTTCTAAGTGGATGATTGGATTTATAATGACAATGAAGTAGGCAATATATTAATTTAAATTAAAGCTGTAATAATAAACTATTTGGATGAAATGCTTGGATCTCCGGATGTCTCAACACGCACTATCGCTTAACATTAATTATTAGTACCAATTAAATCATGAGGGGGAACTTCCACTCATCATGAACCACACTCTAATAGATATGGTGCTAAGGGCTTCCCGTGCCAAATAGTAATAACCTTGCCTAGGGAGGCGGTTATTCCAGCCGATATCCAGACAAGATTATTACTATCTGTCTACGAAAAGTCAAAACAACCACATAAATTAAAGGGGAAGAAAAAGTAAATTTACCAAATTAAGCCCATGGAGCATGTTGAGACTTCACCTTCAACCCAAGCTTGAAAGGAAATTAGCCACTCATATTTGAACTAGGGGTAAAATGGGAATTTTATTAAAATACGTAGAAAATACAAGATGGAGATGGAATTACAGAAAATGGAGTCCAAAAATGGATTCAGGGGTGTCAAATTAGGGGGGGGAGCCCCCTTTTTATAGATACACTGAGTAAATCATGGCCATCGGATTAAAACAATTTGGACGCTCAGGATTGCGCCACGTGGCAAGTTCCTATTGGATGGAACACATCATCGGGCTGTTATTCTCGTGTATATGCATGTACCGCATACACGCGTTTTTTTCGCCCACTAACATTCGCCACGTCACCGGTCAACATTTTTGGTCCGATAAGCTCGTGACACGTCATCGATCAACGCCCATCATCGATCAATGCCCCATAAGCGGTCAATGCCACATCATTCGCCCAATCAAATGCCGCCACGTCATCGTATAGTGCCATCATCATAAATGCAGTGCCACGTCAAGATACAGATACATGTGAGCAAAGTGCCTTGAAGCGGTGTAGGTATGCGATCAGTATATATCAACCGTATCAGTATGTGTGAACGATCAGTATATGTGAAAGCGACCATTTTTCTTTTTATGCTCCTCCTAAGGTTTTCGACTGTCCTGAGTTCAAAAGTGTTGTCCGTTTTTCCATCTGATCTCTCGTTTATTGTGAAATGACCATGATATCCCCTAAAATACATAAAATACTTAATTAAAATAAAACATACATAATTAAATTACAAAGGACTTAAAGACATAAAAATAGGGATGTTAGTGAGACTTGGAGTGTAAAATGATGTTTTTCTCCATTATAAATACACACTTTCTAATACTCAACAGTAGAGCTAATCGATAAACCAACAAACCAATGCGCTCTAAAATCTCATATGGTCCAATGTAACGTGGGCTTAGTTTCCCTCACTTCCCAAATCAAAGTACTCTTTTCCAAGGAGAAATCCGTATAAAAACCCTATCACCAACTTCAAACTCAAGTTTCCGCCTACGCTTATCTGCATAGCTCTTTTTTCTATTTTGGTCCACTTTTAATCTATCCCAAATAAGCTGTACCTTTTCATTAGTATCATGAACTAATTCGGGACCATATAATCTCCGCTCACCAACCTCATCCCAACATACTGGAGTGCTACATTTTCTACCATATAAAGCCTCATATGGTGCCATCTCAATACTAGCTTGAAAACTGTTATTGTAAGCAAATTCCATTAAGGGTAAATAAACATCCTAACTACCCTTAAACTCCAAAACACAAGCTCACAACATATCCTCCAAGATTTGAATAGTACGCTCCGACTGACCATCAGTCTGTGGATGAAAAGCTCTACTGAAATTCAACTTAGTGCCTAAAGCCTTTTGCAAGCTCGTCCAGAACTTAGAAGTAAATTGAGAATCTCTATTTGAAACAATAGACACTACTACTCCATGAAGTTGAACTATCTCAGCCACATAAATACTTGCCAACTTGTCCATCAAATAAGTTGTCTTAAATGGTAAAAAGTGAGCAGATTTTGTAAGTCGATCGACAACCATCCAAACACTATCATGTCCACTCTAGGTACGTGGAAGTCCCACTATAAAGTCCATAGTGATATGCTCCCACTTCCACTCAAGAATAGGAAGCGGCTAAAAACATTCTGCAGGTATCTGATGTTCAGCCTTAATCTGTTGGCAAACTAAACATCGAGAAACAAATTCTCCTATCTCTCTTTTCATGCCTTGCCACCAATAATGATCTCTCAAAGTGCGATACATCTTTGTACTACCAGGATGTATCGCGTAAGCTGAATAATGAGCTTTTTCCATGATCTCCTTTTTCAACTCCTTAATATCAGGTACACAAAGTCTATCACCCATGACTGAAACTCGCACATCTCTCACCGCAAGGTCAGTTCATAAACCTTTTTGCACATCCTCTCTCAACTTCATTAAATGAGGGTCCTGATCTTGCATCTAATGGGCTTTGTCAATCAAAGTCGACTTAACTCAAAAATTAGCTATCAAAGCTCCGTAATTATCGGCTTTCAACTCGGCTCCCAAGGATCTCAACTCAATCAACAAAGGCATATATGACACTCGTAAGTGAGATATAGAGCTGGAGGATTTTCTACTTAGTGCATCAGCTATCGCATTTGCTTTGCCCGGATGATAATCAATAGTGCAGTCGTAATCCTTAATTAGCTCAATCCACCTCCCCTGTCTCAAATTTAGTTATTTCTAAGTAAACAAATACTTTAAACTCTTATAATCTGTGAAAATCTGATATGTGATCCCATATAAGTAATGTCTCCAAGTTTTGAGTGCAAACACCACTGCAGCTAACTCTAAATTATGTGTTGGGTAGCTTTGCTCGTGCTTCTTAAGTTGTCTAGAAGCATAAACCACTACTTTCCCATGCTGCATTAACACAAAACCTAATCTTTGCCCAGAGGCATCACTATATGCCAAAAATCCTTCATTACCAGATGGAAGCGTAAGAACGGGTGCTGAGGTAAGACATATCTTAAGTTCTTGAAAACTCTTTTCACAGTCATCATCCCACTGGAACTTAGCATTCTTCCTAGTTAGCCGTGTCAAAGGAATGGCAATCTTAGAGAATTCTTCCATAAATCTACGATTGTAACCAGCTAATCCAAGGAAACTCTAAACCTCAGTGACATTTGTACACTGTTCCCATTTCACAACTGCTTCAATCTTTTGAGGATCAACATAAATGCCTTCAGTGGATATCACATGGCCTAAAAATACTACTTTGTCCAACCAGAACTCACACTTGTTGAACTTGGCATAAAGTTGCTTTTGTCTTAAAGTCTGCAAAATAATCCTCAAATGCTCCGTATGTTCCTCCTGACTCCTAGAATACACCAAAATATCATCAATGAACACAATCACAAATCGATCTATATAAAGGCAAAATACCTTATTCATGAGATCCATAAAAGCTGCCGGAGCATTAATCAACCCAACTGGCATTACTAGAAACTCATAATGTCCATAACAAGTTCTAAATGCTGTTTTAAGAACGTCAGACTCTTTGATTCTAAGTTGATGATATCCTGAGCGCAAGTCGATCTTAGAAAACACTTCCGCTCCCTGAAGTTGATCAAACAAGTCATCAATACACGAAATGGGGTATTTATCGCGTACTGTAACTTTGTTCAACTGCCTGTAATCAATGCAGAGTCTAAGAGTACCATTTTTTTTCTTAACAAACAAAATTGGAGCTCCCCACGGAGATACACTAGGTCTAATAAATCTTTTATCCACCAATTCTTGTAGTTGAACTTTAAGTTCCTTTAATTCAGCTGGAGCCATCCTGTATGATGCTATAGATATATGAGCCGTCCCAAGGACTAAATCGATAGAAAACTCAATTTTCCTGTTATGTGGCATCCCTAGAAGTTCATCTGGAAATACAGCTAGAAACTCCTGGACTATTGGAATATCCTCTAATCTAAACTCTTTAGCTTTTGTGTCTACCACATACGCAAGATAAGCTGAGCATCCTTTTCTTAACAACCGTCTTGCACTAATGGCCGATATGACATATAAGGGTAATAATTTACGCTCTCCACAGAATTTCACCTCAGTTTTTCTTGGGTTTTTAAACACAACTTCCTTTTTGAAACAATCCATAATAGCATGATGAGATGCAAGCCAATCCATACCCAAAATAGCATCAAAATCTCGAATGTCTAAAATAATCAAATTTTCCTCAAATTCATGTTCACCCAAACTAATCATACAATCTCCATACACACTCTCAGCAAGTAGTGAACCCTCAGTAGGTGTACTAACAACTAATCCCCAATCCAGTAGTTCAGGCTCTCGCTCTATCTGTGTGGCAAACATACGGGAAACAAAAGAATGTGTGGATCCAGGATCAATATGAATATGAGCCTCGCTGCCAAAGATAGATAACATACCCATAATAATTTCTGGGGTAGCATGAGCCTTCTGCTGTGTCAATGCAAAGACTCAACCATGGGTATGAGGTCGACTAGATTGACCTCTCCTACTCGGGGCAGCCGTCTGGCTCCGAAACGTAGATGTAGAACCCCTGGTTTGTACACTTCTCTGATCTAGAGTTGGTCCAGAGTAAGAGTGCTATTGTGGAGTTGTCCCTCGAGCATAACTATCACCCTGAGGTAAATTAGGGTAAAATCTCTTAATATGACCATACTACTTACAAAGATAACACACCTTATCCCCAACACGACATTAGCCCTGATGATTCTTGCCACATGAAAGGCAAGAAATCTATTGTATATTCCTAAAAAAATCACCACGGTGTCCTCCGCTAATGCTGTCATACTGTCCTTGAGTCATCCCATTACTCCCTACAGACTGCTGCACTGAACTGTGACTGACAGTTTGTCTCGAATATCTCCTGAAACCTGTACCCTAACTCCTTTGAATATTGTCAAAGTAGCTAGCATGAGTTCCTCCCCTTTTAGACAGCCTACTACTAGAGCCACCATCTGTCCAACTCCAACTACGTTTTTGTTTCAAGACTTGAATTCTGCTTCCCTCTGATATACTATGTTATACTTTCTTTGCTGCCTCAACTACCTTTGTAAAATCAATATATCGTGATGCAATCACAGTCATGCGGATCTCAAATCGAAGACTCTTTTCAAATCTCCTACATCTCTCTCTCTCATCACTCACTGCTGATGTAGCAAATCTAGAGAGGTCCATAAATTTCTTCTCGAACTCCTCAACAGACATGCATCCTTGAACCAACCAAAGGAATTCATTGCGTTTAATATCTTAGTATACGACTAGAAAATAATGATCGTAAAATTCTTTACGAAATATAACCCAAGTAATCGCATCATGTCCCTTGATATTGACGGTCCACTATCTGTCACCAATGGTAGGCTCTATCCTCAAGTAGAAAAGTGGCAAACGAAAGTTCTTCTGAGCATTTCATTACATCGAAAATACGTTCTAACTTAATGAACCATGACTCTACCTCAGGTGGATCTCTAGAACCATTAAAACTTTTGGCCCCCAAACTTCTCACACATTCAATAGTATTCGCATGACCAGCATGTACATGAGTTTGATTCTGTACCACTGTAGTCATAATCTGTGCTAGCCTATCAAATGACTGCTTAATGTTCGGCATATTCTCTGGTGCCTGCTGTGCCATCTCATGAGTTGAGGACTCAACTATGCCCTCGTTCACGGGTTCATTTTCCCCTGCAGGTACAATACCTTGAGTAAACCCAGCTACTAGCCTAGTACAACCACGGCTACGACCTCGACCACGTCTATTGCTATGACGGAGCATGATGATGCCAACAAAATAATAATTCCCACTTAATAACTGTAAAACTTATTCTAAATACGACAGTAAAGTCTACAGAATCTAAAACCATGGTTTTGATACAACTTAACACGACCCCCCCCGAAACCCCAGGGTGAATCAGCTTAATTCTATTTAATCATTCTCACGTAATCTGATTAATGAGGATTCTATCGAAAATTCGACACAGTCTCCCCTATATTTATCATATAACCAAATCTGCAAAATTATAAATCAAGCACTCCCAAAAGAATTTCAAATACAACTATCTCCGAACAACCAATCTCCTCAATAAAATGTCAAATTATTCAACATCCAATATTAGTAAAATACATATGTTATCCGCAATCTCTGAAATGTAAAAAATTATACAATCCCAAAATATCTCAATAAATCAATCGATAACTCCTAACATCATAACGTGGCCATAATTATGAAAATAACTGTTGTTGCTGGGTCGACTGTTGTACCTGTGAATCTCCTGTGGTGGGAAAAATATAATAAAACGAGATAAGTATAAAACTCAGTGAGCTCAGTGAGTGGATAGTAGTTTTTTAACATAATTTTACTCTAAAATAATTAATCAGATCAAAACACCATTTCATCAAAATATTACAAAACTTAAATAACTTATTAAATTCAAATCATGTACTCAAATAATGATGTCACAAATATACTGCATGAATAAATGGAAATTCATAATACTTATAATCATCATTACTGACATACCGAAAACTATCACCAAACAAGTACTAAGGGGAAATAATCTCATCATATTCGGACCTCGACGGACGGGCAATGACATACTATCTGGATACAATCACGCCCCGTAGCTACACGAATAGATCGGAAAAAGCCATATCATATCACATCATATTCGGACCTCAACGGACAGGCAATGACGTACTGTTTGAGTACAATCGGGCCCCGGAGCTACATAGATAGATCAAAAAAATATCATCTCATATCTCATCATATTTGTGCATGCATAATCTGGTCCCCAAAAGATAAAGTCGCCCGAGTACACTACTCAAAGCCTCTGTGTGTACTCAGAGGGGCCCAAAAAGCCTGTATCTCATTTGTATCATCTATATCTCAATATCATCATCTCTGTAGTCATCATACCACATACATATGTCATCTTATCTATATCACTATATCTGGAGGGGAAGGGTACTGTCATTCGAAATCTCATTCGAAATCTCATTTTCCTTTTTCATTTAACATGTTTTAAATCTGCTTTTCTTTTTTTTTTAAATATTATCATGCATATTCAAAATCGATAATCGATAATTAAAATCATTAATCAAACACATTTCTCGTAATAAATACCAAAACACAGAAAACGACCATTTCTATAAAATCATTAAATCAAAACCTTTAAAACCAACCTCATAAACATGCTTTATCATATTTTAAAATCATAATAAGCTACAACGAAAATAGATTTTGTATATTCCACTCACAGTAACAGTGTTCGAACTCGGTATCGACAACGTCCGAGGGTTGATTATCGTTCGCGGATCCTCCTAGTTTAAGGAAATAACATAATTATTAATTATAATTGCGAATGATAACTAATATGCTTGAAACGACATTTATCCGTAATAAAATATTCTCGAATTACTAAAATTACCAAAATACAATCGACATCAAAATTCATCAAATTATCCTCAGAATCTCATATTATCATATTATCCTTAATTTCAATTACAAAAATATTCACAAGTTCTGAATTTATAAAATTACCCCAGAAAAATATAAATTACCAAAATACCCCTAACAACGTAAATTATTGAATTATCCCCGAAATCTCAAATTACCTAACTACTCAGATATGAAATTACCAAAATGTCCGTTAATTTTAAAATTATAGAATTACCCCTAAAGTTTATGAAATTATTGAATTGCCCCTAACAGTGAACGATGACCTGAACTCAGTCAGCGGCGACAGGAAGCTCAGGTTTGCTAGTTCTGACCTCGGTGAGTCCAATGGTGCCGGTGGTGACCTCCCACACGCGATAGCGACAGTGGATTGAGCTCCCCAAAACCGTGAGCTTTCCGGCGGTCGATCGATGGCAATTCGGTGATTTCAGGTGATGGGGTTGGTCAGGAAATGATGAGGGGAAGCTAAGGAACAAGATCCAAGTGGTGGCTCGGCCTAATTCAGGGTAGATTGGCGGCGGGGATAAAGGGTTTGCCCGTAGATTTTCGAGCTCGATCGCCGGAGTTATGGTCGGTTTTTGGCGTCGATGACGGCGGAAATGCGTTGGCCGGCTCTCAAGCTTTGGATCGGTACCAAGATCGGATGGTGGGGTGGGCGGAATCGTGAGATCAGGCTGGGTCTCGTTGCGCGGGTTCGGGTCGTGAACTGGGTCAACAGGTCAACTTATCTTCTTCTCTCTCTCTCTCTTTGTCTCTTTCTTTCTATTTTAGGAAAGAAAAATAAATGCTTCTCTCTCTACTGTTTCCTTAAATAGAAACCTTTTTTTTTTATTTGTGTCCATATGTTACACCGGACTTACACGGATAGACGGGGAAGTACCATCTCATATCTCATCATATCCAAACCTCAACGGACGGGCAATGACGTACTATCTGAGTACCGTCGTGCCCCCGGTGCTACACGGATAGATCAAAAAATATCATCACATATCTCATCATATTCGAACCTCAACGGACAAGCAATGACGTACTATTTGAGTACCGTCATGCCCCGGAGCTACACGGATAGATCGAAAAATATCATTTCATACCTCATCATATTTGTGCATGAGTAATTTGGTCCTCAAAAGACAAAGTCGCCTGAGTACACAGCCCAAGGCCTCCAGGTGTACTAAGACAGGCCCCAAAAGCCTGTATCTCATCTGTATCATATGTATCTCAATATCAATATCTCTGTATTCATCATACCACATGCATATGTCATCTCATCTATATCACTATATCTAGAGAGGAAAGGTACCGTCTAATAATTTTAAAAACAATCATTATATTCATATTAGTATACGTTTGTACACATATACATAAATATATAGTCTCATCCGAAATCTTATTTCCTTTTTCATTTAACATGACTTAAATCTTCTTTTCTATTCTTTAAAATATAATCATGCATAATCAAAATCGATAACCAAAATCATTAATCAAATACATTTTTTGTAATAAATACCAAAACGCAAATAAAATCCATTTATACAAAATCATTTAAATCGAAGCATTGGAAAATGATTTTGTAAACATGTTTTACTATCATAATAAACTATAAAATTAGGTTTTGTATATTACACTCACAGTGATGATGTCCGAACTTAGTATCAACAACGTCCGCGGTTTGATTCTCGTTCACAGATCCTCCTAATTTAAGGAAATAACATAATTACTAACCATAAATGCGAATCATAACTAATAAATTTGAAACAACATTTATTCACAATAAAATATTTTTGAATCCATAAAATTATCAAAATGCCCTTGACATCAAAATTTACCAAATTATCCTCAGAATCACAGATTACCAAACTAAACTTAATTTAGATTACAAAAATATCCACAAGTTTTGAATTTATGAAATTACCCCCTAAAAATATAAAATTACTAAAATGCCCCTAATGACGTAAATTTCTGAATTGCCCCCCGAAATCTCAAATTACCTAATTGTCCTAATCTAAAATTACTAAAAATTCAACTAATTTGAAAATTACAGAATTACCCCTAAAGTTTATGAAATTATTAAATTTCCCTTAACGGTCAACAGTGACCGAAACTGAGTCAACGGAGATTGGAAGCTCAGGTCTGGTAGTTCTGACCTTGGTGAGTCCAATTGTCCCGCCAGTGACCTCTCATGCGCAGCGGTGATGGCAGATCGAGCTCCCCAAAGCCGTGAGTTTTCTAGTGATTAATTGGCGACAATCTGGCTGTTTTCAGGTGAAGGGGTTCGTCAGAAAATGATGAGGCTGAGCTGATGAATAAGATCCAAGTTGGCTCGGCCTAATTTCGATGAAAACGACGGCGGGGAGAAACACGTTTGGCCATGGCTTTTCAAGCTTGATCGCCGGCGTTCTGGCCTATTTCTAGTGACGAGGACAGTAGGGATACAACTGATGGCTCACAAGCTTCAGATCGCTACCAAGCATGGCCGGTCGGGTGGCTGAAAAAAAGAGATTCGACAGGTTTGGGTGCGCGGATCCAAGTCCGTCAAACCGAGTCAACGGCAGCCTCTCTCTCTCTCTCTATTTTAGGAAAGAAAAATAAATGCTTCTCTCTCTTGTTGTTTCTTTAAATAGAAAATAATATTGACACCTCTCGTTTTCTTTTTTCAGCTCAATACAAATTAAACTAATACCGAACCAGAGTGCCGAAAAAAAAAATCCAACTATGCAGCCATTGAATTAGGTCCGAATTGTCTCGATTTGTGTTGTGACAAATTTAAATTATTAGAGCACGATCAATTTAATAACTGTGTAGCAGTTTACTTGCAAAGACTTGTAACCAATCCGACGTCTTAAAAAAATCAATGACGACTTTAAAAAAAAAACGTCATAAATTAAATTAAATAATTTATGGTGCATATGTTACATTAATTCTATGAATCCTTCACAAATTAAAGTAGATTTCAATATTTGAAGAGTAATGTTATTTTTAACAAAAATATATTGTGATAACATTGATGAAAAAATAAAAAGACTGAAATGTTCTTTGTACAGGTATAATATGGTAGGACAATCTAAAATTATTACTCAAGAAGCTAAACTAGCGCCGTCTAATACCTTTCACTAGATTTGAGGTTATTTCCATAATTAGCTTTTATTTATTCGTTTATTATAGTCAAATATCATTTTCCATTTCAAGAAACACAAACCAGCAGGCACGCTTTAATTTGTTTTTTATTCATTTTGTTTTCGGGCCCCTATAATGGTGCTGTAAGGTTTTATTTTATGAGTGAAGCTACGTATAATTGGGATACATAATTTGTATTACAAGTAATATGGTGATTAAATGATGTGTTAATATATGATAGTCGGTATATAATATTACAAAATTAATGATGAAAAATAGAGTTAACTAATACCTAAATATATACATGCATATAATTGGGATAAATAAATTTGTATTACATGCAATGTGGTAAATGATATGTTATTATTTGATGGCCCTTACATAATGCTACGATCGGTAGTGGAGCCACAAGGGAATTGTAAGGATAGCTACCCCCGTATGTCCCAAAAGTTTCAGAAGATATATTCTGCCTTGTTTAATTGAAATTACAAACTTTTCTTGTTAGATTTTAAAATTTAAATTAGGCGAAAATGCCCAATTCAATGGAATCCATTAAACTCATTATTGAAAAAAAAAAGATATTTAAAATCATATTTTATTAGCTTTCCACAATTTGGATATTTTGTTGCCTTTTTTTTTTTGAAAGGTTAAAGCCTTGAGTTCTAGCTAAAGCTCTAACACAGCGTAGACAATTATAAACGTATCAAATATTATCATATAAATGATAGAGTAAATATTTTGATATTTTGTATGTTTTACTCCTTGTTTGTATTTATATTGGTAAAATATTTTATCCCATAGATTTGATTTCCTAACTACACTATTGACTACGACATCAATAATTAAAAATAGAGTCAATTAATACTTAACACATAACTCCCCCAAGATCAAACTTAAGTTATCAGAAAAATAAAACTACTTAAAATTCACTTGATTAGACTCTTAAGGACAATACATAATTCAAGTCACTGAATGATTTATGGCACATTACTTAAAATAAAAACTGTTTGTAATGTACATGTAATGTATAATATTGGTATTGTAATGGAAAACGTTGCTTTACCTCTATAAAATTGTCGGAATTTTGTATGGGCAAGTCAAACACTAGCCCTGGCAAAGTCGAATTATTGCATTTGTTATTCAAATGGTCACACTACATGAAAAATGCTTTTTTTTTTTAAATAATGATTTCAGAAATTCTTGAGCATAATCTTTACAGGAAAACAAATTTATTTTAGAACACTCGATTATTAGTCCCTACACGTACTATTAATTCGATGACGACATTTCTTGCACTGTATATACTCTTTATTCCTGTAGATTAATATTTGTGGCTGCAGCTACAATGTCGGGCTGTGGCCCCAGTACCATGTCACATTTGAACTACCATTGGATTCAAGTAAAATGAATCCAACGCTTGAGATTGAATATGAAAAGAAAAAAAGAAGAACATAGGTGACTTGGATCTATCTCTTAAATCCCTAATTTATCGCTTGGATTTGCTTACGAATCACATAAAATCGAAGCCACCATCTCGCTCAAGACATCTTCCTCTCAATCTCTTTCATTTTCAAGTTAAGGACAAGGTAAGGATGTAATCTTGACTTTTGTGCATTTTGTGGTGACTATTGAAACCGTTGTTTTTTTTTTTTCTTCTTAAAAGGAAAGGGGGGGTGGGCAAGCCCAAATCAATTTTTACCCCCCTCCCACCCCCAAGACTCGAACCCGAGTCCACACAAGTGAGGGACGACAGATTACACTGCCAACCAACTCGACTACGCCCTTGGGGCACTATTGAAACCTTTGTTTGTACTCTCTTATTCAGCATGTATCATTTATGTGTTATATTAAATTTTTTCTGCTATGTGAAACAATTAGGGATTCATGATTTTTAAGTGGAAAAAAGTAATTAGATGATGAAAATTTGATGTTGAAGAAATGATTAATGGTTTGGAAGCATGAAGTTAGAAGAAAAGTATAATAAAATGTTGGATTGTAGTAAAATAGAGTTGTGGTTTCATATTTTAGGAGAGAAAATGAAGAAATGAAGGAAGAAAATGAAGAATGAGCCAAATGAAGGGATTCGTGAATTTTGAGTGGAAAAAAGTAATTAGATGATGAAAAATTGATGTTGAAGAAATGATTAATGGTTTGGAAGCATGAAGTTAGAAGAAAAGTATAATAAAATGTTGGATTGTAGTAAAATAGAGTTGTGGTTTCATATTGTAGTAGAGAAAATGAAGAAATGAAGGAAGAAAATGAAGAATGAGCCAAACTAGATAGCCACCCCATTTGGAGTTGCTAACCGCCACATTATAGCATGTTTCTACCTTCCATCTAGGTAGCCACTTGGTTTTGGTGGAGTTTTTATTTTTAAGCGGTTAGCCACTTAGACTAATGGGGTTAACCACTTGAAAGGTAGAATTGTTGTGCAAATTTTATTAAACTCACAAGCGCATGAATCTATTGTAGAATAGATTAACGGTGATGAGTGTTGATCCCACGAGGAGGTGGATTTTAATTACTGGTAGACTTAAATTTCTAATTAGGTGGTTGGATTTATCATATGATTTATACTAGAGCGGCGGGAATAAAATATTAAAATGAAGTGCTTGGGTCTCCGGATATATACTCAACATGCATTATCGGCTTAACATTCTTTATTAATGTCAATTAAATCATGAAGGGAGATTTTTCACTCCTTATGAACCTCACTCTAATTAATATGGTACTAAGTGCTTACCGTGCCAAATAGTAATAATCTTGCACTAAGGAGACGATTATACCAGTCAATATCTAAACAAGATTATTACTATCTATCAACGAAAAGTCAAAACATCCACATAAATTAAAGGGGAAAAAAAAGTAAATTTACCAAATTAGGCCCATAGAGCATGTTGAGATTTCACCTTTAATCCAAGCTTAAAAAAAAATTAGCTACTCATAATTGCATTAGGGGTAAAATAGAAATTTTATTAAAATACGTAAAAAATACAAGATAGAGATGGAATTACAGAAAATGAAGCTCAAAAATGGCTTCAGGGGTGTCCAATTAAGGGGGGAGCCCCCCTTTTATAGATACAATGAGTAAATCATGGCCATCGGATAAAAATAATTTGCATGCTCAAGATTGCAATACGTGGCAAGTTCTTATTGGATGGAACACATCATCAGGGCTGTCATTCCGTGTATATGCATGTACCGTACGCATATTTTTTCGATCCAGTAACATACTGTCACGTCGCCGGTCAATGCCACATAAGCATTTTAGTCGAATAGAATCATGACACATCATCAGTCAACACCACATCATCAGTCAATGCCACATAAGCAGTCAATGCCACATCATTCGTCTAATCAAATGCTGCCATGTCATCGTACAGTATAGGTGAACAATGCCGTGAATAGTGTCGTGTACAGTAACGTATATGTGAACAATACCATTTATCTTTTTAGGCTCCTTTTAGGTTTTTGACTGTCCTGAATTCAAAATTGTTGTCCGCTTTGCTATCTGATCTCTCGCTCATTGTAAAATGACCATGATGTCCCCTAGAATACATAAAATACTGAATTAAAATAAAACATACATAATTAAATCACAAGGAACTTAAAGACATAAAAGTATGGATGTTAGTGAGACTTGGAGTGTAAAATGACTATTTTCTCCATTATAAATACACACTTTCTAGCACTTAACAAGAATCATGCCGTAATGTAGCGGTTAGCCATTCCAAGTAGGGCGTCTAGCCGTTTCCCTTTAATTTCGGACACTATTATGACCATACTTGTTTTGTTTCTAGAATCTAACCTAAATGATTATTGTAAGCTTATGTGCTTCAATGTTGAGTTTCGTTTACTAGCTTGAGGTGCATTTGCATATGGTAGCAATTTAAATTCATTGTTGTGGTGCTTGTTCATGTAAAATTATAGTTAAAGAGCAAATAGATTTGCAAGTATTCACAGCAAATGTGTGTATGTTGTTTTGTTATTCGTGGAATTTGCATACTTGATCTAGTACTTTATCGAAAGAGTTAGTATCTCCAATTTTAAACTTCTTATTGTTGGCAGTGCTTTGTTTAGAGATTTTTATGCATTGTTAAAATCATTTCAATAGGTAGCTAGTTTATTTCTCTTGGTTTAAATTTTATTTAACTAATATGAATTGAATTTTGAGGGTGATTTTTTACTATCTCTGTAGTTATTTGCTATTGTTTTTTACTTTTTTTGCTATTATTGATTGACTTCACAGTTTAATTTATATGTTGTCTATTAAAGGATTTTAACAATATAATCTAGTTATAATATGGATAGTACAAAGGCTACAAGTGCAAGACCTAGTCGACAATCATGGATACACTTTCTATAAGTATAACTTAATTGGTTTATTTAGATTTGTTATGCTAACAACTAGTGTTGTTTGTGTTATTGCCTTAACATTGAATGTTGGCTACTATAAGTTTGAAGCAAATAAGCTCAGGCAAAAAGCATTTACAAAGTGTGTGGGTACTTGAGGGGCTTATTTTAGATGTTTGTGAAACTAGTGGTGAAAAAATTGATGAAGATGACCAAACAAATAAGGATAAGCATGACCAATTTCTATTATCGCAATGTCGTGTGAATGCTTTCACAAAGGTTATTTTCTCATTCTCACCTGAGCAACAAGATACAGTTAAAGAAATTGGTTTCGGAAGTATCTTGACTTAAAAATGTGGTTATTTGACAAGACTTTTGTGGAATATTTATCCAACAATAGGACATGAAGAGACATTCTACACTTCTGCATGGCGAAGAGTATTGTTTAAACCTTATAACCTTTAGCATCATAATGGGGATCAGAGATAGAGGTGTAAAGACAAACAGGATGAGGTGGGTGATATTACTTAAATGCATGCTAAATATAGTGATATCGATAATTAATGATATACTAATGGCTATTGAGAGCTATGATGATGATTTTAAAATCATCTTTTGTCTGTTTCTCCTAAGTACTGTCTCCTACAAGTGCTACTTACATCAATCAATGTATCTTTAAGCCATAAAAGATGTATAGTCAATTGGGAATAAAATTGAGCTACGTAATGCCTCAACTTTTTTACAGGGCGGTATAATAAAGTATAGGGAAAAAAAAGTGAAGTCAGTTAGTGACCGTCTTGTGTTCTTAAAGGTATGTTTATGAAGTCTTAAATTTGTAATAACTATTTTGCCAAATTTTGATACGTTGATATAAAAAAATGATATGATATAAATATTGATTTACTTATGAATAGTTACTATACTTTACTACTATTCTATATGATCGTTGTATTATTGATAAAATAGTATGCCTTGCACCATATAGACTAAGGAATAGATTTTACCTTGTTCATATACATGCATAAATTTTCGGAATCGAATTGCACGTATTTCCAATATCCGTATATATGAATGTTGATCTTATTTATGATTGCTATTATTATCTTTTCCATGTTCTGATGTGTGAAGATAGTTTTCTTCATCTTGAAAGTCATTTCCTATATATTCTCAACATACCCAAATCATCAGGCTGAGTGATGTTAATATGGAGGAGGATTTTTAGGTGTTTACGAAGTTAGTCCAAAGAATTAAACAAAAAATGGATTCATTTAATGTGAGAATGGAAAGAGTTGAAAATTTTTTGGAGGAATTGAGATCTAAATGTTCTGTTGGTGCACCACTAAAACAACCATTTAATCTATTATTAGCTTTGACTTCAAGAGTCCAAACCTATATGTCCACTCAGAAAAACTGGTGATAAAAAAATAAAATGATTTTGCTTAGTAATGAGGACTTAGTGAGTAGAGATGGGTTGGACTAAGACTAGTGAAGCAATCGGTGAAATTATTAGAGACCCCTCCCACTTTGTAGTATAGTTATATCCCTATTCTACAACATGTTCTCCAAGATGAGGTAGAGCTTTTAATCTCATATTGTAAATTTCTTTTCCATGATAATTCACTAACGAATGATTTCAAACTTAATTTTCTTTTTTATAGGATACAACCAAACTAGTTGATCCTTAGGTAAGAGCATCCGATATCTACTAGTGTGAGTGTACTGCCAATGCGACCAAATCATGGGCCAAGATGGTATTAATTTTCACCATAAGATCCAGTGTCGCAGGGAATAAATCGCAAGTATAAAGCAGTCTATTTCATAAAGCATTTCCAGTTGACGATCTATTATTCTTGATCAATCAAAGCTCATTCAATGTGCTTTTGACAGATATTTATGAATTATCTATTAAATTAGGTTCAAATGATTTTTATGAATTATCACTCAAAATTATTGCTTTTTATCTTTAGTGAAATCATTGTCTCCACGAATGGTGAATTTATAAATCAATATTCTTTATCGAGCTTTTGCCTGGGACATATCTAAGTAGAGAGGTATGAGGTTTCAAAATTAATTCATGTCACACTATATGTTTGTCTCATATTATATCTCTTAATTAATTTGACCATATTTAGGTTATTTCCATCAAAGCATATCACCTCACCCTCATTGACTAGGCAATGGGAAACAATT
This sequence comes from Luvunga scandens, assembly GCA_030449905.1. Classification (NCBI taxonomy): domain Eukaryota; kingdom Viridiplantae; phylum Streptophyta; class Magnoliopsida; order Sapindales; family Rutaceae; genus Luvunga; species Luvunga scandens. Next base: position 27,517 of record JASUUG010001008.1, read on the forward strand.
TGCCAATGAATTTGTATTTACCTATTAGATATTCTTGAGTATCTTGAGTGATTCTTGCTTTTTTTCTTTTGCTTTTGCAGTGATCATTTGCTCACGTTTATGCCTTAATTATGTGTAGCAATCAATTGGTGTAGGGTGTTAAGTATTGCACGAAGGTATCTTCCGGAGGCTATAACATGGGCTACAAGTGTCTCTTTTTTTCGTATAATATAACTTTTCAAAGCTACGATAAGATGAAAAAAACTTAATTGGTTTAAGCCATTTTGCTCCATAATCAAGCACAAAATTCCACTTCTTTCCTAGTCGTTTTCTATTTTTAGGGGTTTTTTTTTCTATTTTTCTAGATTCCCTTGGGATTTTTATCTTTTTTTTAGAACTAGAATTTGGGTGCCTTTTTTTTCTTTTCTTATTTTGATTAGGAGTATTTAATTATCATATTATATTTTGGATTTAGCTATTTTTGTAAGTTCGCAATATTTTGACTTCTTATAAAAGGACCTCAAAATCGTAGTTTTATTCATTTAGACTTTTAATAAGATTTATCATTATTTTGAAACCTAGTTTTCTCTATCAAGCAAACTCAATATGATTTTCGTTTCGTCAATTATTATCAGAGCAAGTTCACTTGTCATCATGGTATGACAACATGAACAAAGTAACAACCATCTCGATGATGATAATTAAGGGATCCGGCATGGTCTATGGATGCAACCATACAGGTGGCCATAGAAGTAGCCTTGCAAGCAATGGAAAATGTCTATAACTCAAGGTTGGTGGCGACAGAGCGAGCAATAAAGAGTCTTAGACTTTCCATGAACGAAGATCAAGAGTGGCATCAACAATAAAGAGTTAATCGCGAATGAGAAATTTGAAGAGCTAATCTTGGTGAACAACAGTGCAGCCACGCATACGTGAAGCGTTAAGAAGTGGGTTAAAAGAAAAATACGCTAAGGATTATGATAGAAGGCACGATAAGAGTTTAGATTATAAGATTAATGTTGATATTACCGATTTTTATGGTAGGATTCATGTTGAGGAATTTTTAGATTGGATCATGGATGTAGAAATTTTTTTCTAGTATATAGAGGTTCTACAAGGTAAGCACATTAAATTTATGGCGTTTGAGGTGAATGGTACAACATTCGTATGGCATTTAGCAAAATGTCTAGAATCAATGTAGAGTTGCGGGAAAGTCATTGATCTAGTTGTGACCTAGAATGTAGAGGATGTCGAGAGAGTATTCCATGCCAGCGGATCATCAGCAACAGTTATACGTGAAATATCAAAATTGCAAGTAAAGAAATTGTAGTGTTGATGAATATACAAAGGAATTTTATCATCTACACTGAAGAAATAATATGGGTGAGTTAGAATTTCGGACAGTTACAAACAAATCTTGGCTGGTTAAAGCAAGAGCTGTAATATGAGATTTTAGGTACGATTTGGGATATAGGTACAATGGTTGCTAGGTCAAAGAAGTTAGAAGAACAGAAACAACATGCTATTTCTATAGTTTAACAGAGGCAATTCACCGGTGTGCACAATAGACCAAACAGTTTTGGGATTAAAAACAAGAACAAAACATGGGTTTGTAATAGTTATTCATGACAACCAGCGCAGCAGCAGTTAGGTAGCGATTGCCCAAATATCAACAGCCATCTAGATAGTGGAGTAATCTTTATGCAAAGCATATGTCGAATAAGTGTTTAAAGTATGGAGAACCAGGGCATTAATCGAGTGGACGTTGTTCTAAAAATTTAAATTTGGTAGAGGCTGAATTTGGTGAAGCAAAGGTGAATGACTTTGAGGATGAGGATGAAAAAGAGGCCTTATAGTTAGAAGCAGATAGGGGAAAGTTGCTAAACTGTGTTGTGCAGAAAACTTTGTTGGTGCTAAATTTTGAATAAGATAACCAATGTAATATGATTTTCAGAACACATGCCACCATCAATGATAAGTTGTGCAACGTGATAATTGACAGTGGTAGTAGTGAGAACATAGTTTCGAAGGTATTGGTTAATGTGATAGGACTTTTGATGGAGAAATATCTTGCACCTTACATAATAGAGTGGATCAAAAAATGGATAGTTACGGGAATGACAGATGTGAGTCTTGTTCCTTTCTCCATTAGGAAAATTTATAAGAGTGATGTAGTATATGATGTGGTAGACATGGATGCGTGCCATTTATTATTGACCAACCCTTAGCTATTTGGTGTAGATACAATCTATAGAGGAAAGGACAATGTGTACGAGTTTTGATAGAATAGTATGAAGGTTCATTTAGAAACTTTAACAAACAAAGAAAAGAATATTATGGCTGAAGAGAAGAATTTTCTAACTATTGTGAAGAGACATCTAAAAGAAGATTGTGACAGTTGCAAGAAGTTATACAAGGAAGTGAGTTTGAGGTGAATTCTATTCTTGAAGAGCTATAATCATTGCTAGTTAAGTTAGCTGACATTACACCATTAGAGATGCCAGGTGAACTTCCACCTTTGCGAGATTTCCAACATTATATAGATCTAATCCTTAGTGTAAGTTTACCTAATTTACCCCATTATCGTATGCATCTTCTTAAGCATAGGATTTTATAAGGACAGGTTGATGAATTGTTGCGAAAGAGATTCGTTCGTGAGAGCATGAGTCCATGTACTGTACTAGAGTTGTAGTGCCAAAGAAGGATAAGAGTTAGCGTATATATGTAGACAGCAGGCAGATTAACTAGATTACAGTAAAGCATTGTTTTCTTATTCCGACGTTTTGAGATTTGCTAGATCAATTAGATGGTGCTCGAATTTTCTCAAAGATAGACTTATACAGTGGGTATTATTAGATTTAGATTAGACTTGGAGATGAGTGAAAAATAGTATTCAAGATTAAGTGTTGTATGAGTGATTGGTCATACCATTCGGATTGTCAAATGCACCAAGTAATTTTATGTGCTTAATAAACTATGTTCTTAAGCCGTTTTCTTACAAATTTATTGTGGTATATTTTGGTGATATTTTGGTATATTCTGTTGATGTGGTGACACATTTGGAGTACTTAAGAATGGTTATCGAGGTGTTGCAGAGGAATAAGCTTTATATTAATTTGAATAAGTGTATCTTTCTACAAAGTAACGTAGAGTTTTTGGGTTTTATAGTTGGTGTAGATGGGATTCAAGCTAGTGAGTCAAAGATACAAGCCAGTGAGTCAAAGATACAAGCCATTAGAGAATGGCATATGCCTAAGATAGTGGGTGAAGTTAGGAGTTTTTATGGGCTAGCAACGTTTTATAGGAGGTTTAGTCACGGTCATTAGCACTATTGCCAGTATTATAGAGTGCTTGAAGAAAGGGAAGTTCAAATGAGGAGAAGAAGAGGCGAGCTTTGGTTTACTCAAAGAGAAATTGTTTATTGCTCTTGTGTTAGCCTTGCCAAATTTTGAGAAGCTATTTGACGTCAAATGTGATTTTTTAGCAAGGGAATTGGGGCTGTTCTTTCCTAAGACAATCGATCAATTGAGTACATGAGTGAGAAATTGAATAAAACACGGTAGAAGTAGTCTACTAATGACCAAGAGCTCTATACCATCCTTAGGGCATTGAAGACATGAGAGCATTACATGATTTTAAAAGAGGTCATCTTCTATAGAGACTATCAAGCACTAAAGTACTTTAATAATCAACACAACTTGAGCAAAATGCATTCGAGATGGGTGAGTTATATAGAGAAGTTCGCTTTTATTCTAAAGCATAAATGTAAACAACAGAATAAAGTGGCAAACACGCTAAGTAACAAGCAACTTTATTAGTAACTCTAGTAAATGAAATTACTTGTTTTGAGTGCTTGAAGGAATTGTACGCTGTAGATAAGGATTTATCGAATATTTGGGATCATTGCATCAATCATTAGAATACAGAGGATTTTCTCATTCAGGATGGGTATTTATTCAAGGCCAACCAATTATATGTGCCTCGAAATTCTTTAAGAAAAAAGATTATTCACGAGTTGCATAAAGGAGGATTAGGCAATTATCTTAAACGAGATAAGACCAAGGCGCTTGTGAAAGAGCGTTATTATTGGTGGCAGTTGAACAAAGATGTGTGGAAAATTATGTAGGGGTGTCGGGTATTCTAGGAAGGCAAAGAGCACATATAAATATATGGGTTTATACTTGCCATTACCTTTTCTAGAAAATATTTGGTTGGATCTATCCATGGATTTTCTATTAAGGTTACCGTGAACAAGGACAGGTCAAGACTCTATATTGGTTGTGGTTAATAAGATTCAAAGATGGCACACTTTATTGCTTGTAAGAAGATTGAAGATGTTGCTTCAGTGATATATTTGTTCTTTCAAGAAGTAATGCATTTGCATGGTGTTCCAAAAACTATCACTTTTGATAGGGAAGTAAAGTTCATTAGCAAACTTTGACGTCATCTCTCGGATGAGTTTGGGACACAATTGCAGTTTAGTAAGGCTTTCCATCCACAGACAGATGGGTAGATAGAAGTGGTCAATCGAACTTTGGGCAACATGTTGCGTTGTGTTTGTGGTGACAAGCAACAAAACTGGAAAGTGGCATTGCCTTAGGTTGAGTTTGCTTACGATAGTATGGTGAATCATTCTACTAAAAAAACCCCTTTTAAGATTGTCTACACTTATCCCTCTCGCCATGTATGTGATTTATCGATCATGCTAGCAGTAGCTACGGTTGGAGAAAGCAAGGCGGTGGATAATACGATAGAGAAGGCACTGAAGATTCATGCAAAGGTATACAAGGCTGAAGTGGACAAGCACCATCCAAAAAAAATGTTTTTAGAGGGTGACTTGGTGATGGCATATTTGTAACAGAGTCGTTTTCCTGACATTCGCACTAATTGGAGAAGTGCAAATATAGACCATTATGAGTGGCAAGGAAGATCAATAATAATGCTTATGTGCTTCAATTACTAGACAATTCGAACATCTCTCACACTTTCAATGTTGTTGATCTGTTTAAGTATTATCCGAATGATAAAGGATTATATGAGCCAAACTCGAGGACGAGTTCTTTTCCAAACGCGGGGGACTGATGTAAGGTATTGAGTGTTGCGAGTAGGGTACCTTCTGGAGGCCATTACTTAGGCTACAAGTGTCTATGTTTGTCGTATAGTATACTATTTTAAAGCTTTTGATGAGATGAACAAAATTTCTGCCCCATGGTCAAGCGGGAAATTCTGCTTCTTTCTTAGTTATAAGATTTTTGCCTAAATTTTCCTAATTCTTCTAGGATTTTGTTTTAGAACTCAAATTTGAGAACCATTTGTTTTTCATTTCTTATTTTGAGTAGGAGAATTTAATTATCATATTATATTTTAGATTCGCTTATTTTGGTAAATGTGCGATATTAAAGCTTCTTATAAAAGAGTGTCAAAACATTAATTTTATTCATTCATACTTTTAATAAGTTTTATCATTGTTCAGAAACCTAGTTTTCTCTATCAAGCAAACTCAATAGCGTTTTCGTTTTATCATCAATTCCTATGATTGGAGCATAAATTGATTGTTTTACAAAGGTAGATAAAATTGGAAAAAATTATATGTAGGGCTTGCATAGGTGTCAAAAGATTATTTTCTCAATTCTTTAATTGTTACAATTTGTAATGGTCTAATTCTATTTAAACATTTGCAATTGTTATGAAAAATTTATGTTCCACTTAATGATAAATCATCATGGTGGTTCTTATTGATTGTGAAATTGGAAGAAAAATGCACTTAGATATGGGAGACTCTTTTGGATCCTCATCGCAATGGAAGAGTCCCGGTCAAGCTTTGCGCATTGTATGTCACTCATGTTATTTTAAATAATCTGTTTCCTTTTATTACTCATCTATATTGTGCTAAATTTCATATTAATCGGCACTGATTTTCTATTTCTCCAACAGTTGCATTCCCTTGATTCCATTCTTCAGCCTCAATTGCCAACAAATATGGAACGCTTGAAGTTCCTTTAGCTTCCAATCAATCGTATTGCTAGAGTTCCCAAGCAAAGAAATGGCTGTAATTGTGGAATATTTTTGGTTAATTTTATGGAAAATCCAGAATTCTTATCGAAAAAGTCGTCATTGGTACAAAATTGCTAAACTTGTTAAGTCCTTAACTGTTTAATGGCTAAACTTCTTATTTCGCAAACTTCCTAACTATATGAAAGCAATTTATTTTATTTTAAATTGACTAGTACAATTCTGAAGATGCATATGGTAGGTTAGCCATCCAATTTATTGATTTCGCATTGAATTAACATGGAGAAAAATTGCTGGAACTACCTAATACTCAATTTGCAAACCATATTGCTTGTAATGGTAAACCTTATATCCTTTGAAATAAAGAAGTCATACACCAACAATGCATCAGAGTACAACATAAAATTCACAAAAACATTAACAAGAGACTGTGTTTAGATGTTACATTTATTAGGGATGACTTTTTATGATATGCATATTGGTGCAATTTCTGTACAAGGACAGCCATTGTTGGCAGTTTTTGTTAAGTTCCTGGGAATACTATTACATTTTTATGAGATACAGTGAATACTTGTCATATTATTGATGATGTCAAAAAGTAAGAAGTAATAAAATAATAGGCATCTTGATGATTATTTATTAGTATTTGATTGAGATTGAAATTGAAGAAATGCTTATGTATTCTTGATTCAGACCCTATTTGAAGGATATATATATATATATATATATATATATATTGATGCCTCATCATTTGAGATTGAATGGTTATATATATTGACAACTGTTCATTTTTTATTGGAATGGATCAAATGCTTATATCGATATTTGAGATTTTGATGTATTTTAGCAATTTTATAAACCAAGATTAGAATCAACTACTAAAATGTAACTATATCCAACAATAAGTCAACTTTTTACAAAATTTTATGTTTTTGAAGGGTAAAAATGCTATTTTGTGCTTATATTATAATTTACATTTGTAATTACGTAACATATTATGAATTTTTAATTATATTTCAAAAAATTTGATTTTGTGTATTTTTGCATGTTTATTAGGTAAAATAATAATTTAATGCAATTCGAGACTCAAACAAATAAACGTATGTCAAATTTAGGCTCTGGAGATCTAAAAAAATTAGGTTATTATCGAGAAGGATCAGGGCCTTTTGTTGTGGCATTATAAGCTTTTAACATGTTGGATATGGTAATGTTAGTGGAATAAGTTGGATGTACTTTAGTGGAGTAAGTTAGGTTTATATTTAGTTAATGGAACAAATATATGGTTATAAAATAATTGGTTCTATTTGTGTGCGACATGAATTGATCATGACTAGTATAAATGTAGAGGGGAGAACACCCTTCTACACATCTTTCTACACTTTTCTTTACTTATTCTCTCTAAATTCTTTTCCTTATCTCTCTATCTTGGTTTCATTTAATATTTTTTAATATATTTTTGATAAATAAATTTACTTTTATTTCTAATTTTTGGTTATTTTTATTTCTTTTAATCATGTATAATTTAATTTTGATAATCACTTTTATTTCAACTATACTTAGTTAAATGATAATAATTAGAGTAAGGTGAAACTTTTAGTAGAAAAATATGATTTAATTAATTTTAATTTTAATTATATAAATTAAATTATTTTCTATTTAATTTTATCCTAATTTGATATTTTGAAATTTTGATTTATTATAGATAAATAAGGGAGTTTGGTAGAATAAATTCTTAATATCTTAGTACAGAGTAGGGTAAAATGATATCTTGACTTATTATAGACAAATTGAATTTTTAGTATACTAAGTACTTAATCCATAATAATATTAATAGGAAAATAATGATAACTTTTACAATTAATCTTTTGGGCAATAAGAAAATAAAAAAATTTTGTCAAATTATATTTACTATTAAGAGTGGATCCATAACTCTAACTAATTTATTTCCATGGTTTCACTTAAATTAAATAACTTGTTTTTAAATTTTTTAGATGAATTAAATAAAAATTTAATTATTAAATTGTTTCCTTATGGATCAACCTTAGACTCACCGACTTATATTATAACATGACACTTATACTTGGGAGTTATAAATTACTTCTGAATCTTGTGAAGTTTTTGGCGTTGCTGCCACTGAAAGGTATTTGTTTCATTTTTTATTTTTATTTTTTCTTTTTCTTTAAAGTTTTATTTTTCCTTTTTCTTTAAAGTTTTATTTGCCCCTTCTTCTTTTATTAAATTCTACTCTGGCCACATAGATTGTCAAAAATATCACTTTCATCCCACAATTTTCTGATCTATACTTCTAAAAACTATAGTTTGACCATAAAAGTTTGAAAGTTTTTAAATACGTTTGCGGGTGAAATTTCTTGTAACAATAAGATTCATGCTTACAGTTTGAACTTATTTACACACAATTTGGACCAAATAGACATGAATATTGATTTTAAAAATTACAACAATGGCCTAAGAATTTGCATTAATCACTTAATTGGCGATGATTTTTAAAATTTGAAAAACCAAAGTCTTCATCTTAAGATAAGTATTCATTTTCTTTATTTCTTCTTTAAATTTCTACAATTTAATTTTTACATTTTTTATTTTTCATTTTTTATATATATGCTTATTTTATTTTGTTAATGGTCCGTTTAACTACCCAAATTGTTATTTAATTTCTGTTAATTTATTTTTGTGGTTGGTTTAATCATTTATTTACTTATTTTTATTTTTGTTAATTAATTTTCAGTTTACTTATTTCTATTTGACTTTTTTGTACCTTTATATTATTTTTTATTTAATTTTTAGTCTGATTTTATTTTTTTATTTGGTGTGATTTTAAATGTTATTTATTTGCTTGCATATCCTCTTTACAACATAGTTTCACATATACACGTTGTCAACATTGCGTGAGACACTAGTCCTGAACTTTAAATGGTACATCAATTCATAAATCTTAATCACCATCACCAATCATAGAAGAGATCCAAAAAGAAAATCTTTTGGGCTAACATCCTTAAATTGATAAAGGAGTCAACCATTCTCAACATATTGCATGCGAATAGAGTCAACCAAGAATTTTAAGAGACTACATGAATCCAACCAAAATAAGAGCACCTTGATGTATGGTATTTTAACCAGAAGCATCTCGATTCAAATTCAAACATGGTATTATCCAAATTTTACCAATATTTCACGGTTTAGAGTCCAAGAATTCATACTTGCATCTAAGAGATTTTTAAGAAGTATGTAATACATACACATACCAATATTGTACATGAACATAATTAAATTAAAACTTTTTTCCTTGTCATTAAAAGATAAAGCTAAAACTTAGGTATAAAACCTTAGATTTGGATCAATATGAACTTAGAATAACATGCAAGAATAATTTATGAAAAAATTCTTTCCACCTCATAGAACTAATTCATTTAAAAGGCAAATAACTTCTTTCACTAAAAAAGAAAAAGAGTAAAATTATTTCAATGTTGGGATAGGTTTAAAGAATTGCTCAACATATGTCCACACTATAGATTTGAAACTTAGCGATTGGTCGCTTATTCCTATGAAGGCTTGACACTTTAAAGTAGAGAAGTTGTTGAAATGATGTGTAATGGTTAATTCAGAGATAAAAAATCCTGAAGATAGACTAGATTACCTTGACAAATTAGCTACCAATGTGCAATATTAGGATATTGTTTGAACTTTTGAATTGACAAATAAACCACAAACAACTCCATCTAGTGGAGGAATCTATAAGCTTCGGGAAGATCATGATTTACAAGAAAAATTTACCTTCTTAGTTAGGAAGGTTGAAGCTTTAGAGCATAAAAGGAGTGAGCAAGTAAATTCTGCTAAAGAGATTGCATCTAATGTCTATCGTTCTAATGATCATTTTACTTAGGATTGTCTCACTTTGCCTATACGTAAAGAATGTCTTCATGATCAAGCTAATGCAATTAACACTTATAATAAGCCAAACCTATATTAACAGACTTATAATCCTGGTTGGAGAAATCATCTAAATTTTAGTTGGAGGAATAATAATAATGCACAATCTTCACAAGCATTAACTCCATAAAATTTTCAAATGCTTAGCCTTATGCACCATATGTTCTACCATGGAAAAATCTAAAAGATAAAATGCATTCATTCATTACAAATTAAGCTGTTATTATTAATCAAAATGCAAAAATCTTTTCTTATTTGAAAGATACTCTTGCGAAAATTGCTTCTGCACTCATAATTCAAGAAAAAGGTAAATTTCTAGCTCAACCACAACCAAATCCTAAGATTCAACAAAATCTGCCCATAGACCAAGTCAAGTCAGTTATAACTCTTTATACGTTATTATAAATCTTCGTATTGGGAAGGTTATTGAAAGATCTATTCTTGAACCTTGTGGAGATGAAGACAGTGAAAATTCAAAGGGTAAAGAAGGATTAAACAAACTTACACCTAGTGAAGAAATAATTATTGCTTCATTTGAACTAGCATTTCCACTAGCATTGAATAAATCAAAGAGATCAAACCACTTTTTTGAAATTTATGAAATCTTTAAGCAAGTAAAGTTAACATTCTTCTGTTAGATGCAATTAAGCAAGTTCCTTCATATGTCAATGTTTTAAATGACTTATGCAGAAATTGAAGGTAAGACATAGAGCTTTTATGGTTGAATAAGTAAGTACCATACTATCTACTAATAATATGTTGAAATATAAAGATCTTGATTCTCCTACTCTTTCTTGTATTATTAGTGGTCACAAAATTGAGTATGCTTTACTAGACCTTGGTGCTAATTGTGGTGAGTTAATATTAACTTCAACTACACTTTTCCTTGCTCACAGATCAGTTAAAGTATCAAAAGGAATAGTGGAAAATGTTTTAGTACAAGTTGATAAATTTATATACCCTGTGGATTTTATTGTCTTAGAAACTTAATTTGTTGTAAGTAATTATAAATCAATTCCTATAATTTTGGGCCGACCATTTTTAATAACTACTAATACTTTGATTAATTATAGGAATGGTTTAATGATTTTTTCCTCCAGAAATATGACTCTGGAATTGAATGTTTTCAACATGTGTAGGCAACCTAATAAAGAAAATAAGAATGAAGATGATATGATAGACAAACCGAATTGCTTGAATCTTACATAGAGGAAAATATTCGAAAAGAAAATTTTTCAGAACTTACTAATATTTGTTTGTTTAATTTAATTGAATTAAATAAGCAACTTGAACTCGATACTTCTAATATAAATTTATTGCTTGATTCTGCTCAAGCTTTACAAAATGATAATAAAAAACTAATATTTGAAGAGCTTAGAATCATTGAAAGGACAGAACAATAAGAAGTGCCTAAATTAGAATTAAACCCTTTGCTCGAAGGATTAGAGTATGCCTATCTTGGAGAAGAACAAACTTGTTCTGTTGTAATTTCTTCTACTTTAATAAGCGACCAAGAAAGTAAAATGCCTTTATGATGAAACACTTAAGATAAGAAGAAATTTTTGGTTGAAGTAAATAAATTTTATTGGGATTATCCTTACTTGTTCAAATATTGCCTAGATCAAATTTTTCGGTGATATATTCCTAACAACGAGGTAAGTAGTGCATTAATTTTTATCATTTTGAAGCATATTGTGACACTTTTCTTCAAGAAAAACTATTGCAAAAATTTTATAGTGTGGATTTTATTATCCTATAATATCCAAAGACACATATAAATTGCATAAGTAGTTTCCTTTTCTCCCTCAAAATGCTCTCAAGAAAATTTACAAAGATCATTATGAACGATATAGTTTGTTAATGATCAATGTAATTCCTGTTGATATTCATTCGTTAATTGAATAAAGGACTGATTGATAAGTGACTATTTTGATCTATTTTTTTGTTACATGTCTCATTTTAGTAAAAGCACATTTGCTAAAAGAATGAGTGCTAGTCAACTTGCTTCTAAATGTCCGAACTATGTAAGACTTGATTGCAATTGACCGCATTGTAAAACATTATAAATGGTTTCTGAAAATTTTAAAGATAAAACTAAATTCGTTAAAGATGGCTTGAGTAAAATATCATTCAATTATATCTTACGATCTCTTGAGACGCATTTAAGTGGATATGTGTAACGCGAGATTCATAATTTCTGGACAGTATTCATAAAAGAAAATACAAAGTCTTCGGAATCTGACTCTAAAAGACATAGTTTGCTAGTTTATAAGAAAACTAGATAGGAAGCCTATCTTTGACTCATAGATGGCGTTCATGCTATCACTAGACATAAAACCAGAGGAAGATGTGAGTTAGAATACAACTACTAATAAATGTCTTTATTGCTCTTTTATCATTTGCATTATTTCTTTCTTATCATTTGCAGTTCTGTAGCATTATGTGTGTCACCAAGATCTTTTAATATGAGCTTTTTTTTTTCAAACACTCATAACTCTTTTTTAAAGATTATTCTAATGGTAGCAACTTCAAATAGACAATTCAAAATGTTTATGTGCTTTTTGGGTTTCACTATAGAAAATACAAAGAGTTTGTTTAGACAGTTATAGATTTTGGTTGTGTTATAGCAAAGAGAAAACTATTCCTAGTATATGGAGAAGGTGGTCGAGGATTGTCAAAGCTTATCTTAGAAGCTATTTTTATTGTAGAAAGCTAAGTGCAGACATCATCCAAGAGCCTTAAAAAATTTGGGATGCCTATTTGGCCCACCATTTGGAGGATAGGTAGTCGTTTTAAATATACAAGATAGAATATCCAAAATATTGAATCATGATCATGTTTTCATTTTCTTGTTAGGAGATTTTATAACTCTAGAAGCACTGATTACATTTGCATCTTGGGCTGATTTGAACATCTATAAAAAATCCATTGGTTTGTTAAATATTAATAACTTTTATGATGGCTCGATAACATTTATTAACCATGCAATTAAGAATCATTTTATTCCACTTTCAATAAAAAAATTTTTATTTGTGCTCTAATTGCTAATGAATTACTTAGTATCCAAAATATACAAGATCATGCTTTTGTTTTCTTGTCAGGAGATTTTATAACTTTAGAAGCACTAATTACATTTGCATCTTGGGCTGATTTGAACATCTATAAAAAATCCATTGGTTTGTTAATATATTAATAACTTTTATGATGGCTCGATAGCATTTATTAACCGTGCAATTAAGAATCATTTTATTCCACTTTCAGTAAAAAAAAATTTTATTTGTGCTCTAATTGCTAATGAATTACTTGGTCTTTTACAATCTTACAAACCAGAGACAAATCCTAGGACCTTGGTGTTGGTTTGGTTTACCAATGTTGATTGCAGTAGCTCCAGTAAGAATTGCAAATTAGATTTAACCCTTCATTTATAAATATTTTCTTACAACGATCAATGTCTTTTACACTGTACTTATTTCCTTTAAGACGACATGACTCAAAAGTATTATTAACTGCGGGAAGAAAAATTAACAGGAATCAATTTAAAAATACGCTAAGGTTACGAGATCCATTCTCAATTTCAAATTATGATTATAACAACTCTCTCATATTTGTATTTTGCATTGATCTTGACAGTTAATTATTATGTCATTTAATTCTTGACTAACCATTAATGTAATAAAGATGGGATCAAGTACCTAATGTGCCACAACTATATTGAAGTGTCGACATTATGTCAAAATACCATACAAATCCGAAAAAATCTAGATATCTAAATTAACAAAACATAAAAGAAGTTGGTGAGGAAGAAAAATACAACAAACAATATAAACTTTAATACTCACTTAAGAGAGTAATTTAATTAATAATTTGAATTCTTAAGCTTCACCTTTCGCCTTAGTTAAAAAAATTAACCACTCATATTAAAAAACAAAACAATCATTTTATTTAACAAACTTCTGAAATATATTACAAGAGAGTTGATAACACAAGGAAAACAAGACAACGAAAGAAAGAAAGAAAGAAAGAAAATATTTCCTTAGCTTCTTTCTCTTCTCTTTTTCTTCACTTCTAGCCTCTCCAGCTCTCATCTTCCCTCATTCTCCCCTAAATTCTTCCCCCGCTTGCCTTTTATAGGCAAGGATTCATTGAACTTTTCTTAAATTTATTTTTTATTTTATTTTATTATTATATTTATATTGTATATATACATCTTGAAGTGTGTGATGATCAAGTGCCCATTTGCTTGACCATCACCATCATTAACTTTTTTTCTTTTTCTCTTCTTTTTTAATTTTTTTATTTACATTTCCAAATACTACACTCTAAATGACTTCAACAATTCCTTGTTGTCTCCTACTTTCAGTTCCAATTCTCTTTTTATTATTGAAATATTTACAAAAAATAATTAACATACTACAAATTAATTTTAACATAAAAATTTATTAGGGAAGTGTAAGATAATTTGAGAATAATGAACACATTAATCAACACTGTAAGTGAAAAACTAATAATTTTAGACTTATTAAATGTACACTTTTTAGTGTTAATCACACCCCCAAACCAACTTATTGCTAGGTTGTAGCAATTTAAGTGATAAAAATTTAGCATAATTTCAAATCCTAATTAAATAAAAGTATAAGCATTATCTTCAGCCTAAAAAGGAATACACCTACACAAATTAGTTAAGTAAAATCATGTAAAATAATTAATTATCAGAGCTACATTAATCAAGCCATTTTTAAGAGTGATATTTCAAACCTTAAAACCTCAAGATTAAGAATGACTTGCTTAAGCAAAAATATGACCCCCGAAAAACAATCACTAAGAAATGGTAGATTGAGAGAATAGTAAAATAATATCACACGCTTTTACTAAAATGAAATAATAATGCTCACAGCTCAGAAATAAAACGATCTCAAGTCAAGGGAGTTACTAACCAAACTAATTTATTTCTATTTTTATGCATCACCACATTATTTAGTTTATATTACTAGCTTCTACTTGAGACAGTAGTTCCCTAAAATCAAGAAGGACTTTCATAGTGACGTAACGTAAGATAGGGATATAGCTAACAAAGAAGGAATAATAGGAAAAACAAAATATATGTTTGAAAATAAAGAAGACTTTAGAGATTGTAAGGTGCTTTTCACTTTTCTTCTTTTTTTTCTTCTTTTTTTCTCTTATTTATTTATTTATTTAATTTTTTTTCATAACACCATTTTCATGAATGCATAATCATCTCTATTTTCAAATATAATTAGGTGGTGGAAAACATAAAACATAAGGTGATACTCCACATTAGAGTATGACGAGATGATAGGTTACCAAAGAAAAAAAATACTTTATATATATATATGTATGCATGTATGTATGTATGTATGTATGTATGTATAAAGGCTCAAAGGGGTTAACTATGGATACTTAATAATATGGTTGGTTAGAAAGGCTTAAATAGACCAAAGATGGCATTTCTGCTAAATAAATTTTCATATCAACGGACTTTTAGATGTGGTTACAAATTTTTTTTTACTTTTCTTTTAAGAAGAAAAATATAGAGATCTTGTATAATAAACTATGAAGCTGTATAGGTAAACAAGGTTGCTCTCTAAGGATAATAGGCTTAAAAACTCACTTGAACTTACCATGACATGTTCATTCCTTCAAATGGCTTAATCAGTTTTACTTATCAAATTTCTCAATTTACATTTCAACATGCAATGTAAAAAACATGGTGTAACATAACTCAAGTTCGAAGATAATACAAATACCAAAATTTGGAAGTCATCATTTTATCTAATGTTAAAAGATCACAAATTCTTTTTTTTTGAAAAAACATAATAGAAGAAGTTGGAACTGATTGTAGAAACTTAAAAGAGATGATTAAGAGCAAAAAAAGGACAAAATTAGAAAGTAATTTTTTTAATAAGAAATAAAACTCTGAAAGTAAGAAGATACATTTCTAAAGTTACTACACTCCATATTCAGCTATCTTCAACTCAAATATTATCCAAAGTTAGTCTTTACAACAAAAATTAGTAAAAACATCACTAGGACTAACGCATTCCAAAATTGTCAACTATTCTCTCCTCTCAACCTAAAGGAGACATTATCTTCAATGTCTTCGAATAAAGGAGTAGAGTTTAGAAGACATCACCTGGTCACTGCAAGAAAATATTTACAAGTGAAGAGTTAAATCTAATTTACACTTTTTACGTGGGTTACTACCATCATCATTAGTTGACCAATCTAGCATGAAGATCATGGGATCTAGCTCTGGTTTGTAAACTTGCAAAAGATCAAGTAATTCATTAGCAGTAGGGGCACAAATAATGAGTTTTTTCACTGAGGATAAAATGAAATAATTCTTTATTGCATGATTAAGAAATACTTTTAAGGCATCATAAAAGTTATTAACATTTAACAAACCAATGAGTTTTTAATGGATATTTAAATGAGCCCAAGAAGCAAATGTAATTAGTGCCTTTAAAGTTGCAATATCTCCTAGTAAGAAAATAAAGACGTTAGTATGATTTACATTTTGGATATTCTTTCTTACAGACTTGATTGACACAACTAACTCTTCTCTAGTTGGTGAACCAGGCAGACAGCCTAAAGGTTTAAAGGCTTTTGAAATGATGCATAGTACTTGGCTTCCTCGAATGAAAACAGCTTCTGAGACAAGTTTTGATAACCCTCAGTCATCTCCTCCATATACAAGTGTAGTTTTCTCTCTGCTATAGCACGACCAAGATCTATGGCTGCCTGAGCGCACTCCTTATACTTTCTATAGTGAAATCCAGAGAGCACACGAATGTTTTTAAGTTGTTTGTTTGAAGTTATTGCCATTGAAACAATTCTCAAAAAAATAATTTGTGAGTGCCTAAAAAGGATAACCTATTTAATGATCTTGGTGATGAATACAATGATACGTAATTGTAAATAGGGTGGTGTGTTTGTGAAATGATGCGTAAACTAGTGGATCAATAATTTAAGGGCAAACAAAAGAAAAAAAATTAACAAACAGTAAAAGGAAAAAAAACAAACAGAGACTAGATATAAAATCACATAAAAATAATAATAATTCAGAAAAGTAGAATAAAAGGATATTTGTTATTAGTTGTGATTATGGCTCACATCTTTCTCTAGTTTTACGTCCAGTAATGGCTTAAACGCCCTCTATGGGTCGAGGATAGGCTTCTCATCCAGTTTTCTTATAAACTGAAAAATAAGGTCTTTTAAAATCAGATTCTCGAGACTAAACTATGTGCTTTCTTTTTTAAATAGCTTTCATAAATTATGAATCTCATGTTGCACATATTTACTGGAATGCGTCTCAAGAGATTGTAAGATATCATCCAACAATTCTTTAATCATGTCATCCTTAACAAATTTGATTTTATCTTCACGATTTATAGAAACCATTCCTAAAGTTTTACAACATGATTTATTAGAAGTATGTTAACCCCCTTTTTTTTAGCAAATTTACTTTTACCAAAACCAAGCATGTAAGAAACAAATGGATAAAAAACTCACATGTCAATCAGGCCTTTGCTTTAATTAACCAACAAATGTCAGCAGGAATCCCATTAATCATCAACAAATGCAAATGTTCACAACGTGTTAATCTTATAATATTGATTTTGATGATAACAAAACTTATATGTTATTAATTAAAATGTTAGGGCTATTAAAATGAATTTCTTAAAGCCATAGACATGTTTAAAGAAGCTTAAAGACCGTTAACTTGAGTCAGAAAATCTTTTTCTAAACAAAAGTTATGAAAATATAGACTCTGAAAATTAACGGTAAACTGTTTATTTTATAAACTGTGAACCAATAATTTACAAATAGGAACCATTTATCTTCTTAATTGTGAACCGTTTATCAAAAACGGCTAGCTAGACTGTGTCTGATAAGACTGTAGAAATTAACGGTGAACCATTTAGTACAAAGCGGTAAACCGATAATTAACAGTGAACTGTTTATTTAAAAACGGTGAACCGATAATTTACAGAGAATAGATAGTTTCTAATCTTGAACCGGAGATCTAAGTTTGTTTTGTAGGTTTCTAGAAATAAACGCTGATCCGATAATTTTAAATCGTAAACTATTTATTTAAAATTTAAACACAATGGCTATTTAGACAAGTCAAAACGGCTAACCGACGGCACAAAACGGCAATTTGATTATTCTCATAAAGTCAACAATGGCTAGTTTTCAGCTCCAATTATAAAATGACTCAATCAAATTCAAATGAAAGAGATCCAACAAGTATCTTTGAGCTCACTACTGAGAAAACATACATCATTGGGCTTTAAACTTGTTTTTGTTTCATTGATTCACACCTTGAGATTTCAATTGTAATCATATACATTGTGTGAGAGATTGTTATACTTTTGAGTGATTGTAAGTGTTGGGATACACTTGGGTTAAAAGATTGGGAATAATCTCTTGTTGTAAAGGTTTATTGACACTTTTGAAGTCAATTGTAAGTGTTGTTGAAGCCTTGGAGGCTTGCTTAGTGGAATCCTCAAGCCCGATGAGTTTGGAGGCATGGATGTAGGCACGGTTGGCCGAACCACGTAAAAATCACATGTTTGTTTTTTCTTACCCTATCTCTTTATTATTCATTGCATATTAATTGTTTATTTTGAATTTGATTGGTTTATAATTTTCTTTAAGTTTTTAGTTTTTAAATTTTATTTAATAACCCAATTCACCCCCCTCTTGGATGGCATAGTTAATATTTCACAACAAGCTTTATAAATCTTCTTGAAAGTATTTTAAGGGAGAGAAGAAACGCTTTTGTAATTTATGTTGTATTTCTTCCATGCTTGATTTTTGGGTTTCAGTTATTATGGGAAACTAAAGATACAGACTTAAAAAACATAGAGTATTGTTATCTGCCACTTATATGTAGAGGTAAATAAAAAATGGCAAAGAAACAAATCTAATCTGCACAATCAAGTAAAAAATGAAGGAGAACAAAACAAAAAAATAAAAACACACAATAATTATAATTAAACATAAAACTCACCTTCGTCTATTTATTAAATTTACCTTAAGTTCTAATTGGAGTTCATAAATACCATCCTCTATTTTTTTGAGTTGTTTTTCTAGATCTTCAACGTGGGATACTAACTCTGGTGATTGTAATTCCCAAATAGAATGTGATTTACAAACTCAGAGCAAGCTTCTTAGGTGAAATTTTACACTTAAAAGCTCCCTCAGATGTTTGAAAAAGATCTTTCTCATGGAGGTACACATGACGAACATTAAAAATGGTTAAATAAAACACAATTTTCAAATAAAAGCACTTAAATAAGAAAAAACATAATACACTTCATTCAAGAAAAAAAAATTCAAACGGTAAAGTAATAGCAAAGAAAAATGACAAAAAGTTAAAAGCAAATGATTTAATTAGGATTTTGTAGGTCACTCAAATTAATTTTAGTGTCTTCTTCACATGGTTGGTATTCCAAATATGGTTTCAATCTTCGACTATTAACTCTAAATGTGACATTGTCCTTTAGATTTTTAATTTCTACGGCCCCATATGAAAATACATTTTTTTATAATAAATGGGTCACTCCACTTTGACTTTAACTTTCTTAGAAATAAATGAAGACGAGAGTTATAAAGTATTACTTTTTGAACAATCTCAAACGTCTTCCGAAAAATTCTTTTATCATGAAAAGTTTTGGTTCTGGCCTTAATAATTCTGGAATTCTCATATGCATCATTCTTTAATTCCTCAAGTTCATTCAATTGTAATTTACATACATTACTAGTATCATCAAGATTTGCATTAAAAGCTTTAATAGCCCAAAATGATTTATGTTCAAGTTCGACCAGTAAACGACAAGGTTTACCATAAACAAGCCGATAGGGGGACATTCCCAAAGATGTTTTAAATGTAATTCGATTTGCCAAAGTGCATCAGTTAGTCGAAGGGACCAATCTTTACGGTTTGCGCTAATTGTTTTTCTAAAATTTGTTTTATCTCCTTATTGGCTAATTTAACTTAACCACTGGTTTAGGGATGATAAAGGGTGTCAACTTTGTGTGCAATTCCATATTTCTTCATTAAAGACTCAAATGGCTTGTTACAAAAATGATTACCTCCATCACTAATAATGGCTCGAGGGATTCCAAATCTGCTCAAAAGGTTTTCATTTAAAAGTGAATCACAATTTTGTGATTGTTGTGCCTACAAAGAATTGCTTCAATCTATTTTAAAACATAATCAATGGCAACTACAATATATACAAATCCAAATGATCGCAAAAAAAGGCCCATAAAATCAATTCCCCAACAATCAAATATTTCAAAGGCATCATGTTTCGCTTTGAAATAGACCCAACCATTTGACAATTCTTACACATTTTACAAAATACATGTAAATCTTTAAATAATGTACGCCAATAAAATTCACACTGCAATGTTTTTGCAGCTGTCTTTTTCTAAAGAAAGCGACCACCACATGCTTCAGAATAAAAGATTTGAATAACCTTACTTACCTTGTCGTCTAGTATGCATCTTCAAAAAATTTGATCAAAACAGTACTTGAACAATTATGGATCGTCCCTGTAAATACTTTTTAGCTCTATTAATAATTTCTTCTTATCTTGGGAGCTCTAGTCGCATGGCATTTCACCTGTTGCAAGATAATTAACAATATTATCATACCAATGAATTTTGCTTATAGAAAACAGAAATTCATCAGAAAAAGAGTAATTGATGGGTGTTGTATCAATTGAAGACTCATTTGTGAGTCTTGAAAGATGATCTGCAACAACATTTTTGGCTCCTTTTTTGTCCTTGATTGTCAGGTTAAATTCCTAAAGTAGAAAAATCCACCGTATCTCACAGCAACATGATAAGAATAAACAACAGTAGACGAACCAAGTAAATATGAATGAAATTTATCCAATGCAAATATTAGGGCAAGTAATTCTTTTTCATGTGTTTTGTAACTTATTTAAGCACTATTTAAAGTTCTATTTGCGTAATAGATGACAAAGGGCTTACCTTCCTTTCTTTGTCCTAGAATAGTGTTGTGCAAATTTTATTGAACTCGCAAGTGCACGAATCTATTGTAGAATAGATCAATGGTGACGAGTGTCGATCCCACGAGGAGATTGATTTTAATTGCTTGTAGAATTAATTTTCTAAGTGGATGATTGGATTTATAATGAAAATGATGTAGGCAATGTATTAATTTAAATTAAAGCTGTAGGAATAAACAATTAAAATGAAATGCTTGGATCTCCGGATCTGTCTCAACATGCACTATCGCCTTAAAATTCATTATTAGTACCAATTAAATCATGAAGGGGGAACTTCCACTTATCATAAACCACACTCTAATAGATATGGTGCTAAGGGCTTCCCATGCCAAATAGTAATAACCTTGCCTAGGGGGGCGGTTATTCCAGCCGATATCCAGACAAGATTATTACTATCTGTCTATGAAAAGTCAAAACAACCACATAAATTAAAGGGGAAGGAAAAGTAAATTTACCAAATTAAGCCCATGGAGCATGTTGAGACTTCACCTTCAACCCAAGCTTGAAAGGAAATTAGCCACTCATATTTGAACTAGGGGTTAAATGAGAATTTTATTAAAATACGTAAAAAATACAGGATGGAGATGGAATTACAGAAAATGGAGTTCAAAATGGATTCAGGGGTGTCAAATTAGGGGGGGAGCACCCTTTTTATAGATACACAGAGTAAATCATGGCCATCGGATTAAAACAATTTGAACGCTCAGGATTGCACTACGTGGCAAGTTCCTATTGGATGGAACACATCATCAGGGATGTTATTCTATGTATATGCATGTACCGTACATTTCGGTCCACTAACATTCTGCCACGTCACCAGTCAACATTTTTGGTCCAATAAGATTGTGACACATCATCAGTCAACGCCACATCATCAGTCAATGCCACATAAGCGGTCAATGCCACATCATTCGTCCAATCAAATGCCGCCACGTCATCGTATAGTGCCACGTCATCGTACAGTGCCACGTCATCATACAGTACAGGTGAACAGTGCCATGAACAGTGTGTGTACAATACCGTATATATCAACCGTACCGTATGTGTGAACAGTACCGTATATGTGAACAATGGCATTTATCTTTTTATGCTCCTCTTAAGGTTTTCGACTATCCTGAGTTCAAAAGTGCTGTCCGTTTTTCCATCTGATCTTTCGTTCATTGTGAAATGACCATGATATCCCCAAAAATACATAAAATACTTAATTAAAATAAAACATACATAATTAAATTACAAGGGACTTAAAGACATAAAAATAAGGATGTTAGTAAGACTTGGAGTGTAAAATGATGATTTTCTCTATTATAAATACGCACTTTCAAGTACTCAACACACCCCTCAACCAGCTTGTTGCTAGTCCTTAGTAATTTAAGCGAAAATAAAACTGAAACAAAATTTTTGTTGTTTTTTTTTTTAAAACAGTTTTATTTATTTATTCAGACTAATGATAACAATCAAACAAAAGTATAAGCATTATCTACAGTCTAAAGAAATATCATTCCCACATCAACTCTCCGCATGAATCAGTTTAGAAAACTTTGTCACGACTTCAGTAATTGAGTCACTTTCAAGAATAACATATCAAACCCCAAAATCTCACTGGTAATAGTAATACGCTCACAAAGAAATTAACCCAAAAATAATCACTCTAGTGAATGGTAATTTGAGTGAAAATAATAAAGAAATAATATCACACTCTCACCAAGGTGACAAAAATATACCTTCGGCTTAGAAATAATACGATTAAAAATGCTAATCAAACCAATGTATTCATCATTCTTTTTTTTTTTTTAAATATGCACTACCACATCTTTTTAGCCTATATAACCAGTTTCTATTTCAGACTATAGTTCCCTAAAATCAAGAAGGACTTTTATTAGGACGTAACGTAGGCTAAGGACGTGGCTAACAAAGAAAGGATAATAGGAAACACAAAATATATGTTTGAAAAATAGAGAACTTTGGAGATTGTAATGTGTTTTCACTTGATTTTTTTTTCTTTATTTTTTATTTATTTATTTATTTATATACATATTTTTTTTTCTTTTGTTTCTTCTTTTTTTTAACACCTTTTTTTTTATAAATGCAAAATTATCTCTATTTTCAAACATAAATGGGTGGTGAGAAATAAAAAATATAAGGTGATACTCTACATTGGAGTGGGACAAGATAATAGGTTGCCAAAGAAAAAGTCTTTATTTTTATTTTTATTTTTTTTTTAAGGCTCAAAGGGGTTAATTATGGATACATATTAATAGGGTTGGCTAGAAAGGCTCAAACGGACCAAAGATGGCCTTTCTGTCATCTTTTAGGGTTCTAAATAATCTTCCATATTTACTAGTTAGATAGACCTTCAGATGTGGCAACACACACTTTAGTTTTTTTTTTTTTTTTTGGAACTAGGAATTTGGAGATAATGTATAAAGTAATAAACTGCTAAGCTGAATGAAGAATGGGTAAAAAGGGTTATTCTCCAAGAAAAATGACAGGCTCAAAAACTCACTTGGAAATTATTATGACATGTACATTCTTTCAAGCAACTTATATTTGTCTCCAACATCAACATGTAGAGTAACAAACATGGTGTAACATAACTAAAGACCAAAGATAATACAAATACTAAAATTTGAAAGTTATCATGTCATCTGATTATGAAAAGATCACACAAAATACTTTTTTTTTTAAAAAAAAAGAAAATTCTACCCCCAAACCTATTCTTAGTCATGAAAATTATGCATGCAGAATGGTGAAAATGACATAGAAAAACTAGTTGGTAAAAAAAGTTAGAAAAATCACACTTAAAATGACTGTCAATGCAAGAAATGTCTGAATTTTTTTTTTTAATAACAAGAAGATGCGTTTCTAGAGTTACTACACTCCATATTCAGCCATCTTTAACTCAAAAATTTAGCAACAGTTAGTTTCTACAAAAAAAAAAAACTACACCAAGATTGAGATATTCCACAATTGTCAACTATTCCCTCCCCCCAACCTGAACGGAACATTGTCCTCAATATTTGAAAGAGAATAAGGTTTAGAAGACATCACCTGAGTGCTGTATCACAGAAGAAAATATTTGCAAGCGGAGAGTTAAATCTAATTTGCACTTCTTACTATGGCTACTGTTACCATCATTAGTTGGCCATTCCAACACAAGGGTCTTGGGATCTGGCTCTGGTCTATAAGCTTGTAACAGATCAAGTAACTCATTAGCAGTATGAGCACAAATAAAGATTTTTTTCGCTGTGAAAGAAATGAAATGATTTTTTATTGCATGGTTAAGAAATGCGATGAAGCCATCATAAAAGTTATTAACATTTAACAAACCGATGGGTTTCTGATGAATGTTCAAATGGGCCCAATATGCTAATGTGATTAGTACCTCTAGAGTTGCAAGATCTCCTGGTAGGAAAATAAAAGCATCAACATGATTTAGCATTTCAGTTATTCTTTCTTGCATACCTGAGACAACTAACTCTTCTCCAGTTGGTGAGTCAGACATACAGCCCAACGGTTTGAGGCTTCTTGGGATGATGCCTCTAGAGTTGCAAGATCTCCTGGTAGGAAAATAAAAGCATCAACATGATTTAGCATTTCAGTTATTCTTTCTTGCATACCTGAGACAACTAACTCTTCTCCAGTTGGTGAGTCAGACATACAGCCCAACGGTTTGAGGCTTCTTGGGATGATTCCTAACACTTGGCTCCCTCTGAGATAAACAGCTTCTGAGACTAGTTTTGATAACCCTCGGTCACCTCCTCCATAAACCAGATGCAAATTTCTTTCTGCTATGCGTTGACCAAGATCGATGGCTGCCTCAACGAACTCTTTATGTTTGCCATAGTTAAATCCAGAGAGCACACAAATGTTCTTGAATTGTTTATTGGGAGTAGCTGCCATTGGGATGCTTCTCAAAAACAATTTGTGAGTCTAAAAAGAAAAGATCATATATCAAAGATCTTGGTGACAATTGTTTACAGCTGTATAGGAGGTAGCATGTCTATGTCAATTAACGCGTAAAGCACATGGCTCAAGAGTCAAAAAAGAAATAGTAAAAGAAAAAGCACTCAATTATTAAAGACAATAATGCAATTGATAAAACAACAGTGAAATAGAACAATAGTAAAATAAAACAACAGTAAAAGGATATTTATAGGTAGTTGTGATTGTGGCTCACATCTTCCTCTCGTTTTACGTCCAGAAACGGCTTGAACGCCCTCTATGGGCCGAGGATAGGCTTCCCATCCAGTTTTCTTATAAACTGGCAAACAGGGTCGTTTATAGTCAGATTCCCAAGACTATATCGTGCATGCTCTTTTTGAAATAATGGCCATAACTGGAGAATTGCTCTTTGTACGTATCCACTGGGATGCGTTTCAAGAGACAAAAGGAAATCATCCAATGACTCTTTATTCAAGCCATCCCTAATGAATTGAATCTTATCTTCTCTGTTATCAGACATCATTCCTAAAGAACAAGGATTTTTATCGCATTTCATCCTGGCACACTTATGGCAATCAACATGAAGTTTTTCAGCTCTTCGTTTTCTCGAGTAATTTCCTTTACCACAACCAGGCATGTATGCAATAAATTTATGAGGCAACTCACCTGCCAAACGTACTTTGGCCTCGATTAACCAACGGATGTCAGCAGGGATGTTATTTCTCATAAGCAATCGCATGCATTCGAACCGAGCTTTATAGATCGTAAGAAGGGCATTCTGAGGAAGTGAAGGAAATAGCTTGTGAAGTTTTGCTAGAATCGCGTTTCTGTCTATACCTTCTTCTCAGAATATCAGTTATTATGGGAAACTGAAGTAACCGACTTTGATTATCACGGAGTACCGTTATCCGCCACTTATATGGGAAAATAAATCAAAACACATTAAATAAAGAAAATCAAATCTGTAAAATCGAATCAAACATGAAAATGAACAAAATAAGAAAACACAAAATAAAAAGAAAAATGAACTTACATTCGTCCTCTTATTGAGTTAACCTCAAGCTCTAATTGGAAGTTATATATCCCATCTTCTATTCCTCTGAGTTGTCTTTCTAGATCTTCAACGTGGGATACCAACTCTGGAGGTCGTAGCTTCCAAATACGATGTGTTTTATAAAATCGTATCTGGCTTCTCAGATGAGATCGTATACGTTAAAGTTGTCTGAGATGTTTTAAGAGGATCTATCTAATTGAGGCATACATGATTAGAAGTGATAAAAGAAAATTGAATGATTAAATAAACACACTTTCACACAAATTTAAATCATCGAAAAGAAGAAATAAATAAGAAAAAGTCTCAATTCAGGTTTGACGGGTCACTCAAATCGATTTTGGTGTCATTTTCATGTGGTTGGTACTCTAGATATGACTTTTTTTTACTATTAACCTTAAAAGTTACATCATTCTTTGGATCCTTAATTTCAATTGCTCCATGTGGAAAAACAGTATGAACTATAAAGGGACCAGTCCATCGATAGCGTAACTTACCTGGGAATATGTGCAAGCGCGAATTGAATAAAAGTACTTTCTGACCTAGTGTGAAAGATTTTCTCATAATGTGCTTGTCATGAAAGACTTTCATTCGCTGTTTGTAAATTTTGGCATTTTCGTATGCATCATTACGAATTTCTTCAAGTTCTACTAGCTGTAATTTTCTTTCTGAGCTAGCTTGCTGCATATCAAAGTTGAATTTCTTAATGGCCCAGTATACACGATGCTCGAGTTCCACAGGTAGGTGGCAAGCTTTTCCATATACTAGCCTGTAGGGTGACATCCCAATCGGGGTCTTGAAAGCTGTTCTATATGCCCATAATGCATCATCTAGTCTTACTGACCAATTTTTCTGTCTAGTCTCACCGTTTTTTCTAATATGTGCTTTATCTCTCGATTGGAGATCTCAACTTGGCCACTGGTTTGAGGATGATATGGGGTCGTCACTTTGTGAGTGATGGAATACTTTGTCAAAAGAGCTTTGAATGATTTATTACAAAACTGGGCTCCACCATCACTGATTATCACTCGAGAGAATCCAAAGCGTGAAACAATGTTGCTTTTCAAAAATCTGATCACCACCTTGTGATCATTGGTTCTACACGGAACTGCTTCTATCCATTTTGATACGTAGTCAACAGCGACCAATATGTATTGATGGCCAAAAGAAGGGGGAAAGGGTCCCATGAAGTCAATACCCCATACATAAAAAATCTCAACCACTAAAATTGGGTTTAGTGGCATCATGTTCCTTCGTGTAATGCTCCCCATTCGTTGACACCTATCACACGAAGAATAAAAAATATAAGCATCTCGAAATATACTTGGCCGATAGAAACCACATTGTAATATTTTAGTAGCTATTTTCTTAGCACTGAAATGGCCTCCACATGCTTGTTCATGGCAGAATGAAATGATATTTTGAAATTCATTTTCTAGGACACATCATCTGATAATTTGATCTGCACAATACTTGAACAGATAGGGGTCATCCCAGAAGAAATTTTTTATTTCTGTAAAAAATTTAGCCTTGTCCTGCTTAGTCCAATGCTCCGGAAGTTTACCTGTAACAAGATAGTTAACTATATCAGTATACCATGGTAATACTTCCACACTCATTAGCTGTTCATCTGAAAATGATTCATTTAATGGAAATGGTTCTATAATTGTATCAAAATTTAGACGAGAGAGATGGTCTGCAACAACATTTTATGTGCCCTTCTTATCCTTGATTTCAAAGTCAAATTCCCGCAAAAGTAACACCCAACGAATTAGTCTAGCTTTTGTATCTTTCTTTGTGAGAAGATATTTAAGAGCTGCATGATCTGTGAAAACAATTATTTTACAACCAATGAGATAAGATCAAAATTTCTCTAATGCAAACACCACTGCTAGCATTTCTTTTTCAGTGGTTGAATAGTTTAACTGTGCATCATTTAATGTCATACTAGCATAGTAAATGACATGGGGAATTCGATCAACTCTTTGTCCTAATACTGCTCCTACTGCATAATCAGATGCATCACACATAAGCTCAAATGGTAAGTGTTGTGCAAATTTTATTGAACTCGCAAGTGCACGAATCTATTGTAGAATAGATTAATGGTGACGAGTGTCGATCCCACGAGGAGGTGGATTTTAATTATGTGTAGAATTAATTTTCTGAGTTGGTGGTTGGATTTATAATGAAAATGATGTAGGTTATTAATTAATTTAAATTAAAGTGGTAGGAATAAACTATTAAAATGAAATGCTTGGATCTCCGGATCTGTCTCAACATGCACCATCGGCTTAATATTCATTATTAGTACCAATTAAATCATGAAGGGGGAACTTACACTCATCATGAACCACACTCTAATAGATATGGTGCTAAGGGCTTCCCGTGCCAAATAGTAATAACCTTGCCTAGGGAGGCGGTTATTCCAGCCGATATCCAGACAAGATTATTACTATCTGTCTACGAAAAGTCAAAACAACCACATAAATTAAAGGGAAAGGAAAAGTAAATTTACCAAATTAAGCCCATGGAGCATGTTGAGACTTCACCTTCAACCCAAGCTTGAAAGGAAATTAGCCACTCATAATTGAACTAGGGGTAAAATGGGAATTTTATTAAAATACGTAGAAAATACAAGATGGAGATGGAATTAGAGAAAATGGAGTCCAAAAATGGATTCAGGGGTGTCAAATTAGGGGGGGGGGAGCCCCCTTTTTATAGATAAACTGAGTAAATCATGGCCATCGGATTAAAACAATTTGGACGCTCAGGATTGCGCCACGTGGCAAGTTCTATTGGATTGAACACATCATCGGGCTGTTATTCTGTGTATATGCATGTACCGCATACACACGTTTTTTCGTCCACTAACATTACGCCACGTCACCGGTCAACATTTTTGGTCCGATAAGCTCGTGACACGTCATCGATCAGCCAACGCCACATCATCGATGCCAATGCCACATGCGGTCAATGCCACATCATTCGTCCAATCAAATGCCGCCACGTCATCGTATAGTGCCACGTCATCGCATCGAGTGCCACGTCAAAGATACAGATACATGTGAACGTCCGTGAAGCGTGTCGTATCTGATGTCGTACGATCAGTATATATCAACGTCATCAGTATATGTGAAGCAAGATCTAGTATATGTGAACAGCACCATTTTTCTTTTTATGCTCCTCCTAAGGTTTTATTACGAGTTCAAAAGTGCTGTCCGTTTTTCCATCGATCTCTCGTTTATTGTGAAATGACCATGATATCCCCTAAAATACATAAAATACTTAATTAAAATAAAACATACATAATTAAATTCTGGGACTTAAAGACATAAAAATAGGGATGTTAGTGAGACTTAGAGTATAAAATGATGATTTT
Source organism: Luvunga scandens (assembly GCA_030449905.1). NCBI lineage: Eukaryota > Viridiplantae > Streptophyta > Magnoliopsida > Sapindales > Rutaceae > Luvunga > Luvunga scandens. The sequence continues at coordinate 56,894 of JASUUG010001008.1, forward strand.
CTCCATTATAAATACACACTTTCTAGTACTCAACACACCCCCAACAGACCTTGTTGCTAGTCCCTAGCAATTTGAATAAAACAAAATTTTTTTTTTTTTTTTTTTATCTTGTGGTATTTATTCAATCGACTAATGATAACAATCAAATAAAAGTATAAGCATTATCTACGATCTAAAGAAATATCATTCCCACATCAACTCTCCACATGAATCAGTTTAGAAAACTTTGTCACAACTTCAGTAATCGAGTCACTTTTAAGAATGACATGCAAACCCCAAAATCTCACCTTTGGTAGTAGTAGTAATACGCTCACAAAGAAATTAAACCCAAAAATAATCACTCCAGTGAATGGTAATTTGAGTGAAAATAATAAAGAAGTAATATCACACACTCTCACCAAGGTGATAGAAATATGCCCTCAGCTTAGAAATAGTACGATTTTAATTCAAAAATGCTAATCAAACCAATACATTCATCATCCTTTTTTATTTTTTTAGTATGCATTGCCGCATCTTTTCAACCCATATAACTAGTTTCTATTTCAGACTATAGTTCCCTAAAATCAAGAAGGACTTTTATTAGGACGTAACGTAGGCTAGGGACGTGGCTAACAAAGAAAGGATAATAGGAAAAATAAAATATATATTTGAAAAATAGAGAACTTTGGAGATTGTAAGGTGCTTTTCACTTGATTTTTTATTTTTTATTTTTTATTTTTTTTTTATTTGTAAACATTTTTTTTTCTTTTGTTTCTTTTTCTCTCTCTTTTTTTTTTTTTTTTTTTAGCACCCATATTTTTTTTTTTTTTTTTTTTGTGAATGCAAAATTATCTCTATTTTCAAACATAAATGGGTGGTGGGAAATACAAAATATAAGGTGATACTCCACATTGGAGTGGGACAAGATAATAGGTTGCCAAAGAAAAAGTCTTTATTTTTTTAAGGCTCAAAAGGGTTAACTATGGATACATATTAATAGGGTTGGCTAAAAAGGCTCAAACGGACCAAAGATGGCCTTTCTGTCATCTTTTAGGGTTCTAAATAATCTTCCATATCTACTAGTTAGATGGACCTTCAGATGTGGCAACATACACTTTTTTTTTTTTTTTTTTTTTTTTTTTTTTTGGAGATAATGTATAAAGCAATAAACTGCTAAGCTGAATGAAGAATGGGCAAAAAAAAAGGGTTACTCTCCAAGAAAAACGACAGGCTCAAAAACTCACTTGGAAATTATTATGACATATGCATTCTTTCAAGCACCTTATATTAGTCTCCAACATCAACATGTAGAGTAACAAACATGGTGTAACATAACTAAAGACCAAAGATAATACAAATACTAAAATTTGAAAGTTATCATGTCATCTAATTATGAAAAGATCACACAAAATTATTTTTTTTTATTATTTTTTTTTTTAATAAGAAGATGCGTTTCTAGAGTCATTGCACTCCATATTCAGCCATCTTCGACTCAAAAAATTTAACCACAGTTAGTTTCTAAAACAAAAATTAGTAAAAACTACACTAAAATTGAGATATTCCACAATTGTCAACTATTCCCTCCCCCAACTCGAACGGAACATTGTCTCGATGTTGAAAGAAAATAGGGTTTAGAAGACATCACCGAGTCTTTGGATCAGGAAGAAAATATTTACAAGCGGAGAGTTAAATCTAATTTGCACTTACTTACTACGGCCATTTCTTTGTTACCATCATTAGTTGGCCATCCAAAGACAAGGGTCTTGGGATCGGCTCAGTCAATAGCTTTAGAATGGATCAATTAACTCGTTAGCGATGAAAGCACAAATAAAGATTTTTTATTTGTGAAAGAGATGAAATGATTTTTATTGCATGGTTAAGAAATGCGATGAAGCCATCATAAAAGTTATTGACATTTAACAAACCGATGGGTTTTCGATGAATGTTGGATGGGCCCAAGATCTAATGTGATTAGTGCCTCACAGAGTTGCAAGATCTCCTGGTAGGAAAATAAAAGCATCAAAGCATGATTTAGCATTTTGATTATTCTTTCTTGCATACCGAGACAACTAACTCTTCGCCGGTTGGTGAGTCGACATACAAAGCCAACGGTTTGAGGCTTCTTGGGATGATGCCTAACACTTGGCTCCTCCGAGATAAACGACTTACGAGACTAGTTTTGATAACCCTCGGTCACCTCCTCCATAAACCAGGATGCAAATTTCTTTTCTTTATCGTTGACCAAGATCGATGGTCGCCTCAACGAACTCTTTATGTTTGCCATAGTTAAATCCGGAGAGCACACAAATGTTCTTGAATTGTTTATTGGGAGTAGCTGCCATTGGGATGCTTCTCAAAAACAATTTTGAGTCTAAAAGAAAATGATCATATTTCAAGAGGATCTTGGTGACAATGATTTACTGTTTGTATAGGATGTAGCATGTCTATGTCAATTAACGCGTAAAGCACATGGCTCGAGAGTAAAAAAGAAAATAGTAAAAGAAAAAGCACTCAATTATTAAAGACAATAATGCAATTGATAAAACAACAGTGAGATAAAACAACAGTAAAATAAAACAACAGTAAAAGGATATTTACAGGTAGTTGTGATTGTGGCTCACATCTTCCTCTGGTTTTACGTCCAGAAACGGCTTGAACGCCCTCTATGGGTCGAGGATAGGCTTCCCATCCAGTTTTCTTATAAAGCGCAAACAAGGGTCGTTTATAGTCGATTCCCAAGACTATATCGGACACGTTCTTTCGAAATAATGGCCATAATCGGAGAATTCTTTGTTTATGCGTATCCACCAGGATGCGTTTCAAGAGACAAAAGGATATCATCCAATGACTCTTTATTCAAGCCATCCCTAATGAATTGAATCTTATCTTCCCTATTATCAGACATCATTCCGAAAGAACAAGGATTTTTATCGCATTTCATCCTGGCACACTTATGACAATTAACATGAAGTTTTTCACTCTTCGTTTTCTCGAGTAATTTCCTTTACCACAACCAGGCATGTATGCAATAAATTTAGGAGGTAACTCACCCGCCAAACGTACCTTGGCCTCGATTAACCAACGGATGTCGCGGGGGACGTTATTTCTCATAAGCAATCGCATGCGTTCGGACCGAGCTTTATAGATCGTAAGGAGGGCATTCCCGAGGAAGTGAAGGAAATCGCTTGTGAAGCTTTGCTAGAATCGCGTTTCTGTCCCATACCTTCTTCTCGAATATTAGTTATTATGGGAAACTAAAGTAACCGACTTTGATTGTCACGAGTACCGTTATCCGCCACTTAACGGGGTAACAAACTAGAGAACACACAAAAAGAAAAGAAAAGAAAAGAAAAGAAAAATAATAATCTCACAATTGTCCTCTTATGAGTTTTCCTCAAGTTCGATTTGGGTTTCGTTGATACCTCCCTCAATTTCTTTGAGTTGTCTTTCTAGATCTTCAACGTGGGATACCAACTCACGGAGGTTGTAGCTTCCAAATACGATGCGTTTTACAAAATCGTATCCGCTTCTCGGATGAGATTGTACACGTTGAAGTTGTCGAGAATGTTCAAGAAGGAACTGTCTAGTTGAGGAACACATAATTAGAAGTGATAAAAGAAAACTGAATGATTAAATAAACACACTTTCACAATAATTTAAATCAGAAAAGAAGAAATAAATAAGAAAAATTCTTAATTTAAATTTGGTGGGTCACTCAAATCTATTTCGGTGCCTTTTTCACGTGGTTGGTACTCAGATATGGCTTGATCTTTGACCATTAACTTTAAAAATTACACCGTTCTTTGATCCTTAATTTTAAGCGCTCCATATGAAAAAAAAAGTGTGGACTATAAAGGGACGATCCATTGATAGCGTAACTTACCTGGGAATAAGCAATGGCGAGAATTGAATAAAAGTACTTTTCGACCTGGTGTGAAAGATTTTTCATAATTTGCTCGTCATGAAAGACTTTCATTCATTTGTTTGTAAATCTTGGCATTTTTGTATACATCATTACGACTTTCTTCAAGTTACGGGTTGTGATTTTCTTTCTAAGTTAGCTTGCTGCATGTCAAAGTTGGATTTCTTGCTGGCCCAGTATGCACAATGCTCAAGTTTTGGTGGTGATTCTGATGATGGACTCAATTTCTTCTCTGATGGTGCTAGTTGTTCCACTCTTGACTTCCATTTGTTAATGTCCATGGATGGTCTTTGAATCAAGTAAGGCGTTAACCTCATCTATTGATCTGTCAATATCAAAATTCAAACCAAAGTGAGTTAAACATGTTTGTAAAGGGTCATCACTAAGATTTGAAAGAAAAGTATTATCAACTAATTCTTCGATTAAATCCACATCAACAATTTCATCTTCTGCATTGGGAAGTTGTTTGGCAATGTTGAAGATATTTAGCTCCATCGTCATATTGCCAAAGGACAATCGCATATTTCGATCTCCGCATTGAATGTGAGCATCGGCGAGTTGCCAAGAAAGGTCGTCTAAGATAATGGGGATCGCTTCCTGAATCTGGACTGGTTGAGTGTCAATTACAATGAAATCAACAGGAAAATAAAACTTATCTACCTGTATAAGCACGCCCTCCACAATACCATGAGGTTTTTTCATGGACCGTCCGCAGTTGTAACACCACCTGAGTTGGGTGTAATTCTCGACCCAAGTTTCACAAATCTTGAATAAGGCAACAAATTTACACTAGCTCCTAAGTCCAACAAAGCATTCTCGATTATGTGGTTCCCTATACTACGTGAGATAGTGGGGGGAGCCGGATCTTTGTATTTTAGAGGAAGTTTGTGTTGGAGTATAGAACTCACATTTTCTCGTTAAAAATGCCTTCTTTTCAACATGAATGTTTCTCTTTTTAGTACAAAGGTCTTTAAGAAACTTGGCATAAGATGGCACTTGTTTTATAGCATCAGCGAAAGGGATGTTAACACTTACTTGTTTAAAGATTTCAAAAATCTCACTTGTAGATTTTCCTTTCTTCGCTTTAGCTAACCTCCCGGGAAATGGAGCTTTTGGAACGTATTCTCGTGGGTTGGTTTTTCTTTCTCCTCCGGTGATGAGTCTTCTTCATTTGGGGTATAATTTGAGTTGTTTTTAGTACCAAGCATCTCCACTTTGTTGTCGACTTCTTTTCCTTTTCGCAAGGTCATGACGGCTTTGACCTCTCCATCTTCTTGAGGTGAACTGCATCGGCTTCATACACTCCTTTAGGATTAGGCCTTTGGTTGACTTGGGAATTTACCTTTCTCGTCATCATTGCCAAGTCCGAATGATGAAGCAAGTTGTCCAACCATTTTTTCAAGGTTTGAAATTGATTGGGTTTGTGAGTTGAAACCCGCTCTCATCTCATTTCGTAGTTCATCAATGGTGCGGTTTTGTTGCTCGATTTTGGAGTGAATAAGATTCTTGAAATTCTTAAAATGCATCCTCCCATGGTCTAGGTGAGAATAGTTTGGGTTCTGATTATATGGTCTAAATGGTGGCTGAGAGGCTTGAGGATTTTGAGGAATTTGTTGCATTGGTGGAGCTGGAGCTGGAGCTGGAGCTGCTGGTCCATTCTGTTGGAATCCTTGAGACCATGAAACATTGGGGTGGTCTCTCCATCCAGGATTATATGTGTTGGAGTAAGGGTTATAGTTTGATGGCTTTTCATTACATCTATGGCATTGGCTTGATCGAGTATGAGTCCTGGTCATGTGGTTCCGTTAATTTTTAGCGGTTAACGATCTTTATTTGTCGGGAAAGACCTTCAACTATGTCTTTGACTTCTTTAATTTACGAACTTGGCCCGCCAATGTGAACCTCATTTACTCCTTAACTCTTCTAGTACTCGAGTGAACGACTCCGTTGTTGGGAATTATCCGCTTGTGTCATTTGGAAGAAATCCGATTCTACGATGCACTTTTTGACATTAGCTCTCCTCCACTTGTTGCCATTAGCCATTCTTGCACATTCGGCAATAATCCCTCCAAAAAGTATTGGCATTGGTGCCATTTTTCGTACCCATGATGTGGACACTTTAGGAGTAGCCCATTGAATCGCTCCCATGCTTTGAAAAATTGCTCGTCTTCTCTTTGGGTAAACTCTGAAATTTCCCTGCGAATAGCATTGGTTTTATGTCTTTGGGAAATATTTATTCAAAAATTTTGTTACCATTTGTTCCCATGATGTAATGCTATTAGCAGGCAATGCATTGAACCATGAACGAGCTCTATCCTTTAAAGAAAATGGAAATAATCTAAGCTTAACATCATCATTTGAAAAATTCTCATATTTAAAAGTTTGACAAATAGCATGAAAATCATTCAGATGATTATATGGATCTTCATTTTCTAGGCCATAGAATGTTGGGAGACAATTTAGCACACTAGGTTTTAATTCAAAACTCTAAAGCAGCCTACGTTTGGGTATCTTATGCATGATGTGCTCAAGTTAGCTAAGGGGTGAGTAGTCCTTAAATGGCCTCTCTTGTGGTCTTTGGTTGCAAATCCATCCCAATTTTATTTTTAATTTCAACGTGTTTGTGTGTGCGAAGTGTTTTTCTAATTCAAAGTCTATAGGCTCAAGATTAGGTAATTTTGACCTACGACCATGCATGCAAAAAAAAAATGATAACAAAATTAATAAAGATAAATAAGAGGAGAAATTACAATACTAACCTTATCACTATTTATTCAATTTTTTGCTATGAAAATAACTCAAGCGCTAGATATAGAAAAGAAAATGCGTGAAACAAATTAAAATAAATTAAGAGGCGGTTGAACCTGCCGATTTCACAAAATAAAAAAAATAACATGAAAATTAAATTACAGAAATTTAAAGAAGAGAAGAAAAGAAAAGAAAATAATACCTACTTCAAAATTTAATTCACTTTTTTTTTAATAATAATAAATAAAAAAAAAATTACAAGGAAACAAATAAAATAAATAAATAAAGAAGAAAAAAATTCTACAAATTAAAATACTTACCTCAAAACGGCGCCAAAAACTTGTTGTGCAATTTTTATTGAACTCTCAAGTGATCGAATCTATTGTAGAATAGATTAATGGTGACGAGTGTCGATCCCACGAGGAGGTGGATTTTAATTATGTGTAGAATTAATTTTCTGAGTTGGTGGTTGGATTTATAATGAAAATGATGTAGGTTATTAATTAATTTAAATTAAAGTGGTAGGAATAAACTATTAAAATGAAATGCTTGGATCTCCGGATCTGTCTTTCAACATGCACCATCGGCTTAATATTCATTATTAGTACCAATTAAATCATGAAGGGAACTTACACTCATCATGAACCACACTCTAATAGATATGGTGCTAAGGGCTTCCCGTGCCAAATAGTAATAACCTTGCCAGGGAGGCGGTTATTCCAGTAGATATCCGACAAGATTATTACTATCATCACGAAAAGTCAAAACAACCACATAAATTAAAGGGAAAGAAAAAGTAAATTTACCAAATTAAGCCCATAGAGCATGTTGAGACTTCACCTTCAACCCAAGCTTGAAAGAAAATTAGCCACTCATAATTGAACTAGGGGTAAAATGGGAATTTTATTAAAATACGTAGAAAATACAAGATGGAGATGGAATTAGAGAAAATGGAGTCTAAAAATGGATTGGGGGTGTCAAATTAGGGGGAGCCCCTTTTTATAGATAAACCGAGTAAATCATGGCCATCGGATTAAAACAATTTGGGCCGGGATTGCGCCACGTGGCAAGTTCCTTGGATTGAACACATCATCGGGCTGTTATTCGTGTATATGCATGTACCGTACACACGTTTTTTCGGCCCACTAACATTCGCCACGTCACGGTCAACATTTTTGGTCCGATAAGCTCGTGACACGTCATCGATCAACGCCACATCATCATCAATGCCAAGCGGTCAATGCCACATCATTCGCCCAATCAAATGCCGCCACGTCATCGTATAGTGCCCGCGTCATCGCGAGTGCACGCCGCGTCGGCCATCGATACATGTGAGCGAAGTGCGTGAAGCGATTGTCAAAGTGTCGCGATGTCGTGTATGCGATCGCAGTATATATCAACCGTCATCAGTATATGTGAGCGATGTGAGTATATGTGAGCGATACCATTTTTCTTTTTATGCTCCTCCTAAGGTTTTTACTTACGAGTTCAAAAGTGCTGTCCGTTTTTCCATCCGATCTCTCGTTTATTGTGAAATGACCATGATATCCCCTAAAATACATAAAATACTTAATTAAAATAAAACATACATAATTAAATTACAAGGGACTTAAAGACATAAAAATAGGGATGTTAGTGAGACTTAGAGTATAAAATGATGATTTTCTCCATTATAAATACACACTTTCTAGTACTCAACAGTAAGTTCTAGTTTAGGGGCTGAATGATGGGTGATGATGTTAACAACTGCTTTAGTTTCTCAAATGCCACAAGACAAGAATCATTAAAGACAAAAGGTACATCCTTAGCAAGTAAATTGCATAAAGGTCTAGAAACTTTGCTAAAATCTTTAATGAAACGTCTGTAAAAACCCGCATGCCCAAGGAAAGATCTTACTTCTCTGACTGTTTTAGGTGGAGGAAGATTGGAAATAAGATCCACCTTGGCCTTATCAACCTCAATACCTTCGCTTGAAATGATGTGACCGAGAACAATACCTTGTTTTACCATAAAATGGCATTTCTCCCAATTTAGGACCAAATTCTCCTCTATGCATCTCTGCAGAACTAGTGTTAGATGATGTAAACATTGATCAAATAAATCACCAAAAACAGAAAAATCATCCATAAAGACTTCAAGGAATCGTTCAACCATATCAAAAAAGATGCTTAACATGTATCGTTGAAATGTAGCAGGTGTATTACATAATCAAATGGCATTCTTCTATATGCAAAAGTGCCAAAAGGGCAAGTGAAAATGGTTTTCTCTTGATCTTTTGGTGCTATGGGAATCTGATTATATCCGGAGTAGCCATCTAAAAAGCAATAAAATTCATGACCTGCTAATCTATCAAGCATTTGATCAATAAATGGTAGAGGAAAATGATCTTTACGTGTGACAGAATTCAACTTTCTATAATCAATGCATACACGCCATCCTGTAGTTACTCTAGTAGGTATTAATTCATTATCAGCATTGGTAACTCTTTGTGACTCTCGACTTTTTGGGGACAACTTGCGGGGATCGACCCATGAACTATCGAGAAATAGGATAAATGATACCCACGTCTAATAGTTTAAGGACTTGATTCTAACAACTTCTTTCATGTTAGGGTTTAACCGAGCGTTGCATTTTCCTGGTAGGTTTAGCATTTTCATCAAGGTGAATGTAATGCATCTGATCCACTCGGGGTTTATACCTTTTATGTCGGCTATGGTCCATCCTAATGCTCCTTTGTGCACTTTCAAAACTTCCAACAACTTACATTTTTGTTCTTCATTCAGGGATGATGAAATGATTACTGGCAGAGTGCTTTCTTCTCCCAAAAATGCATATTCCAAAGTGTCGGGTAATGGTTTGAGCTCGAGTTGTGGTGGTGATTCTAATGACGTACTGAGTTTCTTCTCTGATGGTGCTAGTTGTTCCACTCTTGACTTTCATTTGTTAGTGTCCATGGATGGTGTTGATTCGAGTAAGGCGTTAACCTCATCTACTGATCTATCAATATCAAAATCTAAACCAAAGTGAGTTAAACATGTTTGTAAAGGGTCATCACTGAGGTTTGAAAGAAAAGCATTATCAATTAATTCTTCTATCCAATCCACATCAACAATTTCATCATCTGCATTGTGAGGTTGTTTGGCAATGTTGAAGATATTTACCTCCATCGTCATATTGCCAAAGGACAACTGCATATTTCCAGTCCTGCATTGAATGTGAGCATCGGCAGTTGCCAAGAAATGTCGTCCTAAGATAATAGGGATCTGCTTCCTTGAATCCTGGACTGGTTGAGTGTCAATTACAATGAAATAAACAGGAAAATAAAACTTATCTACCTGTATAAGCACATCCTCCACAATACCACGAAGTTTTTTCATGGACCGATCTGCAAGCTGTAACACCACTGGAGTTGGGTGTAATTCTCCCAGTCCAAGTTTCACAAATACTAAGTAAGGTAACAGATTTACACTAGCTCCTAAGTCCAACAAAGCATTCTCAATTGTGTGGTTCCCTATACTACATGAGATAGTGGGGAGCACGGGGTGCTGTATTTTAGAGGAAGTTTGTGTTGGAGTATAGAGCTCACGTTTTCTGTTAAAAATCCCTTCTTTTGAACATGAATGTTTCTCTTTTTAGTACAAAGGTCTTTAAGAAACTTGGCATAAGATGGCACTTGTTTTATAGCATCAAGCAAAAGGATGTTAACACTTACCTATTTAAAGATTTCAAAACTCTCACTTGTAGACTTTCCTTTCTTTGCTTTAGCTAACCTCTGGGGAAATGGAGCTTTTGGAACGTATTCTCGTGAGTTGGTTTCTTCTTTCTCCTCTAATGATGAGTCTTTTTCATTTACCGGTACAATTTGAGTTATTTTTTGTACCGGTATCTCCACTTTGTTGTTGACTTCTTTTCCTTTTCGCAAGGTCATGACGGCTTTGACCTCTCCATGCTGCTGAGGTGAACTGGTACTTACTTCATGCACTCCTTTAGGATTAGGCACTGGTTGACTTGGGAATTTTCCTTTCTCAACAGTCATTGCTAAGGTTTGAACTGAAGAAGCAAGTTGTCCCAACATTTTTGCAAGGTTTGAAACTGATTGGGTTTTGTGAGTTGAAACCCGCTCTCATCTCATTTCGTAGTTCATCAATGGTGCGGTTTTGTTGCTCGATTTTGGAGTAAGTAAGATTCTTGAAATTCTGAAATGCATCCTCCCATGGTCTAGGTTGAGAATAGTTTGGGTTCTGATTGTATGGTCTAAATGGTGGTTGAGAGGCTTGAGGATTTTGAGGAATTGGTTGCATTGGTGGAGCTGGAGCTGGAGCTGCTAGTCCATTCTGTTGGAATCCTTGAGACCATGAAAAATTGGGGTGGTCTCTCCATCCAGGATTATATGTGTTGGAGAAAAGGTTGTAGTTTGATGGCTTTCTCATTACACCTATGGCATTGGCTTGATCTGAGTATGAGTCCTGGTCATGTGGTTCCGTTAATTTAGCAGTAAATTAACGATCTTTTGTGGGAAAGACCTTCAACAATGTCTTTGACTTCTTTAATTTCTGAACTTGACCCGCCAATGTGAACCTCATTCACTCCCTTAACTCTTTTAGTACTCCTGAGCGAACGACTCCGTTGTTGGGAATTATCCGCTTGTCGCTGGAAGAAATCCCAAATCTCTGATGCACTTTTTGACATTAGCTCTCCTCCACTTGTTGCCATTAGCCATTCTTGCACATTCGGCAATAATCCCTCCAAAAAGTATTGGCATTGGTGCCATTTTTCGTATCCATGATGTGGAAACTTTAGGAGTAGCCCATTGAATCGCTCCCATGCTTCGAAAAATTGCTCGTCTTCTCTTTGTGTAAACTCTGAAATTTCCCTGCGAATAGCATTGGTTTTATATACTGGGAAATATTTATTCAAAAATTTTGTTACCATTTGTTCCCATGATGTAATGCTATTAGCAGGCAATGCATTGAACCATGAACGAGCTCTATCCTTTAAAGAAAATGGGAATAATCTAAGCTTAACATCATCATTTGAAAAATTCTCATATTTAAAAGTTTGACAAATAGCATGAAAATCATTCAGATGATTATATGGATCTTTATTTTCTAGGCCATAGAATGTTGGGAAACAATTTAGCACACTAGGTTTTAATTCAAAACTCCTAGCAGCTACATTTGGGTATCTTATGCATGATGTGCTCAAGTTAGCTAAGGGATTGAAGTAGTCCTTAAATGGCCTCTCTTGTGGTGCTGGTTGCAAATCCATTTCAAATTTATTTTTAATTGTAACGTGCTTGTATGTGCGAAGTGTTTTTTCTAATTCAAAGTCTATAGGCTCAAGATTCGGTAATTGTGACCTACGACCATGCATGCAAAGAAAAAAAAAGGTAACAAAATTAATAAAAATAAAGAAGAAGGAGAAATTATGATACCAACCTTATCACGCTGTTACAATTTTGCTATAAAAACAACTCAAGCGCTAGATATAGAAAAGAAAATACGTGAAACAAATTAAAATAAATTAATAGACGGTTGAACCTGCCGATTTAATAAAAAAAATAATAACATGAAAATTAAATTACAGAAATTTAAAGAAGAGAAGAAAAAAAAAATAATATCTACTTCAGAATGTAAATTCAATTTTTTTTTCTTTTTTTTTAATAATAAAAAAAATAAAATATTACAAGGAAACAACTAATCAAAAGAAATAAAGAAATAAAAAAATAAAAAAAATTCTACGAATTAAAATACTTACCTCCCCGGCAACGGCGCCAAAAACTTGTTGTGCAAATTTTATTGAACTCGCAAGTGCACGAATCTATTATAGAATAGATCAATGGTGACGAGTGTCGATCGCACGAGAAGGTTGATTGTAATTGCTTGTAGAATTAATTTTCTAAGTGAATGATTGGATTTATAATGACAATGATGTAGGCAATGTATTAATTTAAATTAAAGCTGTAGGAATAAACTATTAAAACGAAATGCTTTGATCTCCGGATCTGTCTCAACATGCACTATCAGCTTAACATTCATTATGAGTACCAATTAAATCATGAAGGGAGAACTTCCACTCATCATGAACCACACTCTAATAGATATGGTGCTAAGGGCTTCCCGTGCTAAATAGTAATAACCTTGCCTAGGGAGGCGGTTATTCCAGCCAATATCCAGACAAGATTATTGTTATCTGTCTACGAAAAGTCAAAACAACCACATAAATTAAAGGGGAAGGAAAAGTAAATTTACCAAATTAAGCCCATGGAGCATGTTGAGACTTCACCTTCAACCCAAGCTTGAAAGGAAATTAGCCACTCATATTTGAACTAGGGGTAAAATGGGAATTTTATTAAAATACATAGAAAATACAAGATGGAGATGGAATTACAGAAAATGGAGCTCAAAATGGATTCAGGAGTGTCAAATTAGGGGGGAGCCCTCTTTTTATAAATACAATGAGTAAATCATGGCCATCGAATTAAAACAATTTGGACGCTCAAGATTGCACCACGTGGCAAGTTCCTATTGGATGGAACACATCATCAGGGCTGTTATTCTGTGTATATGCATGTACCGTACACACATTTTTTTTCCGTCCACTAACATTTTGCCACGTCACCGGTCAACATTTTTGGTCCAATAAGCTCGTGACACGTCATCAGTCAATGCCACATCATCAGTCAATGCCACATCATTCGTCCAATCAAATGCCGCCACATCATCGTATAGTGCCACGTCAGCATAAAGCACAGGTGAACAGTGCCATGAACAGTGTCATGTACAGTACCGTATATATCAACCGTACCGTATGTGTGAACAGTACCGTATATCTGAACAGTATATCTTTTTATGCTCCTCCTAAGGTTTTCGACTGTCCTGAGTTCAAAAGTGCTGTCCGTTTTTCCATCTGATCTCTCATTCATTGTGCAATGACCATGATATCCCCTAAAATACATAAAATACTTAATTAAAATACAACATACATAATTAAATTACAAGGGACTTAAAGACATAAAAATAGGGATGTTAGTTAGACTTGGAGTGTAAAATGATGATTTTCTCCATTATAAATACGCACTTTCAAGTACTCAACAAATAGTACCAATGGTATAATCATTAGCATCACACATTAGTTCAAAAGGAAAAGATCAATTAGGGGGTTCCATGATTGGGCTGATGTTAAAAGGCTAATTATCTTTTTGAAAGCTTGTTGACAATCACTAGTCCATTCGTATGGTGTGTCTTTTATCAAGAGGTTACAAAGTGGTCTAGATATGATACTAAAGCCTTTTATAAACCGTTTAGAAAATCCTGCATGTCTTAAAAAGGAACAAACTTCTCTAATTATCTTTGGTGAGGGTAATTTTAAGATAACTTCAACTTTGGCTTTATCAACTTTAATTTCTTTAGAAGACACAACATGACCCAAGAGAATTCCAGAAGTAGTCATGAAATGACATTTTTCCCATTTTAAAACTAGTCTTTTTTATTTTCACCTTTCCAAAACTCTTTCTAGAATATGAAGACATCTATCAAAAGAATTACAAATACAGTTAAATCATCCACAAACACCTCCGAAAATTTTTCAATCATTTCTTTAAAAATGCTAAGCATGCATCTTTGAAATGTTGCAGGAGCATTACAAAGTCCAAAGGACATTCTCCTAAACGCAAATGTTCCAAATGGACATGTGAATGTGGTTTTTTCCTAGTCTTTTAAAGCTATACGAATTTGATAATAGCCTAAGTAGCCATCAAGAAAGCAATAGTAGGGATGCCATGTTATCCCCTCGAGAATTTGGTCTAAAAATGGAAAGGGAAAATAGTTTTTTCTAGTGGCATCATTTAATTTTCTGTAATCAATAAAAAAGCACCAACTAGATGGAATTCGTGTTGGGATTGGTTCACCTTTTTTATTTTTTTACAACAATTATTCTAGATTTCTTTGGTACTACTTGTGTTGGACTTACTCATTTACTATCAGAGATAAGATAGATAATTCTTACATCTAGTAGTTTAAGGACCTCATTTTTTACCACTTCTTTCATATGAGGGCTTAGTATTATTTGTTGTTGACAAGTTATTTTGGCACTTTTCTCTAAGTGTATTTAGTGTGTGTAGATTAAAGGATTAATTCCCTTTATGTATTTTAAGGTCCAACTAAATGTAGTTTTATGTCTTTTTAGCACAGCCAGTAACTTAGCTTTTCGATCACTTGTGAGTTAGGAAGAAATTACTACTGGAAATGTTTGTTGCTCTCCCAGGTAGGCATACTTTAATTCTTCTAGTAAGGGCTTTAATCCAAGCTCTGGTGTTTCCTCTTTGATTGGCTCTTCAAATTGTGTCATATTTTCAAATTTTGATTGGTCATCATCACCTATGGGTATTTGTATAAAATCAAGTATAGAACATATGTTAACAATATCACATTCTAATTCCTTACTTGATTTTAAAAAGCTAGTACAACAAAATTCTACAGGGTTTGTAAAATTCCCATCCTGGATGTGTTCTTTAATTATTGGCTCAATAAGGTCAATCTCTTTATTCTCACTATCATCATCTTCTGTGTCATGAGGTTGTTTACACATATTGAACATATTGAGTTCAAATGTTATGTTGTCGAAAGATAATTTCATTACTTCATTCCTGCAATTAATTAAAGCTTTGGTAGTTGCTAAAAATGGTCACCCCAATATAATAAAAATTTGTTTACATTCATCAACAATTGGTTCTGTTTCAAAAACAATAAAATCCATAAGATATATGAATTTATCAATTTGGACTAGTGCATCCTCAATTATTCCTTTTGTTACCTTAATCGACCTATCAGCAAGTAAAAGAGTGGTAGAAGTTAGTTTTAACTCACCAAGATTGAGTTAGAAGCAAATTTACACTAACACCAAGATTAAGTAAAGCATGTCCAATTTTATGGTCTTCAATACTGCAAGAAATAGTTGGACAACCAGGATCCTTGTATTTCAAAACATTATTGGTTGAAAGAATGGAACTTACCTGTTCTACTAGCAACACTTTCTTTTGCACCTTATGTTTTCTTTTCATAGTGCATAGATCTTTCAGAAATTTAGCATAAAAAGGTACCTATTTACTTACATCCAGCAAAGGAATGTTGACATTCACTTATTTAAAGACTTCATAAATCTCTAGATTGTGGTTTGGTTTCTTTGACTTGATTAATGCTTGAGGAAATGAGGGTACAGGAAGAGAGTTGGTTATTTCTTCATGGATTAAAGGTTCAACAAACTCTTCTCTATTCTCTAAAATTGAATCCTTGTTAATTTCACAAAGTTCCAAAATGTGCTTTTCAACAATTTTACTATCACGAAGGGTTATAACCGATTTAACTTGACTCACATTTTGGGTTCCTGTATTGCCCATTTGAGAATGTTGTTGACTATTGGGGTTTGGTTCAGGTTTAGTAGGAAATTTACCTTTTTCATGTAGGGTTAGAGTTGATGTAAGTTTGGAGACAGTTTCTGTCAAATTAGTCAAGGTTTACATGGTTTGATTATTGATTGCCTTTTGTTTTTCAATGAATGAATACAATGTATCTTTCAAAGTTTTTCTTGGAGGTAGGATATATAGTGGGTAATTTTAGGAGTTTTGGAAATTTTGACATGGAGGAGCTGGTTGTGAAGGTTATGCATGATTGTCATTTCTCCAACTGAAATTAGGGTGGTTTCTCCTACTAGAGTTGTAAGTTTGGGAGCATGGAATGAGATTTATCTTTTTAAAATTGTTGACGACATTTACCTATTCATGTAAACTTTCTCTCAGAACTGGCAAGGTCAGATAGTTCTACGTAGAATGGTCAGTAGAATCACAAACATAATATGGAATATCTTGAATAGACTTTACATGATCATTTTTTTTTACTCTAAAGCTTCAACTTTTCTAGCTCAAAATGCAAATTTGGCTTGAAGGTCATGGTTTTTCCTAAGGTTGTACATGCTTTTACTAGATGGAGATGACAGGATTTTTCTCGATGACTCATAAAATCTAACTATATCCTAGTGTTGTGCATTCTCTACGATATAATCAAGGTAATCTAATGCTTCTTCAGGACTTTTGTCTCTAAACTCACCATTACACATCATTTTAACAACTTGTCTACTTTAAGATGTTAGTCCCTCGTAAAAATAAGACATTAGCCTTCATGAATAAAAAATATGGTGTGGGCAAATGTTAAGTAACTCTTTGTACCTATCCCAATATTGGTAACGAGTTTCTCCTAACTTCTGAGTGAATGTGGTGATTTTTCTTTCGAAAGAATATGTTCTATGGCGTGGAAAGAATTTTTTCAAAAAATTGTGCTTGCATTTTATCCTAAATTCTAATAGATCCTGACCTAAGATTTTATAGCTAAGTTTTAGGATTTTCCTTTAATGCGAAAGGGAAAAACTTAAGTCTGATTATATTCATGCTACAATTTTAATCAGGACAAGTGTTACACACTTCCTCAAATTCTCTTGAATACAAGTATGGATTTTCATACTCAAAACCATGAAAAGTAGGTGAAAGTTGAATGATACCAGGTTTGAAATTAAAATGAAATGCATCAGGAGGAAAAACTATGCTTGATGGTGATCCTGTTCTAGTAGGATGCATAAAATCTCTAAGTGTCCTAGGCTGGTCAGAAGATTTTGCAAGGCTTGGTTATCTCCGTGCTTGGAAAAATTATCAGCTCCAATGTCGGCCATGTCTAAAGGCTGTGAAGGTGATTTTCTAATTAATCTACCACTATTTGTAAGAGACCAATGTCGCATGCAATGCTAATGATGTGTGAGTGTGTGTCAAATTAAATTAAGAAAGTAATGCACAAACAATTGAATAATGCATACAACACCATATGAAAATTACATAATTAAAAACAAAATAAAAATTAAATAAGAAAATGGCATAAATGAATAGAAATTAAAAGTAAATAAATACGAAATAAAAATAAATAACCTAAAATTAAAATATTAGGTCATTGAATAGCCATAAAAATAAAATAATTAAAGTAATAATAAAATAACACATTAACAAAATATTAACAATTTAGGCTATATTTTAGAACCAGCCATATAACAAAAATAACACAAATTAATGTATAATAATAATTAAACAAAAGTTGAAATGATAGGTGGTTAAGCTGACCATAACAAAAACAAACGAAATTTAAATAACAATTCAGGCGGTTGAACCGACTATTAAAGATAATTGCAAAAAGTAAAATTGCAGAAATTTAGAGAAAGAAAAAAATACGGTTTTTTTTCAAATTTTTAAAAATTACCAGCTAATTAAATTTAAATTATTGGGTCTTAATAGTTATCTTAAAAGTCCAAGTCCATATCCATTATGTCCACAAAGCTTGAAGGTCCAAATTCATTTAGTGCTTAAGTCCAAAATTCTAAGGAATAAGGTAAAGTCCAAAGATCCAAGTTCCAATTCAGTTTTAAGGACTGATTTACAAATTTTTCGAGTTAAATGAACATTTTTACAAATTTTATAGATGATATTAAAATCTCAAGAGAAGAGGTGAGGCAATTGAAATTTTACAAAAAAAAAATAAAATAAAATAAAAAGACAAAGATAGAAGTTGACGGAAAAAACGAAAAAAAAAAAAAGAAAACAAACTGATAATAAATCTAGAAAACTTAACGGCAACTGCGTAAAAAACTTGACATGACTCAAAAGTGTTATTACTCTCAAGTATAAGAGTGTCTTGTTATAATATAACCTAATGAGTCTGGGGTCGAACCACAGGGAATTTAAAATCTGGTAGTCAATTTGTTATAACCAAAAGAATTAACTGCAGGAACAAAAATTAACAGGAATGAATTTAAAAATATGCTAAGGTTACGAGATCCATTTTCAAATTTCAAATTATGATTATAACAGCTCTCTCATATTTGTATTTTTCATTTATCTTGCTAGTTAATTATTATGCCATTTAATTATTGACTAATCATGAATGTGATAAATATGGGATTAAGTACTTAATGTGCCACAATTATATTGAAGTGCCAATATTATGTCAAAATACCATATAAATCGAAAAAGATCTAAATCTCTAAATTAACATGACATAAAAGAAACTGGTGGGGAAGAAAAATACAACAAATAAAATAAACTTTAACACTCACTTGAAAGAGTACTTTGATCAATAATTTGAATCCTTGAGTTTCACCTTTCATCTTAGCTAAGAAAATTAACCACTTCTGTTGAAAAACAAAACACTCATTTTATTTAACAAACTTCCAAAATATATTATAAGAGAATTGATAACACAAGGAAAACCAGACAAACAAATAATAAAGAAAGAAAAGATTTCCTTAGCTTCATTTTCTTCTCATTTTCTTTTCACTTCCAGCCCCTTCCAGCTCTCACCTTCTCTCATTCCTTTCTAAATTCTTCCCCCGCTTGCTTTTTATAGGCAAGGATTCATTCACTCTTTTTTTAAAAATTTATTTTTTATTTTATTTTTTATTATATTTATATTACATATATACATTCTGAAGTGTATTATATATATGCATTCATTGACTCTTCCTATTATATATTATATTTATTTGCCTGACCATCACCGACATTATTCTTTTTGTTTCTCTTTTGTATTTTTTATTTACATTTCCAAATACTACACTCTAAATGACTCCAACAATTCCTTTTCATCTCCTACTTTCAGTTCCAATTCTCTCTTTATTCCTGAAATATTTACAAAAAATATATTAACATACTGCAAATTAATTTTAACAAAAAAAATTATTAGGGAAGTGTAAGATAATATAGGAAAAATGAGTACATTAATCAACACTGTAAGTGAAAAATTGATAATTTTATACTTATTAAATGTATACTTTTTAGTGTTAATCATAAGACATTAAGAACAATGTCTTTTTCTGGTTGGAAGGAGATAATAGTTGACAGTTGTGGAATGTATCAATCCTGTTGATTTTGTTTTCTAATTTTTGTTGTAAAGACTAACTTTGGATGAATTTGAGTCAAAGATAGCTGGATATAGAGTGTAGAGACTCTAGAAACACATCTTCTACATTCAGTTCAAGTCTAATCTTTACTACTTCATCATTTTGCATGCATATCTTTAAATTATGAATCGTTAGGGATAACATTTAAAATAGGTTGGGGGAAAGGGATACTCGATGCAACTTGTAAATATGTGTTTTCTCGAAAATAAAAAACCAAAACAAGAAATTTTTTTATTCTCTACGATGGTTGTGTAAAAAGTCACTACTTTTGAGACGCATCTTAACAATCTAGTTTGTATTTTATTTTGATTTTGAAATTCATGCTAAATTTTGTTTGTTCCCTTTTCTTTGAATTACTCAAATATGTGAATTTTCCATTTGATTATCATTTTGTCAATTATTCATTTAACAGTGATTATAAAATCGTTCTTCTCACACATATTACAACACATGCTAGTGGGCTGTAGGTTAGAATTTTTGCAACATTTAGTTCTTTTGATTTGTTAGAGACAATATCTAAGGTAGTAGAAAATGTATATTTCAAAAAAAGAAAAAAGGAAAAATTGAATGTGTTTAATTTCGCTATATCTAAAACCTAAGTAATTAAGTCAATATGGTTGTTTCAACATTTAGTGCTCTAAGGCCAACCAATCTGGAAGATATTTTTAAAATATGTGTGAATAATCAACCGCCTAAAGGTAGAATTTTTAATGAATTTCAGAATGAAAATGTGTTTCCTTTTAACAAAGGTCCCATAAGTATTGTGTTAACCTCATGAGTACAAAAGAAGGTTTGGTGATATCTTGGATAATGGGTGAACGAAGAAAAGCTAAAGCAATGAAATTTGGGTTAGTTTATTTATTTGGTAGTTTAAAGGATATATAAACAATTATTAACTTACAATGTGTGAATTTTGCAAATCTCAATTTAATATAGCTCTTTAATTACTAGGGACTAGCAATAAGCTTGTTAGGGGATGTGATTAGTGTTAAAAAATGTATGTTTACTAAGGGGTAAAATTGTTTTTTTGTTCTTATATTATAGTTTTCATTTGTAATTATGTGGCACATTATGAATTTCTAATTATGTTTCTAAATATTTGATTTTATGTATTTTTATGTGTTTATTAAATAAAATAATAATTTCATGCAATTCAAGGCTCCAAACAAATAAATAGATGTGAAATTTGAATTACAAAGGTTTGGAAGTGATAAGTCATTGTCAAGAAGGATTCGCACCCTTTGTTGTGAAATTATAATTTTTTGTCATGTTATGTGTAGTAATTGTTAGTGTAGTAAGTTTTTATTATGTCAAGTGTACTAATTGTTAGTGGAATAAATTGGGTGTGCTTAAGTGGATTGAGTAAGATTTATGTTTGATTAGTAGAAAAAATGTATGACTGTGAAATAATTGGTTTTGTTTATGTGTGTGGCATGAATTGATCATGAACTAGTATAACTTGAGGGAGGAGAACACCCTTCTCCACACCTCTTTACACTTTTCCTCACTTCTTTCTCTTTAAATTCTTCTCCTCATCTCTCTATCCTAATTATGTTTTAATATTTTGTAATATATTTTCAATAAATAAATTTAGTTTTATTTCTAATTTTTAGTTGTTTTTATTCCTTTTAATTATGTATAATTTAATTTTGATAATTATTTTTATTTTAACTATGGTTAGCTAAATAATAACAGTTAGGGTAAGGCGAAACTCTTAGTAGAAAAATATGATTTAATTAAATTTAATTTTAATTATATAAACTAATTTAATTTCTATTTAATTTTATCCATTTTTTATTTGTTTTTTAAATTTTGATTTATTATAAACAATAAGGGAGTTTGGCACAATAAAGTTTTAATATCTTAGTCCAAAATATGCATTAGGCACCAAGCAAAGAACAATTAAACACCAAACAACAATTAAACATGCATTAGGCATAAGTCTTTATTGCATCAGTTCATTTTCAAGAATTTTGAAATGATTGGCATCGCTATTTTTGATGACATGAAACACCTAACACCAAACACCATTTAAATATGAGTACAATGTAAACTTACAACATGGTATTTCATACTTACAACATGGTATTTCATACTTGTAATAGACCATGTTGCATATCAACCATGAACATTAAACATGAAACAGACAAGAGCTTAAAATTTTTTGGTGTCATTTTTTATGACATGAACACTAAACATTAAAGATGCAACATGTGTTATAAACATGAGACATGAAATTTACATGTAAAAAGACAACATGAGATATACAACAATTAAAGTTCAACATGCAATGTTATACATTACGTATGAGTATGAGGTAAACATACAATAGAGTACTTGATATAGTGACACATGAAACATCAAAGTCATACATGAAATGGTAAGGAAATAATAATTTTTGGCACCATTTTTAATATGAAATGCCAAACTTCAAAGGTACAACATGAATGTAAAAATAAAACATGAAATTTACGTATAAAAAAATAACATGAGATATGCGACAACTAAAGTTTGTTGGGTCAATCTCATTGGGTGGCCCAAGCCCAAATTACATTAGTTTAGGCAATTAAGCAATTAAAAGAAAATTGTCATGAAAGGGGTAAATGAAAATTGTCATGATATTTGCCTATATAAAGAACATAAAGTGGCGGCAACCCTAGTTAGTGTATGGCACCAAAGACAAGGGAAGAAAAGAAAGAGCAGTGGAGGCTATTACAGTTTGGGGACAAGATTTTAATATTTCATTTGGTGATCAGAATGTGAAATTAACTCCGTTTTCTCTCAAATTTTAACGGTAAGTTCTTAGCATCGCCCTCTACAATCCTACTGGTCTTGGTTTTTATTTTATCCTCTCATTGGCTATTATTTGAGATACTCACTCGTTAGAGAGACATATATTAGACTATTACTGTAAGCAAAGGATATTGAGATTCTTGATGTTGTCAGCCTCTAGTATAATCTAGAGAAAAATTGGTACTGTAATATTATTAATATAGTGGAAGAGTTTATCGGACTATGGTCTCGTGGTTTTTCCCGCTTTGGGTTTTCAACATAAAAATCTATGTCTCTTGTGGTTGGTTTATTACTTTGGATTTTATTGGTTTATTTTTTCCTATTTATTTGTTGTACACATCCCATTAATTTTTATTATAATCCCATTAATATAGTGGAAGATTTTATCGGATTACGTTCCCATGGTTTTTCCTACTTTGGATTTTCCACGTAAAAATCTATGTCTTTTGTGGTTGGTTTATTGCTTTGGATTTTATTGGTTTATTTTTTCCTATCTATTTGTGGTACACATCCTATTTTAATCACACATAGAGGGAAAGAGTTTGTTTTTGCTTAATTCGCAATTGCTTGTGTGAGTCCCTTTCTTAACAAAATGGTATTAAAGTACTGGGTTGTGTGTTTTTATTACTTGTGTGGTTGAAATAGAGGAATCCTCGGCATGCATGATTAAATTAAAGTCATGGAATTATGGTATTTGGGAGTCCAGAATGAAGGATTTGCTATATATGAAAGACTTACATAAGCCAATTGAAGGCGAAGTAGCTAGACCCGCCAATTTAGATGATAAGAAATGGGCTCAACTAAACCAAAAGGCCATGGGTACTATTAGGTCATAGATTGATCAAAGCGTGTACCACCATGTTGCAAAGGAATCCAAAGCTAATATTCTTTGGAGAAAATTAGAGACAATTTATAAGCAGCCGACAACACAGAATAAAGCCAATTTGATGAAAAGGCTTGTTAACTTGAAGTACAAGGAAGGGTACAATATAACTGAACACACTAGTGAGTTTCAGGGCTTCGTTGATCAGTTGACTACTATGAAAATTATTTTAGATAATGAGTTACAAGCATTATTGTTGCTTAGTTCTTTGCCTGACAGTTGGGAGACATTAGTGGTATGAGTAAACAATTCAACGCCAAACGGGAAATTAACCTTGGATATGGTTACAGATAGGCTACGTAATGAAGAATTTAGAAGAAAGAGTGTTGAAGCAATTCTCTTTGAGTCAGATGCACTTGTTTCAAAAAAACAAGAAAGGCGGGGGGAAAGCCAAAACAGGAATTCCCACCAGCAGAACAATGATAACCCTAGAGGAAGATCTAAGTCCCAAAGAAGAAACCTTAAGTGCTTTGATTATCAGAAAATGGGACATGTTAAAAGGGAGTGTAGATTGCGGAAAAGAAAACAGGTGAAAGAAAAGGGTGATGCTTAGAAAAATAACAAAGAGAACATTGTAGCCATAGTTGATGGTGATATTGGTATTGTTTATGATGAGAGCTTTGTAAATCTCACTTGCCACACCAGTGATTGAGTGATTGATTCAGGTGCTTTGTTTCATGTTACTGCGCTTCATGATTACTTCACATCATATGTTAATGGTGATTATGGCCATGTTCGGATGGGAAATGAGGGGGCATCCAAGATTGTTGGCATAGGAGATATTTGCTTGGAAACCAGCATTGGCTGTAAGTTGTTGTTTAAAGATGTTAGACATGTACTATATTTTCACCTTAATTTGATCTCCATAGGCAAGCTTAATGGTGATGGTTATACTATCTAATTTGGTGAAGGAAAATAGAAGCTCACTAAAGGTTCCCTAGCGTTAGCTAAGGGAAGGAAAATAAACACTCTTTATGTGATAGAAGCCAAGATCAAGAAATAGGATGTGAATGTAGCTATAAAAGATTCTGACATTGAGACATGGCATAAAAGACTAGGTCACATTGGTGAGAAAAGGTTGGAAACTCTTACCAAAAAAAGATTTCTACCC
This sequence comes from Luvunga scandens, assembly GCA_030449905.1. NCBI lineage: Eukaryota > Viridiplantae > Streptophyta > Magnoliopsida > Sapindales > Rutaceae > Luvunga > Luvunga scandens. Next base: position 81,320 of record JASUUG010001008.1, read on the forward strand.
AACTTCGCAGGTATGTCTCTTAAGACTTGTGTTCATTGCTTTTATGCTTATGTTGAGAGAGGACCATTTGAGCAATATTGCAGATCTCATGGAATCAGACTTGAGAAGATTGTACCAAACACCCCACAGTAGAATGGTGTTGCAGAAAGAATGAACATAACAATTAAAGAGACTGTCAAGTGTATGCTTTCTTATGCCAAGCTTTCTAAATCTTTTTGGGCAGAGGCTATGCGCACTGAAATTGACTTGATTAACCTTTCTCCTTCAGCTCCATTAGATGGCAATGTACCCGAGAGAGTTTGGACTAGGAAAGTTGTTTCTTATAAATAATTAAGAGTGTTTGGTTGTAAAGCGTATGTTCACATTCCTAAATATAAAAGATCGAAGCTTGATGATAAAGCCAAGGAATGTATTTTCTTAGGCTATGGGCGTAAAGAATTTGGGTATAAATTATGGGATTCGGTGGTAAGAAAACTTATCAGAAGTAGAGATGTGGTGTTTCTTGAAGATCAGATAGTTGGTGATGTAAAGAAAAATGATTAATCTCAGTCATCTCTAGAGATTCCTATCATTCCAACTTCAGTTTCTCCACTTATAGTTCATGATAATCATGAGGGAGCTGAAGAGGATAATAATGATGATCCGGCATAACTAATTGAGCAAGCACCTCTAGAACTACCAGCACCACTAATTGAGCCAAAATTGAGAAATCTACTAGAGAACGATGGCCTTCCACTAGATATTCTCCACATGAGTATGTGATGTTTACATATGAAGGGGAGCCAGAATGTTTTGAAGAAGCCATGTCTTATCAGCATAAAAATAAGTGGGTTAAAGCCATGCAAAAAAAGCTGAAATCCTTGAATGAGAACCACACTTATAACTTAGTAAAGCTGCTTAAGGGAAAGAGGACACTGAAAAACAAATGGGTTTACAGGTTAAAGACTGAAAATAACTTACAACAGAAGTACAAAGCTAGATTAGTTGTGAATGGTTTTGGTCAGAAGAAAGGTGTTAATTTTGAAGAAATATTTTCTCCTATGGTGAAGATGTCTTCTATCCGAGTGATTATGGGATTAGCAACTAGCTTGAATTTGAAGATTCAACAACTCAATGTAAAACAATATTTTTAGACGGTGACTTAGAGGAGGAAATATACTTGGAGCAATCTGAAAGGTTCAGTGTCAAAGGCAAACAGGAACTTGTGTGCAAGTTGAAGAAAAGTTTGTATGGGTTAAAACAGGCACCAAGACAGTGGTACAAGAAGTTTGATTCTTTTATGGAGAATCCTGGCTTCTGTAAGACTACGTGTGACCACTGGGTTTTCGTGAAGAAATTTGGTGACAATGATTTTATCATTCTTTTGCTCTATGTGGATGACATGTTGATTGTTGGTCAGGATACTAGTAAAATTGACAATCTTAAGAGAGAGCTTAGCAAGTCTTTTGCAATGAAGGACTTAGGACAAGCGAAACAAATTCTTGGCATGAAGATTTCCCGCGATAGAAAAATTGGGAAGTTATGGTTTTTTCAAAAAGCATATATTGAAAGGGTTCTTGAAAGATTTAACATGAGTAAGACAAAATCTGTTTGTTCTCCACTTGCAGGCCATTTTAAGCTTACCTCTGAGCATTATCCTACAAGTGAGAAAAAAAAGTAAGAGATAAAAGGAGTTCCTTATGCTTCAGCAGTCGGTAGTTTGATGTACGCTATGGTTTTTACAAGACTAGAGGCACTTCCAAGGCATGTTTATGTTTTGGTGATGACAAGTCTACACAGATGCAGATATGGCAAGAGACGTCGATTCCAAAAAATATCTAACAGGATATTTGCCCACCTTTGTAGGGGGAGCAGTCTCGTGGTAGTCTAGACTTCAGCAATGTGTCGCCTTGTCTACCACTGAAGCAGAGTATATCGCAATCACTGAAGGTTGCAAAGAAACTTTGTGGATGAAGAATTTCCTACAAGAGTTGGGTGTGAAGCAAGATAGCTATATTGTGCATTGCGACAGTCAAAGTGCCACTCACTTAGTAAAGAATTTGACCTACCATTCGAAATCCAAGCATATTAATGTAAGGTATCATTGGATACGAGACGTGCTTGAGAAGAAACAGTTGTAGATTGAAAAGATTCATACTACGGAGAATGGATCAGATATGATGACAAAGTCATTGGCCATGGAGAAGCTAAAACGTTATATGCAGAAAGCAGGCTTGGCGGTGCCCCCCACATGATCTCGAGGGGGAGATTTGTTGGGTCCATCTCATTGGGTGGCCCAAGCCCAAATTGCATTAGTTTTACCAATTAAGCAATTAAAAGAAACATTAAAGGGGCAAATGAAAATTACAATGATCTTTGCCTATATAAAGAATATAAAGTGGCAGCAACCCTAGTCAGTGTATGGCACAAAAGACAAGAGAAGAAAAAAAAGAGCAGTGGAGGCTGTTACAGTTTTGGGACAAGATTTTAATCTTTAATTCGGTGATCGGAAGGTGAAATTAACTTTGTTTTCTCCCAAATTTTTATGTTATGTTTATAGCATCGCCCTCTACAATCCTACTCGTCTTGATTTTTATTTTATCCTCTCGTTTGCTATTATTTGAGATACCCACTTGTTAGAGAGACAAATATTAGGTTGTTACTGTAAGCCAAGGATATTGAGATTCTTGATGTTGTTAGCCTCTAGTATAATCTACAGAAGAATTTGTACTGTAATCTCATTAATATAGTGGAAGATTTTATCGGACTACGGTCCCGTGATTTTTCCCACTTTGGATTTTCCACGTAAAAATCTGTGCCTCTTATAGTTGGTTTATTACTTTTAGTTTTATTGGTTTATTTTTACCTATTTATTTGTGGTACACATCCTATTTTAATCACACAAAGAGGGAAAGAGTTTGTTTCCGCTTAATTCGCAGTTGCTTGTGTGAGTCCCTTTCCTAACAAAGGTAAACATGCAATGTTAGTCCTTTAACATAAGCACAATGTAAACTTGCAACAGAGTACTTCTGCATGTGGCAAACGAGGTTATATGCAAAACATGAACGCCATACATGAAACAGGGGAAGAAAAAGATTAGGGGGTATTTAGAATACTAAAGTTAAGACAAGTAATAATATGCATGAAAATTTTAATGTTAAATATGTGACATCACATACAAAATAGGAAAAAAATTGTCCTTCGTTATATAAACTTCATATTTTTTTTCTTGATTTTGATAAGATTATTTTTTTCATTTTCTATTTATTTATCTTTTTTCCTTTACTATTAATATTATTTTTTTTACAACTTTCTTATTAATATATCATTTTATTTTAATATTTAACTAAAAATGAATTAAATAGAGCAATTGGTTTCTAAACCTGCCACTCTAGGTCCCAAAGACCGTTGGAGAGCCCAACATTACCCTATATTTATTAATCATCCTAAAAGTTGTTTCATGTTATAGGAAAAAATTTATAACTCTTTCATTTTGGATAAATGATAGCTACTCTTTCCTTTGTTAAATTATAGCTACACATCTCAAATTCTTTATCCTAAAAAATTGTCCTGAATGATGTAGCATTCATCAATTGGCTGATGAGATAATACAATTAATTTACTTAGATCTTTAAAAGAATTATCAACCACTTAATAAATGACACATTATTTGGAATAAAAAATTTGGGATGTCTTGCATTACTTGTTATATTATCGTTGATGCTCTTCACTTTTCTAAGGATTTCATGTATTACGGAAAAAGAATTCAATAGCAATCATCATTATCACTTGTCTTTTTTCTCTTCTCAAATTTAATTAAGCATGAGCTGACTTAGAGCTAGTTTAGTATTACTGTATATTTTAAAATAATTGTTGTTAATTATACTGCAGAAATGATTAGCTGTGAAAAAAATTAGTTAAAATTTGGTAACATTTATTTTTAATAGTGTTATAAGTTTTAAAAATAATCATATGTGTTTTGTAAATTTTACTGTTGAATTACTATAAGAATACAAATGACTAAAAGGGTATAATGTTAAATAAAATTTATTTAAATATTTTTAAACATGTATATATAATAATTGAAATTAAAATTATTTTTTTTATTTTATTAATTTTATTTTTATTTTTTTATTTCAATTATGATGATAATAATATAATTAAATGTTATAATTTTTTTCCGAGCTGAATAAGGAGTACATAATTTTGATAAGAAAGGATCAAACCTGTAGTTGTATGCGTTCCTTGCAGCATCTTATGGTAATCCACGAGCCACCAAGGTTCTCCTTGTGGTCATAAGTCTCTACTGTGAGTTTGAATCTTGGTTTAATTACATTGTTTTACAATACTCAATGTTCGAAAACGGCATTTTTCAACAACATACTCCATAATTTGTTTTTCAATGTTGTTTTTCAAGGTTTTTTTTTTTAATGCTATTATATTAAGCGAATTAGGGACCGGTTATTTTCAGCCTCTGGGATCGGCTTCCCCAAGGTTTCTTCTATTGTCGAGTTATTTTCTTTCATTATTTGCTCCAAGAATGCGAAGTCTCAATTGTATAATCTTCTTTGGCATTGTGTGTTTTTTTCTTTTTCTCTTTTTTTCTGTTTTTGTCAATACTTGTGAAATTTGGAGGATGCGAAACTTTGTGCGTTTTGATAACGGGCAAACTCCTGCAGCCCTAAGAGTTGTCTAGATCGGCTTGGCGCTCTGGCCGTGGTATTTTTCGTAATTCTGACGCCTAGATGCTTGGCATATTTTACTTGTCCGTTAGGGGTCCAGCTGCATTTTTTGATGAGCTTGTGTCCGTTATTTGTATTATTGAGATTGATTCTGGTCATGGTTGGATTATTTTTGATTGAATATGACTTATGCTGGCCTTCCTTCATCTTCGTTACAGCTGCTTGCCTCCTCCTTGGCCTTTGTCTAATCATTGGGAAAATTGTCTCTCCTCTTTTAAATCATATGGAAGATCGTTTTGCACATATCTTTAGAGAGGCTAATGGGGTTGGTGATAAGCTCGCTAATCTTGACACTACTGTGACTAGTTTTTCTTATTAACCGTTGTACGGGTACCATGCATGCGCTGTATGAGATGCAGCGCTGCATGGTAGGTTGACTCATAAATTATGAAGATAGTTACGGACAAACAAGAGTTGGATTGATTTGTCTATTGGTACATTCAAGTCAAATACTCATGGGGTCAAGAGTCCTTTTCGATTTTACATTTAAGAAAATTGTCGGTCGCACAAGAATTTATTGTCCTTGTAAGAAGTGTTGAATTTGATATCTCCTTATAAGGGAAGTGTCGAGATTCAAGAAAATTGTTTCTTAAATAACTTTAGGTCAAAGTACAACAGTTGGATAGTCCTCAAGGGCTGAGTTGGTTGGCAATGCAATCTGTCGCCCTTCACTTGTGCAGACTCGGGTTCGAGCCTTAAAAGTGGGGAGGGGATAAAAATTGATTTGGACTTATCCACCTCCTTTCTTTTAAAAAAAAGAAAAGTACAAAAATCGGATATATACTTTTTGACAACTTGATATTGTATGGCGATGAGGCATCTTGAATCTAATCAAGAAATCGTGGTTTACTCATAAATTATGAAGATAGTTACGGACAAACAAGAGTCGGATTGATTTGTCTAATGGTGCATTCAAGTCATATACTCATGGGGTCAAGAGTCCTTTTCGATTTTACATTTAAGAAAATTGTCGGTCGCACAAAAATTTATTGTCCTTGTAAGAAGTGTTGAATTTGATATCTCCTTATAAGGGAAGTGTCGAGATTCAAGAAAATTGTTTCTTAAATAACCTTAGGTCAAAGTACAACAATTGGATATATACTTTTTGACAACTTGATATTGTATGGCAATGAGGCATCATGAATCTAATCAAGAAATCGTGGTTAGCTATGACTTTGGTGCTGAAATTGATGCCTTAGAAGAAAAATTACAATTTAGTCCTTTTATTATGATGAAATATATATGATAAAATCTTATGCAATTTTTTTCTCCCTTAATGCTTCGCAAAATGCAATGTTTTTTATTCGAATTTTGAGAAAAAAACAAAAACCACCTAAACTCTCAAGGTTTTCTTAAATAGTCACGTAGAGCGCATTGGTTTAATAATGGCCAATGGCCTCACAGACCTCCTTCTCACTATTCAACCTCACGGTTATAACAACTCATAAACTAACTTTAAATAAAATTATTTAATAAAAATAAATACAATATTAAAATAATCTAATATATAAAATAATATAAATTTTGTAACTATATGAATATTAAAAAATTATTTTAATATTATTAAACTATCATATATGTATTAATATTACTAAAATCTACTCCACAGATCAATAACATTAAATAATTGTATTTAACATCCAAAATAATTTAAAACATCTATATTATATATTTTATTTACAATATTTTTTAGATTATTTTAAAACTATGTCTATATTATTATAAATTTTAAAGTAAATTTTGGATTAACGTATTTATGTATTAGTGAAATATGTCAAGAAATATTGATAATAATTTAATATAAAAATTAATTTACATGACATTTATATGTCATTTTATTAATTAAATTTATTTTTATATTGTATTTGTATTTATATGCTATTTTATTTAGTATTGATATCTTAGTATTATATTTGTATATAATATAAAAGTCTTGATTATAATCAAGCGATTTGTGTGACCATTCGTGAAACTAAAGGGGTTTATATAAACATTCAAACAAATATTAGAAATGTAGGTGACCTTTTCCCTAGATTTTCATATATACATTCATCCATAAAATCATGCATACAATATACCACTACTAAAAAATGATCTTTTGTGATACTTATCTTATGACACTTTATTAAAAAGTATTAGTAATTACATGCATTTGGGCCATTTTCCGTGATTAACAGATAAGTACACACAAATTACTGATACTATGGTGTCTATAAATTATACATTAGAGATTAGTGACATTAAGGTATTAGTAGTTAAAAAAGTAAAATTTTAATTTTGTATCTATAAGTATTCGAACCGAAGACTTCTAAACCATAATTTCTTACTTTTAAGCACTAAACTAGCAGGCCGAAGTTGCATTTAAGCTTTCTAATTAATAAGTAAATAAATATTAAAACTTAAAATAAATTACCTAGAAACCATTAATACTATGTCGTTTTTAATGGATGGTGTATATGAAACCTACCATCTTAAAATTTTTGCTAAGTAAAAGTCTTGGGCTTGCCCAGCCCCCCTTTCCTTTAAAAAAAAAAAGAAAAAAAAAAGTAAAAGTCTATCCCATGGCTGTCGAAGCTCTTTCTTTCTCTAAAAGAACCAAAGCTTTCTTCCTTCTCTCTTCCTTCTTCTCTCTCTCTTTCTTTCTCTTTTTCTCTCTTATAATGATCTACCTTGAAAGTCGCCTCTGTCAACTCCTTGAAAGTTGCCATCTTTAAGCTAAAATATCCTTGAAAAGAACCTAGAAAGTGTTGCGAAGAATTTGGGCAAAGTTGGGGTTTGAAAGTCTAAATCAGTGTTGCAGTAACTCTTTATCTCGTTCTCCATTCTCCTTGTATAAATGTTTATCTGTTAATTGGTTGATGTTTATTGAGTGCGGATGAGACCTTGCACTTGTTTGGAAATCTAATGTTTTTGTTGCTTATAATATAATTTACCTAAAATTTTCTTAAGCAAAAACCTCAATTCTCCCTCACGACCTATAAGCCCATCTCTCTCTCTCTCTCTCTCTCTCTCTCTCTCTCTCTCTCTCTAGCTAACAACCCTAAACTTATTGCGAAACTGTCATCATCAATCATTCAAGCTCATTAGTCAATGGTTTAAAGAGATGCTATCTTTATGGTGTCCAAACCTAGAAGTCATAATGAGAAAAGTGTAAAATTATTTGGGCAAAGTGAGGGTTTTAAAAATTGAGTCAGCTACTTGGTAGTTCTTTATCTTGCTCTTTTTTCATATTTTTTAAGTGTTTATATGTCAATTGATTAATGTGGTTACTGAGTGTGATTGAGACTTTGTATTTGTTTGGAAATCTAGGGTTTTGTTGCTCATTAAAGTGAATGATCTTGTTAATTTAGTGTTTTAAGTGAATGATTTTGTTAATTTAGGCTAGAGGAGTTTAATAACAATCCCATCCTCACTCAGGCTAGTGAAATCGTTTTCTTTGTTGGGCGGTTTATGATTTATAAATCACTAAGTTATGGTAATGAAATTGGTGAATTTGTGATTTTAGTTTGTGAATCACCTCATTGTTTAGTTATGTATCTATGGCTTCAAGTGCTAAAGTTTATAATTTTGGATATTTCAAAATTGAAAAGCAACGTTATTGTTTGCTTTTATGCCTGATTTTATTTTAAACATGGGGATTGATGATATTCAAGTTACTGGAAACTTGATTTTGAGGTGAAAAGTTAATTAATAGTTTATGAAATTATGTTGGATAGTTGAGGATTGATAGATTGTTGTTTTGAACTTGGTTGTTTTAAAACTTAACTAGATGAATTTTAATGATTTCAAACTTTGAGAAACTAAATTTAAATGTGAACATTTTATTACTAGAAATTTTGGAATGAATTAGTTTATATTTGATTCTTAATAGATTTCTTAGTATGGTTAATTGTTGTCCAATTTTACCAGAAATTACCAATAGTCTAACAGTGTCTCAATAAATTGAAATTCAGATGAACTAAACATCTATATGCATACTTCAAATCTAGAAATTTTCATTTTGATTGAAAATGGTATTGAATTAAAGAAAATCTTAAAGTCAAATTGTCAATGTTTCCTATTAAATCTAATTAGTGATAAATCTACTAATTTGCAATATTTTTCAGGAAAACAATATGTGTCAACATTGTGAATTGGGGTGGTAAAATAAAGTGCCAAAGGCATAAATTTTTTTTCAACATATTTTGGACTATTCTTAAAGGTTAGTCTTTTCTTTTTTATTGAACTAATTTAACATAGCTAGTAGCCCGATTATTGATTTCTGAGGTTTACGATTGATTTGAGTTTTACATCCTAGTTTAAGACTTTGAAGACTTTCAAGAAATTATCTTGGATGATGAGCATATGAGTAATAGCTTAAAAATTGATTTAGTGTATCAAACATCTATTAAGTGTAGTGTATTAATTTTAAGAATTATGGATTATTCCATGAATATTTTGTAAAAGGTTATGTTATATATGCATGTCTTAATATATAATAATTATATTTTAAAGTTTGCTTTCTTTTGTTCCTTTTTAGGTTTAGGAAAAATGTTTAAATTGATTTTGGGTGATGATGTCAATTAAGTTAAAGCAACATTACTTGTGAGTGGAAATATATACTGATTATATTTTTATTTTATTTTTTTTAATCTTTTTAGAGTTTTATATTCAAGCAAAACTAATGAATGCTTAATTATAATTTTGGGTGATATTCTTTATATGGTTCACGTGATTAGATTTAAGTAGTATAATAAATCTCATACTCACTTTATAAAGGTTTAACTAAGTTTCCAAATATCATATATATATATTTTTTGTAGTAATGATTTTGGAACCAACTCTCAAATTATTGAAGTATTTTATGTCTAAACTTCATTATGCCTAATATAAATATGGAAATTCACAATTATTTTGATGCCCAATTTAAGGAAACCACAATTCAAGAGCTTATTTTTTACCTTGTTAAATAAGCTTTCCGAATGAATAAATTAAGGAAATGAGTGCTGGTTTGTTTCTAATAGAGCATTTTTTATAGCTTTTAACTTTCACAAAAATAATTTGATATGTGTAGGTAGAGTAACATTCTTGTGCTAAAACTAGATATTACATTAAAAACTTCCTGCCTGTTATAATTTGCCATATATATAACCTTTAGCAAAAGAGAATGAATTCACTAGATCCATTTTTTCTTATTTATATCTATAGTTGAATAAACTGTATATTTTATGTTACTTTAATGAAATAAGTTACAACTTTCTTGTTCACTAATTTTCCTTTGAAATAACTGAGTTAATTTGTAAATATCTTATGAGTGTCTTTTTTAACAAAATAATTTTATTTCTATTAACGTTGTTTCTCTAATGGTTGGGAATTGGCAGGTAATTTTTTTTCTTTTCCATGTATTGCAGATTTAATCAATGTGCTTCAAGTGTTTCTTCCCCAACTTCACTTGAATCCTAACCTATATAGTCTATTGAATGAACAAGCTGCTATTGTGATAACACAATTACACTACTTATATTCAAAGAGTGCAAGGCAATCATCCTTCTCAATTTACCTTTTAGATTTATTAAATTTGATTGGATGGTAGAAGTTTTTATGATTGGATAGTAGAAATTTTTATGTACTTAATTTAGATTATTTAGTTATAAGAATAGGATATCTTATATCTTGTTTATTGAAATATTTGGAATTTGTAATATATACTAATAATATTTGAATATGAAATGAAAGATTTTGTAATATAAATCATTGTTTTTTGTTATTTTGTGGTGCCTTTTAATTTTACCAATAAATCAATAGGCAATGATTTAGTTTACTTTTTTATTTTTTAAATAAATAAAACAGTGATACCATGATAAAAATAATTATAAACACTAACAAAATATCAGTAACTACTAATATTATGGTGTCATAATATTAGTGATACTATAGTAATAGTAATCACTGACATCATATTTGTGTCACTACAAACAAGTGTCACTATTTTTCTGTGACACGACCTGCCCCGAACCCCTAGGGCGAGTATACTTAATTCTATTTAATCGTTCTGACATAATCTAACTAATAAAGATTCTGTCGAAAATTCGACAGAGTCTCCCCTAAAATTATCACATAACCAAACGTGTAATTAATAAAAATAAACAATCCTAAAATAATTGCAAATACAACCAACTTCGTTAATCGATCTCCTCAACAAAATACCAAATCACTCAAATATCCAATATCAAATAGAATACATTTATTTGTCCACAATCACCGAAATGTACCAAATTATAGAATCCCAAAATATCTCAATAAAACATCTACAACTTCTAACTCTATCACATGGCCATAACTCCAAAATAATTATCATTGCTGGGTCGACTGTTGTACCTACGATTCTCCTGTGGGGAGTGGGGGAAATATAATAAAATGAGATGAGTATAAAACCTAATGAGCTCAGTGAGTGGATAGTAGTTTTTGAACATAACTTTACTCGAAAATAATTATATCATATCGAAACACAATTTAAATCATGTACTCAAATAACAATATGGCAAATATATTGCATAAATCAATGAAATCCAAATACTTATAACATCAATACTGAATACCAAAAACTATCACCAAACGAGTATTAAAGGGAATAATCTCATCATATCCGGACCTCGACGGATGGGCAATAACTACTATCTAGGTACAATAACGCCCTGGAGCTACACAGATAGATAGAGAAGTACCATATCATATCTTATCATATCCGGACCTTAACGGACTAACAATGACGTACTATCTAAGTACTGTCACGCCTCGGAGTTGCACGGATAGATAAAAAAATATCATCTCATATCTCATCATATTTGTGCATGCATAATCTGGTCGCCAAAAGATAAAGTTGCCCGAGTACACGCCGTAAAGCCTCTATGTGTACTCAGATGTATCCCAAAAGCTTGTAACTCATCTAAATCATGTGTATCTCAATATCAGTATCTTTATATTCATCATACTGCATGCATATCTCATCTCATTTGTATCACTGTATCTAGAGGGAAAGGGCGCTGTCTAATGATTTAAAAAAGAAACAATCATTATACTTACAATCATATACCATTGTATACATATAAATACACATATAGTCTCATCCGAAATCTCATTTCCTTTTTCATTTAACATGCCTTGAATATGCTTTTCTTTTCTTTAAAATATTATCATGCATAATCAAAATTGGGAACTAAAATCATTAATCAAACACATTTTTCGTAATAAATACCAAAATGTAGATAAAATCCATTTCTGCAAAATCATTTAAGTTGAAGCATTTGAAACTTATTTCGTAAACATGCTTTACTATCATAATAAACTATGAAAATAGGTTTTGTATATTCCACACATAGTGACGATGTCCAAACTCGGTATCGACAACGTGCGCGAGTTGATTCTCGTTTGCAGATCCTCATAACATAATTACTATCCGTAATTGTGAATTATAACTAATATGCTCGAAATAACATTTATCCGTAATAAAATATTCTCAAATTCATAAAATTACCAAAATACCCTCAACATCAAAATTCATCAAATTATCCTCAAAATCATTGATTATCAAACTATCCTCAATTCCAATTACAAAAATATCCACGAGTTCTAAATTTATGAAATTACCCCCCGAAATATGCAAAATTACCAAAATACCCCTAAAGACGTAAATTATCGAATTACCCCAGAAATCTCAAATTACCTAACTTCCCTAATATGAAATTACTAAAATGTCCATTTATTTTAAAATTATAGAATTACCCCTAAAGTTTATGGAATTATTGAATTGCCCCAACCAGTCAACGATGACCGGAGCTCGGTCAACGGTGATAGGAAGCTCAGGTCTGATAGTTCTAAGCTTGGTGCGTCTAATGGTGCCGGCAGTGACCTCCCACGCCCGGCGGTGACCTCCCACGCCCAGCGGTGACGGCGGATCGAAATTCCCAAAATCGTGAACCTTTCAGCGATCGATCGACGGCAATTTCAGCCGTTTCAGGTGACGAGATTGGTTGAAAAATGATGAAGGAGACCTAAGGAACAAAATCCAAGTGGTGGTGTGGCCTAAAACCAGCGGGATTGACAGCGAGAAAAACGGGTTGAGTGTTGTGCAAATTTTATTGAACTCGCAAGTGCACGAATCTATTGTAGAATAGATTAATGGTGACGAATGTCGATCCCACGAGGAGGTGGATTTTAATTATATGTAGAATTAATTTTCTGAGTTGGTGGTTGGATTTATAATGAAAATGATGTAGGCTATCAATTAATTTAAATTAAAGTAGTAGGAATAAACTATTAAAATGAAATGCTTGGATCTCCGGATCTGTACTCAACATGCACCATCGGCTTAATATTCATTATTAGTACCAATTAAATCATGAAGGGGGAACTTCCACTCATCATGAACCACACTCTAATAGATATGGTGCTAAGGGCTTCCCGTGCTAAATAATAATAACCTTGCCTAGGGAGGCGGTTATTCCAGCCAATATCCAGACAAGATTATTGTTATCTGTCTACGAAAAGTCAAAACAACCACATAAATTAAAGGGGAAGGAAAAGTAAATTTACCAAATTAAGCCCATGGAGCATGTTGAGACTTCACCTTCAACCCAAGCTTGAAAGGAAATTAGCCACTCATATTTGAACTAGGGGTAAAATGGGAATTTTATTAAAATACGTAGAAAATACAAGATGGAGATGGAATTACAGAAAATGGAGTCCAAAAATGGATTCAGGGTGTCAAATTAGTGGGGAGCCCTTTTTATAGATAAACCGAGTAAATCATGGCAATCGGATTAAAACAATTTGGACGCTCGAGGATTGCGCCACGTGGCAAGTTCCTATTGGATTGAACACATCATCAGGGCTGTTATTCTCGTGTATATGCATGTACCGTACACACATTTTTTTTTTCGCCCACTAACATTCTCGCCACGTCACCGGTCAACATTTTTGGTCCAATAAGCACGTGACACGCCAACGATAACGCACATCATCATCAATGCCACATAAGCGGTCAATGCCACATCATTCGCCCAATCAAATGCCGCCACGTCATCGTATAGTGCCACGTCAACAGATGCCGCGTCACGCCAAAGATACGTGAGCGAATAAATGTCGTGTGTCGATCAGTATATATCAACCGTCATCAGTATGTGTGAACAAGATCAGTATATGTGAACAGTACTATTTTTCTTTTTATGCTCCTCCTAAGGTTTTCGACTGTCCTGAGTTCAAAAGTGTTGTCCATTTTTCCATCTGATCTCTCGTTTATTGTGAAATAACCATGATATCCCCTAAAATACATAAAATACTTAATTAAAATAAAACATACATAATTAAATTACAAAGGACTTAAAGACATAAAAATAGGGATGTTAGTGAGACTTGGAGTGTAAAATGATGATTTTCTCCATTATAAATACACACTTTCTAGTACTCAACACACCCCCCAACCAGCTTGTTGCTAGTCCCTAGCAATTTGAGCGAAAACAAAAATTTTTTTTTTTTTTTTATACTGTGGTATTTATTCAATCAGACTAATGATAACAATCAAATAAAAGTATAAGCATTATCTACAGTCTAAAGAAATATCATTCCCACATCAACTCTCCACATGAATCAGTTTAGAAAACTTTGTCACAACTTTAGTAATCGAGTGACTTTTAAGAATGACATGCAAACCCCAAAATCTCACTGGTAGTAGTAATACGCTCACAAAGAAATTAAACCCAAAAATAATCACTCTAGTGAACGGTAATTTGAGTGAAAATAATAAAGAAGTAATATCACACACTCTCACCAAGGTGATAGAAATATGCCCTCAGCTTAGAAATAGTACGATTTTAATTCAAAAATGCTAATCAAACCAATACATTCATCATCCTTTTTTATTTATTTATTTATTTTTTTTTTTTTTAGTATGCATTACCACATCTTTTCAACCCATATAACTAGTTTCCATTTCAGACTATAGTTCCCTAAAATCAAGAAGGACTTTTATTAGGATGTAACGTAGGCTAGGAACGTGGCTAACAAAGAAAGGATAATAGGAAAAACAAAATATATGTTTGAAAAATAGAGAACTTTGGAGATTGTAAGGTGCTTTTCACTTGATTTTTTTTTTTTTTATTTGTAAACATTTTTTTTTCTTTTGTTTCTTTTTCTCTTTTTTTTTAGCACCTTTTTTTTTATGCAAAATTATCTCTATTTTCAAACATAAATGGGTGGTGAGAAATACAAAATATAAGGTGATACTCCACATTGGAGTGGGACAAGATAATAGGTTGCCAAAGAAAAAGTCTTTATTTTTACTTTATTATTATTATTATTATTATTATTATTTTTTTTTTTTTTTTTTAAGGCTCAAAGGGGTTAACTATGGATAAATATTAATAGGGTTGGCTAGAAAGGCTCAAACGGACCAAAGATGGCCTTTCTGTCATCTTTTAAGGTTCTAAATAATCTTCCATATCTACTAGTTAGATAGATCTTCAGATGTGGCAACATACACTTTTTTTTTTGGAGATAATGTATAAAGCAATAAACTGCTGTTTGAATGAAGAATGGGCAAAAAAAGGGTTACTTTCTAAGAAAAATGACAGCTCAAAAACTCACTTGAAATTCCTATGACATGTGCATTCTTTCAAGTAACTTATATTTGTCTCCAACATCAACATGTAGAGTAACAAACGTGGTGTAACAAAACTAAAGACCAAAGATAATACAAATACTAAAATTTGAAAGTTATCATGTCATCTAATTATGAAAAGATCACACAAAATGCTTTTTTTTTTTTTTTTAATAAGAAGATGCGTTTCTAGAGTCACTGCACTCGATATTCAGCCATCTTCGACTCAAAAATTTAACCACGATTAGTTTTAAAACAAAAATTAGTAAAAACTACACTAAGATTGAGATATTCCACAATTGTCAACTATTCCCTCCCCCAACCTCGAACGGAACATTGTCCTCGATGTTTGAAAGAAAATAGGGTTTAGAAGACATCACCCGAGTCTTTGTATTCAGACAGGAAGAAAATATTTACAAGCGGAGAGTTAAATCTAATTTGCACTTCTTATTACGGCCATTATTTACCATCATTAGTTGGCCATTCCAAAGACAAGGTCTTGGGATCCGGCTGCAGTCATAAGCTTGAATGCATCAATTAACTCGTTAGCAGTATGAGCACAAATAAAGATTTTTTTCGCTGTGAAAGGGATGAAATGATTTTTTATTACATGATTAAGAAATGCGATGAAGCCATCATAAAAGTTATTGACATTTAACAAACCGATGGGTTTCTGATGAATGTTCAGATGGGCCCAAGATGCTAATGTGATTAGTGCCTCTAGAGTTGCAAGATCTCCTGGTAAGAAAATAAAAGCATCAGCATGATTCAACATTTCAGTTATTCTTTCTTGCATACCTGAGACGACTAACTCTTCTCCAGTTGGTGAGTCAGACATACAGCCCAACGGTTTGAGGCTTCTTGGGATGATGCCTAACACTTGGCTCCCTCTGAGATAAACAGCTTTTGAGACTAGTTTTGATAACCCTCGGTCACCTCCTCCATAAACAAGATGCAAATTTCTTTCTGCTATGCGTTGACCAAGATCGATGGCTGCCTCAACGAACTCTTTATGTTTGCCATAGTTAAATCCAGAGAGCACACAAATGTTCTTGAATTGTTTATTGGGAGTAGCTGCCATTGGGATGCTTTTCAGAAACAATTTGTGAGTCTAAAAGAAAATGATCATATATCAAGGATCTTGGTGACAATGATTTACAGCTGTATAGGAGGTAGCATGTCTATGTCAATTAACGCGTAAAGCACATGGCTCGAGAGTCAAAAAGGAAATAGTAAAAGAAAAAGCACTCAATTATTAAAGATAATAATGCAATTGATAAAACAACAGTGAAATAAAACAACAGTAAAAGGATATTTATAGGTAGTTGTGATTGTGGCTCACATCTTCCTCTGGTTTTACGTCCAGAAACGGCTTGAACGCCCTCTATGGGTCGAGGATAGGCTTCCCATCCAGTTTTCTTATAAACTGGCAAACAGGGTCGTTTATAGTCAGATTCCCAAGACTATATCGGACACGTTCTTTCTGAAATAATGGCCATAATCGGAGAATTCTTTGTTTTATGCGTATCCACAGGATGCGTTTCAAGAGACAAAAGGATATCATCCAATGACTCTTTATTCAAGTCATTCATAATGAATTAAATCTTATCTTCCCTATTATCAGACATCATTCTTAAAGAACAAGGATTTTTATCGCATTTCATCCTGGCACACTCATGACAATCAACATGAAGTTTTTGAGCTCTTCTTTTTCTTACGTAATTTCTTTTACCACAACGAGGCATGTATGCAATAAATTTGGGAGGCAACTCACTTGCCAAACTTACTTTGGCCTCGATTAACCAACAGATGTCAGCAGGAACGTTATTTCTCATAAGCAATTGCGTGCGTTCGAACCGAGTATTATAGATTGTAAGGAGGGCATTCTGAGGAAGTGAAGGAAATCGCTTGTGACGCTTTGCTAGAATCGCGTTTTGTCCATACCTTCTTCGAGAATATTAGTTATTATGGGAAACTAAAGTAACCGACTTTGATTGTCACGAGTACCGTTATCCGCCACTTGCTTAGGGGTAACAAACTAGAGAACACACAAAAAGAAAAGAAAAGAAAAGAAAAGAAAAATAATAATCTCACAATTGTCCTCTTATTGAGTTTTCCTCAAGTTCGATTTGGGTTTCGTTGATACCTCCCTCAATTTCTTTGAGTTGTCTTTCTAGATCTTCAACGTGGGATACCAACTCACGGAGGTTGTAGCTTCCAAATATGATGCGTTTTACAAAATCGTATCGGCTTCTCGGATGAGATTGTACACGTTGAAGTTGTGCGAGAATGTTCAAGAGGAACTGTCTAGTTGAGGAACACATAATTAGAAGTGATAAAAGAAAAGCGAATGATTAAATAAACACACTTTCACAATAATTTAAATCACCGAAAAGAAGAAATAAATAAGAAAAATTCTTAATTTAAATTTGGTGGGTCACTCAAATCTATTTCAAAGTGCCTTTTTCACGTGGTTGGTACTCAGATATGGCTTGATCTTTGACCATTAACTTTAAAAATTACACCGTTCTTTGGATCCTTAATTTTAATCGCTCCATATGAAAAAACAGTGTGGACTATAAAGGGACGATCCATCGATAGCGTAACTTACCTGGGAATAAATGGCGAGAATTGAATAAAAGTACTTTTCGACCTGGTGTGAAAGATTTTTCATAATTTGCTCGTCATGAAAGACTTTCATTCATTTGTTTGTAAATCTTGGAATTTTTGTATACATCATTACGACTTTCTTCAAGTTCTGCTAGTTGTGATTTTCTTTCTAAGTTAGCTTGCTGCATGTCAAAGTTGAATTTCTTACTGGCCCAAGTATGCACAATGCTCAAGTTTTGGTGGTGATTCTGATGATGGACTCAGTTTCTTCTCTGATGGTGCTAGTTGTTCCACTCTTGACTTCCATTTGTTAATGTCCATGGATGGTCTTTGAATCAAGTAAGGCGTTAACCTCATCTATTGATCTGTCAATATCAAAATTCAAACGAAAGTGAGTTAAACATGTTTGTAAAGGGTCATCACTAAGATTTGAAAGAAAAGTATTATCAATTAATTCTTCGATTAAATCCACATCAACAATTTCATCATCTGCATTGGGAGGTTGTTTGGCGATGTTGAAGATATTTAGCTCCATCGTCATATTGCCAAAGGACAAGCTGCATATTTCGATCTGCATTGAATGTGAGCATCGGCGAGTTGCCAAGAAAGGTCGTCTAAGATAATGGGGGCTTCCTTGAATCTCGGATGGTTGAGTGTCAATTACAATGAAATCAACAGGAAAATAAAACTTATCTACTGTATAAGACGTCCTCCACAATACCACGAGGTTTTTTCGTGGACCGACCGTCTAGTTGTAACACCACCTGGAGTTGGGTGTAATTCTCCCGACCCAAGTTTCTCAAATCGAGTAAGGCAACAGATTTACACTAGCTCCTAAGTCCAACAAAGCATTCTCAATTGTGTGGTTCCTATACTACTACATGAGATAGTGGGGAGCCTGGGTCTTTATATTTTAGAGGAAGTTTGTGTTGGAGTATAGAGCTCACGTTTTCTGTTAAAAATGCTTTCTTTTGAACATGAATGTTTCTCTTTTTAGTACAAAGGTCTTTAAGAAACTTGGCATAAGATGGCACTTGTTTTATAGCATCAAGCAAAGGGATGTTAACACTTACCTGTTTAAAGATTTCAAAAATCTCACTTGTAGATTTTCCCTTTTTTGCTTTAGCTAACCTCTGGGGAAATGGAGCTTTTGGAACGTATTCTCGTGGGTTGGTTTCTTCTTTCTCCTTTGATGATGAGTCTTCTTCATTTACCGCACAATTTGAGTTGTTTTTGCACCAGAAGCATCTCCACTTTGTTGTCGACTTCTTTTCCTTTTCGCAAGGTCATGACGGCTTTGACCTCTCCATACTCTGAGGTGAAGGCGGTACTTACTTCATGCACTCCTTGAGTATTAGGCACTGGTTGACTTGGGAATTTACCTTTCTCAACAGTCATTGCCAAGGTCTGAACTGACGAAGCAAGTTGTCCCACCATTTTCTCAAGGTTTGAAATTGATTGGGTTTGTGAGTTGAAACCCGCTCTCATCTCATTTCGTAGTTCATCAATGGTGCGGTTTTGTTGCTCGATTTTGGAGTGAATAAGATTCTTGAAATTCTGAAATGCATCCTCCCATGGTCTAGGCTGAGAATGGTTTGGGTTCTGATTATATGGTCTAAATGGTGGTTGAGAGGCTTGAGGATTTTGAGGATTTGGTTGCATTGGTGGAGCTGGAGCTGGAGCTGCTGGTCCATTCTGTTGGAATCCTTGAGACCATGAAAAATTGGGGTGGTCTCTCCATCCAGGATTATATGTGTTGAAGTAATGGTTGTAGTTTGATGGCTTTCTCATTACATCTATGGCATTGGCTTGATCTGAGTATGAGTCCTGGTCATGTGGTTCCGTTAATTTAGCGGTACATTAACGATGCTATTTGTCGGGAAAGACCTTCAACTATGTCTTTGACTTCTTTAATTTCTGAACTTGGCCCGCCAATGTGAACCTCATTTACTCCCTTAACTCTTCTAGTACTCCTGAGTGAACGACTCCGTTGTTGGGAATTATCCGCTTGTCATTTGGAAGAAATCCCAAATCTCTGATGCACTTTTTGACATTAGCTCTCCTCCACTTGTTGCCATTAGCCATTCTTGCACATTCGGCAATAATCTCTCCAAAAAGTATTGGCATTGGTGCCATTTCTCGTATCCATGATGTGGACACTTTAGGAGTAGCCCATTGAATCGCTCCCATGCTTCGAAAAATTGCTCGTCTTCTCTTTGGGTAAACTCTGAAATTTCCCTGCGAATAGCATTGGTTTTATGTACTGGGAAATATTTATTCAAAAATTTTGTTACCATTTGTTCCCATGATGTAATGCTATTAGCAGGCAATGTATTGAACCATGAACGAGCTCTATCCTTTAAAGAAAATGGAAATAATCTAAGTTTAACATCATCATCTGAAAAATTCTCATATTTCAAAGTTTGACAAATAGCATGGAAATCATTCAGATGATTATATGGATCTTCATTTTCTAGGCCATAGAATGTTGGGAGACAATTTAGCACACTAGGTTTTAATTCAAAACTCCTAGCAGCTACATTTGGGTATCTTATGCATGATGTGCTCAAGTTAGTTAGGGCACTGAAGTAGTCCTTAAATGGCCTCTCTTGTGGTGCTGGTTGCAAATCCATTTCAAATTTATTTTTAATTGTAACGTGTTTGTGTGTGCGAAGTGTTTTTTCTAATTCAAAGTCTATAGGCTCAATATTAGGTAATTGTGACCTACGACCATGCATGCAAATAATAATAATAAAAAAAATAATAACAAAATTAATAAAGATAAAGGAAAGGGAGAAATTACGATACTAACCTTATCACGATGTTACAATTTGTTATGAAAACAACTCAAGTGCTATATATAGAAAAGAAAATACGTGAAACAAATTAAAATAAATTAAGAGGCGGTTGAACCTGCCGATTTCACAAAATAAAAAAAAAATAACATGAAAATTAAATTACAGAAATTTAAAGAAGAGAAGAAAAGAAAAGAAAATAATACCTACTTCAAAATTTAATTCACTTTTTTTTTCTCTTTTTTTTTTAATAATAATAAAAAAAATTACAAGGAAACAAATAAAATAAATAAATAAAGAAAAAAAAATTCTACAAATTAAAATACTTACCTCCCCGGCAACGGCGCCAAAAACTTGTTGTGCAAATTTTATTGAACTCGCAAGTGCACGAATCTATTGTAGAATAGATTAATGGTGACGAGTGTCGATCCCACGAGGAGGTGGATTTTAATTATATGTAGAATTAATTTTCTGAGTTGGTGGTTGGATTTATAATGAAAATGATGTAGGCTATCAATTAATTTAAATTAAAGTAGTAGGAATAAACTATTAAAATGAAATCCTTGGATCTCCGGATCTGTACTCAACATGCACCATCGGCTTAATATTCATTATTAGTACCAATTAAATCATGAAGGGGGAACTTACACTCATCATGAACCACACTCTAATAGATATGGTGCTAAGGGCTTCCCGTGCCAAATAGTAAGAACCTTGCCTAGGGAGCCGGTTATTCCAGCCGATATCCAGACAAGATTATTACTATCTGTCTACGAAAAGTCAAAACAACCACATAAATTAAAGGGGAAGGAAAAGTAAATTTACCAAATTAAGCCCATGGAGCATGTTGAGACTTCACCTTCAACCCAAGCTTGAAAGGAAATTAGCCACTCATATTTGAACTAGGGGTAAAATGGGAATTTTATTAAAATACGTAGAAAATACAAGATGGAGATGGAATTACAGAAAATGGAGTCCAAAAATGGATTCAGGGGTGTCAAATTAGGGGGGGGAGCCCCCTTTTTATAGATAAACTGAGTAAATCATGGCCATCGGATTAAAACAATTTGGACGCTCAGGATTGCGCCACGTGGCAAGTTCCTATTGGATTGAACACATCATCAGGGCTGTTATTCTGTGTATATGCATGTACCGTACACACATTTTTTTTCGTCCACTAACATTCTGCCACGTCACCGGTCAACATTTTTGGTCCAATAAGCACGTGACACGTCAACAGTCAACGCCACATCATCAGTCAATGCCACATAAGCGGTCAATGCCACATCATTCGTCCAATCAAATGCCGCCACGTCATCGTATAGTGCCACGTCAGCGTCTGAGTGCCACGTCGATACAAATCTGATCCGTGAAGCAGTGTCGTGTCGATCAGTATATATCAACCGCATCAGTATGTGTGAACGATCAGTATATGTGAAGCGATCTTATTTTTCTTTTTATGCTCCTCCTAAGGTTTTCGACTGTCCTGAGTTCAAAAGTGTTGTCCATTTTTCCATCTGATCTCTCGTTTATTGTGAAATAACCATGATATCCCCTAAAATACATAAAATACTTAATTAAAATAAAACATACATAATTAAATTACAAAGGACTTAAAGACATAAAAATAGGGATGTTAGTGAGACTTGGAGTGTAAAATGATGATTTTCTCCATTATAAATACACACTTTCTAGTACTCAACACACCCCCCAACCAGCTTGTTGCTAGTCCCTAGCAATTTGAGCGAAAACAAAATTTTTTTTTTTTTTTTTTATACTGTGGTATTTATTCAATCAGACTAATGATAACAATCAAATAAAAGTATAAGCATTATCTACAGTCTAAAGAAATATCATTCCCACATCAACTCTCCACATGAATCAGTTTAGAAAACTTTGTCACAACTTTAGTAATCGAGTGACTTTTAAGAATGACATGCAAACCCCAAAATCTCACTGGTAGTAGTAATACGCTCACAAAGAAATTAAACCCAAAAATAATCACTCTAGTGAACGGTAATTTGAGTGAAAATAATAAAGAAGTAATATCACACACTCTCACCAAGGTGATAGAAATATGCCCTCAGCTTAGAAATAGTACGATTTTAATTCAAAAATGCTAATCAAACCAATACATTCATCATCCTTTTTTATTTATTTATTTATTTTTTTTTTTTTAGTATGCATTACCACATCTTTTCAACCCATATAACTAGTTTATTTGGACTATAGTTCCTAAAATCAAGAAGGACTTTTATTAGGACGTAACGTAGGCTAGGGACGTGGCTAACAAAGAAAGGATAATAGGAAAAACAAAATATATGTTTGAAAAATAGAGAACTTTGGAGATTGTAAGGTGCTTTTCACTTGATTTTTTTTTTTTTTTTATTTGTAAACATTTTTTTTTCTTTTGTTTCTTTTTCTCTTTTTTTTTAGCACCTTTTTTTTTATGCAAAATTATCTCTATTTTCAAACATAAATGGGTGGTGAGAAATACAAAATATAAGGTGATACTCCACATTGGAGTGGGACAAGATAATAGGTTGCCAAAGAAAAAGTCTTTATTTTTACTTTATTATTATTATTATTATTATTATTTTTTTTTTTTAAGGCTCAAAGGGGTTAACTATGGATACATATTAATAGGGTTGGCTAGAAAGGCTCAAACGGACCAAAGATGGCCTTTCTGTCATCTTTTAAGGTTCTAAATAATCTTCCATATCTACTAGTTAGATAGATCTTCAGATGTGGCAACATACACTTTTTTTTTTTTTTTTGGAGATAATGTATAAAGCAATAAACTGCTAAGCTGAATGAAGAATGGGCAAAAAGGGTTACTCTCTAAGAAAAATGACAGGCTCAAAAACTCACTTGGAAATTCCTATGACATGTGCATTCTTTCAAGCAACTTATATTTGTCTCCAACATCAACATGTAGAGTAACAAACATGGTGTAACATAACTAAAGACCAAAGATAATACAAATACTAAAATTTGAAAGTTATCATGTCATCTAATTATGAAAAGATCACACAAAATGCTTTTTTTTTTTTTTTAATAAGAAGATGCGTTTCTAGAGTCACTGCACTCCATATTCAGCCATCTTCGACTCAAAAAATTTAACCACGATTAGTTTTAAAACAAAAATTAGTAAAAACTACACTAAGATTGAGATATTCCACAATTGTCAACTATTCCCTCCCCCAACCTCGAACGGAACATTGTCCTCGATGTTTGAAAGAAAAAATAGGGTTTAGAAGACATCACCCGAGTCTTTGTATTAAGAAAATATTTACAAGCGGAGAGTTAAATCTAATTTGCACTTTATTATTACGGCCATTTCTTTACCATCATTAGTTGGCCATTCCAAAGACAAGGTCTTGGGATCCGGCTCAGTCTATAAGCTTGTAATGGATCAATTAACTCGTTAGCGAGATGAGCACAAATAAAGATTTTTTTTTGTGAAAGGGATGAAATGATTTTTATTACATGATTAAGAAATGCGATGAAGCCATCATAAAAGTTATTGACATTTAACAAACCGATGGGTTTTCGATGAATGTTGGATGGGCCCAAGATCTTAATGTGATTAGTGCCTCTAGAGTTGCAAGATCTCCTGGTAAGAAAATAAAAGCATCAAGATGATTCAACATTTGATTATTCTTTCTTGCATACCGAGACGACTAACTCTTCTCCAGGTTGGTGAGTCGGACATCTGACCCAACGGTTTGAGGCTTTTGGGATGATCTAACACTTGGCTCCTCCGAGATAAAATGACTTTTGAGACTAGTTTTGATAACCCTCGGTCACCTCCTCCATAAACAAGATGCAAATTTCTTTTCACATGCATGTCGTTGACCAAGATCGATGGCTGCCTCAACGAACTCTTTATGTTTGCCATAGTTAAATCCAGAGAGCACACAAATGTTCTTGAATTGTTTATTGGGAGTAGCTGCCATTGGGATGCTTTTCAGAAACAATTTGTGAGTCTAAAAGAAAATGATCATATATCAAGGATCTTGGTGACAATGATTTCAATTTTGTATAGGAGGTAGCATGTCTATGTCAATTAACGCGTAAAGCACATGGCTCGAGAGTCAAAAAGGAAATAGTAAAAGAAAAAGCACTCAATTATTAAAGATAATAATGCAATTGATAAAACAACAGTGAAATAAAACAACAGTAAAAGGATATTTATAGGTAGTTATGATTGTGGCTCACATCTTCCTCTGGTTTTACGTCGTAAAGCGGCTTGAACGCCCTACATGGGTCGAGGATAGGCTTCCCATCCAGTTTTCTTATAAAGCGCAAACGGTGGTCGTTTATAGTCGATTCCCAAGACTATATCGGACACGTTCTTTCGAAATAATGGCCATAAGCGGAGAATTCTTTGTTTATGACGTATCCACTGGGGATGCGTTTCAAGAGACAAAAGGATATCATCCAATGACTCTTTATTCAAGCCATCCCTAATGAATTGAATCTTATCTTCCCTATTATCAGACATCATTCCGAAAGAACAAGGATTTTTATCGCATTTCATCCTGGCACACTTATGACAATTAACATGAAGTTTTTCAGCTCTTCGTTTTCTCGAGTAATTTCCTTTACCACAACCAGACATGTATGCAATAAATTTAGGAGGTAACTCACCTGCCAAACGTACCTTGGCCTCGATTAACCAACGGATGTCAGCAGGGATGTTATTTCTCATAAGCAATCGCATGCGTTCGGACCGAGCTTTATAGATCGTAAGGAGGGCATTCTGAGGAAGTGAAGGAAATCGCTTGTGAAGCTTTGCTAGAATCGCGTTTCTGTCCATACCTTCTTCTCAGAATATTAGTTATTATGGGAAACTAAAGTAACCGACTTTGATTGTCACGGAGTACCGTTATCCGCCACTTAACCGGGGTAACAAACTAGAGAACACACAAAAAAGCAAAGAAAAGAAAAGAAAAGAAAAATAATAATCTCACAATTGTCCTCTTATTGAGTTTTCCTCAAGTTCGATTTGGGTTTCGTTGATACCTCCCTCAATTTCTTTGAGTTGTCTTTCTAGATCTTCAACGTGGGATACCAACTCCACGGAGGTTGTAGCTTCCAAATATGATGCGTTTTACAAAATCGTATCGGCTTCTCGGATGAGATTGTACACGTTGAAGTTGTGCGAGAATGTTCAAGAGAATGTCTAGTTGAGGAACACATAATTAGAAGTGATAAAAGAAAACTGAATGATTAAATAAACACACTTTCACAATAATTTAAATCACCTAGAAAAGAAGAAATAAATAAGAAAAATTCTTAATTTAAATTTGGTGGGTCACTCAAATCTATTTCGGTGCCTTTTTCACGTGGTTTGGTACTCTAGATATGGCTTGATCTTTGACCATTAACTTTAAAAATTACACCGTTCTTTGGATCCTTAATTTTAATCGCTCCATATGAAAAAAAGCAGTGTGGACTATAAAGGGACCGATCCATCGATAAGCGAACTTTACCTGGGAATAAAGCAATGGCGAGAATTGAATAAAAGTACTTTCTGACCTGGTGTGAAAGATTTTCTCATAATTTGCTCGTCATGAAAGACTTTCATTCGCTGTTTGTAAATCTTGGCATTTTTGTATACATCATTACTACTTTCTTCAAGTTCTGCCAGTTGTGATTTTCTTTCTAAGTTAGCTTGCTACATGTCAAAGTTGAATTTCACGCCCAAGTATGCACAATGCTCAAGTTTTGGTGGTGATTCTGATGATGGACTCAGTTTCTTCTCTGATGGTGCTAGTTGTTCCACTCTTGACTTCCATTTGTTAATGTCCATGGATGGTGCTGAATCAAGTAAGGCGTTAACCTCATCTATTGATCTGTCAATATCAAAATTCAAACGAAAGTGAGTTAAACATGTTTGTAAAGGGTCATCACTAAGATTTGAAAGAAAAGTATTATCAATTAATTCTTCGATTAAATCCACATCAACAATTTCATCATCTGCATTGGGAGGTTGTTTGGCGATGTTGAAGATATTTAGCTCCATCGTCATATTGCCAAAGGACAACTGCATATTTCCAGTCCTGCATTGAATGTGAGCATCGGCGATTTGCAAGAAAGGTCGTCTAAGATAATGGGGATCGCTTCCTTCAATCTGGGATCTGGTTGAGTGTCAATTACAATGAAATCAACAGGAAAATAAAACTTATCTACTGTATAAGACGCCCTCCACAATACCACGAGGTTTTTCGTGACCGACCGTCTGTTCGTAACACCACCACCTGGAGTTGGGTGTAATTCTCCCGACCCAAGTTTCTCAAACATCGAGTAAGGCAACAGATTTACACTAGCTCCAAGTCCAACAAAGCATTCTCAATTGTGTGGTTCCCTATACTACGTGAGATAGTGGGGGAGCCTGGGGTCTTTATATTTTAGAGGAAGTTTGTGTTGGAGTATAGAGCTCACGTTTTTGTTAAAAATGCTTTCTTTTGAACATGAATGTTTCTCTTTTTAGTACAAAGGTCTTTAAGAAACTTGGCATAAGATGGCACTTGTTTTATAGATCAAGTTGAAAGGGATGTTAACACTTACCTGTTTAAAGATTTCAAAATCTCACTTGTAGATTTTCCTTTTTGCTTTAGCTAACCTCCGGGAAATGGAGCTTTTGGAACGTATTCTCGTGGGTTGGTTTCTTCTTTCTCCTTTGATGATGAGTCTTCTTCATTTTAAGCACAATTTGAGTTGTTTTTGTGACGGCATCTCCACTTTGTTGTCGACTTCTTTTCCTTTTCGCAAGGTCATGACGGCTTTGACCTCTCCATATCGCCGAGGTGAATCGGTACTTACTTCATGCACTCCTTTAGGATTAGGACTTTGGTTGACTTGGGAATTTACCTTTTCAGCGGTCATTGCCAAGGTCTGAACTGACGAAGCAAGTTGTCCCACCATTTTCTCAAGGTTTGAAATTGATTGGGTTTGTGAGTTGAAACCCGCTCTCATCTCATTTCGTAGTTCATCAATGGTGCGGTTTTGTTGCTCGATTTTGGAGTGAATAAGATTCTTGAAATTCTGAAATGCATCCTCCCATGGTCAGCCGAGAATGGTTTGGGTTCTGATTATATGGTCTAAATGGTGGTTGAGAGGCTTGAGGATTTTGAGGATTTGGTTGCATTGGTGGAGCTGGAGCTGGAGCTGCTGGTCCATTCTGTTGGAATCCTTGAGACCATGAAAAATTGGGGTGGTCTCTCCATCCAGGATTATATGTGTTGAAGTAATGGTTGTAGTTTGATGGCTTTCTCATTACATCTATGGCATTGGCTTGATCTGAGTATGAGTCCTGGTCATGTGGTTCCGTTAATTTAGCAGCTGTTAACGATGCTATTTGTCGGGAAAGACCTTCAACTATGTCTTTGAATTCTTTAATTTCTGAACTTGGCCCGCCAATGTGAATCTCATTTACTCCCTTAACTCTTCTAGTACTCCTGAGTGAACGACTCCGTTGTTGGGAATTATCCGCTTGTCGCTGGAAGAAATCCCAAATCTCTGATGCACTTTTTGACATTAGCTCTCCTCCACTTGTTGCCATTAGCCATTCTTGCACATTCGGCAATAATCTCTCCAAAAAGTATTGGCATTGGTGCCATTTCTCGTATCCATGATGTGGACACTTTAGGAGTAGCCCATTGAATCGCTCCCATGCTTCGAAAAATTGCTCGTCTTCTCTTTGGGTAAACTCTGAAATTTCCCTGCGAATAGCATTGGTTTTATGTACTGGGAAATATTTATTCAAAAATTTTGTTACCATTTGTTCCCATGATGTAATGCTATTAGCAGGCAATGTATTGAACCATGAACGAGCTCTATCCTTTAAAGAAAATGGAAATAATCTAAGTTTAATATCATCATCTGAAAAATTCTCATATTTCAAAGTTTGACAAATAGCATGGAAATCATTCAGATGATTATATGGATCTTCATTTTCTAGGCCATAGAATGTTGGGAGACAATTTAGCACACTAGGTTTTAATTCAAAACTCCTAGCAGCTACATTTGGGTATCTTATGCATGATGTGCTCAAGTTAGTTAGGGCACTGAAGTAGTCCTTAAATGGCCTCTCTTGTGGTGCTGGTTGCAAATCCATTTCAAATTTATTTTTAATTGTAACGTGTTTGTGTGTGCGAAGTGTTTTTTCTAATTCAAAGTCTATAGGCTCAATATTAGGTAATTGTGACCTACGACCATGCATGCAAATAATAATAATAAAAAAAATAATAACAAAATTAATAAAGATAAAGGAAAGGGAGAAATTACGATACTAACCTTATCACGATGTTACAATTTGTTATGAAAACAACTCAAGTGCTATATATAGAAAAGAAAATACGTGAAACAAATTAAAATAAATTAAGAGGCGGTTGAACCTGCCGATTTCACAAAATAAAAAAAAATAACATGAAAATTAAATTACAGAAATTTAAAGAAGAGAAGAAAAGAAAAGAAAATAATACCTACTTCAAAATTTAATTCACTTTTTTTTTATATTTTTTTTTTTAATAATAATAAAAAAAATTACAAGGAAACAAATAAAATAAATAAATAAAGAAAAAAAAATTATACAAATTAAAATACTTACCTCCCCGGCAACGGCGCCAAAAACTTGTTGTTGTGCAAATTTTATCAACTCGCAGTGTGCACGAATCTATTGTAGAATAGATTAATGGTGACAGTGTCGATCCCACGAGGAGGTGGATTTTAATTATATGTAGAATTAATTTTCTGAGTTGGTGGTTGGATTTATAATGAAAATGATGTAGGCTATCAATTAATTTAAATTAAAGTAGTAGGAATAAACTATTAAAATGAAATCCTTGGATCTCCAGGATCTGCACTCAACATGCACCATCGGCTTAATATTCATTATTAGTACCAATTAAATCATGAAGGGGAACTTACACTCATCATGAACCACACTCTAATAGATATGGTGCTAAGGGCTTCCCGTGCCAAATAGTAAGAACCTTGCTGCAGGAGCCGGTTATTCCAGTAGATATCCGACAAGATTATTACTATATCTGTCACGAAAAGTCAAAACAACCACATAAATTAAAGGGGAAGGAAAAGTAAATTTACCAAATTAAGCCCATGGAGCATGTTGAGACTTCACCTTCAACCCAAGCTTGAAAGGAAATTAGCCACTCATATTTGAACTAGGGGTAAAATGGGAATTTTATTAAAATACGTAGAAAATACAAGATGGAGATGGAATTACAGAAAATGGAGTCCAAAAATGGATTAGGGGTGTCAAATTAGGGGAGCCCCTTTTTATAGATAAACCGAGTAAATCATGGCCATCGGATTAAAACAATTTGGACGCTCGAGGATTGCGCCACGTGGCAAGTTCTATTGGATTGAACACATCATCGGGCTGTTATTCTGCGTGTATATGCATGTACCGTACACGCGTTTTTTCGTACACTAACATTCTGCCACGTCACCGGTCAACATTTTTGGTCCAATAAGCGCGTGACACGTCAACAGTCAACGCCACATCATCAGTCAATGCCACATAAGCGGTCAATGCCACATCATTCGCCCAATCAAATGCCGCCACGTCATCGTATAGTGCCACGTCATCATCGCGATGCCCACGTCGGCAAAGATACAAAGATACATGTGAACAAAGGTCGTGAGCGATTGTCGTGTCTGAGTAATCGTATATATCAACAATGCGTATGTGTGAAGCGATCAGTATATGTGAACGAAGACCATTTTTCTTTTTATGCTCCTCCTAAGGTTTTCGACTGTCCTGAGTTCAAAAGTGTTGTCCGTTTTTCCATCTGATCTCTCGTTTATTGTGAAATAACCATGATATCCCCTAAAATACATAAAATACTTAATTAAAATAAAACATACATAATTAAATTACAAAGGACTTAAAGACATAAAAATAGGGATGTTAGTGAGACTTGGAGTGTAAAATGATGATTTTCTCCATTATAAATACACACTTTCTAGTACTCAACATTGAGCTGCGCGTTTTGGAGCTGGATCGCCGGCGTTGTAGTTGTTTTCCAACATTGGTGATGGCAGGAATACGTCAGCTGGTAGTCAAGCTTCAGATCGGTATCAGGCGTGGCAGGAAATAGGAGAAACGGTCGGGTTTTGGTTGCATGTCGTGCGGGTTTAGGTCTGGTCAAATTGGGTCAACGGGTTCTCTCTCTCTCTCTCTCCTTCCTTTCTATTTTTGGAAAGAAAATGAAATGCCTCTCTCTCTCATTATTTCCTTAAATAAAAACCAACATTTTTTTTTTGTAAGCTTAATAGAAATTAAGCTAACACCAGACCCGAGTGCTGAAATAAAATCTGACTACACGGTTGTTGAATCGCGTCTGAATTGTCTCGATTTTGTGTCCCAACAAATTTAAATTATTTGAACACGATCAATTTATTTACCGCGTCTAATTTACTCGCAACGACTTGTAACCAATTCAACGTCTCCAAAAAAAAAAATTGCGATGAAATTAAAAATGACACCACACACTCAATTAAATCAATTACAGTGCATATGTTACATTCTGATTTCGAGATTACTAACACAATTAACAAGTGTCACTGAAAGTAATTACTAACACTATTCTAATGTCAATAAAGATCATTTTTCTAGTAGTGTACATAAATATATGTTTTGGTTATAGAAATAATATGAAAACTAAGATGAATGATTTAAAAGAGAAAAATATTACAATTATCGCAAATGCAAAAGAGCAATAATATTTTTTTTAGATTTTATTTAAAAAAATGTGACGTGTGCTAAGTTTATCTTAAAGTATAACTTATATAAACTTTAATTTTAAATAAAAATATTAATAATACTTAAAATATTTATCACACAGAGGGCTTTATTGTTAATTTAATATCTGTGGCTTTATTTTTCCAAACTGCTTAAAAAAAAAAAACTCTTAACTAAGCTCCCAAAGGAAAAATATTTTTCATAAAAGATTTCCACCGAGATTTTGAACAAGGGTTATTGTATTCAGAGAGTGTGGCAGCTAGGGTTGACTGTAGGAGGACAATGCACCTCGGTTTGATGGAGTTAAAAAGTATGTAAGGGATCATGGTAGATAGACATAGCACCCAGTGAATAAGAAGCGGTGGTTAAAGCGGCAGGCGAGGTAGCGGCTGTTGTTGGTAACGAAGGATATAAACTAGGGTTTTGAGGTGCAAAGTGTGCGGCTATTGTGATGTTAGAGCCGGGTAGTCTGTGTCAGGGTGTGACAAAGTTGATGATAGAGGTGGTATGGTGATGCCAACAGCTGCTGAAGACACGACAGTGGCGGTAGGTGTATAAATGCAAAAATCGCAATGTTTTACTCTTGCTATACGACTGTGGTGATGTCAATGGTGGCATGGCTGTGTTGGGGTGGTTCTGGATGTTGGATCCTTAATCCAACATTGGGCTTATATGTGAATAATTATATGTTGCAGACTGTCATATAAAGTGATCTGTTAAGGTTAATGGTATTATGGGCTTTAATGTATTTAATAGGATGTGGGCTTTTAATGTGTAGAGACCCAATAGTATTCTAATTCTATGATGCGCAGAATTAGGAATACCCAGTGATAGCAGGAAACTGTTGTCTATATAAGTGGTCATGGTCCCCAGGTCACACGTTAAGAAGAAAGGAGAAATCTTTCCATTCTTTCTAATATCCCATCATCAGAGAGAAAGCGCAGAGAGAACTAAAGGACTCTCTAGGAGAACGTGTAGACCTGGAAGGCCAACCACACAACTCTAGAGAGGAATTAAGCGTTATGAATTCAGATACGCTTCCGCATAATTTATTATTGATTCTTAGTGATATGACATTAATATTCTTGGGTTATAAGTGATAGTTTTCACTAAAGGATTTATTGTCCCAACAAGTGGTACCAGAGCCTATTCATGTTGAATCATTAAGAATCGAATTATAATTTTTTAATGATGATAAATTTGGTCTTCTTAAACTTAATAATACAAGAATAATTAAAATTATTAAGTTTAAGGATAAATTAAAGAAATTAAGAAAAAAAAATAATATCGGTTTCAAAGTATAAAGCCGGCGGCTGCAAAGCTACCGCCGGCGTTCGGTAAAAGGCGCGGTCATTTGGCCGTGCCATCAAGGAAACCCCGGCCATCAGGCCGCGGCCGATCAAGTTGGTGTGGCGGCAAAAGCCGCCGCATCAAGAAAAGGGAAAACCGAAAAAAATGGAGGGGGAAGATACGGCCTTTCGGCCACCCCAGCAGGAATCCGCGGCCCCAGGCCATGGCAGCGCAGTCAAGCGGCGGCCATAGCCGCCGCATAAAGAAAGAAAAAGTGGCATCCATAAGAAGACAGAAAAAAAAAATTAGGGTTTTCAGTTTTTGATTTAGGGCCGGTCTGGACCGTTCGGTTCAATTGACCCGAACCGGTCCGGTTTAGAACCGGTCAACGGTTTTGAACCGGTCAAAGTTTGACCGTCAATTGTTGACCGTTGACCGGTCAAACTTTGACTTTGACCGTTGACCGGACTTTGACAAAAAAAAAATTTTTGTTATTTTTAAATTCAAATATTGGTTGGTTTATATTTATTTTGAGATGAATTAATTGAAGCAACATGTCACCAAAGTGACCTCTCTTGTAAAAATTAATTTATTATATAATACAAACGGTTTTGTACACTTATGGTAATAAACACATGATGATTATTCGGTTTTGCATGTGAACAATAAATCGGCCCAAAGGAAGATCCATTGTTTGACATGTTCTTATTATCAGTGTTTGATTACTGCACCAAGATATCATTTACAAGTTAATATTTTGTCCAAAGATAGAATATTAATGGAGTGCCCGGTATCTTGAGATGAGGTTTACTGTTGTGCAAATTTTATTGAACTTGCAAGTGCACGAATCTATTGTAGAATAGATTAATGGTGACGAGTGTCGATCCCACGAGGAGGTGGATTTTAATTATGTGTAGAATTAATTTTCTGAGTTGGTGGTTGGATTTATAATGACAATGAAGTAGGCAATATATTAATTTAAATTAAAGCTGTAGGAATAAACTATTTGGATGAAATGCTTGGATCTCTGGATCTGTCTCAACATGCACTATCGGCTTAACATTCATTATTAGTACCAATTAAATCATGAAGGGGGAACTTCCACTCATCATGAACCACACTCTAATAGATATGGTGCTAAGGGCTTCCCGTGCCAAATAGTAATAACCTTGCCTAGGGAGCCGGTTATTCCAGCCGATATCCAGACAAGATTATTACTATCTGTCTACGAAAAGTCAAAACAACCACATAAATTAAAGGGGAAGAAAAGTAAATATACCAAATTAAGCCCATGGAGTATGTTGAGACTTCACCTTCAACCCAAGCTTGAAAGGAAATTAGCCACTCATATTTGAACTAGGGGTAAAATGAGAATTTTATTAAAATACGTAGAAAATACAAGATGGAGATGGAATTACAGAAAATGGAGTCCAAAAATGGATTCAGGGGTGTCAAATTAGGGGGGGGGAGCCCCCTTTTTATAGATACACTGAGTAAATTATGGCCATCGGATTAAAACAATTTGGACGCTCAGGATTGCGCCACGTGGCAAGTTCCTATTGGATGGAACACATCATCAGGGCTCTTATTCTGTGTATATGCATGTACCGTACACACATTTTTTTTCCGTCCACTAACATTTTGCCACGTCACCGGTCAACATTTTTGGTCCAATAAGCTCGTGACACGTCATCAGTCAACGCCACATCATCAGTCAATGCCACATCATTCGTCCAATCAAATGCCGCCACGTCATCGTATAGTGCCACGTCATCATCGATGTGCCACGTCAAGATACAAAGATACATGTGAACAGTCGCGTGAATGTGTCATGTCTGATAGTACCGTATATATCAACCGCATCAGTATGTGTGAACAAGACGATCAGTATATGTGAACGATCACTGTTTTTCTTTTTATCTTTGCTCCTAAGGTTTTCGACTGTCCTGAGTTCAAAAGTGCTGTCCGTTTTTCCATTTGATCTCTCGTTTATTGTGAAATGACCATGATATCCCCTAAAATACATAAAATACTTAATTAAAGTAAAACATACATAATTAAATTATAAGGGACTTAAAGACATAAAAATAGGGATGTTAGTGAGACTTGGAGTGTAAAATGATGATTTTCTCCATTATAAATACACACTTTCTAGTACTCAACATTTACCTTTATTTGAATTTAATTTTGTTTTAAGACTAATATGAACTTGTTCTGCTTTTTTGTTGTTCTTTATTCAGTTTTGTCTGCTCCTAATATTACTGCCAACATCAATTCAATTTCTATGTTAAATGGCTCTAACTTCAAATCATGGCACGAGAATCTATTAATAGTTCTTGCAGTCATGGATCTTGATCTTGCGTTAAGGGTTGATTCTCCCCCACCTCTTACAGATGATAGTACCCCTGATAATAAAAGGGAAATGAAAAGGTGGGAGAGATCAAATCGTATGTGTGTCATGATCATGAAAAAGGCCATTCCAGAATCATTCAGGGGCTCAATGACTGAGAAAGCAAATACAGCTAAGGAGTTTCTTACACAGATTGAACAAAGGTTTGTCAAGAACGAAAAGGCTGAAATTGGTACGTTCTTGACAAACCTAATTTCAATGAGGTATATGGGTAAAGGCAATATTAGGGAGTATATCATGGAGATGTCTCATCTTGTTTCTAAGCTAAGAGCATTTAAGCTTGAACTCTCTGAGGACTTGCTAGTGCATTTGGTTTTAATATCCTTACCAACACAGTTTAATCAGTTAAGGTGAGCTATAATTGTCAGAAAGAGACTTGGTCTCTGAATGAGCTCATATCACACTATGTTCAGGAAGAGGATAGGCTAAAGAAAGATAAGGCAGAAAGTGCTCATCCAATATTTATCTCTAAGGGCAAGAACAAGGGTAAGAAAAGGAAGAAGGATAAGGAAGTTGCAGATACAGCACCTCAAAAGAAACAACAAAAGAAACCAAATGATTGAAGGAAAGTCTTGGTTGTTTCTTCCGTGGCGAGGGCATAAGAAAAACCTTTAAGATCGCACTAATTATCACGCATGGCGTGCTAAGAAAGGTATGCTTCTTAATTTGGTTTGTTCTGAGGTTAACTTAACTTCGGTTCCTAGACACACGTGGTGGATAGATTCTGATGCAACCACTCACATCAGTGTGTCTATGCAGGGTTGCTTGAGTTGCCGAAAACCCAGTGATGGTGAAAGATACATCTATGTGGGTGATGGCAAGACAGTTGAAGTTGAAGCAATTGGAAAATTTAGATTATTGTTAAAGACTGAATTTTATTTGGATCTTGATGAAACTTTTGTTGTTCCGTCGTTTAGGCGGAATTTGATTTCTATTTCTACTTTGGACAAATTTGTTTATTCTTGTTCATTTGGAAATGAAAAATTTAGTTTGTTTCATGATTCAAAACTAGTTGGTTCTGGTTCTTTGACAGGCAATGATAATCTTTATATGCTTAATACAATTGCTTTATTTAATGAATCACTGCAATTAAATACACGAGGTTTAAAGAGAAAGTTAACTAATGAGAATTCAGCTGCGTTATGGCATAGGAGATTGGGTCATATCTCTAAACGGAGAATAGAGAGACTTGTGTCAGACGCAATTCTCGACCCCTTAGATTTCACAGATTTTGACATATGTGTTAACTGCATTAAAGGGAAACAAACTAATAAAAGGAGATTTGAAGCCAATAGAAGTTTGGATGTCTTAGAACTCATATATACAGACATTTGTTGGCCATTCCCTGCACCTGCTTGGAACGGTCAACAATATTTTATGACGTTTATAGACGATTTTTCTAGATATGGCTATATATATCTCCTCCATGAAAAGGCACAATCCTTGGATATGTTCAAAAACTTTAAGGCTGAAGTTGAAAACCAACTTGACAAAAGAATCAAAAGCGTTAGATCTGACCGTGGTGGTGAATACTATGGTAGATATGATTGTTCAGGTGAACAACGTCCAGGACCATTTGCAAAATTCCTAGAGGAATGCGGTATCATCCCACAGTACACTATACCGTGTTCACCCACTATGAATGGTGTTGCTAAAAGACGAAATAGAATGCTTAAGGACATGGTAAGGACTATCATTTCTCATTCTACCTTACCAGAATCACTATGGGGAGAAGCACTTAAGACTGCAGCGTATATCCTTAATAGGGTTCCAACTAAAGCGACTGCCAAAACCCCTTATGAGCTTTGGACAAGTAAAAAGCCTAGTCTCAAGCACCTACATGTTTGGGGATGTCCAGCTGAGGCAAGGTCTTATAGGCCTAATGAGAAGAAACTGGACCCAAGAACCGTAAGTTACTATTTTATTAGATACTCAGAATGATCCAAGGGATACAAGTTTTATGATCCCACGACTAAGTCAATTTTCGAGTCAGGAAATGCTCGGTTCTTTGAGGATGTCGAGTTTACTAGGGGAGATACAGTTAGGGACTTTATCTTTGAAGAGGAATATGTTGATATTCTCATAGATGTTATTGGCATTAATCAAGGTCTCATTCCTGATTTTGTTCAAGACACAACAAATCAAGACAATATTGGAGAAACCACTATAGAAGAATTTGTTCCAGAAGAACAAATTCTACTATCTCAACAATCTACGCCATTAAGGAGATCCACTAGAGAAAAGAGAAGTGCATTGCCAGATGACTACATTGTATTTCTCCAAGAACATGAGGTAGACATCGGCATGATAAAAGATGATCCAATCAATTTCCATCAAGCTATGGAAAGTTCTAACTCTCAAAAGTGGATTAATGCCATGAATGAGGAGATGAAGTCCATGAAAGACAATGATGTATGGGATCTTGTCCTATTGCCACAAGGTGCGAAACCTATTGGTTGCAAATAGATATTTAAGACCAAAAGGGATTCGAAAGGCAATGTGGAGAGGTACAAGGCTGGTCTTGTCGCAAAAGGCTTTACGCAGAAAGAAGGTATCGACTATAAAGAGACTTTCTCTTCGGTTTTTTCGAAAGACTCTTTGAGGATTATAATGGCATTAGTGGCGCATTTTGATCTTGAGTTACATCATATAGATGTAAAGACAGTGTTTCTCAATGGCAACATTGATGAGACGATCTATATGGTGCAGCTATAAAACTTTGTGTCCAAAGACCCAAAGAATATGGTTTGCAAACTTAAGAAATCTATTTATGGGCTCAAGCAAGCATCTCGACAATGGTATTTCAAGTTTCATCAAGTGATCATCTCATTTTGTTTCGAGATGAATTTGATAGATGATTGTATATACCATAAGTTCTGTGGGAATAAGTATATTTTTCTGGTTTTATATGTCGATGACATTTTGCTTGCTAGTAGCGATATAGGCTTATTGCACGACACTAAGCGATTTCTAACTAAGAATTTTGAGATGAAAGATCTTGGTGATGCCTCTTTTGTATTAGGCATATAGATACACCCAGATCGCTCTCAGCGTATTCTGGGATTGTCACAAAAAAGATATATCGAAACAGTTCTCAAGAGATATGGCATGCAAGATTATAAACCAGGTGATACCCCTGTGGCTAAAGGAGACAAATTTATTCTTAATCAATGCCCTAGGAATGACTTTGAAAAGAAGGAAATGCAAAAGATTCCTTATGCGTCAACAGTAAGAATTTTGATGTATGCTTAGGTTTGTATGCGACCAGATATAGAGTAAGTTACTGGGATGTTGGGCTGATATTTAAGTAATCCAGGAGTAGACCATTGAAAAACAGCCAAACGGGTCTTACAATAGTTGTAAAGAATAAAAGACTACATGCTCACATATCGGAGGTCGGATAAGCTTGAGATCGTTGGGTATACTGACTCTGATTTTGCTGGATGCCAAGATAGTATAAAATCCACTTCGGGTTACATCTATCTGCTAGCAGGAGGTGTTGTTTCTTATAAGAGTGCTAAACAGTCTCCTATAGCCTCTTCCACGATGGCAGCAGAGTTCATAGCATGTTATAAGACATCCAATCCAGGAGTAGACCATTGAAAAACAGCTAAACGGGTCTTACAATATTTACAAAGAATAAAAGACTACATGCTCACATATCAGAGGTTGGATAAGCTTGAGATCGTTGGGTATACTGACTCTGATTTTGCTGGATGCCAAGATAGTATGAAATCCACTTCAGGTTACATCTATCTGCTAACAGGAGGTGATGTTTCTTAGAAGAGTGCTAAACAGTCTCTTATAGCCTCTTCCACGATGGCAGCAGAGTTCATAACATGTTATGAGACATCCAATCATGGGATATGGCTACGGAATTTTTTCACGGGGCTGCGTATAGTAAATGGTGTTGATAGACCACTCAGGTTATTTTGTGACAACAAGTCAGCAGTGCCGTATTCTAATAACAACAGGAGCTCGACGAAGTCGAAGTATATAGACATCAAGTTCCTAGTTGTTAAAGAAAGAGTTCAGAGTGGACAGTTGTCTATAGAGCACATTGGCACAAACTTCATGATTGCGGATCTGCTTACTAAGGGACTGCCACCCA
This sequence comes from Luvunga scandens, assembly GCA_030449905.1. Lineage (NCBI taxonomy): Eukaryota > Viridiplantae > Streptophyta > Magnoliopsida > Sapindales > Rutaceae > Luvunga > Luvunga scandens. The sequence continues at coordinate 120,664 of JASUUG010001008.1, forward strand.
AGATGTTCCATAAGCACACTGCTCGTATGGGTGTTATGTTATTTAATGATATTCACTTTTAGTGGGAGTTTGTGATTTTAAATGCTCTTATAATATAGACATTCTCGGTTATTTCAGTTTTGGATATTTAAGATTATTTTCTGCATAAATAATGTTTTGGTTTGTTCATACTCTAATTTTAGTATGTTTTGATCTCAATAAGGTTTAAGGTGAACTAGTTGGAAATAGGCATGTTAAAATCACCTTGCATGAAATTTCCATGCTACACATCCATATCATGATCCATGTCATTCAGTTGTATTGGCATAGTGACCATTGAGGGTCAAGTTACGATAGATGTAACGAAGGCCGCTTTGATCCTATGTTGGTATAATTGATGGATCGGATTGGTTATAGATACATTTCGGTAATGACAGTAAGGTTGAGCTCATATGGTTATTTTTGCAAAATATAATTATGAGGTTACACATATAGCCCAAGTGAGAGATTGTTTGATTTTTTAATCCAGCATTGTCGGATCTTTAATACAACATTGGGCTTATATGTGAATAATTATGTGTTGCAGACTGTCATATAAGATTAAACCCAATTAAAAGTTATCTGTTAAGGTTTATGGTATTATGGGCTTTAATGTATTTTATAGGATGTGGGCTTTTAATGTGTAGAGACCCAATAGTATTCTAATTCTATAATGGACAGAATTAGGAATACTCAGTGATAGCAGGAAACTGTTGTCTATATAAGTGGTCATGGTCCCCAGGTCACATATTAAGAAGAAAGGAGAAATCTTTCCATTCTTTTTTATATCCCATCATCAGAGAAAAAGCACAGAGAGAACTAAAAGACTCTCTAGGAAAACGTGTAGACCTGGAAGGCCAACCACACAACTCTAGAGAGGAATTAAGTGTTATGGATTCAGGTACGCTTCCGCATAATTTATTATTGATTCTTGGTGATATGACATGAATATTCATGGGTTATAAGTGATAGTTTTCACTAAAAGATTTATTGTCCCAACACTGGAATGATGGTAATGGCAAAAAGGTGGTGTCAGCTTCGGCCAAGGAGGCTACAACGAGAGTGGGGCTGTTTGAAGGCAAAAAATATGAAAAAAGGTTACGGTTTGGGGGCTGTTGCGACTGTGATAGTGGCTACTAATCATGGAAGTGGTCGTCAGTATAGAGAGAAGGTGCCGGCGGTGATGGAGCACCACCACCAGGCGCCGGTGATGTCATGCACAGCTGGTCAAATGTTGCTTACGGTTTAAGTTAGGGCTATGGCTGACATGCCGTTTTCTGTTTCTAACTAATTAGATCTATAAACATTGCCCCCAAATTCTATAATCGGTTGTCTCATTTTTTCTCTCTTGTTTTTTTGCCTTTATCAATGTCAGTGGCCGTTTGCTTTATAAACCATTTATTCATGTAATCTTCAAAGCTAATTTAATGGCAATTTTCAATCAACCCCAATTATTTCTTTTTATTACATAAACACCCAAACTAACAAATCTTTAGGCTTAGGCCACCCAAATGAGATGAACCTAACAAGTCTCCCTCTCGAGATCATATGAGATTACCACCAACCCCGCTCTTTGCTTGTAGCTTTTCAACTTCTCCTTTGTCAATAACTTTGCCATCATATCTTACCCTTCTCTGTTATATGAATCTTCTTAAGCTATAATTGTTTTTTCTCAAGCACGTCTTGTATCTAATGATATCTCACATCAGCATGTTTAGATTTTGAGTGGTTTGTCGAATTTTTTACCAAGTGAATAGCATCTTGATTGTCATAATAGACAATATAGCTGTCTTTCTTTACACCCTGCTTTTGTAGAAAATTTTTCATCCACAAGGTTTCTTTACAATCTTCAATGATTACAGTATATTATACTTCAATGTTAGACAAAGCAATACACTATTAAAGCCTTAACTATCACAGGATTGCTCCCTCTATAAAGGTAAGCAAATATCTTGATAGGAATTTTTTGAAATCAACATCTCTTGCCATATCAGCGTCTGCATACATTTGTAACACAGATTTGTCACTATCAAAACATAAATATATCTTGAAAATATCTTCAAGATATCTTAAGATCCATTTCACTATTGTCGACTGTTCTTTGCCAAAATTGGAGAGAAACTAACTACACCAACGCCCCCAAGGGCGTAGTGGAGTTGGTTGGCAGTGCAATCTATCACCCCTCACTTGTATGGACTCAGGTTCGAGCCTTGGGGGCGAGAGGGGGGTAAAATTTGATTTGGGCTTGCCCACCCCCTTTCCTTTTAGAACAAAAAAACTAACTACACCAACTGCATGAGCAATATCTAGTCTTGTTAAACCATGGTGTACATTATATTGTTAACTATTGAAGCGTAGGGAACTCTACTCATCTCTTGCTTCTCTTTTTACTTGTAGGACAATGATCAAAACTAAGCTTAAAATGGCCTACAAGTGGAGAAGAAATAGATTTTGTATTGTTCATGTTAAATCTTTCAAAAATCCTTTCAATATATATACTTCTAGAGATAACCATAACTTCCTAGTTTTTTTGGCACAGGAAATCCTCATGTCAAGAATCTATTTTGCTGCTCCCAAGTCCTTCATTGCGAAAGACTTGCTAAGCTCTTATATGCAGATTATCAGTCTTATGTACATCATGCTTAGAAATCAACATGTCATTTGCATAAGGCAAAAAAATGATAAAATCATTATTACTAAACTTCCTTACAAAAAAACAATGATCACACAGAGTCTTACTAAAGCCATGATTCTCTATAGGTGCCTATTTCAACCTATAAAAACTTTTCTTTAACTTGCACACCAGTTCCTCTTTGCCTTTAACATTAAACCCTTCAGGTTGCTCCATGTATATTTCCTCCTTTAAGTCACCATGTAAGAAAGCTATTTTTACATCAAGCTGTTCAATCTTCAAATTCAAGATAGCTGCTAATTGCAGAACTATTCGAATAGAAGACACTTTCACCATAAGAGAAAATATTTCTTCAAAATCAACACAATTCTTCTAATTAAATTCACAATCAATCTAACCTTGTACCATTATTGTGTTTCATTTTCAGTCTTCAACATGTAAGCCTATTTATTCTTCAAGGCCTATTTTTACTTAGGAAGTTTTACTAAGTCATAGGTGTGGCTCTCATTTAAGGATTTAATCTCCTCTTCCATCGCTTTAATCTATTCATTTTATACTGATGAGACGTAACTTCTCCAAACATTTTGGCTCATTTGCATCTATAAGTATCACATACTCATGTGAAGCATATCTCATGGAAGGTCGTTGCTCTGTAGTGGATCTCTTCAATTTTGACTCTACTAGTGGTTAAGTTGGTTTTGGAGATGCTTGTTCAACTTATTCTGCTAGACTATCATTATTATTCTCTTCAGCTCTTCTATGATTATCATTAACTATATATGAAGAAACTGAAGTTAGAATTATACTCTAGAGATGATTGAGACTTAACACTCTTCTCTTTATCACTAATTATCAGATCTTCAAAAAACACAACGTCAATTAATTTTCTTGTTGGATCTTATAATCTGTACCTAAATTCTTCATGTCCATAGCTTAAGAAAATACATTCTTTAGCTTTGTCATCAAGCTTCAATCCTTTATCTTTGGGGATATGAGCATATGCTCTACATCCAAACACTCTCAAATGTTTATAAGAAATATCTTTCCCAGTCCAAACTCTCTTAGGTAGATTACCATCTAATGGAGTTAAAAGAAAAAGGTTGATTAGATTAACTGTAGTATGCATAGTATATACCTAAAAAAATTTAATAACTTTGGCATCATAAAGCTTATACCTGATCTTTTCTTCAATTGTTCTATTCATCCTTTTTGTAACACTATTATGTTGATGGATTTTTGGTATAGTCTTTTTAAGTTTGATTTCATGAAATCTATAATATTATTTAAAGGATCGTTTGTACTCATCACCATTATCTACTCTGACACATTTTAATTTCCTTATTGTCCCTTTCTCAATATAAGCATAGAAGAACTTCAACCTATCAAGCACCTGGTCTTTAGATTTCAAAGCAAAAGCCCATACTTCTCTAGAACAATCGTCAATAAAAATTACAAAATAAAGTACACCTTTTATTGACATACTTTGCATCACGCAAACATCAATGTGAATCAAATCAAGCATATACTACTTTCTAGATGGAGAAAATTTTTAAAAGCTATTCTATGTGTTTTTCCAATTAAGCAATAAACATAAGTCTTGAGGGACATATCTATGAAGCTGGTAGAAATCCTTTTCTGGTGAGAGTTTCTAACCATTTCTCACCAATGTGACCAAGCCTTTTATGCTATATCTCAATGCCAGAATGTCTACAACCACATTCATATCTTGTTTCTTGATTTTAGCTTATATCATATAGAGAATGTTCACTTTCTTTCCCTTAGCTAGCACTAATAAACCTTTGGTAAGCTTCAATTTACTTTTATAAACCTTGGTTAGTATAACTATCATCATTAAGTTTGCATGTGGAGATTAAATTAAAGTAAATATTTAGTACATATTTAACATCTTTAAGCACCAATTTAAAACCCATACTGGTTCCCAAGCAAATACCTTTTATGTCCACAATCTTGGATTCCTTTTGTTTCCCATCTGAACATGGCCATAATCAACATTAGCATAGGAGGTAAAGTAATCGCGATGAGTAGTAACATAAAATGAAGCACCCAAATCAATCACCCAATCACCAGTACGCTAAGTGAGATTTATAGAGCTCTCATCATAAACAATACTCATATCACCATCAATTAATCATAAATAATACCTATACCACCATCAACTATGTCTGCAGTGTTCTTTTGTCATTTTTCTGAGCATCCACTTTTCTTTCACCTGTTTTCTTTTCCACAATCTATATTCTTGTTTTATACAACCTATTTTTTAACAAGGAAAACGGTTGATGTTTTTCCTCTGGGACTTAGATCATTCTCTGAGGTTATCATTATTCTGATGATGAGAATTGCTACCTTGATTTCACTCTTGCCTTTCTTACTTTTTTGAAACAAGTGCATGCTACTCAGAGGGAGCCACATCAACATTTTTTCTTCTAGATTCCTCATTTTGGAGCCTATTTGTCATCCTATTCAAGGTTAATTTTCCATTCAACACTGAATTATTCACTAACACCATTAATGTCTCTCAATTATCAAGCAATGAACAATGCTTGTAACTCATCATGTAAAATAATCTTGTAATATAACCTTTGACTATATTAATAATGGAATTACAATACAAATTCTTTCTCTAGATGCTACCAGAGGTTAACGATATAAAGAATCTCAACAATCTTGGCTTAAAGTAACATCCTATTTCTATCTTTATAACAAATGGGTATCTCAAATAACAACCAACTAGAGGAGAAAACAAAAATGAAGATTAGGAAGATTGTACAAGACGATGCCAGGAAATTACTTTCTAAATTTGTAAGAAAATTGAGGTAAAATCACCTTTCAATTGTCCAATCAAATATTAAAACACTTGCCCCCAAATTCAATAATCGACTGTCTTTCCCCTTCCCTTTTCTTTTTCCTTTTTAAAGGTCAATCACCACTTGTTTTTTATGCCTTTTATTAATGTGATTTTCAAGGCCAATTTATCGGTAACTGTCAATCTTTCCCAATTATTTTTTTTAATTACTTAAACATCCAAACTAATAAAGCTTTGGACTTGAGCCACCCAAATGAGATGGACCCAATATATAGCTCTAATATTACTCCAAGAGTGAGAGGGGAAAAAAAAGAAAAACCATTAACATATTTATATTATCCATTTTATTGAGAAAGAATCCATTTGTAAAGTAATTTTGGCGTCAAAGAAATAAATTCAGCACATAAGATCAAAGCAACACTATCGATAAAATTTGATTACATTTTAATTTTTTGAAAACTGCTTTTAAATCCTCTATTAAACGGGGCGTAAACTTCTATCTCTCATCACATGCAATATCCAATTTTTTACATTGATGAAAAGTTGTTTATCATGATATTGATCTGTTCTAAGTCAGATCTGGGTCCAATAAGCAGACACTGTTCTGCATCGATCTGGTTTAACAACGCCACGTACCTAGAATAAATTTAACTAAAATTTGACAACTATAAAGCTTATATTTCATCCGCTGTAATCACTTCCTCAAAAATAATAACTTTTTAAAGTCTGGAATTTTATAATCCTTCAAAGTTCACACACTCCACGATTCCTGGTCTTATTTGGTATCAGAGCCAAGGGAGAGTAGTGGTATATGGTTTAAAGTTATTTGTGTTTGATAAATTTCTTTGAAGTATTAAAAATTGATTAATTCAGTAATGGGTTTACCCTCGGGTGCTTAGGTAGCATATGGTCGTAAGTAAAATCGTGTTTAAGGGCAACAAAACCATTTCTTAGCCTAGGATTGATTTACTGTTTTAAAAGATTTTTAAGACCTTTACAGTATTTTCATTCATGGATTCTTTACTCCATAGAACATCATCTTTCTCTAGCTCTTCCTCCGGGAGGACTAGTGTTTCAAAGAATGTTGTGAATTCTGAGGAATTCATAATAGCAGATTTTGATAAAGCTATTGATTGTTGGGAACTACCAAAGATTTCTAAAGACAAGATCTATAAAATGAAGAAACTTGATTTCTTAAAGACAGATTATGTTATAAAGACTGAAGAAAGAGACATAACACTTTCAAAGCCTTTTGAAACAATTCACTTGTTTACAGATAAATCTTTAAAGCAATTAAAAGAAAAAGGTTTTAATTATGTGCATATCGGTTTAATCCAAATTGGTATAAAACCTTTAACTAAAGAAGGACTTGATACGTCCATATTAGCAGTCCTCAGGGATGGGAGGTTCATCTCCTTTGATGATTCCTTACTCAGTAGTATTGAATTTAGTCTCTGTAAAGGACCCATGTCATTTGATTATTATCCAAACATAACAGTCTCTCTTAAAGATAAAAACATTATTAAAAGCATGATTCTTCAAATCAAGACCCATAATTACCACATGATTGAAGGATCAATTCCTGTAGCTTTGATCTACAAAATATCCTATAAAGCCATGCATTCAGCGTTCAATACGCAACATAGATTCCAGTCAAAAAGAGATGAGACTCTTCTCTTGCAGACTGACTTGTCTAAAGCCAATATTGTCATTCCAAAACCCATACAATGGAAAGACATTCACCTTCTAGAAGAATGGATTCTGATGGAGCCACTGAACCAGTGATTCCAAAACAGCTTGAGCCAAATACAGAGTTGCAAAATGTGACTCAGTACTCAGATGGCAGAGTTAAACTATCTTTCAGAAGATCTACTTCTTCCAGATATTCTGATAAAGACTCTGTCTCTAGTCTTCATTCCATGGAAAGAAGATTTTCTAAAGTACCATCTGTTATCAATCTTCCTTTCCAAACTACTAAAGACCAACCTAGGTTTTCTACATCAGATATACCTAGTTCTTCAATTCGTTCTGTAGACTATTCCACTAGTGTACCTCATCCTATTTACACTAGTCGTCCACAAGAACAAAGACACGAGGAGAAAGAACCTTCTTCTCCAACTTCTCCCACATTCTCAGCAGTCACTGAAAATGTAATAGGAGTCATTGAAAAGGATTTTGAACTTGATAAAACCCTTTTACATAATGATTTCTATTCGAATAATAATAAAGAAAAAAGACTTTGGTTCTTTAAACATTTTTTAAATCAAAGAAAGCAAATTCAAGAATTTTATTATGAATTTGTCAATTTGCATAAAGTCCATATTTTATTTTTTGATTGGTTTGAAATGTATGCTTCTGACAACAACATTTCCTACCCCTTTAAAGAGTCAAACCCTATCACGATTAGAAAGAAAATTCCTGAGTGGAACCTTTCTAATAGTGACAGAACCATTGAATCTGAACACCCTCCTCTAAGGGGCTTAACCATAGTTCATGGTGAACCCCCAGTTCAGATTAAAGCTTCTTCTTATAAATTTCATAAAGTCAATAATCCAGAGTCAGATTTAGATAACATTATCCAACAGAATAATTTCTGTAATGCTAATCTAAACACAATAGGAAAACAATTGACTAGGATTGAGAGTCAGATCCAACAGTCAGCCATTTCTGTTTCTCCTGTTCAAAGACCTATCCTCACAAAGCCTGATTCCTTGAAAAAGCTTAAAGAACCTATTTTCAAACCCTTCCAGGTTTTGAAACATAGTCAAAAGCTTGTTCAAGATTCCAAATCAGATTTTGCTAAAGCCATTAAAGAACAATTAGATAGAATAGAAGCATCCTCTTCTTCTGCTTCTACTTCTAAAAACCAAATTGCTCCTGACACACAATCCAAGTCTATTGGAGTTTTGGATCAAGACCAATCTTCTATTGCCTCTTCTGATATAGAAGCCTTCAAAGAAGAACCAGTGCCTAAAGCCAATAAAATTCATTGGGAATTGGCACTCCCTGCTAGTTCTCGTTCTCCTCCTGATCTCGCAATTGATAATAGGCCCAGTGCAATAAACCAATCACGGTTTAATGCATCTTCTGTCTATGAGTGGAACATAGATGGAATGTCTGAGTATAATATACTTGGCCTATTACAAAAAATGACCATGGCAGCTAATGCCTACAAAACCCAATCAGGGACTTCTGACAAAGCTATTGCAGAAATCCTTATTGCAGGTTTTACGGGTCAACTTAAAGGTTGGTGGGATCATTTCCTCACCAAACAGCAACAATCAGATATCTTGAATGCAATTCAAGTAAATGAGGATGGAACTCCCAACCTCGATGAATTTACTAACCCCATTCAAGATGCAGTTGCTACTTTAATTTTGACCATTTCCCTCCATTTTATCGGAGACCCTTCTCACTTGAGAGATAAAAATGCTGAGTTACTACATAATTTGAGATGTAGGAAACTTAGTGATTTCCAAGCCTACAAAACCACCTTCTTTACCCGAGTCTTTCTGAGAGATGATGCAAATCATTCCACTTGGAAAGAAAAGTTTCTTGCTGGTTTACCTACCCTTTTAGGTGAAAAGGTAAGAAACATTATTAAAGCCTTATATGACAATCGTATTCCTTATGATGAACTCACCTATGGTGAACTTGTCAGTTTCATTAATAAGGAAGGTTTAAAGATTTGTCAAGACTTGAAGTTACAAAAACGACTAAAATGGGAGCTTAGAAAGTCTAAGCAAGAATTAGGCAGTTTTTGTAAACAATTTAATTATGACCCTTTTAAAGCTTCAACCTCAAAAGACTGTAATGGTAAGTGTTCTTCAAAATCTTACAGAAAACATTACAAGTCAAAAGGTCATAGAAAGTTCCTTCCAGAACCTAAAGAACCTTACTATAAAAGGCCCTCCAAGCCTTATAGAAAGCCCAATTTTTCTAAAAGAAAACATTCAAAGCCCATCTCAAAGCCTAAAACTCCCTTCAACTACAAGGAAGCTACTTGTTATAAATGTGGAAAGAAAGGTCATACTGCAAAATTTTGTAGGATGAGCAAAAAACTTCATGAGCTTGGTCTCGAAGAAGAAATTCTTTCCAAAATAGCATCTCTTCTTGTAGAATCTTCTGATTCTGAGTCCTCCATGACTAGAGACAGTGAGCCTCTCCAAGTTGATGAGTTAATAGACTCTGATACTTCGGAGTATTCTGATAGTGATTCTGATTCAGAATCCTATCTAAAGAAAATCAATGTTTTGACTAAAGAACAAGAAACATTTCTTGAATTAGTCAAACATATTTCTGACCCCACTCTACAAAAAGAGTATTTGGATAAACTTCTAAAAACTCTTGAACTCGGTGATAAACCTGAGTCTTCTAAAGTTCCTGTTGCCAAAAAGCATGCATATGATCTTACCACAATCTTGGACAAAAGGAAAGTCAAAAATTTGAGTCCTTCCATTCAGGATCTTCAAAAAGAAATCAAAGAAATCAAATATGAGATTAAAGAATTGAAAGAAAAACAAAAGGCTGATTCTGATACTATCCAACTCCTTTTACAAAAACAGTTGGAAGAACATTCCGATAATGAACCAGAATCTGAAAATGGTAATAATCAAAACCTTGAAAACATTGAGTCTTTACCCAATGATTTTCTTTTTGTTTTAAAGCAGATCACCACAAGAAAATATTTGATTAAAGTAACCTTGGTATTTTCCAAAGAATTTGAATTTGACACGGTCGCCCTTTTTGACACTGGTGCAGATTTAAACTGCATCAGAGAAGACATTGTCCCTAGAAAGTTTCATGAAAAAACAAAAGAAAGACTTTCTGCCGCTAATAATTCAAAATTAAAAGTAAATTTTAAAGTTGATGCATCTGTGCATAATGATGATTTTGAATTTAGGACTTCCTTTATTTTAACAAATGACATACATCATGCAGTTATTTTGGGAACTCCTTTCATAAATCTCATTACCCCTTATACTGTTAATTATGATAGTATATCCTTTAAAGCAAAAGATAAAAGACTAATTTTCCCTTTTATTGAAAAACCCAAAACAAGAAATCTGAATATTGTTAAAGCCTATTCTGTTTATAAAAACCAAATCAATGTTTTGCTTAAAACAAAACAGAATGATTTAACTTGTTTAAAGAAAGACTTAAACTTACAAAGAATCGAAAATCAACTTAACAATGATTTTCTAAAAAGGAAAATTTCTGGTTTTAAAGCCTTAATTGAAAAGGAAATCTGTGCTGACTTACCTTCTGCTTTTTGGGAAAGAAAACAGCACATGGTTGATCTACCATATGAAATTTCTTTTGATGAAAAACAAATTCCTACAAAAGCTCGGCCTATTCAAATGAATATGGAACTAGAACAACATTGTAGGAATGAGATTAAAGATTTAGAGTCTAAAGGTTTAATTGTGAAATAAAGGTCTCCCTGGTCTTGTGCTGCTTTCTATGTCAACAAAAATTCTGAGATAGAAAAAGGGACACCTAGATTAGTGATCAATTATAAACCCTTGAATAAAGCCTTAAAATGGATTAGGTATCCAATACCTAATAAAAAAGATTTGCTCCAAAAACTTCATTCTGCATTCATATTTTCAAAATTTGATATGAAGTTTGGATTTTGGCAAATCCAAATTCACCCTAAAGACCGTTATAAAACTGCTTTTACTGTTCCATTTGGACAGTATGAGTGGACAGTCATGCCTTTTGGTTTAAAGAATGCCCCCTCAGAGTTATGAATGACATATATAACCCTTACTCTGAATTTTGTATTGTTTATATTGATGACGTGTTGATTTTTTCCCAGTCAATTGATCAACATTTCAAACATTTAAAGACTTTTTATTTTGCCACTAGAAAAGCTAGTTTAGCTGTTTCTAGTTCAAAAATTTCCTTATTTCAAACAAAAATCAGGTTCCTAGGTCATTATATTTCCAAAGGAACCATTACACCTATTGAAAGGTCACTTGCATTTACTGACAAGTTTCCTGATAAAATTTTAGAGAAAACCCAGTTACAAAGATTTCTTGGTAGTCTAAATTATGTTCTTGATTTTTGTCCTAACATAAATAGGATTGCAAAACCTTTGCATGACCGATTAAAGAAAAAGCCAGTTGCATGGACAGAAGAACATACTAAAATCATAAAACAAATAAAGAGCATTGTTAAAGACATTCCTTGTTTATTCCTTGCTAATCCTGCATTACCTAAGGTTGTTGAAACTGATGCATCAGACTTAGGATATGGAGGAATTTTAAAACAAGTTGAAAATGGTAAAGAACAAATTGTTCAGTATGCTTCTGCACATTGGAATGAATGTCAGAAAAATTATTCTACTATAAAGAAAGAAATTTTATCTATTGTTTTATGCATCTCTAAATTTCAAAGCGATCTATTAAAGCCAAGAAGCCCAATCCTTTTCTAAAACATGCTTTGCAGCTTTACAATCACCCTAAAGACCGTTATAAAGCCAAGAGGCCCAATCTAAAGCATTAGCATCTTCGAATCAGGTAAATGAATGGATGAAATCCATTACTAAATCCCCTGAACTTATGTTTGCTCTACAAAGCTTTTCCCAAACTCTTTCTCCTATTCCTGAGAAAGAAGAAAAATAAATTTCTAAAGCCCCTATTTCTAAAGAAATAATTTCAAGTGGAAGTTCATCTTCCCAAATTGTGGTTTCACAACCACAAGTCTCTCCAAGGTCGGATTGGTTTTATAAACCCCATCACCAAAACATTTTTACTATAGAGGATGGATTTTATAATGCTGATCCATTTCAAGCCATTTCAAAGATTTTCCCTAAGGGCTGGTTTTTTAAACCATGGGATTTGACAAAACCCCAGTCCTATTACCATGATATTCTGGAATTCACAGAGTCAGTAAAGTTTAAACATTTTTTCCTCAGTGAAGCCCATAAAGAGCCGGCCTATTCCACGGCCACTATCCTTAAAGTCATTAGCCCAAACCAATGAGGTGATCAACTTCATAAGTCTAAAGCCTTCCCTTTAAATTTTCAAAATAATCCCAACCATTGCCTATCTTTCTCATACTGGGATTACCAACAGGCATGGTATAATACATTTTTTATACAAAACCCAAAAAAGACCCATTCTTGGTTATTTTTCTTCGATTCAAGAATAACCATACAAAGCCTCCCAAATTGGTTCAACCATTGGTGGACTTTCTTTGGGCCTTGCCCAGAAATCCTAACCCCAAATGCCACTAAGTGTTTGGACTATTTTAGAGCCCATTATATCCCTTCTGCTTCAGAAGCAAGGTTCTCCCCCTTTCTTTATTTCTGTACAAATTTCTTTGTGCCTTGGGTCTGGATGTGGCATTTTAACTACCACACACAGGACTCTCAATTAATCTTACAAAGACAATTTAAAGTTAAGTGGTGGAGCAAATTCAATGAGAGTGCCAAATTAACTGAGCACCTCATCCAAGGATGGCTTGCTGCCAAAGGCCATTTAAAGCCCAATATTGAGTCCATTAAAGCCCAATCCACTTTCCTCTCTCAAAATTCAAAGGCCCAATCCACGTTGGCCGGTGCGAAATCCGAAGAGGAATATTTCAAGCTAATGGAATAGCTTTTAGCTTCAAGATCAGAACCATCTGTTGCAGAATCGTCTGATCTAGAGGATGAAGAGCCGTTCATCTCCCTCGGTGATCAAAATGAAGACGACTGCTTTGGCATTTTCTCACCGATCAAGCACTAAAGCATTGTAATTTCTGTATTAAAAAAAAAAAAAAAAAAAAGTCATTTTGCTTTCCTGTACATTTCCATGTAATTATTTCCTTGTAATTTTCTATTTTTGCCACTTGGCATTTCCTGTTTTTATCTCCCTTCACTCATGAGAAAAAAGCTGAGGAGATAAGATTCTACTGTTCAACTTTCTTTCCATTCTTTGTCAGAAGAACTCCATGTGAAATAAGCAGAAGAACTCTCTCCCCATCAGAATAAGCCGTAGCATTTCACTGTTTGGATTTTGGGTATATAGTTCCCATTCACCTCCAGCTGAGGGATTCATTCAGTTTTATCCAATTCTCTCTCTCTCTCTCTTCTCTCTAAAGGATTGGGAATCTGGGATCTGAGAGTAATATACTCGTCTGAAGATCAATTTCCCTTCCTTCTCTTCTTTTACAAAGCATTTCTAGAATCAAGAAACACATGTAAGCTTTCAATTTTTTTTTTAATTTAAAGTTTATATGTAATTTATTTAAAGCAAGTTTGTATTATAATTTATGCTTTCTGTAATTTAAATTCCTTCATTTTAAATTTTTCAAGCTTTCTGTATGATCTGCAGACTGACTTGTGTCAGATCTGCCATAAAACTGTTACGTTCCTCTGAGGCATAGAGACCTGATCTCTCCCTCAGTTGTATCTTCTCTTCTTCCCCTACCTTGCGGAGCAGCACCATTTTAAGGATCCGGACTTGCATCGCTTGTGAATGAATAAAGAACCAACCTTAATGTATGTTTAATTCTGCAAAGCCCTGTGGTTAGGTTTGCTAATAATATTGATTAAAACTTAAAGACGGTAATTTCTGGTATATCGGCTGGAAACCCGAACGTGCGGGCTATTGATGCATTCTAAGTCGATCGGGTCCAACAGCGGATTAATCGCATTCGCATCGATCTGGTTTAACAACGCCACGTACCTAAAATAAATTTAACTAAAATTTGACAACTATAAAGCTTATATTTCATCCGCTGTAATCACTTCCTCAAAACCAATAACTTTTTAAAGTCTGGAATTTTATAATCCTTCAAAGTTCACACACTCCACGATTCCTTGGCTCTGTTTGGACTATATATATATATTATATATATTGTTGATGCAAAAATCTGGTGATGAATTTTGATCCTGCAACAAAGCTTTTCTTGTCCTCAAGTTTCTTGTGTTGTAAGAATAATCCTTACTTTACTCCTGCTCCAACCAGCAAGCTGCTTGCCAACGGCTAGGAAATCAACACTACCCAATGGCTCGACCACAACCAAGAGATTTGCACTCACAACTGACGGTTAGAGGGCGTCAGAAGTTTTTCCGGTGAGAACTCTCCGACGCTCAAGTCAGTAATCAGTCTCTTTCTCTAGGAAAAACTTAGAACGGCCCTCAATGGCCTTATAGAAAATTTAACTTAAAAGAAAGCGATTAAGATTCAGTGAGAGAGAGACTGTGTGAGAGAGAGCTTCTTTCCTACCTCCCCCCTTTACCTTCGTACTTCCCTCATTTTATAGATTTCCCCTAACCCTTAGTCCCTTCTATTTTCCCTTTTTCCCGCTTATCCTATCCGTAAAAGGATAGAAATCCTTTGACGAAGAGGAATAGGCGTTGGTAACCAAAAAAGAATAGGAGTCTGTACTTCGCGCAAGATTCACGTGTGGGTAACCGTGCTGCCTGCAATTCTAGGATTGCTCATGACTAGAATGTATGGTAATCGTTCTATGAGGTTGTCTGCTCGCAATCATCTTATTAACTCTCTCGTTGAGGTGGATAGTGGGTGACGACCACGATGGCTTCTTGACTGGGCTAATTTACTCACAGTACCGAGAATACCTCCAAAGAGCCCTCCAACCCTCGACTCACCCTTTACTTAGAGGGCATTTGATCACCCAATTTCATTCCTCAAACACCAGTTCCCCAGTTTCTAATGTTGAGAGTGAAACGAATTAAGACTGGAAACTATAAAGTATACCCCCCACCAAGCTGTCTACCTATTAGCTCCCTATGTTTTAGAAAACTTTTGATAATGGATCATTTACCCATTCTTAATCGAGTAAGCAACTTTTAAGTTTTCGAAACCTACATATATTAGATAACATGCTCGTTCGCAATTAGCTAAGCAAGATCTGGTAAATTTTGACCTCTGTCTTACGCCAACCAGGACTTGAGGCTTTTAGGTCCCTTCCCTCTTCTGTTCTCTTTTTTCTTCTCTTTTTTTTTTTTTACTTATAAAATTTTCTACTCGCTTCCACTTAACTGAGCAGAAACTTGGTAAATTTTGACCTGTCTCGCCTTGACCAAGCTTTAAGACTTTAGGTCTTGCTTTGCCTTATAAAATCGTCTTCTCACTTTCACTTAACTGAGCAGGAACTTGGCAAATTCTTACTTGTCTTACCTCGAGCAAGCTTTGAGACTTTAGGTATTGCTTCGCCTTATAAAATCGTTCGCTCGCTTTCACTTAGCTGAGCAGGAACTCGATAAATTCTTACCTGTCTCACCTCGAGCAAGCTTTGAGACTTTAGGTCTTACTTTGCCTTATAAAATTTTCTGCTCGCTTTCACTTAGTTGAGCAGAAATTTAGTAAATTCTGACTTGTCTCTCCTCAAGCAGGCTTTGAGACTTTAGGTTTTACTTTGCCTTATAAAATCCTCTGCTCGCTTGCACTCAGCTAAACAGGAACTTGGGAAATTCCGACCTGTCTCGCCTCGAGCAAGCTTTGAGACTTTAGGTCTTACTTTGCCTTATAAAATTGTCTAGTCGCTTGCACTTAGCTTAGCAGGAACTTGGCAAATTCTGACTTATCTCGCCTCGAGCAGGCTTCGAGAAATTCTGACCTGTCTCGCCTCGAGTAGGCTTTGAAACTTTACATCTTACTTTGCCTTATAAAATCATCTGCTCGCTTTCACTTAGTTGAGCAGAAACTTGGTAAATTCTTACCTGTCTCTACTCGGGAAGGCTTTGAGACTTTAGGTCTTACTTTGCCTTATAAACTCATCTGCTCGCTTTCACTTAGCTGAGCAGTGTTGAGTATTAAAAAGTGTGTATTTATAATGGAGAAAAACATCATTTTACACTCCAAGTCTCACTAACATCCCTATTTTTATGTCTTTAAGTCCTTTTGTAATTTAATTATGTATGTTTTATTTTAATTAAGTATTTTATGTATTTTAGGGGATATCATGGTCATTTCACAATAAACGAGAGATCAGATGGAAAAACGGACAACACTTTTGAACTCGGGACGGTCGAAAACCTTAGGAGGAGCATAAAAAGAAAAATGGATCGTTCACATATACGTGATCTTGTTCACACATACTGATACGGTTGATATATACGACGCATCGCACGACCTATTCATTCGCGTCACTTGTATCTTGGCCGACGTGGCATCATGCGATGACGTGGCACTATACGATGACGTGGCGGCATTTGATTGGGACGAATGATGTGGCGTTGACCGCATGTGGCATTATTGATGATGATGGCGTTGATCGATGGCGTGTCACGAGCTTATTGGACCAAAAATGTTGACCGGTGACGTGGTAGAATGTTAGTGGACCGAAAAAAACGTGTATACGGTACATGTATATACACAGAATAACAGCCCTGATGATGTGTTCTATCCAATAGGAACTTGCCACGTGGCGCAATCTCGAGCGCCCAAATTGTTTTAATCCGATGGCCATGATTTACTCGGTTTATCTATAAAAGGGGCTCCCCCTAATTTGACACCCCTGAATCCATTTTTGGACTCCATTTTCTCTAATTCCATCTCCATCCTGTATTTTCTACGTATTTTAATAAAATTCCCATTTTACCCCTAGTTAAATTATGAGTGGCTAATTTCTTTTTAAGCTTGGGTTGAAGGTGAAGTCTCAACATGCTCCATGGGCTTAATTTGGTAAATTTACTTTTCCTTCCCCTTTAATTTATGTGGTTGTTTTGACTTTTCGTAGCAGGATAGTAATAATCTTGTTTGGATATCTTTGGAATAACCGCCTCCCAAGCAAGGTTATTACTATTTGGCACGGGAAGCCCTTAGCACCATATCTATTAAAGTGTGGTTCATGATGAGTGGAAGTTCCCCCTTCATGATTTAATTGGTACTAATAATGAATATTAAGCCGATGGTACATGTTGAGACAGATCCGGAGATCCAAGCATTTTATTTTAATAGTTTATTCCAATAGCTTTAATTCAAATTGATACATTGCCTACATAATTGTCATTATAAATCCAACCACCAACTCAGAAAATTAATTCTACACATAATTAAAATCCACCTCCTCGTGGGATCGACACTCGTCACCATTAATCTATTCTACAATAGATTCGTGCACTTGCGAGTTCAATAAAATTTGCACAACAAGTTTTTGGCGCCGTTGCCGGGGAGGTAAGTTATTTTAATTCGTAGAATTTTTTTTTTCTTTATTTAATTTTTTTTTTAGTTGTTTCCTTGTAATATTTTTTTATTTTGTTATTATAAAAAAAAGAGAAAAAAAAAAGAAAAAAAGTGAATTTACATTCTGAAGTAGATATTATTTTCTTTTCTTTTCTTCTTTAAATTTCTATAATTTAATTTTCCTGTTATTTTTTTTATTATTATTATTTTATTTTATGAAATCGGCAGGTTCAACCGCCTCTTAATTTATTTTAATTTGTTTCACGTATTTTCTTTTTTATATATAGCACTTGAGTTGTTTTCATAACAAATTGTAACAGCGTAATAAGGTTAGTATTGTAATTTCTCCCTCTTATTTATCTTTATTAATTTTGTTATCATTTTTTTTTTGCATGCATGGTCGTAGGTCAAAATTACCTAATCTTGAGCCTATAGATTTTGAATTAGAAAAAACACTTCGCACACACAAGCACGTTACAATTAAAAATAAATTTGAAATGGATTTGCAACCAGCACCACAAGAGAAGCCATTTAAGGACTACTTCAGTCCCTTAGCTAACTTGAGCACATCATGCATAAGATACCCAAATGTAGCTGCTAGGAGTTTTGAATTAAAACCTAGTGTGCTAAATTGTCTCCCAACATTCTATGGCCTAGAAAATGAAGATCCATATAATCATCTGAATGATTTTCATGCTATTTGTCAAACTTTTAAATATGAGAATTTTTCAGATGATGATGTTAAGCTTAGATTATTTCCATTTTCTTTAAAAGATAGAGCTCGTTCATGGTTCAATGCATTCCGCTAATAGCATTACATCATGGGAACAAATGGTAACAAAATTTTTGAATAAATATTTCCCAAGACATAAAACCAATGCTTATTCGCAGGAAATTTGAGTTTACCCAAAGAGAAGACGAGCAATTTTTCGAAGCATGGGAGCGATTCAATGGGCTACTCCTAAAGTGTCCACATCATGGATACGAAAAATGGCACCAATGCCAATACTTTTTGGAGGGATTATTGCCAAATGTGCAAGAATGGCTAATGGCAACAAGTGGAGGAGAGCTAATGTCAAAAAGTGCATCAGAGATTTGGGATTTCTTCCAGCGACAAGCAGATAATTCCCAACAACGGAGTCGTTCACTCAGGAGTACTAGAAGAGTTAAGGGAGTGAATGAGGTTCACATTGGCGAGTCAAGTTCAGAAATTAAAGAAGTCAAAGACATAGTTGAAGGTCTTTCCCGACAAATAGCATCGTTAACCGCTGCTAAATTAACGGAACCACATGACCAGGACTCATACTCAGATCAAGCCAATGCCATAGATGTAATGAGAAAGCCATCAAACTACAACCCTTACTCCAACACGTACAATCCCGGATGGAGAGACCACCCCAATTTTTCATGGTCTCAAGGATTCCAACAGAATGGACCAGCAGCTCCAGCTCCACCGATGCAACCAATTCCTCAAAATCCTCAAACCTCTCAACCACCATTTAGACCATATAATCAGAACCCAAACCATTCTCAGCCTAGACCATGGGAGGATGCATTTCAGAATTTCAAGAATCTTATTCACTCAAAAATCGAGCAACAAAACCGCACCATTGATGAACTACGAAATGAGATGAGAGCGGGTTTCAACTCACAAACCCAATCAATTTCAAACCTTGAAAAAATGGTGGGACAACTTGCTTCTTCAGTTCAAACCTTGGCAATGACTGTTGAGAAAGGAAAATTCCCAAGTCAACCAGTGCCTAATCCTAAAGGAGTGCATGAAGTAAGTACCAGTTCACCTCAACAGCATGGAGAGGTCAAATCCTTCATGACCTTATGAAAAGGAAAAGAAGTCGACAACAAAGTGGAGATGCCGGTACCAAAAACAACTCAAATTGTACCGGTAAATGAAGAAGACTCATCCTCAGAGGAGAAAGAAGAAACCAACCCACAAGAATACGTTCCAAAAGCTCCATTTCCCCAGAGGTTAGTTAAAGCAAAGAAGGGAAAATCTACAAGTGAGATTTTTGAAATCTTTAAACAGGTAAGTGTTAACATCCCTTTACTTGATGCTATAAAACAAGTGCCATCTTATGCCAAGTTTCTTAAAGACCTTTGTACTAAAAAGAGAAACATTCATGTTCAAAAGAAGGCATTTTTAACAGAAAACGTTAGTTCTATACTCCAACACAAACTTCCTCTAAAATACAAAGACCCAGGCTCCCTCACTATCTCATGTAGTATAGGGAACCACACAATTGAGAATGCTTTGTTGGACTTAGGAGCTAGTGTAAATCTGTTGCCTTACTCAGTATTTGTGAAACTTGGACTGAGAGAATTACACCCAACTCCAGTGGTGTTACAACTTGCAGATCGGTCCATGAAAAAACCTCGTGGTATTGTGGAGGACGTGCTTATACAGGTAGATAAGTTTTATTTTCCTGTTGATTTTATTGTAATTGAGTATTAGAAAGTGTGTATTTATAATGGAGAAAAACATCATTTTACACTCCAAGTCTCACTAACATCCCTATTTTTATGTCTTTAAGTCCTTTGTAATTTAATTATGTATGTTTTATTTTAATTAAGTATTTTATGTATTTTAGGGGATATCATGGTCATTTCACAATAAACGAGAGATCAGATGGAAAAACGGACAACACTTTTGAACTCAGGACAGTCGAAAACCTTAGGAGGAGCATAAAAAGAAAAATGGATCGATTCACATATACGATCGTTTCACACATCTGATGCGGTTGATATATACGATCATCGCGCGACCTTTATTCACGTGTCTCACGTATCGAGGCCGTGGCAACGCTTTATGCGATGACGTGGCACTATACGATGACGTGGCGGCATTTGATTGGGACGAATGATGTGGCGTTGACCGCATGTGGCATTGGCCCGATGATGTGGCGTTGGCTGATGGCGTGTCACGAGCTTATTGGACCAAAAATGTTGACGGTGGCGTGGCAGAATGTTAGTGGGACGAAAAAAACGTGTATACGGTACATGCATATACACAGAATAACAGCCACGATGATGTGTTCAATCCAATAGGAACTTGCCACGTGGCGCAATCACGAGCGCCCAAATTGTTTTAATCGATGGCCATGATTTACTCAGTTTATCTATAAAAAGGGGGCTCCCCCCCCCTAATTTGACACCCCTGAATCCATTTTTGGACTCCATTTTCTCTAATTCCATCTCCATCCTGTATTTTCTACGTATTTTAATAAAATTCCCATTTTACCCCTAGTTAAATTATGAGTGGCTAATTTCTTTTTAAGCTTGGGTTGAAGGTGAAGTCTCAACATGCTCCATGGGCTTAATTTGGTAAATTTACTTTTCCTTCCCCTTTAATTTATGTGGTTGTTTTGACTTTTCGTAGACAGATAGTAATAATCTTGTTTGGATATCTATTTGGAATAACCGCCTCCCAAGCAAGGTTATTCTTATTTGGCGGGAAGCCCTTAGCACCATATCTATTAAAGTGTGGTTCATGATGAGTGGAAGTTCCCCCTTCATGATTTAATTGGTACTAATAATGAATATTAAGCCGATGGTACATGTTGAGACAGATCCGGAGATCCAAGCATTTTATTTTAATAGTTTATTCCAATAGCTTTAATTCAAATTGATACATTGCCTACATAATTGTCATTATAAATCCAACCACCAACTCAGAAAATTAATTCTACACATAATTAAAATCCACCTCCTCGTGGGATCGACACTCGTCACCATTAATCTATTCTACAATAGATTCGTGCACTTGCGAGTTCAATAAAATTTGCACAACAAGCAGGAACTTGGAAAATTCTAACCTATCTTGCCTCGAGCAGGCTTTAAGACTTTAGGTCTTTTTTTGCCCTTTAAAATCTTCATAAAGTCATATGCTCGCTTTGAGACTTTAGGTCTTTTTTTACCTTTGGCAATCTCTCTGCCATTGAATCATCTACTCGCCTACACTTGGTCGAGCAAAAGCTTGCAAATTCTGGCTTTTGTGTCTCACCTTAAGTGGGCTTTGAGACTTTAAAGTCTTTTTTCTTTTCGCTTTCATACTTCCTCCCTAAACACCAATCCCATAGTTTCTAGTGTTGAGAGTGAAACCAATCAAGACTAGAAACTACAAAGTCAAACTTAAAGCCTTTAGCAACTTATCTTGCCTCCTCTGTTGACCACATCATGGGTGAGCAAGTATCATTAGTTTAAGGTTTCATATCTTATCTAGAGCAAGTTTTAAGGCATTTAACCATTAGCTGACTTAAGCAATGTTAAGCTACTCTAATCAGTTTAAGGTCTTATGCCTTACCTTAAATAGGATTTAAGGCTTCTAACCTTGTACCGACTTAAGCAATTTTAAACGGCTCTTATTAACTTAAGATTTTATACCTCGACTAAAGCAGGCTTCAAAAAATCAAGTTGATTGAGTTATACTAGTAGCCATTCTATAAACACATTATATTTAATAAACTATCCTCATTTCACAAAGTTAGACTTAGAAAAATAATTAACTTTCATGGAAAAAATTGCATGTAAATCAACATATAAATTACCACCTGTTCTGATTCCATAAACATGTATTTTTAGTGTGCTCTCATTTGAAGTTTTTGCTTCAAATCCTTAAATAACTGACCAGCTGATTTGATTTTGAAGAAATTCTATAGCAACTTGTAATGATCTAAATTTCATACCAGAATTTTTCTAGAATGCTTTCCCTGTATATTCTCCTCATAAAGACGAGCTTCTTGGGCATCATTCTATTTAGCCATGGCTGGCTTCCTTGTTTAACCAAGCTCATTTGTTTACGCCTTATAACCTTCTACTTTGCTTCGACTAGAAGAAAAATTATAAGAGTACAAAATCGGCTTCTTGTTCGAATCCCCTAAGACGACGGTAAAATATTCATGCAAAAATCTGGCGATGAATTTGATCCTGCAACAACGATTTTCTTGTCCTCAAGTTTCTTGTGCTGTAAGAATAATCCTTACTTTACTCATTCTCCAACCAGCAAGCGGCTTGCCAACGGCTAGGAAATCAGCACTACCCAACAGCTCGACCACGACCAGGAGATCTACACTCACAACTGACGGTTAGAGGGTGCTAGAAGATTTTCCGGCGAGAACCCTCCAACGCTCAAGTCATTAATCAGGCTCTTTCTCTAAGAAAAACTCAGAACGACCCTCAATGGCCTTATAGACCATTTAACTCAAAAGAAAGCAATTAATATTCAGTGAGAGAGAGACTGTGTGTGAGAGAGCTTTTTTCCTACCTCCCCCCTTTACCTTCCTACTTCCCTCCTTTTATAGATTTCCCCTAACCCTTGGTCCTTTCTATTTTCCTTTGTTTTCGCTTATCCTATCCACAGAAGGATAGGAATCCTTTGACGAAGAGGAATAGGAGTTGGTAATCGAAAGAGAATAGGAGTCCGTACTTCTCGAAAGATTCACGTGTAGGTAACCGTGCTGCCCGTAATTCTGAGACTGCTCATGACCATAATGTTTGGTAATCATACGAGGAGGTTGTCTGGTCGTAATCACCTTATTGACCCTCTAGTCAAGGTGGTTAATGGGCGATGACCACAATGGCTTCTTGGTCAGCATGGTCTACTCACAGTACCAAGAATACGTCCAAAGAGCCCTCCAACCCTCGGCTCACCCTTTACTTAGAGGGTATTTGGTCGCCCAATTTGTGTGTGTGTGTGTGTGTGTGTGTGTGTGTGTGTTAATTACAGTACAGACCCTTTAAGTACATGTTACTAAACATGTCCTCAAGGTGTTAATCTCGAACAGGGCTTTGATAGCTTAACAAAATACGAGTAAGAATGCAGTCTTTTTAAAGCAAAAGATCTTGGGTTCAGCCCTACTAAATGGGAGTAGAGGAAAATCCAATGATCCTCACATTTAAAATAGGGGGGAAATTATATATATATATATGCGAGCTATCTGTCGTAAATTATTTCGTATTTTACATATGAAAACGTGTTGCACCTATATCAAAAGAAACTAAATGCATTCACATCAAATCTTCTACAAATCAAGTGAGCCTGTCAAATTGTGTATATATAAAGGCCGACCAGACATAAGTAAGCAACATAATTGCTACCCCTCTTGACCCATGATCCTCAAGGTACTTCACAAAATGATCAATAGATATTCTTCAATTCTTCAATGTCTAGTAATCCAAGATCCACATAGACTCTCCACAGAGATGAAAAGAAATAATCTCATCACAAGACTTGAATGAAGAAGATAATCAAACAAATTGACACAACATTATACGGTAAATCTTAATTCTCTATGGAGGAGACTGAATTTTGCTTCTCTACTTTATGCTTTGTTTTGTGCATCTTTAATTGTGAAATACCTCTCTTTATATAGGTGTTGAGTACTAGAAAGTGTGTATTTATAATGGAGAAAATCATCATTTTACACTCCAAGTCTTACTAACATCCCTATTTTTATGTCTTTAAGTCCCTTGTAATTTAATTATGTATGTTTTATTTTAATTAAGTATTTTATGTATTTTAGGAGATATCATGGTCATTTCACAATAAACGAGAGATCAGATGGAAAAACGGACAGCACTTTTGAACTCAGGACAGTCGAAAACCTTAGGAGGAGCATAAAAAGAAAAATGGCATTCGCATATACGATCTTGTTCATTCACACATCTGATGCGGTTGATATATACGATCTTGCGATCGATGCATTCGCGGCACTTTGTTCACATGTACTTGTATCTTTGGCGACGGCACTGCGCGATGGCGTGGCACTATACGATGACGTGGCGGCATTTGATTGGACGAATGATGTGGCATTGGCGAAACATGTGGCATTGATCGATGGCGTGGCGTTGCCCGATAACGTGTCACGAGCTTATTGGACCAAAAATGTTGACGGTGGACGTGGCAGAATGTTAGTGGATGGAAAAAACGTGTATACGGTACATGCATATACACAGAATAACAGCCCACGATGATGTGTTCCATCCAATAGGAATTTGCCACGTGGCGCAATCTGGCGTCCAAATTGTTTTAATCCGATGGCCATGATTTACTCGGTTTATCTATAAAGGGGCCCCCCTAATTTGACAGCCCTGAATCCATTTTTGGACTCCATTTTCTCTAATTCCATCTCCATCTTGTATTTTCTACGTATTTTAATAAAATTCCCATTTTACCCCTAGTTCAAATATGAGTGGCTAATTTCCTTTCAAGCGTGGGTTGAAGGTGAAGTCTCAACATGCTCCATGGGCTCAATTTGGTAAATTTACTTTTCCTTCCCCTTTAATTTATGTGGTTGTTTTGACTTTTCGTGACAGGATAGTAATAATCTTGTGCGGATATCAATTTGGAATAACCGCCTCCAAGCGAGGTTATTCTTATTTTGTACGGGAAGCCCTTAGCACCATATCTATTAAAAGTGTGGTTCATGATGAGTGGAAGTTCCCCCTTCATGATTTAATTGGTACTAATAATGAATATTAAGCGGAGTGGTACGTGTTGAGGCAGATCCAGGAGATCCAAGCATTTTATTTTAATAGTTTATTCCAATAGCTTTAATTCAAATTAATACATTGCCTACTTCATTGTCATTATAAATCCAACCACCAACTCAGAAAATTAATTCTACACATAATTAAAATCCACCTCCTCGTGGGATCGACACTCGTCACCATTAATCTATTCTACAATAGATTCGTGCACTTGCGAGTTCAATAAAATTTGCACAACAAGTTTTTGGCGCCGTTGCCGGGGAGGTAAATATTTTAATTTGTAGAATTTTTTTTTTCTTTATTTATTTATTTTATTTGTTTCCTTGTAATATTTCTTTTCTTTTGTTATTATTAAAAAAAAAAAAGTGAATTTACATTTTGAAGTAGGTATTATTTTCTTTTCTTTTCTTCTCTTCTTTAAATTTCTGTAATTTAATTTTCATGTTATTTTTTTTTTTTATTTTGTGAAATCGGCAGGTTCAACCGCCTCTTAATATATTTTATTTTTTTTTATTTTGTGAAATCGGCAGGTTCATCCGCCTCTTAATTTATTATAATTTGTTCACGTATTTTCCTTTTATATATAGCAGCTTGAGTTGTTTTTATAGCAAATTTGTATGACATAATAAGGTTAGTATTGTAATTTCTCCCTCTTATTTATCTTTATTAATTTTGTTATCATTTTTTGTTTTATTATTTGCATGCATGGTCGTAGGTCAAAATTACCTAATCTTGAGCCTATAGACTTTGAATTAGAAAAAACACTTAGCACACACAAGCACGTTACAATTAAAAATAAATTTGAAATGGATTTTGCAACCAAGACCACCAAGAGAGGCCATTTAAGGACTACTTGATCTTAGCTAACTTGAGCACATCATGCATACGATATCCAAATGTAGCTGCTTTAGGAGTTTTGAATTAAAACCTAGTGTGTTAAATTGTCTCCCAACATTCTATGGGCGTAGAAAATGAAGATCCATATAATCATCTGAATGATTTTCATCTTTATTTGTCAAACTTTTAAATATGAGAATTTTTTAGATGATGATGTTAAGCTTAGATTATTTCCATTTTCTTTAAAGGATAGAGCTCGTTCATGGTTGATCATTTCTGCTAATAGCATTACATCATGGGAACAAATGGTAACAAAATTTTTGAATAAATATTTCCCAAAGACATAAAACCAATCTTATTCGCGGGGAAATTTCAGAATTTACCCAAAGAGAAGCGAGCAATTTTGAAGCATGGGAGCGATTCAATGGGCTACTCCTAAAGTGTCCACATCATGGGTACGAAAAATGGCACCAATGCCAATACTTTTGGAGGGATTATTGCGAATGTGCAAGAATGGCTAATGGCAACAAGTGGAGGAGAGCTAATGTCAAAAGTGCATCGAGATTTGGGATTTCTTCCAAAGAACAAGCGGATAATTCCCAACAACGGAGTCGTTCGCTCAGGAGTACTAGAAGAGTTAAGGGAGTGAATGAGGTTCACATTGGCGAGTCAAGTTCGGAAATTAAAGAAGTCAAAGATATAGTTGAAGGTCTTTCCCGTCAAATAGCATCGTTAACAGCTGCTAAATTAACGGAATCACATGACCAGGACTCATACTCAGATCAAGCCAATGCCATAGATGTAATGAGAAAGCCATCAAACTATAACCCTTACTCCAACACATATAATCCTGGATGGAGAGACCACCCCAATTTTTCATGGTCTCAAGGATTCAGCCAGAATGGACGGCTGACTCAGCTCAACTCTCACCAATGCAACCAATTCCTCAAAATCCTCAAGCCTCTCAACCACCATTTAGACCATATAATCGAACCCAAACCATTCTCGGCTAGACCATGGGAGGATGCATTTCAGAATTTCAAGAATCTTATTCACTCCAAAATCGAGCAACAAAACCGCACCATTGATGAACTACGAAATGAGATGAGAGCGGGTTTCAACTCACAAACCCAATCAATTTCAAACCTTGAGAAAATGGTGGGACAACTTGCTTCGTCAGTTCAGACCTTGGCAATGACTGTTGAGAAAGGTAAATTCCCAAGTCAACCAGTGCCTAATCCTAAAGGAGTGCATGAAGTAAGTACCAGTTCACCTCAACAGCATGGAGAGGTCAAAGCTGTCATGACCTTGCGAAAATGAAAAGAAGTCGACAACAAAGTGGAGATCGGTGCAAAAACAACTCAAAGGTGTAGGTAAATGAAGAAGACTCATCATCAAGGAGGAGAAAGAAGAAACCAACCCACGAGAATACGTTCAAAAGCTCCATTTCCCAGGAGGTTAGCTAAAGCAAAAAAGGAAAATCTCAAGTGAGATTTTTGAAATCTTTAAACAGGTAAGTGTTAACATCCCTTTGCTTGATGCTATAAAACAAGTGCCATCTTATGCCAAGTTTCTTAAAGACCTTTGTACTAAAAAGAGAAACATTCATGTTCAAAAAAAGGCATTTTTAACAGAAAACGTGAGTTATACTCCAACACAAACTTCCTACAAAATATAAAGATCCAGGCTCCCATTTATCTCATGTAGTATAGGGAACCACACAATTGAGAATGCTTTGTTGGACTTAGGAGCTAGTGTAAATCTGTTGCCTTACTCGTATTTGTGAAACTTGGGTGGGAGAATTACACCAACTCAGGTGGTGTTACTGACTTGCGGTCGATCCATGAAAAAACCTCGTGGTATTGTGGAGGGCGTCTTATACGGTAGATAAGTTTTATTTTCTGTTGATTTCATTGTAATTGACACTCAACCTTGATCCAGGATTCAAGGAAGCGATCCCATTATCTAGGGCGACCTTTCTTGGCAAGCTGCCGATCTCACATTCAATGCGGGGATTTGGAAATATGCGTTGTCTTTTGGCAATATGGCGATGGAACTAAATATCTTCAACATCGCCAAACAACCTCCCGTCTGAGATGATGAAATTGTTGATGTGGATTTAATCGAAGAATTAGTTGATAATACTTTTCTTTCAAATCTTAGTGATGACCCTTTACAAAAATGTTTAACTCACTTTGGTTTGAATTTTGATATTGACGGATCAATAGATGAGGTTAACGCCTTACTTGATTCAAGCACCATCCATGGACATTAACAAATGGAAGTCAAGAGTGGAACAACTAGCACCATCGAGAAAAAGCGAGTCCATCATTACAATCACCACCAAAACTTGAGCATTGTGCATCTTGGGCGCAGCAAGAAATTCAACTTTGACATGCGCAAGCTAACTTAGAAAGAAAATCACAACTGGCGGAACTTGAAGAAAGTCGTAATGATGTATACAAAAATGCCAAGATTTACAACAATGAATGAAAGTCTTTCATGACGAGCAAATTATGAGAAAATCTTTCACACAGGTCGTCGGAAAGTACTTTTATTCAATTCTCACTTGCCTTTATTCCCAGGTAAGTTCTGTTATCGATGGTGGTCTTTATAGTCACTTTGTTTTTTCATATGGGCGATTAAAATTAAGGATCAACGGTGTAATTTTTAAAGTTAATGGTCAAAGATTGAAGCCTATCAGAGTACCAACCACGTGAAAAAAGGCAAGAAATAGATTTGAGTGACCAAATTTAAATTAAGAATTTTCTTATTTTGATTTAAATTTTTGTGAAAGTGTGTTTTTTAATCATTCGTTTTCTTTTATCACTTCTAATTATGTGTTCCTCAACTAGACAGTTCTCTTGAACATTCTCGGACAACTTCAGCGTGTACAATCTCATCGAGAAGCCGGATCGCGATTTTGTAAACGCATCGTATTTGGAAGCTACAACCTCGAGTTGGTATCCCACGTTGAAGATCTAGAAAGACAACTCAAAGAAATTGAGGGAGGTATCAACGAAACCCAAATCGAACTTGAGGAAAACTCGATAAGAGGACAATTGTGAGATTATTATTTTTCTTTTCTTTTCTTTTCTTTTCTTTTCTTTTTTTTTTGTGTGTTCTCTAGTTTGTTACCCGGTTAAGTGGCGGATAACGGTACTCGTGACAATCAAAGTCGGTTACTTTAGTTTCCCATAATAACTAATATTGCGAGAAGAAGGTATGGAATGAAACGCGATTCTAGCAAAGCTTCACAAGCGATTTCCTTCACTTCCTCGGAGAATGCCCTCCTTACGATCTATAAAGCTCGGTCGAACGCATGCGATTGCTTATGAAAATAACGTCCTGTGACATCCGTTGGTTAATCGAGGCCAAAGTACGTTTGGCGGGTGAGTTACCTCTAAATTTATTGCATACATGCCTGGTTGTGGTAAAGGAAATTACTCGAGAAAAGCGAAGAGCTGAAAAACTTCATGTTAATTGTCATAAGTGTGCCAGGATGAAATGCGATAAAAATCCTTGTTCTTTCGGAATGATGTCGATAATGAGGGGGAAGATAAGATTCAATTCATTAGGGATGGCTTGAATAAAGAGTCATTGGATGATATCCTTTTGTCTCTTGAAACGCATCCCGGTGGATACGTCAAAGAGCAATTCTCGAGTTATGGCCATTATTTGAAAGAACGTGTCCGATATAGTCTTGGGAATCGACTATAAACGACCTGTTTGCGATTTATAAGAAAAGCTGGATGGGAAGCCTATCCTCGACCCCGTAGAGGCGTTCAAGCCGTTTACGGGCGTAAAACCGAGGAGGAAGATGTGAGCGCAATCACTACTACTGTAAAAATCCTTTTCTTGTTGTTTTATTTTCTTGTTGTTTTTTTATTTTGTTGTTTTATCAATTGCATTATTGTCTTTAATAATTGAGTGCTTTTTCTTTTACTATTTCCTTTTTGACTCTCGAGCCATGTCTTTCTGGCGTTAATTGACATAGACATGCTACTCCTATCTGTTTGTAAATCATTGTCACCAAGATCCTTGATATATGATCATTTTTTTTAGACTCACAAATTGTTTTTGAGAAGCGTCCCAATGGCGCTACTCCCGATAAACAATTCAAGAACATTTGTGTGCTCTCTGGATTTAATTATGGCAAACATAAAGAGTTCGTTGAGGCGACCATCGATCTTGGTCAGCATGATGAGAAAGAAATTTACATCGATTTATGGAGGAGGTGACCGAGGGTTATCAAAACTAGTCTCGGAAATTTGTTTATCTCGGAGGAGCCAAGTGTTAGGCATCATCCCAAGAAGCCTCAAACCGTTGCTTTGTATGTCGACTCGACTCACCAAGCTGGAGAAGAGTTAGTTGTCTCGGGTATGCGAAAGAATAAGCGAAATGCTAAATCATCTTGATGCTTTTCTTTTCCTACCAGGAGATCTTGCAACTCAGAGGCACTAATCACATTAGCATCTTGGGCCCATCGAACATTCGTGAAACCCGTCGGTTTGTTAAATGTCAATAACTTTTATGATGGCTTCATCGCATTTCTTAACCATGCGATAAAAATCATTTCATCCCTTTCGCGTGAAAAAATCTTTATTTATGCTCATAAATGCGCTAACGAGTTAATTGATCATTTACAAGCTTATAGACGAGCGGATCCCAAGACTCTTGTCTTTGGAATGGCCAACTAATGATGGTAACTTGAGAAGTAGTAAAAAGTGCAAATTAGATTTAACTCTCGCTTGTAAATATTTTCTTACGTGATACGAGACTCGGGTGATGTCTTTAAACCCTATTTTCTTTCAACATTGAGGACAATGTTTCGTTACAGTTGGGGGAGGGAATAGTTGACAATTGTGGAATATCTCAATCTTGGTGTAGTTTTTACTATTTTGTATTGTAGAAACTAAGCGTGGCTAAATTTTTGAGTCGAAGATGGCTGAATATGGAGTGTAGTAACTCTAGAAACGCATCTTCTTACTATAAAAAAAAAAAAAAAAAAAAAAAAAAAAAGGAAATTTTTTGTTATATTTTAATAATTAGATGACATGATAACTTTCAAATTTTATTATTTGTATTATCTTTGGTCTTTAGTTATTTTACACCATGTTTGTTAATTTAAATGTTTATGTTGGAAACAAATATAAGATTCTTTAAAGAATGCACATGTCATAATAATTTCAAGTGATTTTTGAGCTGTTATTTTCTTGGAAGTAACCCTTTTTGCCCATTCTTCATTAAGCTTTGTAGTTTATTGATTTATACATTAAAAAAAAAAAAAAAAAAAAAAGTGTGTGTTGCCACATCTCTGAGATCTATCTAACTAGTAGATATGGAAGATTATTTAAACCTAAAAGATGATGAAAGAAAGGCCATCTTAGTCCGTTTGAGCCTTTCTAGCCAACCCTATTAATATGTATCCATAGTTAACCCCTTTGAGCCTTAAAAAAAAAATAATAATAATAATAAAATAAAAATAAAGACTTTTCTTTGGCAACTATATTATCTTGTCATTTCCGATGTGGAGTATCACCTTATATTTTGTATTTCTCACCACCCATTTATGTTTGAAAATAGAGATAATTTTGCATTCACAAAAAAAAAAAAAAAAAAAAAAAAAACAGGTTGAAAAAAAAAAAAAAAAAAAAAAAAAGAGAAAACGAAACAAAAGAAAAAAAAATGTGTTTACAAATAAAAAATATAAAAAATAAAAAAAAAATATAAAAAAAGTGAAAAGACCTTACTGATCTCCAAAGTTTCTATTTTTCAAACATATATTTTGTTTTTCCTATTATCTTTTCTTTGTTAGCCACGTCCTGCTTACGTTACGTCACTAATAAAAGTCTTCTTGATTTTAGGGAACTATAGTCGAAATAAAGCTAGTTATATGGGTTGAAAAGATGTGGTAATCGTATTAAAAAAAAAAAAAAAATGATGAATGTATTGGTTTGATTAGCATTTTTAAATTAAAATCGTCTTATTTCTAAAGTTGAGGGCATATTTTTATCACCTTGGTGAGAGTGTGTGATATTACTTCTTTATTATTTTCACTCAAATTACCATTCTTTGGAGTGATTATTTTGGGTTTAATTTCTTTGTGAGCGTATTACTACTACCAGTGAGATTTTGGGGTTTGCATGTCATTCTTAAAAGTGACTCGATTACTGAAGTTGTGAGAAAGTTTTCTAAACTGATTCATGTGGAGAGTTGATGTGGGAATGATATTTCTTTAGACTGTAGATAATGCTTATACTTTTATTTGATTGTTATCATTAGTCTGATTGAATAAATACCACAGTATAAAAAAAAAAAAAAAAAAAAATTTCAGTTTTGTTTTCGCTCAAATTGCTAGGGACTAGCAACAAGCTGGTTGGGGGGTGTGTTGAGTACTAGAAAGTGTGTATTTATAATGGAGAAAATCATCATTTTACACTGAAGTCTCATTAACATCCCTATTTTTATGTCTTTAAGTCCCTTGTAATTTAATTATGTATGTTTTATTTTAATTAAGTATTTTATGTATTTTAGGGGATATCATGGTCATTTCACAATAAACGAGAGATCAAATGGAAAAACGGACAGCAATTTTGAACTCAGGACAGTCGAAAACCTTAGGAGGAGCATAAAAAGAAAAATGGTACATTCGCGTATACGATCTTGTTCACACATACTGATGCGGTTGATATATACGATCTTGTCTGCGACATTTATTTATTCACGCGCTTTTGTTCACTTTCATGTATCTTGACGTGGCACTTTGCATGCGATGGCGTGGCACTATACGATGGCGTGGCGGCATTTGATTGGACAAATGATGTGGCATTGACCGCTTATGTGGCATTATTGATGATGTGGCGTTGGATCGATGGCGTGTCGCGTATCCTATTGGACCAAAAATGTTGACGGTGACGTGGCAGAATGTTAGTGGGACGGAAAAAGCGTGTGTACGGTACATGCATATACACGAGAATAACAGCCCACGATGATGTGTTCCATCCAATAGGAACTTGCCACGTGGCGCTTGATTATGAGCGTCCAAATTGTTTTGATCCGATGGCCATGATTTACTCAGTGTATCTATAAAAAGGGGGCTCCCCCCCCCTAATTTGACACCCCTGAATCCATTTTTGGACTCCATTTTCTCTAATTCCATCTCCATCTTGTATTTTCTACGTATTTTAATAAAATTCCCATTTTACCCCTAGTTCAAATATGAGTGGCTAATTTCCTTTCAAGCTTGGGTTGAAGGTGAAGTCTCAACATGCTCCATGGGCTTAATTTGGTAAATTTACTTTTCCTTCCCCTTTAATTTATGTGGTTGTTTTGACTTTTCGTAGCAGGATAGTAATAATCTTGTGCGGATATCGGTGGAATAACCGCCTCCCAGCAAAGCAAGGTTATTACTATTTGGCACGGGAAGCCCTTAGCACCATATCTATTAAAGTGTGGTTCATGATGAGTGGAAGTTCCCCCTTCATGATTTAATTGGTACTAATAATGAATATTAAGCGGAGTAGTACATGTTGAGACAGATCCGGAGATCCAAGCATTTATTTTAATAGTTTATTCCAATAGCTTTAATTCAAATTAATACATTGCCTACATAATTGTCATTATAAATCTAACCACCAACTCAGAAAATTAATTCTACACATAATTAAAATCCACCTCCTCGTGGGATCGACACTCGTCACCATTAATCTATTCTACAATAGATTCGTGCACTTGCGAGTTCAATAAAATTTGCACAACAAGTACAATCTTATTTTAATAACACAAAGAGGAAAATAGTTTTGTTTCCACTTAATTTGTAACTACTTGTGTAAGTTTCTTTTCTAACAAAGTAGTATCAAAGCAAGGTTGTGTTTTTTTATTATTTGTGTGATTGCGATAAATGAGTCCTCAGCATACGTGATTATATTAAAGTCATAGAATTATGGTATTTGAAAATCTAAAATGGAGGATTTGTTATACATGAAAGACTTACACGAACTCATTGAAAGCGAAAAAGTTAGAGCCGTCAATTTAGATGATAAGAAATGGACTCAATTAAATTAGAAAACCGTGGGTACTATTAGGTCATTGATTTATCAATGTGTGTACCATCATGTTGGGAAGGAAATTGGAAACAATTTATGAGCAGCCGACAAAATAGAATAAAGCCAATTTAATGAAAAAGCTTATTAACTTAAAATATAAGAAGGGGCACAATATAACTGAACAAATTAATGAATTTAAGGGTTTGATTGATCAATTGACTACAATAAAGATTGTTTTAGATAATGAGTTACAAACGATATTGTTGCTTAGTTTATTGCATGACAGTTGGGAGACATTAGTAGTGTCAATGAATAACTCAACACTGAACAAGAAATTAACCTTGGAAATAGTTATAGATAGGCCGCAAAATGAAGAATCTAGAAAAAAAAGTATTGAAGTAGTTTCCTCTTATCTGGATGCACTTGTTTCAAAAAAGCAAGAAAGGCAGGAGAAAATAATGATAACCCTAAAGGAAGATCTAAGTCCTAGCGGAGAAACGTAAAGCAGTTAAAGGGAGGAAAGTGAACACTCTTTATATGTTAGAAGCAATATCAAGAAAGAAGATGTGAATGTAGCTATAAAACATTCTAATTTTGAGATATGGCATAAAAAACTTAGTTACATTGGTGAGAAAAGATTAGAAACTCTTGCCAGAAGAAGATTTATACCAAGTTTTGCACGTATGTCTCTCAAGATTTGAGTTCATTACTTCGCTAAAAAGACACACATAGTAGTTTTTAAAAGCTTTTCTCTATTTAGAAAGTCACAAATCCTTGATTTGCTTCATACTGATGTTTGCATGATGCAAAATAAATCAATAGGAGATGAACTTTATTTTGTGATTTTTATTTATGACTGTTCTAGAAAAGTGTGGGTTTTTACTTTAAAATTTAAAGACTAGGTGCTTAATATGTTTAAGTTCTTCCATGTTTATGTTGAGAGAGAGATAAGAAGAACTTTAAAATGTGTCAAGGCAGATAATAATGGTGAGTATAAAGCAGTATTGCAGATCACATGAAATTAGACTTGAAAAGACTGTACCAAAAACCCTCAGCAGAATGGCGTTACAAAAAAGATGAATAAAACAATTGAAAAGAGAGTAAGGTATATGTTTTTTTATGCCAAACTTCATAAATCTTTTTGGGTAGAGGCTATACATACTGTAGTTTATTTTATTAACATTTCTCTTTCAGCACCATTAAATGGTGATGTACTTGAGAGAGATTGGACCTGAAAAGATATCTGTTATAAACACTTAAGAGTATTTAGTTGCAAAGCATATGTTCACATTATTAAGGATGAAATATCGAAGTTTAACGATAAAACCAAGGAATACATTTTCTTAGGCTATAGGCATAAAGAATTTAGGTACAAATTATGAGATCCAGAGGTAAAAAAAACTGATCAAAAGTAGAGATGTTATGCTTCTTGAAAATCGGATAGTTAGTGATGAAGAGAAAAGTGATAAGCCTCAGTCATCTATTGAGAATAAACAATTATAGCTTGAGAGAATTCACTCAATGGAGAATGAGTCATATATGATGACAGAGATGTTGCTAAAAGAGAAGTTGAAAAGTTGTAAGCAAAAAGCGGGCTTGGTGGTGCCTTTTACATGATCTAGAAGGAGAGATTTAATGGGTCCATCTTATTTGGGTGGTCAAAGCCTAAATTGCATTAGTTTGTGTAGTTAAGTAATTAAAGAAAATAACATGGGGCTAAATGAAATTTGTCTTTAAAATAGGTTTTGTCATTCACATGGCTATATAAAAATAAAAGAAAAGCTAGCAGTAGTTGTAGATTAAAAGAAGAAAATACGAGAAAGAAAAAGAGAAAACAGCAGCGTTTTCTTTAGGATTCGGAGTAAATTTTTCAATCTTTGATTAGACAATCAAAAGGTGAATTGAACTCCGATTTCTTCTAAATTTGAAGGATAAGTTCCTGTCATTGCCTTTTACAATCTTACTGGTCTTAATTTTTATTTTATCCTCTTGTTGGTTTTTATTTGAGATACCCATTTGTTAGAGAGACAGATATTATGCTGTTACTGTAAGTTAATATTATTGAGATTCTTAATATTATTACCCTTTAGTATTCTTTAGGGAAGAATTTGTGCTCTAATTCCATTAATGTAGTATAAGATTATATTAATTACAGTCTTATGATTTTTTTCGTTTTGAGTTTTTCACATAAAAATCTATATTTTTTGTGGTTGATTTATTGATTTGAATTTTTTTTTGCGTATTTTTTTCCCTATTTATTTGTGATACACATTCTATTTTAATCACACAAATAAGAAAAAAGTTTTATTTTCACTTAATTTGTAACTGCTTATATAAGTTCATTTCCCAACAATACATTTTTCAATTAAAAAAAAAAGTCTCACGTACTAATAATGTTAAAATTATTATTTTACATAAATTTAAAATAATTTAAATTTTAATATATTTATTTTAATATTATATTTCTATTTATTACAAAATTTACTTCAATATAACAAAGCATGTCTAATAGATTGTAAAATATTAAAATATTTTTAAATATTAAAATTATTTTTAAAATGTATATATTATCACATTTATTTTAATATTATATTTCTATTTATTATAAAATATTAGAGTCAATTTTTTAACTAAAGTGCATTGTGATTAAAAGAGAATTTTAGTATCCTCTTTTAAAAATTTAGAAATCTTCATGACTAATTTCTTAAATTTTAAGGGTATAGATATATTTGT
Organism: Luvunga scandens; assembly: GCA_030449905.1. Taxonomy (NCBI): domain Eukaryota; kingdom Viridiplantae; phylum Streptophyta; class Magnoliopsida; order Sapindales; family Rutaceae; genus Luvunga; species Luvunga scandens. The sequence continues at coordinate 157,405 of JASUUG010001008.1, forward strand.
TCTTAAAATTTACTTGGATATTTACAAATATGTATATAGTTTCATGGAGATCAAACCTTGGGAGGAGGATGGCTCTATTTTCATGTCCATCATCTATTAGCTCCCGAAACTTCATTTATTTATATTACTTGCTTAATAGTTTGGATTGCTTACATTTAGATCAACAACAGTTGTATGAGATTAATCTTAATTTGTTATTGCCAACGAATTATATATTTATATAGAATATAATTCATAACAAACCATATATATGGAATATGACACATTGTATGTTCTAGTGACAAATTTATACATAGAATGTAAAATCTGATGGTGCAAACACAAGAACTTTAATTAGGAAACAAAACGATATGGTTACCAAAACAAATAGTAATTGTTCCAAAGAATTCTACAAATTTAGTAACATATTTAGTCTAAATAAGAAATGAAAGCACATCAAATCAAATATAGCATCAATCAAGAGAATTATATCTAGTATAAATAGCATGCTTTTGTTCATAGTTTAGGCATCTCACTTTTATTATTTTGTCATTCTAAACCAAAAATAATGGCTAAGCTTTCATGGAGTTCTATTGCTCTTGTTCTTTTTCTTTCTGCGGTCTTTGCTGTTGAAATTGCAAATGTAAAACACTCTCTCTATTTATGTTCACATATTTATTATTTACTGTTGGTGTCATATTCTAAAAGGTATTAAAACATGCAACGTGTCTATCCTATCAAATAAAAAAAGCTATTCCAAAGAAACAACACCCAAGTTATTCCCGAGCACCCAAGATATTCCGGAGAAATAACACACAAACTATTCCGAGGCAATAACACTCAAGCTGTTCTAGGGGAGTGATATCAAAACTATTCCGAAGGAATAATACTTAAGGAGAAATTCCTTCGGAGCTCATAAAAATGGCTAGAAGTGAGAATTAATTTTGTAATCCATCAGTCCAAGAAACTACACCCAAAAGTCATAATGACACGAAAATATGGATGTTCAGAATTGTGGGTGTCATATCTTAGAGGCACCAAACTACGTTATATGTTCATTTGAAAATAAGAGAGAAATTAGTCCGGAATGGAAATAACTTCCAAATTTATTCTGGAGGAATAACACTCAAGTTGAAAATTCTTAAGAACCTACGAAAGTAACTGAAAACAAAAAAACTCATTCTAATTCCGAATTCCGAGGTTTGAGGAAACCACGCCCAAGGTTATAAGAGAGCACATAGGTACGGAATAAATGACGAAGGTCCACAATAAATGACGTAGGTCCGGAATAAATATGTTTATTTCCCTACGATAAAATTCACATCCACGTGCACAACAAACGGTGGGTGACACGTGTCGTTAGGGAGAAAGACCAAGGCAAAACCCTAAATCCATGTCACCCACCATCTATAAATAGGGATCTTCTTCTTAAGAAAAAAAGGGACCCTTGGAATCAAAAGAAAAAACATTGTTCATCACTGAAACTAGAGAAATCAATCTTGTCTTTTTCATTTTTCTCCTTTCAAATCTCAATCACAAACTTACTTGGGCGTCGGAGTGCCTTTTTAGGTACCCACCTTGCCGAATCCAAGATCAACGCACGTCACAAGCTCTCTACAAAATCAAAAATACGTGTGAAGGCAATTTCCAGCACCTTCATCTACATATTATAAGTTATAACGCGCAAAATATATGAGAGCTACTAATGGGGAGCTCATTGAGGGTATAGATACCCATTTCATTTCTATTAGACCTAAAAGAAAAGGTAAATTACAAAAAAAAGTTAAATAAAATAGCATGGATCCAGGGGGGGGGAGAGAAATAATAAAAATGTGATAACAAATGAGCACCAAAATATCAACATTTTACGTTTGTGTTTTCAATTTGCTCTTTCATTTTAATAACGTTCGATATTCACAGGCTGGTGGAGAGGGATCACTTAAACCTGAACGTAAGTAACATTTTATTTTCCCTCTATTTTCTTTTAATAATCAATATTTCTGAGTCATATTCAGATTTGAATATTCGCATTTTATAAAATTCAGATTCTTAATTTAACTCTGAATTTTAATATCCAGCCCTCCGAATCTGAGCATCAGTATTCAAGTTATAAGTACTAATTAAATGTATCATGTGTACATGAATGTGCAGAGAGTGCGAGTGCCGGCAATTATCGTTGTTCAGCAACATCACATAGAAACCCATGCATAGAATTTTGCAATATGTGCTGCAAAAAATATTTATGTGTTCCTTCAGGCACTTATGGGCATAAAGAAGAATGTCCGTGCTACGACAACTGGAAAACTAAGGAAGAAACGCCCAACTGTCCTTAAATATTACAAGTCATCTATCGTGCAGAAATTATGCTACTTAAGAGAAAAATGAGCAAGAAATTAATATCTTTTTATTCAGCAATATGTATCCTAATTACAGAAATAAATTAAAGAATATTAATTGCGATAACTATGTTAGCGTAGAATGAATGGAAATTTTGCTATTCGTTATCACTTTTCTTGTTTAATTCTGGGCGCTTTCAGGGTACCAACTAATAGTAATATCTGATGATATGCTCTCACTGATCTGATATTAACTTCAGATACATACATACATACATATATGTGTGTATACGCGCGCACATACACACACCCCTGCGGGCACCTTTAATTTATTTTTTTTTTGTGAATACACTGTTAAATTATATAATTTAATAGAGTCAATACAAATAAGCTATTATTTAATAATGTCTTCACATTAAAAAAAAATATGAGAGTGTCCGCACTCTATATATATATATATATATCAACACCATCTTTTTGAAGTTGGTATTCATAAAAAAATTTGGATAAGCTTTATGTTACACATGATTTTCATGCCTTCAAATTTATACGGAACAATTGTAAGAATGGAATATCATACAATGTGCAATATTTGTGACATAGTACGGTCTTACCCAAAGCAACATTTTTGATATGGAGGAAGAAAATGATAATTTATCATATCGATTTTCTAATATGAAATACTCTAAGAATTTCTTTATATGTCATGCAAGAGTTTAATTAATCCATAAATTACTACAAAATTTCTTCATTTCAAGATTTTTGATCTTGAATTTCTTCCCCAAACAGTAATTAATTGATCATGAATTCATACACGTTTGAGTTATCTTAATAATCAAATCATCTCAAAGTAGTTGTTGGGATATAGCAAATCTATAATTCAATTATTTTAATAAAAATCACATCGAAAATGGATAATAACATATCCCACTTATAATAAATTAATTTTTATTCAAGTAATTATATTTTATAAGTTTAGATTGCTCTAACATACACAATTATGATTATGGCTTCATCAAGAATATATAATGTGCAAGCTTTTTAATTTAGTACTTCAAGCACTTGTTTCAAGTATTTTTCTCTTTCAAGGATAAGCACTTAGATTGCACAGCAGTTGTTTCAAGCATCTTCTCTTTCATGGATAAGACATAGATTATTCTATATAAATTTGTATGCATTATAGTTCAAGTTCACACTTTATTAATAAATTTTATGACTTCATGAATATGGACTACAAGTCCAAATTTCTTTATATTTTACTAATTAATTTTACATCTTCTAGCTTATGGACTAGATGTCCATATTTTGACCAATATATAAATTGATATTCTTTACTAATTAATTTTGTGTGTGCGCACGTGCATATGTACATATATGTAGGTGTGCACGTGTGTGTGTGTATTTGGGTGTTTTGGATTACCGTTTTAGAAACAAGAATAAAATGAGTGTTATTATTTAAATAATAAGAAAATGGGTTATTGCATCAAAGTCTGAAAGTGAAAATGACTTTTTTCTTTTGTATCACTATATACATCATCCTTCGAGCAGGACACATACTCATACTAAGATGCTTTCTATAAGTGATTTTTATCACTTCCTCTATATCAAAAAATTTGTCTAATAATTGATCAATAATGCGCATTGTAAAATAATACTTTTGAACTTCAAGTTCAAGTAAATTAACTCATATAAAGAATAAAGGTGATACATACCATTATAATAAAATCAAGTCAACCATCACGTATAGCTTTCTTGCCCCTTGTAATGGATGACTTTTTCATAAAATATGTCACCAAATATTGAAGCATAAATAATGGTGAATCATAATAAATAAGAAATTGTTTCCATGAATTCATCTTTATTTGATTTAATAAAAAATCAATAATCAAGAGAATCTTCTAACTCTTTTACTAAAATTCTTGCGAATTTTTTATAATTCGATATATAATCATTACCCTTATTTACAAATTTTTCCATTGCAGCTTCATCTTTTCAAACTATGTAAGAAACTCTAGACTTATTGAACTTCTAATTCATCACAAATTATCTCGGTTTTTAGTTTGTTCCACTAAAAATGGTGCAAACCAATAACTCACCAACCAAGAAATCACCTTTTTTTCACCATGTTAATAAAAAAATTCAATAAATCTTAATATTTTGAGTTAAGTATTTATTTAGTCTTAATATTTTATAAAAAATATCTTAATACCTGACACTCCTCTTATTAATTAACTATAGTTCTTCTTTGTTTTTTCATTAAAATACCTTTACAACAATTTGGGAGATAATAATAAAAAATTATTTTATATTAACCCTAAAAATAGATAAATAATAAATAATTAATTAGTAAAAGATAAAATAATTTTTAAAATTCGTTAACCGTGATTGCCACCTTAAGCCTCTTTGCGTAACCTTACCGAACTGATGACGTGGCAGTATTTGTTTGCTCACAATGTGACAACTCTGCTTCCTTCACCGAAGAATTTTAAACCCCCAAAACCCAAATCGATTAATAAAATGAACAAAAAAACTCAATCGCTTTCAAATTGTCTCCTCATGCGTGAAGTAGTTGAGTGACAGCGAGAGCCTTTTCCTCTCGAATTTTAAATTCTGCTTTTACCGCGCTTTCTGCACAAGCATAAGATCACAAATCCATAAAAATTCATTCGAATTTGATCCCCACAAAACCTAAAAGACCCAAAAAAAAGGAGGGAAAAAAGGCCTTAACCCATAGCCGTCTCGTCGTAGTCGTCTGTCCGTACGGCCGGCGCCTCAGCGCGTTTCAGCTCTTCACAATCTCATTCAGCACTTCCGTTTGCAGCAAATAACTTGAGAGGTTTTTTTTTAAAAAAAAGTTTTTTAATCTTTATTTTCTAATAAGAATTTTTCTTTTGTGTTTATAATGTGGGTTTTTATATATTTGACTTTTGCTGAGAAGGCTGACTGTTGTATTATTTAGTCGATTGTTTGCTGAAATGAAAATTTCTATGTGATATTTATTTATGTTGATTGATTTTTTTTTTATTATTGGTTAATTTGGTGAATTGAAGCATTCGATTTTGGGTTTCTGGGTCCGGGACCGGAGGGTGTTTGTTTGATTGTTTTCTCACAGATTTTGTGTTTGATTAAATGTCAAAGTGCAGCCGTGCGCATTGGCTTTGTCAACTTGCATTTAGAAAAACGAAATCTGTGAGAAAACGCACCCTTTTTTATTTTTTCTTCTTCGATTCTCTCTCTGTGTACGTGTTTTCAGAAATTTAAGTCTATGATTAATTGCTAACTTTTGTTACAGATGGAATCTTTGTATAAGAAGCTCTACGATAAATATGATAAACTAAAGGTATCTTTTTCTTTCTCTTTCTCTTTCCTTAGAAAATAAAGGAAATGCTTATATTTTTTGATGATTTTTTTTTTGGGGGGGTGACTTCAGAAGAAAAAATTCAGTGAATTGGATAATGTCAACAAAGAACAAGAATTGAAGTTCACAACCTATGTGAATGGTATGTATTTCTTGCTAATGTATCAGATTAAATGTTGTATGCTTGCTGTAAAAGTTTCATTCTTTTTCCAAATAAATTGATACCCATTTCATTAATGTAGAAATTGGTTATGTTTGCTTGGCAGCATAGGTTTCAATGAAATTAAAATTTGATGCACCTATTGATTTGAAGTTAACTTAATAAATAACATGTGGCGTATGTGTTTCTTGATGAAACCTCTTTACATTCTTGACGGAAGTCAAGATCCATTTTCGAAAGATTTTAGAGGTCTTTTTGTTAATTATAGCTATGATTATCCTGATTGTTTTTAGCAACTTTATGGAACTTAACTTCAACAGAAAACCTAAGGCCTTACCAAAGCCTTTTGGACTGAACTTTTACTCCAAGAACTATTCCTTTGAAACCGCCTTCAATTTTGGGACCATGCTTCATAATTACAATTACTCATTCACTCAATCATAAATATGTTCAAAATTATACCTTTATTGGGTTTATTTTATAGTTTTATTTTGCATTTTCCTAATTTGAGCTCTGCAAAGATGAGATAGATCTTACCGCTTTGCCTATGCTAGACTTTTCGTTAGTGAACTAGCCCACGAATTGTGATGTGAATTCAATAGTGGAACTTTGAGAGCCACGCTCAATTTGCAGTTTTAAATGCGCTAAAAAGTTCTAAACAGATTTTTAAGTTAAAACAAACCTGGACCTAATGTTTAAGAAAACAGAAAAAAAAGATAAACAATCCTTAATTCAATGCTTTTAACTAAACACGAATCAAAGGTATAAAAGAATGCTATTGATGCCACACTCAAGATATAGATGAGAAAGTGATTGATTAGTCAGATTTAGAATGTCACAAGAATACAATTCTTGATAAGTTAGCTACTCTTCAAAAGAATGAAAGAAAGACAAGAACAAAAGAAAGAATTATCTTTTAATTCAAATAACAATATTATTCTTCATTAGTTCTACAAACCATGATAGCTAAATGCACATAAGTTGATCGAAACCTAAACCCTAAAGTCCACTTGAATTATTGGAACACCCCTCCAAGCATAGGTTTACTTAAAAGAATCCTTTAAATAACTTGATCAAAGACTAACATTAAAATTAGACTTAAATAAAATGTTGGTAAATTTCAAACACAGCAAAGGAAATCATAAATAAAGTTGAAAACTCCCAAACTCATGCAAGTTCTTTTTGACTTGAAAATTGAACAGATTGCAGTGAATTGATCATAAATTCTTTTGGAAAACTCTAAATCCAGTTCCATAAAATGCATTAGAATCTAACTCAGTCATCTTTTCAATGTTATGCAGCTTGCAAATTAATTCCAAATCAAGTACTGTCCATTTAATTCCAAAATATCCCTTTTTGCATTGACATGAGCTGAAATTGGCATGACTTGAATTCTTGTAGTGCATTTGGGCCAAACTCTATATTTGGTTGTCTAATAACTTAAACAATCCTCATAATACCTTGTCTTCTCTCCAAGCCCAATTCATCTTATCTTGCACCTTAAATTATGATTTCCGCCCATATGTTCTCAATTTAAGGCAACTTACATCTTCTTGCCTCTATCTTTTGTAATTGGGAATCTGTAATGTGCAAAGGATTACTTGAAACTTTAATGATATCTCTTTGATGGTTCTCATTATCCCCTTCTCCTCACAAGGATTCGTCTTTGAATTGTCATCTACATCAAAAGGAGAAAGATTACAAACATTAAAAGTAGCACTCATATTATACTCACTAAGAAGATCCAATTGGTAGCCATTGTCATTGGTCCGTGCAACCACTTGAAAATCACCATCTTCTTGTGGAAGCAACTTGGACCACCTTTGGGCTGGAAACCTCTCCTTTCTCATATGCACCCAAACCCAATCCCCAGGCTGAAAAACCTCTTTCTTGTGTCCGTTGTTGGCTTGAGCATCATATCATTCAATCCTTTTTTCTGTGTTGTCATGCTTTCCCATGCAGTTACTTAACAAATTCAGCTTTCCTTTTACCATCTAAATTACCACGCTCATCAATAGGTAAAGTTAATAAATCCAAAGAAAACACTGTTTAAGCTTCAAGTGACCTTTTCCATATTCATGAAGGCCTGATTACAAAAGATAGAGTGAAGAAGATGCAAGCTATCTTAAATTGATTAATTTAAATGGATGAATTGAGAAGGCAAATCGCAATTTAAAGTGCAAAACATTATGAATTGGGCTTGGAGAGAAGACAAGCCATTGTGAACATTATTCAAACTATTGGACGGGCAAATATAGAGTTTGGGCTGAATGCTTGACAAAAATTCAAGTCACGCCAATTGTAGCTCAAGTCAATGCAAAAAGGGATATTTTGAAATTAAACTAACACTGCTTGAGTTGGAATTAATTCACAAGCTATATACTATTGGAAAGGTAATTGAGTTAGCTTTCTAATGCATTTTATGGAGGTGGATTTGAAGTTTTCTAGAAGAAGTTATGACCACCATAACCTGTTCAGTTTGCTAGTCAAAAAGAGCTTGCACGAGTTTGGGAGTTTTCAACCTTATTTATGGTTTCTTTTGCTATGTTTTAAGTTTACCAATGTTTCATTTAAGTCTAGTTTTATGTTTGTCTTTAGCCTAAGTCCTTTGCAGGATCCTTTTGACGAACACTATGCTTGGAGGGATGTTCCAAGAATTCAAGTAGACTTTAGGATTTAGGGTTTAGTTAAAAACATTCTGCCAAGGATTGTTTATCTCAACTTCATGCTTTTTTAAACATTGGATCAAGGTTTGTTTTAACTTAAAATTCTATTTAGAACTTTCTTGGGCATTTGAAACTTCAAATTGAGCCTGGGTTTCAAAGTTTCACTATGGTATTTGCATCAACTTGTTTATCAGCATACTTGCAACTCAGCTTACCTTAAGTTAATTCAATCCTTTTTGGACTTGAGGTTCGAATGCAATCAACAAAGCTAGTTCAGATACACTATTCATTCATGATCAGTGGACTTTTAATGTGTTACTGATTTTTGTGTTGATGCATTAATGTAATGGAGTATTGACTGATATGATATCTTGGAAGAACTGGAGTGATTGTGATTCATTAGCGGACCTTGTCTACTGTTTTTCCTTTAGTTTTGCTCTTTGAGGCTAAGAGCTGGGGCCTATTTAGGGCCTCTTCTGGCTTTTCTGAGTCCTTTACATTTGCTAGGTCATTAAGGGATATTTTTGTTGCCTATTTATGTGGCTTCTGAATATTTTGACTATTTTTGAGCACAGGGCATGTTTTATCAATTTCAGGATGATTTCTTTTCAATGTAAATATGATTAACATACTTTTGGGCTCCGTAACTTGTATACAAGTATTTAAACGTAAGGAAAGAATTCTAATAAAGTATTTGTGACCACAATTTGAATCAGATAAGTAAGTTTGTGCCGGAGTATTGTTTTTATCTGTTTAGCACTTAGAAATTAGAAGAGAATATTGTCTATGTTACAGAATGTAATCTTTGTATAAGCCTCTGAAGTGTTGTTGGAATTTAGTAGTCCATTTCTTCAAAAGGAATTTAACCTGGCTTACTGTATCATATAGAATTAAAGTCCTCTTAAACTTTTTAATCATACTCCAAATTGATCAAGTGTGTATATTCTGTCATTACAGCTGCAGATAAGTATATAGAATTCTTAAGAAGTGAGAATGAAAAGTTATGTGCACAGGTTAACAACTTGCGGAGTGAAGTGGACTCAATCAGGCATGCATTCTGTACTCTTTTTTAAAAAAAATGGATTTTTGGTTTTTGCTGATTTTCCTCTTGGTTGTATTTTTGGTTACTGCGATCACATCCAACTTTTTCTGGGGCATGAATAACAGAAATTGACACATATTTACATTTCATTACAGGTCAACCAGTAACGAGCGATGCTTGCATTACCAAAAGCTTCTAACGGAAGAGAATCAAAAGAGTAAGAAACAATTAAATATTGTGATAGATTTTAAAAGAAAATAAAAATAATACACGCACTTCATCTGCATTAGTGTATCAATTTGAAACCTTTTTGCAACCTTGGGCATTTCCATTATGCTTTCATCTAAGACCACACTCAATCTATAAAAGTTGTCATATGTACAGAGAAAATGGCATAGATGGTATTTAGGGAGCTGGGTTTGATGCTCAAGTTATTGAAAATACCTTGTTAAGGACTGCATTTTGGAACTTTCACCAGTGCACATGAAATATTCTTTTTGGATAAAAATGTAGAACCCTGCACTCATTCTTGTCAGGGTGCAAAGTGCAAACTGAATCAGCCTTCAACCTGATGAACCTAGGCCATGGATCTTATCATTCTACCAAACAAATTGAAAGCTAAGTGGAGATGAGCTAGACCATCTTGATAGAAGTAAGTTTGTTTACGTGTGTTTACAAGTATAAAGATTGAGAAATTGAATTGCCGATGTAGTGGGGAAGGAGCCTTGCATAATGATCATTCTTCTTGGAGGAGTCACTAGCATCGTTAAGCTATCCATATTTATAAAAGGATGCCAATACCTTCTGTAGGAAGGATGAGCTTGACATATAACATACTGCCCATGTCTTTCTCTTGTCTGCTAAGCCTAGGAAGATTATTAAGGTTTTTGAAACCACCAATAAGCTTTCTTCTTTTCAAGTGTAATTCACCTAAAAGAATGATATGATGTGTGCATAAGCTTATGTCTGAGAGTTATTTGGTGGTCCCTTCGGGATTCTATTTTTTAAATATTCATGCATTTGTGCGTGAAAATGGTCCTGTAGAGCTGAAACTAATTCAACTTTTTATGGTCCATGTCTGTGTATTGTTTGATTATCCACAAGTGTCATAAATCAAAGTATCAAAAGGTTCTCTATAGTCACCTTTGTTATTCTCTGGCTGTCGGTACCATAAGGATAACCCATTTGTGTTTGTGAGAACCTCAGTCTCGCTAATGCAAAGATTCTCAGACTTAGAGAAGCATTATGAAGCAAAATCTTTTGTAAATTTATTGTTTGCAGTATATTTCATTCTACTTGGTTGTAACTCTGACCAAGTATTCAGATCTCTTTAATTGTTGAGGGCTCAATTTTTGTCAGATAAAGCACTGTCTGAAGAAGTTGAGAGACTCCAAAAGCTCCTTCAAGAGGGAACTGCTTCCTCTTCAAAGGATGACAACAATGATAATATGCAGCTGAATACTCCTGAAGGTGCTCAGACTACATCTGGAAATGAATCCAAAGAAAAGACAAGAAAGCGTAGGAGGAAATTTGGGACTGAATCTGATGGTGAATGCATGATTACACCTAGTTCCTGTGGTCTTGATGATGCCATTGCAGGACAATGGGCAAAGGATTTATCAGAGGAGAATGTCTCCTGTGGAGCTCTTTTAAATGAGCAGCTGGTATGCCTGTAACCCTAAGCTTGTTAAGCTGAAGTTAGTCGTATTGTCTTTATGTCTGACTATTTTATTGTGGTCTCCAGCTTGAATGCTGTAAAAGAACTATTGACACATCAGGTAGGAGATACATGTTTGACCTTCTGGCTTTTACTTGAATGTGATGTCACTGGTTTAATTGTTTGTATTATTTGTTTCTTAGGTGGTGGTGAAAATGATACTGGTCCAGCTAATTGTCTGTTTCAAGCTCTTGTTGAGTACTTATTAGACATGAAATTATCCCCATACCATGAATCTGAAGGAAGATGCATTTCTGCTCTGCACCAATCAACTGGTAATTCTTTTACATGGAATTATTTTCAGTTCCGCGCAATTACACCATTTCCATTTTTCTTTCATTTGATTGATTTTTGTCCACTGTATAAATGTTTTTTGATTGATTTTTTCATGTTGAGAAATATTCAAATCGGTAATGAGGAATCGATGATATTGGATCAAAATTAAAATGGAAACTCACTAAAAAATTGTGGTGTAGTCAAGAAAATTCATAAAAACTCACCCAGGATCAGTTGTTAGTAACTTAATACAATCCTCCATTGTGCACATGATAGGTTACTCGTTCAGCCTGACATGGGTAAAAAGTAAAGATGGAGAAGAATTCGAGCTGCTTTACCGTGTGTTATCTTTGGGCACACTGGAAAAGGTGGCGCTAGGGTGGATGATGGATGAAATAATGTTCAGCACGAGTATGTGCCCGATATTTTTTGAGAGGATATCCCGGCTGATCAAGTAGTATCATTGATTCTCAATCATGGCTACTGGTGTTTTTCATGATGTGAAATTCTGCCTTCTCAAATATTGACAATTGTGAGCTGTGACAAACAGACTTTGATTTGACAAACTGATGTCGATCGATCATAAATGAGTAGATTATTTTGTAAAGTTTTTAACAGCCAATCCCCCATTTTGATCCTCCAACCAAGCGCACCATTTAATCTTTAGACTAATAGGATATTGGGCAATATCCGAATCTGATTTGAACTGGGTCCAGCCGAGTCTCATCCGATGCACGCCCTACTTTTGTCAATCGACAGCTTGGAACATATTTGAGCAAAACTCATGAACCGAGCTTAATGTGGTCTTTGGGTGAAAAACAAAATAAAGGATATAAGGTAGAGGTTATGGACATATAACATATTTAGATTGAGCATTATCTATGATCAAGCTTATGGTTACGTAATGACGTTATTAAGCATTATATCTACAATGCCTCAGCAACCATGGTCTAATTAATGAGAATAAAAATACGTAAAGTTTATTGTAATATATTTGATGTTATTATTTAGATTTATTACTATTTTTATGTTAAATTAATTACCTAAATTACTTTAGCAAGAACTCAATCTATTCATGTGTCGCCTCCAGATGAATTAGAGATAATTCTTCTTCCACTAGAATTAGGATTTGGGTCAAATTTGTGACTCAGGCTTGATGTGGTTTGCAAACTCGCAGTTTTGTTTAATAGTTTGGGAAATAAGGTCCACGAGATTATCCAAGCATTAACTCGACTCGAATAAATCTGTGTTGAACCTCTGACTACGGTCGGCTTGTCGAATAGGGATCTGGGTTTGAATAGTAATAGCACTTGCTGTGAGTAGTTGTATGAGAGCAGACTACACTAATGAATAATATAGAACCAAGTTTCGATTACTGCTTTAATAACTTAAATGATGATAAAACAAGGAAAAAGTCCTAATGCAATCTAAAGCTTAAAAATGGAATTTTGGGGTGATGGTAACTAGAGGTGGCCAACAAGGCGGATAGAAATGAGGCATGGCAAGGCAAGCACGTGGGCCGAGCGGGGCCAAGCTCTGAATTTTAGGTACGTGGACTTTAAAAGACAAAGACGACAAGAATTAGCCAAAGAGCAAAGAAGACAGCGCGAAAAAAAGCGACGTAATAAACACGCTTTATTGATTGATGCTAAAGACGCTACCATGAGCCATTAATAGCTGTGAGCTAAAGTATATCAAGGTAATTTTTTTTAATAAAAAGGGAAAATAAAATGTTATGAACTTATGATTTTATAAATATTTTAAAATTAATTTTTTAATATATTTTATTAAATTAATTTAAGTCTTAGTTTTAAAAAAAAATTCTAATTATTTTATGTTTATCATTTATCATTTGTTTTTAATAAATTCTAATTGTGAAATTAAATATTTAAATATATATTTATGAAATTATGATAAATTGATAATAAAATGTTAATTGTTTTGTTAATAGTTAATAAAAATTGTTGTTGTTGTTGTTGTTATGATTATTCTTATTCTTATTATTATTAATTAATTAATTTACTTATTATTATTATTATTATTATTATTATTATTATTATGGGTTTATGGGCTTGAAAAAACATGTGTCCCTAAGGGAAAAAAAAGTTAATGGGTCTTTTTTGGGCACGGCCTGAGCACGGCATGAGTGGACTTGTCCCGTGGGCCTTGTTGGGCTTAAAAAAAAATTTCGGCATGGCACGGCACGGTCTGTTGGCCATCATTAATGGTAACCTAAAAAGTGTAATTCAGTGATGTCTACGGTGTTTCTAACCTTGATTTACAAGTATAAAAGGATTGATTGGTGAATTCAAGAAAATTGTTGTAACGATTTCTTGAAGCTTAAGGTTAGTGTTCGAGAGTTTAAGAGCGGTTGACTAAGTTCTAAGTCAAGAAAGGTATTATAATGGTGATAAGCTGGTAAGATGGCAGTTTAGGGTTCTTGAGGTCCAAGAGATTTAAACTATTGTGTTCAAGAAGAAAGAATGTTTATTGAACAAGGAAGGTGAATGATTGTAGAGGATTCTGTTTAGAGGTGTGTTTAGGCTACTAAACATTTGTTAGGTTGCTGTTGAAAGCACATGGGTATGTTACAATAATGGTAAATGCGTGAATAGTATGGGCTACTCTATTTATTGGTTTTAATGTAAAACCTAGTTGAAAAGCTTAGAAATCTCAATCTTATAAAGGTAGCACAAATCTTTGTACCGTAAGCTAGTGTGCAGGAAGGAGTTTTTCCCTAATTGGGATAGGATTATAGGATTTGTATCCTAAATAAGGTTTCTTAACCACCAAGTATCTACCTTGAAGGAACAGGAAAGGTGCTAGGGCAAAATTAGCGCTTAAGATCTTAATAGGATTATGCCAAAGATTAATGCCGGATTGAGAACACTAATTGTACTGCGAACTCAATATAGGGCTAGATACTATTGAAATGTACTGGTTTTTTTATGGGATAATTTTTGTGGTTTTAGGTTCTTCCTTATAATTTTTAGGCAATAATATAAATTTATTAGTTAAAATAAAACTATTCTAACAGCTACCACCAGTTACCACCATCGGCAGTTGTACTCGAGTGTCTTTTTAGCTAAAATTTGGTTTCTGAAATTAGTATTCGGTAGATAATCTTATCGCATAATTTCAGTATTTGTGATGAAAATATTGGGAGCCACACAGGAAGGGTAGGATTACTTTTGTTAATTTCTGTTCTGATTTGTATTAACTCCCACAAATTGTTGAACTTTAATTTTATTTGTTCTACGAAAATATATTCGGCAATCAATTAAAAGAAAAAAGAAATATCAATTTGTGTGGAAAGTTAATCTTTTATTTCTGTAATAACTCTCGAAATTCACACTAATGGACGTTTAATTACCTGTACCTGTATTTAGTCTCTATTTCTACTATATTTCTACTATCATTATTCTATATTCTATCTTTAGAAATGCATAAATATTTGCCAATGTTGCGATACAATTAATCGTCTTAGGCAGCTGGGATTTTTACGAATCTGTTGATTGATCTTTATTTAACTTCTTGTTGTAGGTTTATTTAATTTAATATTAATGCTTGGAGGTAAGGTTTAATATTTAGCTGGTAAGATTTTTTATTCCCATCTAAATCTAATATTAAAAATTAATAAAATTAAATTGTAACAAAGATAAAGTGTCATCCTCCGATCAAAGTAAATAAAAATGCCATTGGGACCTTTAGAGCAATTGAAATTGGCTTTCCTAAAGTTGTTCTTGGAATTTGAAATGCCCTATTTAGTATTGTGTTTGCGTGGCTTAAAGATACAACTGCCATATAATAAGAATCCTAGTTTTGAAACAAAACTTTATTGTGTTTGAAAAATATAACTGTTAAATTTAATAATTTTAAATTAAATCAAAATTGTAAGGATAATATACAAATTTATCATAAATAAATGTAGGATCAAATGTCCTTAACTTCTAAACCACAGTTAATATTAAATATTTGAATTTGGATCTAGTGGTAAGATAAGTTATTCTCATCTTTTCATAATTTATAATCACACATGCACTTATAATAATGTATAATTAAGATTTAATTATCTTTATGTTCTTATTTCATAACTACAAATTACATCTTTCTAATTAAAATAATAAAAAGCTTATAACCCCAATGCTAAATTCAAATCCTAAATAATTTAATCTAAAAATTTATAATTTTTGCAGTGAACCCTAAGCAAAAGGATCTTAAATGGAATATCGATCATAAAAAAGGTCTATATTAATTGAAAATAGCAATATATGTGGTGTAATTTGTAGACAGAATCTCCCCACAAGGAATGTCCAATCAGATAATGCAAACACATGACAAATGAAATTTTAATCAGGATAGGAAATTATTATA
Organism: Luvunga scandens; assembly: GCA_030449905.1. Classification (NCBI taxonomy): domain Eukaryota; kingdom Viridiplantae; phylum Streptophyta; class Magnoliopsida; order Sapindales; family Rutaceae; genus Luvunga; species Luvunga scandens. Next base: position 173,313 of record JASUUG010001008.1, read on the forward strand.
TAAATTTGGACACCGAGATACGCGGAACTAAATAAGAGGATCAGAAGTTTTATAAATTTAAATCCGCCCCCAAGGGCGTAGTCGAGTTGGTTGGCAATGCAATCTGTCGCTCCTCACTTGTGTGGACTCGGGTTCGAGTCTTGGGAGTGGGGAGGGGGGGAAAAATTGATTTGGGCTTGCCCACCCCCCTTTCCTTTTAAGAAAAAAGAAAAAACAAAGGCTAAATTCAAATCCTAAATAATTTACTTATCTGGAAATTTACAATTTTTGCAGTCAACCCTAAGCAAAAGGAGCTTAAATGGAATATCGATCATAAAAAAGGTCTATATTAATTGAAAATAGCAATATATGGGGTGTAATTTGTAGACAGAATCTCCCCACAACGAATGTCCAATCAGATAATGCAAACACATGACAAACGGAATTTTAATCAGGAAAGGAAATTATTATATAAATTTGGACACCGAGATACGCGGAACTAAATAAGAGGATTAGAAGTTTTATAAATTTAAATCTGCCCCCAAGGGCGTAGTCGAGTTGGTTGGCAGTGCAATCTGTCGCTCCTTACTTGTGTGGACTCGGGTTCGAGTCTTGGGAGTGGGGAGGGGGGCAAAAATTGATTTGGGCTTACCCACCCCCCTTTCCTTTTAAGGAAAAAGAAAAAACAAAGGCTAAATTCAAATCCTAAATAATTTACTTATCTGAAAATTTACAATTTTTGCAGTGAACCCTAAGCAAAAAGAGCTTAAATGGAAAATCGATCATAAAAAAGGTCTATATTAATTGAAAATAGCAATATATGGGGTGTAATTTGTAGACAGAATCTCCCCACAATGAATGTCCAATCAGATAATGCAAACACATGACAAACGGAAATTTAATCAGGATAGGAAATTATTATATAAATTTGGACACCGAGATATGCGGAACTAAATAAGAGGATTAGAAGTTTTATAAATTTAAATCCGCCCCCAAGGGCGTGGTCGAGTTGGTTGGCAGTGCAATCTGTCGCTCCTCACTTGTGTGGACTCGGGTTCGAGTCTTGGGAGTGGGGAGAGGGGCAAAAATTGATTTGGGCTTGCCCACCCCCCTTTCCTTTTAAGAAAAAAAAAAGGCTAAATTCAAATCCTAAATAATTTACTTATCTGAAAATTTATAATTTTTGCAGTGAACCGTAAACAAAAAGAGCTTAAATGGAATATCGATCATAAAAAAGGTCTATATTAATTGAAAATAGCAATATATGGGGTGTAAGTTGTAGACAAAATCTCCCCACAAGGAATGTCCAATCAGATAATGCAAACACATGACAAACGGAATTTTAATCAGGATAGGAAATTATTATATAAATTTGGACACCGAGATACGCGAAACTAAATAAGAGGATTAGAAGTTTTATAAGTTCAAATCCACCCCCAAGGGCGTAGTCGAGTTGGTTGGCAGTGCAATCTGTCGCTCCTCACTTGTGTGGACTCGGGTTCGAGCCTTGGGAGTGGGGAGAGGGGCAAAAATTGATTTGGGCTTGCCCACCCCCCTTTCCTTTTAAGAAAAAAAAAAAGGCTAAATTCAAATCCTAAATAATTTACTTATCTGAAAATTTACAATTTTTGCAGTGAACCGTAAGCAAAAAGAGCTTAAATGGAATATCGATCATAAAAAAGGTCTATATTAATTGAAAATAGCAATATATGGGGTGTAATTTGTAGACAGAATCTCCCCACAAGGAATGTCCAATCAGATAATGCAAACACATGACAAACGGAATTTTAATTTGGATAGAAAATTATTATATAAATTTGGACACCGAGATACGCGGAACTAAATAAGAGGATTAGAAGTTTTATAAATTTAAATCCGCCCCTAAGGGCGTACTCGAGTTGGTTGGCAGTGCAATCTGTCGCTACTCACTTGTGTGGACTCGGGTTCGAGTCTTGGGAGTGTAGAGAGGGGCAAAAATTGATTTGGGCTTGCCCACCTCCCTTTCCTTTTAAGAAAAAAGAAAAAAAAAGACTAAATTCAAATCCTAAATAATTTACTTATCTGAAAATTTACAAATTTTGCAGTGAACCGTAAGCAAAAAGAGCTTAAATGGAATATCGATCATAAAAAAAGTCTATATTAATTGAAAATAGCAATATATGGGGTGTAATTTGTAGACAGAATCTCCCCACAAGGAATGTACAATCAGATAATGCAAACACATGACAAACGGAATTTTAATTAGGATAGGAAATTATTATATAAATTTGGACACCGAGATAGCGGAACTAAATAAGAGGATTAGAAGTTTTATAAATAGCTTGCTCAAATTGCTAGCTGCAGCGCGTCAAGATTGTTGTATCTTCATCATCATCATTATTATTATTATTTTCGTTCTAAGCAAGCAAAAATGGCTAAGCTCTCATGGCGTTTCATCGCTCTTCTTCTCTTTCTTTCTTTGTCCTTCACTCTTGATGTTTCATATGTAAATCTCTCTCTGGACTTGTTTAGTCGTTTGCCTAAATATTTTCTATCTATCACCGGCGAATACGAGAGTTTTAACAAAAGATTACGAGTATTTTTAAAGCTTTTAGTTATTTATATTAACAATAATGTATAACGTATTCAAAGTTTCATGATATGCATGATTTTTAAACTTTTTTTTGTTCAGTTTGAAATTTTATTTTATTTTTTTATTATTAGTTTTTTCTGCTAAATAACATCTTTGATTGTTTGATATCCACAGGCCGGCGGAGAAGGATCACTTAAACCTGAACGTAAGTAACAACCTTTTGAAGCAATGGGTCAGATCTTATTTGCCTTTAAATATTTTTGTCTTCGTTTAAGTGCTGTAATTTGTTGTCGGGTATAGCGTACGTATTTAAGTTGATGTGAATATATATTACCCTTAATTAATACATGACGTATTATTTTTGTTTATAACAGTTATTCTTGGTGTATTAATTTGTAAATGTGTGTGCATGCAGAGTGCAAGCCAGCTTGTGACTACCGGTGTTCGGCAACTTCACATAGGAAGCCATGCTTGTTCTTCTGCAACAAGTGCTGCAACAAATGCTTGTGTGTACCTTCAGGCACTTATGGACATAAAGAAGAATGTCCCTGCTACAACAATTGGAAAACCAAGGAAGGAAAACCTAAATGTCCTTAGAATTAATAATTGTCTCTTGAGGGAGACAAACTTTGCACAAGAAATAAAATTTTGACCGACATGTGAATGTGGTGAGATCTAGAAATAAATTAATGGATTGAATGCTATAATGATGTTATTGTGGTATATATTAATTAATGGAAATCGTATTTGCAAGATGTGTTTTATATATATAGAGGGGCAAGTTACAATACATTACATGTATCATGTAAGGAATTAAAAAATTTAAAAAATATTACCATTAATAGCTAAACACAAAAAAAAAAAAAAAAAGAACTTGGAGCAATTGGTTGCTCCTTGAATGATTAAAAAATTATGAAATAATATAATAAATAAATATAATAATTAAAATAATAATTATTTTAATAATAAAAGACACATAATAAAAAAATATTTTTATAATAATAAAAAATGAATTTCAAGTTTAATGGTTCCGATATCAAATTAACAGTAGGCGTTTACCATCAATCGCATAATTTTTATGGTTGCAACTTAATGATCACAAATTTCATGTTCATTGCCAAAGTTTCAAATTCCTTCCTTTTTAAGTATAATAGTCGAGATATCAAGTTAACGGTGAGTGTTTCATATTTATTGGTCTATTATTTACAAGATTTACACGGTTACAAGTTAATGATCCCAAGTTTGACATTCATTGAACTAAGTTTCAAGTTCCTTCAGTTTCAAGTTTAATGGTCCTGCTATCACGTTAATTGTAGGTGTTTCATATTTATTAGTCCATCAATTGCATATTTTTGTGGTTGCAAATTAATGATTGCATAATTACAAGTTAATAATCTCAAGTTTTAAGTTTAATGGTTCAGGTATCAAGTTAATGGTATGTGTTTCATGTTTATTGGTTCATTAGTTGCATGCTTTTCATGGTTGCAAGCTAATGATCACAAATTTCAAGTTTATTGCCCTAAGTTTCAAATTCGTTCGGTTTTAAATGGGTAATTTTTAAAAACCTCCCCTGAGGTTTGGGCTTGTTGCAAGTAGATGGCGAGAATTCATTTATTTGTAAAAAAAAACCCTTACCATCAGTTAGTTTTTACATTAACCATTAGTTGACTGTGTAAAGACAATATTGTCCCTAACAATTAAGTAAAAGAGATAACAACAATTAAATAATGCATATTTTAGTGCCATCTTTATCATTTTCAGAAACAAGTTTTGTATGGCAAAAACAATTGACATTTGAGAAAATGAAAGGTAATGGAGAATAATTAATGAGATTGCATATTGTTTTCTCAAATTTTTTCTCACTCTTATTAGCTTCATTGTATGAATGTAAGTTAAACTAATTGGGCATCTTTTTTAATTTTTATTTTTAAATAAGGACCATCTTTTTTTAAAAAAAAATAATTGATTTTATGGTGCATTATATTTTGGTAAAAAATCTTCTTCCTTTCCTCCATCAAGCCACTGAACTTAATTACGGGTTTTATTATATAATGTGAATTTGAAATTCTTAATTCCTTAATTACCTTTGGAGCTTATATTTTTTATTACATACAAATTTGTACATGATTTTTACTTGTTAGTAATACAACGCTCCCTTATTAAGAATTAATTGATTTTTTTTAACTAATAATTCTTAATAAGGGAGCGTTGTATTACTAACAAGTAAAAATAATGTACAAATTCATATGTAATAAAAAATATAAGCTCCAAAGGTACTTAAGGAATTAAGAATTTCAAATTCACATAATATAATAAAACCCGTAATTCAGTTCAGTGGCTTGATGGCGGAAAGGAAGAAGATTTTTTACCAAAATATAATGCACCATAAAATCACACACTAAAATAACAATGACCACCTATTGTTCTCAAGGCAATGAATGTTGCAAAAGCTTTGTTTTGTTGCGAAATGTCAACAATGCCCACAACTATCCAAACGGCAACCAAACAGAGCAAAAAGGTAGGGGTTTTTTTTATAAATAAATAGATTCTCGCCATCTACTTACAATGAGCCCAAACCTTAGGGGAGGTTTTTAAAAATTATCCGTTTTAAATTTAATGGTCCAGGTATTAAGTTAATAGTGGTTGTTTCATATTTATTGGTTATTTATTGGTTCATTAATTCAATGCTTTTCATGATTGCAAGTTCGTAATCCCAAATTTCAAGTTCATTACCCTAAGTTTCAAGTTCCTTTGGTTTTAAGTTTAATGGTTCAGGTATCACGTTAATGGTGGGTATTTCATGTTTATTAGTCCATTATTTGCATGATTTACACGATTACAAGTTAATAATCCTAAGTTTCATGTTCAGTACCCTAAGTTTCAAGTTCCTGTGGTTTCACGTTTAATGGTCCCGGTATCATATTAATGGTGGGTGTTTCATGTTTATTAGTCCATCAATTGCATGATTTTCGTAGTTGCAAGTTAATAATCGCACGGTTGCTAATTAATAATCTCAAGTTTCACATTCATTGATCTGAGTTTAAAGTTCCTTTAGTTTCAAGTTTAATGATCCTGGTATTACGTTAATAGTGGGTGTTTCATGTTTATTGGTCCATCAGTTGTATGATTTTCATGGTTGTAAGTTAATGATCCCAGGTTTCACATTCATTGAACTAAGTTTCAAGTTCCTTCAATTTCAAGTTTAATGGTTCCGGTATCATGTTAATGGTGGGTGTTTCATGTTTATTGGTCAATCAATTGTATATTTTCGTGGTTGCAAGTTAATGATCTCAAGTTTCAAGTTTATTGCCCTAAGTTTCAAGTTCGTTTAGTTTCAAGTTTAATGGTCCAAGTATCAAGTTAATGGTGGGTGTTTCATGTTTATTGGTCCATTAATGGCATGCTTTTTATGGTTGCGAATTAATGATCCCAAAATTCAAGTTTATTGCCCTAAGTTTCAAGTTTAATGGTCCATGTATTAAGTTAGTGTTGGGTGTTTCATGTTTATTGGTCCATTAATTCCATGCTTTTTGTGGTTGCAAGTTAATGATCCCAAATTTCAAGTTCATTGTCCTAAGTTCCAAGTTTCTTTGATTTCAAGTTTAATCGTTTAAGTATCAAGTTAAATGATGGGTGTTTCATGTTTATTGGTTCATTATTTACATAATTTTTATGGTTGTAAGTTAATGATCCCAAATTGCAAGTCAATTAAGCCTATTGTTCAAGATTTCAAATAATACTTGTTGATTTCAAAAATCTCAAAACATTTTAATTTTATCCATAACCTTTGAAAATAACTCATTTCTTCAAATTATATTTCCTTTTAAGTATTAATTTTCTTTAAATACTATGTTTTATATTTATGGTTGGTCATTTTTTTTCTTCTTTTCTTTATTTATATGAACACTATCCAACTTATGGAAAAGGGATATGTTCCGCTGAAGCCTAACCAAAGCCCATCAAAGCTCACCCTAAGTTTGGCCCATTTAAAATAAAATATATAATCAAGATGCATTAGGTTATATTATATGCCATTAATCCCCCATTTTGTAAAGTGACTTTAACATAAGCATTAAAAGAAGATTATTAGATTTAACAACACTCATTGTATCGATACTATTTACTTAGTTTTAAATCTAGCCATTCAATTGATCACCACATATACTTTGACTTATTCACAACTAAATTTTTGAAGATCTCGCTGACAATATATAGATCCACATTAATGAAAATGTAAAAAATAACCTAGCATATGTAGTTTATCAAAGGATGAGTTTACGTGAGTGATGAAGGACTAATAATCAAAGATATAGAAGATCAACTTTATAGTGATCAACAAAAGCAAATTCATAGCAATTACATTGCCTAAGATAAAAAAAAAAAAAAAAAGTGATTGTGATAAAATTGGCAACATGTGCATGTTTTATAAGGGGACTAATTGAGAGAAGGAAAAAAAATACATGAAAAGAGAAGTAAAAGAAAGGTCAATTTCACTAGATGATTATTACTCCAAAGTTCAAAAAGTTTTGAGAGAAGATGAGAATGAAAAAATTTTAAATTTGATAGTAACTGCTTATGCAGCAATAGCAACTCCTACTTACGAACACACATTTTTTCCTAAGTTACCATTGTGACTAAATTTGAAAATATTGCACAAATGGATTGTCGCTTGGGTACTATCAATTTACTATTTGAGTTTCAAAAACACACCCAATCGTAGTTGGTTTACCACTTAAAGTTAGTTGTTCGCCTTTTTAATTTTAAGAACTCTCCAAATGAAATCAGTTAGTCGTTTTAAGTTAGCAATTTGCCGTTTGTGCCCTAAAAATTATAATTTTATTAAAAACATTATGAAACTCAATAATCCTATTTTTTCAAGATTTCAAACAACACTTGTTAATTTCAAAAATCTCAAAAACATTTTCTATTTTGTCCATAAACTTGACAATAACTCATTTCACGAAATCATATTTTATGATATATATAGATTCTTTTTAATGGTACATTTGTTATAACTTCAAAATATACATAGAATTTTTTTGTTAATTTAACATCTATAGAATAGAATATTATAGTTCTTCCAACAAAATTTTTGAAAAATTTATCCTGTAAGTTGCATATTGTAAATTAAATTTAATGTTAAAACAATGATTTTTCATTGAGGGATTATTTTAATGTAAGATGAAAGCTAAAATGGAGATCACTCAAAAAAGAGTAGAAAGGAAAAGATAATTAAGCAAACATCAGGAAGAAAATACAAGATAAATCATAAGGTCAGATAATTTTTATACCCTGCTATTTACAATTACATTTGGTATCATCATGATTTGAGAAACAAACCCACCAACCAATACCAGCAATATTTGAAGCCAAAAGAGAAAAAGAAAATGGTAATAATACAAAATAAAAGAAAAACCAAACTCAACAAATTTTGATGATTAAATTAAGAGATTTGTTTTTGAAATCCAGGTCCGCATCAGTATCTTCCTCCTCCTTGTCCAGAAACTACTAATAACCCATGGCTAACTCAGTTCATAACTGTGTAAAACTACAAATGCTTTCATGGAAGAGAAATAATGTTGGTAGTACTTGAAACTGAGAGTTGCACCTTAAGAACAAGTAAAAGAAGATATAGTCCTAAGAATGAATACTAGATAAAAATGAAATTCAAAGAAAACACAATGGAATCTTCCCATTTAAAAATTAAGAAAATAAAGCAACATGGAGATCATATTGAAGTACAAATTATACGTATATAAAATAACATCTAAAGTCTTTCTGCAAAAACATTAGTAAAACACTGCCTGTAAATTTCTTAGTGTCGTTTTTGCAGCATTTGGAAATTTCAAAGTGTAGCTTTTCTACACAAATAGCAGTGAAACAACACATGAAAACTTTCAAGTGTTGTTTTTGCTACATAACAATAGATAAGCAACACCTAGAAGCTTCCATGTTTTGTTTCTGCTGCATAACAGCAGCTAAGCAGCACCTAGAGACTTCTACATGCTATTTTTGTGCATAAACAACAGCAAAACAACACCTGAAAATTTTCATGTGTTGTGTTTATGTTTATTACATAATAACAGCTAAGCAACACTTGAAAACTTCTAGGAGTTGTTTTTACGAGTAAACAATGGCAAAACAAATTGCATATTACACTTAAAATAAAATTGTATTCCTAACACACCATTATTGAGGAAACTAAATCTACATATAATATAATTAATTAATTTAGCTCATCACCCTATAAGATTAAATCAATATAATGAATGACACTTATATTTAAAGTAAAATATCTTTAAAAATACCTCCTTGAATATTTGAGGTCCTTTAGGAGCAGCACCATAAACACAAATATTTATAACACTTATGCACAACCAAAATTTAAAAGCCTCTTCCCGAATTTGATCAGCTAAGTCTCTAGTAGGTGACAATGCTAACACTATAGCACCTTCACCTTGATTACGAAAAACGTAAGTCAGTTATGAAAGGAAAATATGAACATTAAGTTTTATTTAGATATTTTATCAAACACTTGGAGGACTTTAAATATTAACGCTTCTTTTAATTAAATGCCATCCACTTTTAAATAAACTTATTTTGACTAGGCTTTTTTTAAAGCAAAATAAATCAAACTAAGCAAAAAAAAAAAAACTCTCAATCAAACAAAATCAAACTAATTTCCAAAATATATATGTTGAATAAAGATATTCACCGCAAGCTTAAAGCCTTGCATCACATTTCATTGAATTTAATAAGCATTTGATTGGGTTGGCATATCTATCCATACATGCACAAATAAATAAACGAAGACAAGATATATCTCAACAAAATGAGGAACAAATAATTTCAAAATCAGATTTTTAATTTTCATCCAAAAGCAAACAAACCCTAAAAGTTCACACAAAAGCAAGCCCAATTTCACAATCCTATTAGCAAAATTTAAAAAAGTAGTTCTCAACATCTTTTGGTAGCATGTGTGATTGATTAACATCATAACTAATTTCTTTACGATGTCAACAAAGAATAGCGATTGCGACAAAGAGATTAGACGTTCATGCATGTTGATGGCTTGTGGCCGATGGCTGTTAGGGTTTGTTTCATGGCAAGGATTGAGGCAGCATGCGCAAAAAAATAATAAAAAAAAGTAAATCAACAAAAAAAAAAAAGCAATGACCAAAAAATACGAATTGAAAAGCCACAAAATTAGTTGAGAGTTAAGCAACATACCTGAAAATCACATCCGTCGTTGACCGTTGTGGAAGTTGTTCCACTATTCACTGTTGTGGAAGTAGAAGAGGAGAGGAATTAGTAATTAGGGATTTTAATTTTTTTGCCCATGAGCCTACATCAGGTGAGAGAGTGAGACTGAATGAGCGGGGCTGGGGGGTTGTGCATGTGTTGCCGTTTACAGTTGTGGAAGTTGTGGCGCCGTTCACCATTATCGAAGAAGAAGAGAAGAGAGGAACAAGTTTCAGTAGCCCACGTGAGGTGAGAGCCTTTTTCTTTTTTTCTTTTTTTTTCCACAAATGTATATGGCCAGGTTGAGATTTGTGCTTGTTACCATTTATATAGATTTTAGGTTTTGTAAAAATTTTTAATTATTTATTAATTAAACTTATCTCAACCATTGGATTCAAAATCCAACGTCATCTTTTGTGCATAGTGTATGTGATATGTGCAGGTGCAGGTATTGTAACAATGGTCATATATATATATATATATATAGATAAATAAATAAATAGGTAGATATAATGCACGTGTAACAACGCCAATAACCAATTAAGTAATTAATGTCTAAAAATGATAATGAACCATAAAGGCAAATGACAAAAATGACTCTTATCATTATAGCAGAGTCTGTCATTTCTATCACCCTCCCATTAATGTTTTGGTCAAATATCACTGTTCTTAATAAATATACTAATTTATAACTTTTTTTTTATTACTGATTTATTTGGATAATCATTTTTCTTTTATCATGCATTAAAATTGAGAATTTCAAAAGCTTTTAAGGGGTTTTTCCGGTTTGGTAGTTTTTCGAAAGTAATAATGCCATAGTGTCAAGAAATGGAATGTAAATAATAGCAAAACATTTATATAGAATATAACACATTATTGAATGCCAGTTTTGGTAACAAATTCTGTAAACATGGATTTAAAATTGCACAGGAATTAAAGTCATCCTCAATTATATTCAATTACTTATTACCACGAGAGAACAATCTCATTTTAAGAAGGAAATGAAGCTTGAAACGTGCCATCTTTAAGGGGATTGTATAAACAGCATATAAATGCCTCCCTAAGTTACAACATATCAATTTAATTTTGTCTTTAAACTAACGTTATGTTTGGTGTAATTTTTTAAATAAAGTTTATTCAATTAGAATTTTTGTTATTAGAATTTTTACAAGTATAGTTTTTACTAAAGGAAATTTTAGTTATTTAATTGTCAATGAGAGCTTTTATTAATAATCATAAAATTAATTTAATAAACAAATTTTTAAAGTTATTTTATGAAATAAATGAAATACGATTATCAAATAAATAAAAAATATTTTAAATATTTTAACGTTTAAAAAAAAATCAACATCTACTTCTAAAAGCTCAAAATTTTAACTCTTATTAGTAAAAAAAAAAATAGCTCATTCAATCTTAAAAAATTCTATAAAAAAAAAAGCAAACAATAACAAAAATTTTAAAAGGAGTTTGTTGGATTAAACAAACACTTATAAATATTAGATAAACCATACCAAATAAACACTATATATTAATTTCGAGTAGGTGTTCGTTTAATCTTTATTTGAGCTAAATGTCTATTTAGTTCTAATATTTTAAAAGTAATAATGTTACAACACCCCCTAACTCTTTCTTTACTTTTACAAGAATAACATTGCAACAATTTTAGGGACATTAATTAAAAGATATTTATTTACCAAATTAACTCCAAGAGTAAAATGATAACCAACAAGTTTACATTAATTTTTATTTTACTTTTAAGTATTTAATATTTTTAAGAGAAAATTAAGTGCTCATTTCTAGGTTGAGGGAAGTCATATATAATTCAAAACAAGAGGGGAAAAAATGTCACATCCTAATTGAATTTGTGTAGTTCTTTTTTTTTTCCCCTCAATCTAGAAGGAAATTTTTGCAGTTTTCCTTTAAAAAAATATGTTTGAGAAAGGGATTACATGTTTGAGAAAGGATTTTGTAATCTGGTTAATCTAATTGAAGACTAGTTTAGTAACCTGGTGGGTTATAAAATAATTTGGTTTATTATATTAAATAAAAAATCAGTTTTTTGAAAATAGTAGTTAGGTGTTCAATATGTTGCGTTATTAGCAATGTTGTGGGTTTCAAAAGTATATTAATGTATGGGTTTGGTAAATTTTGTTATTAAATTAGTGTAATATAATATAAATAAATAAGCAAAACACTTAAATTTACACAAAAGTGTTAAAAAATTACTAAAATAAAATCTAATGAATTCAATATTCCATACAAGATAAGATAATATGACCATATTATGGCTATGATTAATAAAGTGGAGTTTACCAAGAAATGTTAATAGAAACTCTAAAAGTCAATTAATGATTTTGTTGAATCATTATATAAGCTATTTTTAAAAGTTGTTGTCAAAATAAAAAAAATTATGAAATAAAAATTATAAAGTTTTTGGTAAATACTTTTTTATCATAAAAATTATTAATAAATATTTTTAATATTTCAACTAAAATCTCATCTTACTAAAACATGTAAGCACTTATTCTTTTAGATTGCTCAACTCAATACACACATAGACACTTTTATTTAAAAAAATGGGCGCATATGTGGTTATTATAATCTCGAAAACTAAAGTTTTATTGAATGCTATAAATAATTATTAAAATGTATATTATTTTAATTTAGTTTAAATTTATAATAAAACTTTATCGAAATTTTTTGGTTGCGGTGGAGAAATGGTATAATCGTAAAATAAATAGGGTCTGTATGTTTTTTTCCCCCCAAAAAAAAACTAAGTGCATCTATGTGCACATATAAGAAAATTTGAGGGACTGAAAGTTATTTTATCAAAAGCAAATAATAAATTAACAAGTGCTATATAAAGTGGGTTGGTTTTATCATTGACTTTTTGCTGTTGATTGAACGAACTGCGAAGAAATTTCAGATTCTCTTTTCTATCGAGAAGACGAAGCCATGACTCATATCCTTTTTTTTTAAATTTTCAATATATGATTTGGAATTTAATTAATCTCTATTAATGTTATTGCAATTATTAAACAATTAATTACTAGTTAGCTTTTTCCTTAATTCATTGCTTTCTGATTTTTTATTCGAATCTCACGCGGAAACCAGAGAGAACGCGATCGCGAGAGAGCCGCCGCTCGGAGCGGCAACAAGGGAAAGAACAAAGACGACGGCTTGACTCCCGAACAACGCCGCGAAAGGTTGCCTTTTTTGTGTTTAAAAAAAAAAATTCTTCCCTACGATGTCGTTCTGACTTTTGACTTCTTTTAAAAATTTATTTAATTAATTAATTAAATAAATAAATTATGTTAAAAATTAGGGACGCGAAGGCGTTGCAGGAGAAGGCCGCCAGGAAGGCGGCGCAAGCGGCTGGCGGAGATTCCGCTGGAGGTACAGGCAATAATAAGAAATAAACAAACTGAATAAATGTTCGATTGAGATTCCGCCCGTTGTTTGTGTTTTTCGAGCTTTTTTTTTTTGTTTAATTTTAAATTTATTGTGGTGTTAATAAACAATTTGATGTGGTTGTACAATGTTCTATATTTGCTTTGTATTGATATTTGGATTGGCGTTTAAATGCAAGAATTTAATCGTTGTTGTGTTTATTTCTTGTGTTATTTATTTTTTGCTCTGAGGTAATTGTGATTGCCAACAACTAAAGCAAGAACGGCTTTTTAATAGATTGAGACATGGTTTCATGCTTAGTATTTCGTTTTCTTTCTAGTGCATGGATTGCTTGATATAGATTGATTTATAGATGGGTTTTGTTGTTATAAAAGGTCTATGTTTTCTTTTCTTTTTTTTTACTATTTTGGCTGCTCTAAGCTTTTAATAAGTGGGTGTGAGGTGTTTAGATGAACTCATTTGTGGTCATCCATCCTTTATCATGCATTTATGGAGATGGTTGTTTCTAAATGGAGATAGATATGCACTCAATTAATAGTTGACTTTTAAGTCTATGGTATTTTGTTTACCATAATTATAACTAATAGGATCTAAACTTATGAGAAAAGGTGGGATTTTTAATGCGGTCAGAAACTAGGTTGACTAGGTGAGAAGGAAACCTAGTCCATCCCAATATAAATGTTGTATCATGAATAACTGGGTTTGGCTTCACTGTGTTCAACTCAAATGATTACTTATTTTTCTACAATTATGTAGTAACTGGTGATTGTTGGGCACTCTGATGGCAGTTGACAGAATGGTGTAACTCATGATAGTTTCATGGCTGTCTTAATTTTAGTCGTTGATTTTGTTACTGTTTATATTATCTAGTATGCTTTTCACTATTTCTCAAATGCCTGTGACGGAGTCTTGACATAACCATCTTGTAGTTTTTTAGAAATTAGTGCTACTTTTGTGACATGCTTTGACATAAATGCTAGAAAGATGCAAGCTTTTGTCAATCTTATGCTACAGTTATGTCATGAACATGGGGAGGGGAGTGCATCTGCCTTTCCTTTTCCTTTTTCATTAATTACTCTTTTGGGTATTAGTAATGTTGTAGTTCTAGTGTTGAAACTGCATGGAATTGTCTATGTTGTAGTCTATGTTCGAGTCTAACAGACATTGAGTCTGATTGCTACACTTGTGTGCTTTACTATGCTGCTAGTTGGGCTTTGCTTTCATTCATTGATGTCAGGGTAATATGATAGCTTCAGGTTTTCCAATTTGGGCTATGGTACTGTAAGTAGACACAACAATAGAGCAATAAGTGTGTTATGAAAGAATCTGAGTTTTATCAAAAATCTGCCGAGCTTGTGATAAGTGTTCCACTACTAGTAGTGCCATCCATTGCTGTAAGGCTCTTTTATGGCAATATCAGTGAGGGGTTAGGTAATCTTTGAAGCCAATAAAAAAGGAAAGGCTTGTTTCCCAGTAAATGTGTGGTGCTTGCAATGCGTTTTAGTAACTGTATTGGTCTTGACTTGATATGATAATTTAGGGTAAGTGCTACTAAAAGTTGTAGTAAGCCCTCAAATTTTTATGCTTGTACACCTTTCTATCGCTATAATTCAATTCTATCCTTTGTGTCATTCGGTTTTTCAGCACACACTTGCATCCAAGGTTGTATGTATTTGCATCTAACACTTGTGTGAATTGATTGATGGTTAAATTAGGTCATTTCACTCTCTAGATATCAAATTCTAGTGGGCACAATGTCCTTTTTCTTAGGGTCATCTTTCCAGTATTTCTGAGGTGTAGGCATTTGCACTTTTTGAAAAAGCAGAATGCCAACTCTTTGTTCAAAGGGTTGTTAAAAGACAAACTTTCAACTTAGTAACAAATATTTGTCATTTAGTAACTCTTTGTACAAAGAGTTAGTGATCTGCATTTTAGGAGGGAAAACGGTAAATGGCCAAAACAAAGAAAGAGGGACAACAGAGATGGCAGCATGTACTGTCATTTTTGGCCCTATTATCTCTTTTACTTTTAGCCATTAAAAATTTGAAAAAATAATAAAATATCAGGGGAAATCTAAGCCTTATTCTCCCTTTTTACATTATCCCATTTGCAAACGATCCCAGCTTCAACAATGCGACATTCATTTTGTTATTTATTTTTTTTAAAAGCACTTAGCGACGAATGAAGTTTTTGGTTGCACTGCCAATGATGACGACGCTATTTTCCCCTTTGCACTTTATCCTCCACACCTTGCATTCATGTCTAATGGGGGAACTCTCTAGGTGAACCCCTAGGATATGTAAGTCTTGCTTTTGGTCAATTTCAACGATCTGTCACCCAAAAAAAAAAAATGACGGAGCTGCTGGTGTGGCACTGGCTGACGACAATCATGCCAACGACATCTTATCCCCCTTGATAACCAGCTAAGGATCTCTTTTAACAATGACTCAATAGAGCCATAACCTTGCACTCAACAGAGCCATTGCAACCATGCTGGCGCATCACAAAGACGACAGAGCCACCACCACGACGCTGACATTGTCATCACCAAAGGTTCCATTTAACTCTCTCTCTCTCACTCGTACATAGTCAATTTTTTTAAATAATTTAAAATAAAAAATCTCAATCCTGTGATTTCTGATTTATGATAATTCTATAAAAAATTTCAATTCTGTGATTTATGATAATTTTTGTATAATAAATTGATTTGGAAAAAATTACATAATTGAAATATTGTATTTATGCCTAACAAGTCAAGTTGTAAAAGCTTTGCTAATTAATTCATTAGATTTTTCATAGGATTGTGAATCGGCTCTGTGGTGCTCCTGGCGGCTCCGTTTGTCGCTGATTGTTGGTTTATTTTTTTAAATAACAAAATGATTGTAGTGCTGTTGAAGCTGGAGCTGTTTGTAAATGGGATAATGTAAAAAGTGAGGATAAGGCTTAGATTTTCTTATGATATTTTATTATTTTTTTAATTTTTTTAATGGCTAAAAGTAAGAAAGATAATGTGCTGCTGTTCAGTCGTCTCTCTCTCTTTGTTTTGGCCATTTAGCAGCACTGTTTTAGGAGAGTGTAAAAGAAACAAGGAAATGACTGAAGAGTAATTTGAAGTGGGTGTTATTGTTATTATTTGATATAGAAGGCAAAGTCCATTTTGTTGATTGCATTTCAAATACAAAGGCTTATCACCATTTGACTCATGGTTAGGACACAGTAAATGTTAAAGCAGGGTAAACTTTGTGTAAATCTTCTTGAACTTTCCTCACTTTTGGCCTTCCTTGGAAACCAAAAGTTTTGGCTGGCTTTCATGGTTAAACATCACTTTATATTCAATAAATGATTGTATTCCTTTTGTCCAGGCTTTTATCCCACCATATTTTTCCTTGATGAAAGTTAAATGCAATCTAATGGTAAAGGAGAATGTTGTGGAAGAATGGATCTCCACCATTGAAGGCCAGCCAAAACTATGAATGGTGGTGGTGCATTTGGTTCATTTGGTTTTTAATTTGGTTTATATTTGAATTAAAAGTAGCCAAGCGGAATGATTTTGGTTTCCTTTGGTTCAGTTCTGTTTGAAAAAAGGGAACCAAACTAGTGAAAAATACAAAGAAAACCAAATTTTTAAACTGAGCCGAAATCAATTAAATTTGGGTTCAATATCGAACCCAGAATGACCACCCCTAGTGAGCTGCTCGTTTTAGTAATTATGAAGGGAAATGAAGGATGTAAGGGAAATCTTTTGGGGTTTTTGGCACTTGTATAGTCATAGAGGGCCTAGAGGCACACTAGGGTGTGGGGCGAAGGGGCATTGGAGTGCAACGAAGTTGGAAGTGGAAACTGTTATCTTATGTGTATTTATAAATATACAGGGATTTGCTTATTATTACTTATTTAATATTCTTTCCATTCACAATATGTTGACTTATGTATATGTACAGCTATTCTCATACACTGATTCTCATATACTCTCTAATTTCAAATGTAAAATATGGGCCTTAATTTTTAGCCTTTGTTTGAATCCAATGGCTGAAAAGAAATTGGTTAAAGTCAAACAACTCTCAGTACCCACTTCAGTGTTATTTTGATTATTCCAATTGTTGAAATGTGAAAGCATACTCTTTTTTTCAATAGATTTAATTAGAGAATTTGTATGGTTGTGCTGGATTGTTTGGAAGGCATACTTGTGCTGAGCTGATAAAGTTCGGCTGTTCCTGACTGTCGAAATGTATTTGGTTCTTTCTCTGTGAGAAGCAATTAGAGGTCATTATTTAGAAATTTGATCTTAGTAGTTGTGACCTTGCCTAATGACACATCTTCTGGACGTTTTGCAGTGGCAAAAAGTCCTAAACATATATGCTTTAAATTGGTTTTAGTGTTACCTATGACAGTTTTCTGGGTTTTCCAGAGGTTGAAGCTGATTTATACACTGCTTTATTCTCATTGGTCAATCAATAGATCAATTGCTCTCCTTACATAGATGCCATCATATCATGTGCTTGATATGCATTAGCATGATTCCATACTCAGGAGTTATTAGATATTTTCTAAAACAGCCGATTGCGTGTTATATATATATATATATATATATATATATATTACTTGCCATCGATACACTCTGGTTCCAACTGTGGTTCCAACATTTTGGTGTATTGACTGCATATGTAATTAGAAGCACTGTTCTTACTTTGCTGCTGAATCAAGCTTAATTTATAGAATCTCAATGCCCATTTGTTTCAAATTAGTACGCCTTGTGTTAGATTGTTGGAGAAACCATTAGTGTATATAAACTTTCTTCAATTCTAACCAAAGTACAAGTATGACAAGAAATTTTCTTTTCTTAAGCAGTATCTGTTACATTTTCTGTTATTAGTAACAAGTTTTTTGTTATTGGTAACAATAATTTCATTGTATTTGTGCAATATGTGCTAGGCAATATTTACGATAACATGTAATAATAATATTGTTACTAATAATGAAAAATTTGTTACTAATAACAGAATTGGGATGGATGTTACTTATAGAAGCTGCAATGTAGTCGTAATGTATTCAAAATTGTGAGAGAAAAATACGACAGAAATTATAAATTGGCCTTCTAGGTTAACCAAGAAGCAAACTTCAAACTTTTACCTCTTCGGAAGTACCTACAGGGAATATATATATAAATGATAATGAGTGTAAATGTGGTCAGCTTTGTATTCAAATTGCAAATGGATGTTGATATGGCTCTTACTTTTACTCCAATTGAACAAGCACGCTAGAATAATTCAGATAAAATATTCATGTGACCGCATTTTCCAATTATGTTATATATTTGTTATAACTATTTTGTCAACCTCAGTGTTTTGGTTTGCTTAAACAATTTACATTTGGTCATTTCTTAATAACTCAAATGAAAATGACGTTTTTTGTTCAATATTGTATCTGTTGATGGTGTTTTTATCAAAGTCTCTACAAACGTAGAGTTTTAAAAAGATGATGGTAATTTCTTTTTATATTAAAAAAAAATTGTCTGAACAACTCTTTGGATAAAAATTATTAAAATAAAATAGCTATAGAAAATAAAAGAAATTTTCCTTCAATGTCAAACTTGCAACCCGATTTAATTTAAAATATAATCATTTTTTTTAAAATAGTATTGTTCAATTAACGTGCCACCCACGCCACTCACGAGGCACGCTATGCATACATTCCCCATTGCTACTAATTTTATCCTGCAACTCCGATTCTTCATAAAATATATTATAGGATTATAATATAGTTGAAGGACACACAGTAAAGGGATTGGATCTAGGTCTATACATGAAAAATTATATATATATATATATATATATATATATATGAAAATATGTTCCCTTACATTTGGAGATGGAGATTAAAATCTAGTTTATAATGGACAGTTTAAGAAAATTCACAACTCCAGCTCATGAGAACATTTTAACAAAAGTTTACTACAGCAGAAGCTTAAAGAATGCATGGCTTATGGGCTTGTTATAATCAATCGGCGGTAGCTTGAAGGTAGGAACTATTTATCCTGTTATAATTTTGACTAAATTGCAGCTAGTTAATATTATGTGTCCAAAAAGTTATACTTTCTTTTTAACTTTTACTTGTTTAAATACTTTTGATACTTGATTCAGTTAAAATTTTATCTTATTTGGTATTTTTAATTATATAAAAGTATCTTTAAACATATTTTATTTGTGTCAACATTCCGTCAGCTTTCAATTTCTCTAACGTTTTTCTATATTAACATATGAGTCTGAAAGATTCTTTCCAACTATCCTGAGCATTTTCCCTACAGTGCATATAGTCTTTATTTAGAACCAATTTGACCTTTTTATTGGCCAACCTGAACACTTTGTTTGTCATGCATGTATTAGTAACTGGCATACAAGACAAATAATTAAATAATGGCTTAAAAATAAGCGATCGGCAAAAGCAGTAAGTGTTTAGACACTTTCCATGTTGCGGTGGAGCTGTTGCAGTTGCTTCTTGGAGAGTTTATAATTATAATAAGTGACAAATTAAGAAAAAAAAATGCACATTTTGTCATTGAAGAGACATGGCTGCTGAACAAACATGTCTTAGGTCCTCGGACTGGACATATGTCAAAGAGGATTGAATATGCGCACACAAAGCAGGCTAGAAACTCACATAACCGCAAGCCACACAGCTAATTTTAACGAGTTTTTGCTGCTAGAAAAAAGCACATTCACACTGAATGTTCATTTTCATCATGAATAGTGGCATGACTAGAGTAGAGAGCTAAGTTTTTCTTGAGCTAAACATAATAACTCGAGAAACATTCAACTCATTATCTAATTGTTTTTAGTAGAAACCACCCGGAGTAGCAGCTTTTGGTGGGTCGCTCTAGTGGAAAATGACTCAATCTTGACTCAATTTTAATTGACAGAAAAGATTAGTGGTCATGGGTTTGCAACCACAAAGCTATTGACACGTGGAAGTGCCCGATTCATAGCTAGCTAAGCAGCATGCTCTTTTCACATGTTCCTTTCACTCACCAAACTTATGCGGTGTCTCATAGAGCCCATTGGCTTGGCCAACAATTTAATATTTTTCCCCCATCAATCATCAAACCGTCAGCTTTGTCACGTCTAGCAATCATTAAATTAATCGAAGTCGTGGTGATGATGATGATTGTGAGTGATTATAACTATAGCAACATTGATAACCACGTTTATGTTAATATAAAATCAAAAAGTGCCGCGGTCGGTATTTATTAATTAAATTTTTAAATAAGATTTACATGTATTGGGGAAGTGAATAATTGATGATCATGATGATCGATGGGAATAGGTAAGTACAACTTAATTTTCGCAGTAAGGGGATAACATTTTCTGATGTATGTTCCAAGAAACTTTGCTGGCTGCCTACGTATTTGCTATTTAAGTAAGGATATGGTGGAGAGTCACATAATATATTTTTTTTGTTTTTTACTTTTTTTTTTCTTTTTTGGGTCATTGGAGTGCAAAAGTATTAGCTAGTTCTTTTCAAGTTTGATAGGGTGAGTAATTTTTTAAGCATATTTATTTAGTTAGTTATTTAAATTTGAATCTTAAGATAGGCAGGTGTTAGAAAAAAGTATAAAAATGTAAAAAATCATAAATTTCAATGTGCTACGAAAACCAAAAACAAATCATCTTTTATAACTAATTACTTCTAAGCAATAAATCTCCATTTTACAAAATTTGAATATCACTGTTCGAATTTCATAATAACCAATAATTTTCTTGGTAGTATATTTTTATGGTATCACCCTTATTTTTAAATACAATTTATTTATATTCATTATAAATTAAATAAATAGTATAAATAAAAATTATAATAAAAAATTTAAGTATTGCAAATAAGAAATTTATGTTATTTTTCTTGCACTTTTTGTTATTTTATATATTTATTATAAGAAAATATTTATAAAATAATAGAAAATATAAGAAAAATATTTTGTTATTAATTTTTTATTTACATCAAAACATATATCTCTAGTTTTTAATACTTAATTTCTTAATCTAGTTTCCATTCATATGATTTATTTAATTTATAATACATATGAATAAAAGTGTATATGAAAATAAGGATAATATTGTAAAATTATGCTATTATGAGGATTTTTAGTTATTATAAAAAAGTATGAGGTAATTAATTGGTATATATTAATTTCAATAAGGGAAAATTGACAGTCCCTCTAAAGAAAGTGTGTAAGGAGTGCTTTTATTGTAATTTTTTTTAAAAAAAAAAAAAAGCAAAGATGATTATCATCTCATGGGCATTAGTGATTAATCAATAGATAATTAAACATACAAGAATTACATTCTATTAATTGAGGACAATAAAATAGGCCTCATTCCCACCTTATTTGATGTAGATTTAATTAGAGGTTAAAGAAGATTTTGTACAATTCTAATGGGGAGGAGAGTGTGTTTTTCAATTTAAAAGCCTTGTATTAGGATCCGATCCCCTTAAACACGGATTCACTTCACGTAGAGTTGAATGGATGGCTTGTTTTTAGATGTACATGACAATTATTTGGACCCTTACATTAAAGTTTAATCTTTTAGATCAATTTGTAAGTCAACCTTTTAATTGAGTACTTCGAAAATACGTATTAAGAGAGATTCAACATCAATAATACATAGAAGCTTATAAACCTAACTCATATTTTCCTCTAAATTGTATTCTTTTGTGAGATATTCTCCTCAATTCTCTTATCACATACAAGTCGATTTTTTTAATGGTCATTATTACATTGTAAAATAGTGTGCCCACTGTTACACAAGTCTAATTCTGATACTATGTAAAACCCCATGATGTAACTCATGCTGAAAAAACTAACTCCAAAATTGAGGGCAATCTCAATCTTATATTATATTACGAGATATTTACCACAATAGAAGATTTGCAATTTCTCTGTATACATCAAAATGTGCATATGAGGATGATATTTGATGAGAATGGTCATGGGTGGGTATATACATGAATGTGATTGTTATTGATTCTAACTTAAAGAGAGATTCTCTTCCTTGACAAAACCATAGAATTTTAGTAATATTGAGCTAGAGAAAAGGGGAAAGAGTTAGTGGTGTAAAAGAAAAGATGGAATCATTCGCACCAGGAGGATTCCACTTTGATGCAGTTGTTTTCATCTTTTGTACGCTAATCAAATTAAAATGTTGTTCTTATCTAACTTTATATATGTGGGTCACATGTATAAAGAATATATCATCTATCTGTGGGCTATTGTAGCAGGATGACAAAGGGGAAAGTAAATTTAAAAGGGTTTGGCTTATATGAAAGAAAGCAGCTGCCTAGTGAAAATAATTGAGAAAACCTAGAAATTAAAAAATGAAATTAAATAAAGGGCCAAAGGGAAGTTGTTTAGTCGAATGCCGGGGTAGTTGCACCAGCCTTAGTCCTGTTGCTTTGCGTTTTGATAGTCAGCTTTTAGGCTTCTAAAGATCATTTTTTAAATGCGTATTTGAAACTTTAACTAGAAGTTTAAGTTAATAATATCTAATTCTAATAAAAGATATTTTTTAGTGCAACGGCATATCATATTACTCGTACAACTATTTAATAAATTTTATCACGTATATATTCATTTAAAAATGATTAATCATGAACATGTTCAAAGACAATCAAGAGAATAAATTTAAAACATATAATATATGCATAAAAATTCTTTACTAAACTATGTTCTCATGAGTATTTAAAGATCTTGTGTCATATGTCTATTATTATTGCTTATACATGGTTTAAATTTATTCGTGTTTTATTTTATTAACAACCAATCACTTGCATGCTATTAAAATATATCAAAACTGGTGCAATCATTATCAAGTTTCTTGTGTGTATCTTTTCTACCTGAGATAGATAAATAACAAAGTTCATATTTCTACTATATGTTGTAAGTTCGTGAATGCACATATTTCTATATAGGCATTAAATCGAGACAAATAAAAAAGTCAAATATTGCTGACTTGTGTCCTATATTAGCTAGGAAAACAAAAATACTTAGGCTAATAAGTAGGATAGGCCATTCTACCCAATAGATTAGTCTTTTGGATTGAATACTTAGAAATCTTAAACCAAGCCCTTCAGCAATTAGTATAAAAATTAAACCTTAGTAGATAGGATATGACGGTGGAACAACTCAGATGTATGTCAGACGAAATGACTAGAGTTTGGTGGTGGTTTCATTTGAGGGAGTTGAGTCGTGTTCCACATTGACTAGTAAAAGCGAGATACTTAGGTTAGTGTGTCAAATGAAAGGGCAGGAGTTCAGTGGTGGTTTCATCTAGGGGGTTATTGAGTTGTGTCTCATATTAGCTAGTAAAAAGGAGATACTTAGGTCAATAAGTAGGATATGTCACTCCATCTAATAAGTTAGTTTTTTGAGTTGAATACTTAGAAATTCTAAACCAAACCCCCAAACAAATATCCTCATAACTATGTAGCTAGAAATCTCATTGTTAAATCTTATTTTGAAATTGTGGACATGATATAGGTTTTATTTGAGTGATTATTTTCCTTAACGATCCCTTTTCGCTAAAGTAAATATATTAGATTAACAGATTGTAGCTAGGTTAGTGCATTATTGAAACCGTGTCACCAAGACATTTTCCATGTAAACAGTTGACAGGGAAACAAAAGTCTCTCTGTCTCATATGTTATTATTCATCAGATAAATATATGCAATACTCATCACGTTATAAAAATTAAAAGTGCAACTAGATCTGTTGCTTATGCAATGTACCTTGTGTTTGTGTTTGAATATATATATACACACACACACATACACGCACAAGTTAAACAAATATACCTTTTGTGCGTCAGCTATGTCTGCATTTTCTCGACCTTTGATTCAAAACCCTCTCACTTGAGTTGGCAACCTATAAACAAACCCCCCCCCCCCCCACCCCCAAAAAAAAAAAAACAAAACATACATATATATATACAAATTATTTTTTTTTCATCAAAGCTTTGCCATTTCATCACCAATCGTAAATTAAATAGCAGACAAGCAAAGCCAAGAGGTAGGTTTTGAGCTATATAAAACATAATATTAAAAAAAATACCTTAGTTTTGGTGACATCTAAACTGGCCAACAAAGCAAAATATTTATCTCTATCCAACTAGCTGCCCTTTTAATTTTATCAAATCCTTATCTTCAGTGCTGGCAATCTATTACATATATGTAGAAGAAAACTAAAGCAAGGTTTGTCATAAGCTCCATCGTACGTTGTTACCGCTTAAATGTTAAGTTTTAATTAATAGAGTGATTAGTTTCTTAAATATGGTTTCAAATCAGCTTAATTCTGATCAGCTAAGTGTTTAATTCATCCCCTCCCTTCTTTATCACGTGATTGTATTCGATATACGATCAAATCATAAGAGAATCTTGATCCTTATGTTAAACTATATAACAATTTTTTTTTTCATTTGTTGTGATTGATTTAGTGGTTTGTGCTTCAAGAAGTGTTTTAGAAACTAAAATATTATTATCGAGTACTTATTCTTTCTTCAAATTAGTTATAATATTACAGTAAATTGATATTACAACCAAAAGACCATTGGAAGTATAAATTCATACAAAACTATAAATAATAATAGCATAGTTCGTTCTATCGAACAAAGTTTTTACGTACAAGCTAAGCATTATTGTCAATGCATTACTTGATGATCATGGTAAATTAGGTCCTTGTACATATACTCCATGTCCATGGACCAAGCATATATGATTCTGTTATGTAAGTTTCCACACGTTTAATCCTTCTATTTCAACATTAAAGCAATAGAATAGGATCATCTCTTAATTTTAACTCTATTAAGATTTTAAAGATTTACTACCATGTATTTTTTAGTGGCAGTCTATGGATAAGATTTGATTTCAATTTTTTTTTTATTGATCAACTACCAATGCACTTGAGTTATTTATTTTCTAAATGATTTATTTAGGAGAGAATCCTGATCCTATAAAGTAGTAGTGATGTATGGAGAGATGCATTTTATTTATTTATTTATTTTCCTTAAGACCTAGAATACATGAAAGGAATAAACAAAGTGATCAGAAAACTGGGGTTTTGGTGAGGAGATCAAAAAGACAAAAAAAAGAGCGAGAGAGAGAGGGAAAAAAGAAAGAGAGAGAGAAAGGAAAAGCAACATTCAGAAACATGGGCTTGTGCTTCTGCTTAATTTAATTACTTATATCATAAATATATTAGAGAGCTGACACATAAGACCAAACCATGTGCTTGTTCTATAAAATAAAATAGACAAAACAACAACACTACTGCACCAACTTAATTAATTAATTGGTCTAAGTAGTTAACCCTAAGTTACAAACGGCGAGCTCTTTGCCTTCGGAATCTGCCTTCTCTCCTTGTGGAATTAAAGTGTATTTTCCTATCTTGGAATATCTAATTAAGCAATGTGTAATTTACTGAATGAGATAGCTTAAAATGGCTGCAAACTAACACCACCCAATTGGAATCCTAATCATTTCGGGTTTTAAAATTTTGCAGGCGGAGAAGAAGATGCATGGTCCATATATTAATTGTCCCTACTTTTTATTTTTTTAAGTATTTTTTAAATTCTTTTTTGCTTGATGTGGATGGAGATGCCCAAGTGTCTCCAAACCCTTCTCAAAAGACAAAATTAAAGTAGGGTGATACCCCTAGGAAAGCTGAAGAATTTAATATATATTTATATTACCACGTAAAAGGCTTTGGTCATTTTTTTATTACTTAGATCTATAGAAAGACAGCCATGATTTCCTCTCTTTCTCAAAAAGAACATATATAATAGTTCGCTTAATTTGGTATATGTTAAGGCCCATTCAAACGTAATAATTATGTTGATGATAATGTTTATAATGTTCAAACTAATTACACTAATTTGGGGTCTCATCTCATTATCAGTAATTGGTCAGTACCAATTATGAATCAGGTCGGCCGCCAATTTGTGGTTAATAAATTATAAACATTAGACGACCATGCAATTAGCAAACAATTATACTCTAATTAATATGTTCTTTTAATCATTTGTAATTTACATCTTAAAAGAAAAAAGATAATCATTTAATCTTGTAATGACATCAATTAGAAGGAACTGGAAAGTAAAAAGAAGAATAACCATGTGGGTGTTTGAAAAATTCACATGATCATGAGAGAAAAAAAAAGATGCAATATAATTAAAGTGATGACAAAGCAAAGGTAATGAGGTTCTTGTATTTTAGTCACTATCATAGTAGAATATCCACCAATCTAACGAACTTTAGCTAAAATGCCAGATAAGTCAAGAAGAGATGAGCTGTCAAGTTCTAATTGGTTATTGTCGGCGAAACAAACCACTTATTCGAAAATGGCTAGCACTAATATGGCTTAGAGAAAATGGAAGCCGGTAAGTGCCTAAGTGGTAACCTTATATTCTTTTGAACAAGTATAGATCTGACTCAGCAGATAACTTCAATTGTTTTGTGTAATATACTAGAGTGTATAGCTAGGTTCCCTTCTCCTTTAATTAATTTAATTTTAATTTATTTCTCTTAGCTTTTCTGAATACTATATATATTCCATAGTTTCTTGACTTTGCATCATTCCTATCTCTCTTTATTGTTTCATCATAAAAATTGTATCAACACTTTTCCTAAAATGGAAAACTTCATGCACAAGGAAAATTACCCGTCTTATTTTCATGGATTGGCAACAGGATCCAAGTTCGCTGGTGACCAAGTCACTTGGGGTGCGTTAAGTAATGCTTCTTGTCAAGATGATTCGAGTGCGGAGTCTAGTTCATCTGCAGAAGAGGCCAGCGGTGCCAATTTGATTAACAACATTCCTGGATTTGTTAAACGGGATGTTGTAAAAGACAAAAATTCGTCCATTCCATTTGTTTCAGGATTTGATTCTGTTCCTGTAAATTTCCTGGAGTCTTTTCCAAAACTAAACCAGCAAGCTGCTGCAAATCAAGTTTCTGATCAACCACCTTCTTCTCCTTCCTCGCTATCGAATTTCCCAAATTTAACTTTGTTTTTGCAGGGATCTCCCATGTTAAACCCTTCAGCTGCAGCTGATGATGATTCACTTGGCAATAAGGACACTTCATTTGATCAGTTGCCACAATCAAGTAATGAATGGCTGAAAATGAATCAGAGCTTGGCAAATTACTCTTCCAAGGGTTTTAGTGATTACTGGCTCAGCACAACCAAGACACAGCCAATGAAATACACAGGAAGAAAATTGCAGAATCAGCATCATGATCAAAAGTGTAATTCCTTTGAGGCCACGGCGATGGCTTCTCCAGGAAAGCTGTTCAGGGGAGTGAGGCAGAGGCATTGGGGGAAATGGGTTGCAGAGATAAGGCTTCCGAGGAACAGAACAAGGGTTTGGTTGGGGACTTTCGACACGGCCGAGGACGCTGCAATGGCTTATGACACAGCTGCATACATGCTGAGAGGAGAATATGCTCATTTGAATTTTCCTGAGCGGAAGCATCAACTCAAGGCCAATTCTTTGAATGGAAACACAGCTGCTCTTCTTGAAGCGAAGTTGCAAGCATTATCTCATCAAAAGCCTAATAATGACCAGCAGCAGCAGCAGAAGCAGGCACCAACAACAAAGAAGAGTAACATCTCTCATCATGAGAACGCATCAAACACAAACAAAAAACTCAAAGGAATATTGGAGAGCAAAGGAGTCATTGCATCTAATCATCAAGAGCTTGTGATGGAAAATAAGAAAACTCGTCATCATCAAGAGGTGTTATCAGATGTGGATGCTGTTCAGTTAAGTAGAATGCCCTCATTGGATATGGATATGATCTGGGACTCTCTTTTGGTCCCTGATTCATGACAACAAGCTAGCCTTTATTTTTTATTTATTTACTTTTTTTTTTCTGGGGGGAAATAGGGTACATTTCATTAGAAGTTTATGTGCTTATTATTATTATTATTATTATTATTATTATTATGAATAGCACATACTTGAAACCAAATTTTTCTTTCTCTAGTATCCTAGTAATTTGGTAATATTCCATTAATAATTATCATATATTGTAGGACCTGTCTCTGCAAATTTCTCCATGATGTTTTAATTTTTTGCCTGATTGAAGGTGATCTCTATTAAGTCATTTTTTTTTCTCTTTTTCCTAATTCAGTTTCTGGTAGTTTTGACAATATTGTTTATGTATTCTGTTTTTGGAATTTAAGTAAGAAATTGAAAGCAGAAGAGATTTAGCTGTAGATTTGTAGTAGCTCCCAGTTTGGAATGTGGAAGGTGGCTTCATGGCCTTTCTTTAAAGTCAAAAGGCCTAGATTAAAGAGGGAAGTGATTGAGTTAGATTGGGACCTTTTTGGAACAAGTTATACTAGGTGTAGAAAAAGAAAAGAGAAATATAAGAGAAATTTACCCTCATTTACTCAGGCACTTTCTCTCTCTTTTTTCTTTATTTCTCTCATCTTTCTTTTATTTTTCTCCACACTTAGTATTTTTCTTTTGAAACTGTATTTGTATTTCTTTTTAATTTTTTATGAGTATATTTAGGTGTCATTTGGTGTGATTATGACAACTTTCTAAGTTTCTATTATCATAAAACAATTATTCAGATAAGCACCTAGGTTTTTATTTATTCGTTTAGCCTCACAATCATTCATTTTATCTCCACTTATGAAGTATGGTTCAAATTCTAATTTTTTTTTTTTTGTTTTCAATACCAGAGTTTTTACCATTTCAAATAATTGAAACGCACAAATCACTACTTAAGTTATCATGAACAAAGCTGTTATTATAATTTTATAATTTTTAAACAATTTTCTTTATTCTGCAATCAAATTTTAAGACGTGTAAAGAACAAAAAATTAATTTAAATTTTATGATAAATTAAAAAAAAAAAGAAAATTTTTTTTTGAATGTCCCATAGAAATCGGCGACTTACGTTTTCATTTGTATTTGTTTTAGCAAAGATTATATCAGTCATTCTACATTTACCAACAAAATGTAATGCGTATAATAAGAAAAATAATTTAACAGCTAGAAAAGCTAACAAAATTCCATTATCGAAAAACCAAGTCCAACGAATACTGGGAGTCCAATAGCAAATTAAACATACCGCATGGCAAATATATATATAAAGTGCCATTGTCCTTATTTTTTTAATAAGAAACACTATTAAATTATATGACTTTATAATTAATTGAATATTGACTTTATTAAATTACGTGACTTAATAGTATAACATAATGAGAGCACCCACATCCTCTCTCTCTCCCTCTCTCTCTCTCTATATATATATATATATAATACCTTATTTCTGTGTGGTGTTGAACAACAATATTTGTAATTATGCAATGTTTTTAATATCTTTAAATATTTATAACAATTTAATTAATTTATATATATATAAATTAATATAATTAATTCAATATATTGAAATATGTAATTTTTTTATATTTTAGTATGTATTCTCACTTTAATAAAGTAAAAATGTCGATATTGGAGAAGACTAGAAAAGCCAATAAAAAAAGAAAGAAAAAAAATAATTAAATACTTTAATTATTCCGTGAAGATTTATATCAACTTATCAGTTGGATTACTACGGGCTAGTTTGGGATTGCGGAGGCTGATGAAATAAGCTGCTTATACTGTGCAGATGAAATAAGCTGTTGATTAAAAAAGTAACTTGATGTTTGATAAAATGTGTTGTTGCAGTTGCGGTGGGTTTGAAAAATAGAATATATATGTTTGGTAAATTTTATTACGAAGTGCTGTTTTATTTATTATATAATGATCAAAATAGACATAAGTTTTAATTATTTTTTTATTTTTAGAGTATGTTTAATAAATTATTTAAACATATTTTTTTCTTAAATATGTAAAATTATATTAAAAGAACTCAATTAAAAAAATTTAAAGAACTTCGTAATTTGTTATATAAAATATGATAGAAATAAAGGTATGATTTATATATTAAGGTTTATGGATAAGTATGATATATTTGTCTTTTTATTAAAATCCAAGGTTATAATAGAGATTTTTAAAAAGTGTGGCAGCTTATTGAATAAGCTGCTTATGAAAAGCAACCCTTTACCTGCTTTTAAAAGCTGTTGACAAAATGGAGAAAATTATGAAATAAGTTACTTTTACAAAATTTACCAAACAATATTTTAATAAAAAATTATGAAATAAGTTTTATTGGAATTTTTTTAACTCATTTCTCAAAACCTCAAATCACTCATTAAATTATATGGTTTTATTTTTTTATATTAATTTATTTCAAATTTTTTTAAAATTGAATACTAATAATTTAAGATTTTCATGAAAATTATATTGTCAACGTTGAAACTTTATAATATTTTATCTCTCAAACATTAATAACTCTTCCAATATACGACACACATTGCGACGCAAACTGCATGAAAGAAATAAATAAAAGTTCTTCATTTTTTTCAAATATATTTGTAACACCATCCTATTACCGTTTTTGTTATATTTCTATTTGAATTAAAGCTTAACATCTTCCTTTATTTATTTCATTTTAATAAATATAATTTTGAAGTATTAGAGGAAACTAATTGACAAGACACAGTAACTATCCAACAATAACCATCCAACTTACATATTTTTATGGCCATAACTCATTTAATTTAAGTATCACAGTGACCTCGCCTAGCAAATTTTGCTGGCAATAGTTGCGAGTAGAAGTCGGTTAAGAGGAGATGTGAGGTTTTAACCAATTTATATATTTTGTAGTAATATCAATAGATAGAGATGGCATTGATACTTGGCAAGAGCCGGCAGAAATTTGATCCTGCTTGTAACACCTCAATTCTACTAATAAAGTATTAAAGTGAAATTGGAGTAAAATTGTATTTCATCACTCTCGTCTCTAAAATCATCAAATTCATATCCAACAATAAATATTCTAAACCTCCAAAAAATAATAAGCAATGAAAGAATAAATCCTCAAGTAAATATCATCCAATTTATATATTTTGTAGTAATATCAATAGATAGAGATGGCATTGATACTTGGCATGAGCCAGCAGCAATTTGATCCTCCTTGTAACACCCCAATTCTACTAATAAAGTACTAAAGTGAAATTGGAGTGAAATTGTATTTCATCACTCTCGTCTCTAAAATTATCAAATTAATATCCAATAATAAATGTTCTAAACCTCCAAAAGAAAATAAGTAATGAAAGAACAAATCTTCAAGTAAATATCATCCAAAAGAAAACTAAATTATTAATGTAACATAAATCCCCAAAAGAAACCAAGTTCTTACTTTTCCTCTTAAGGCCTCAAGCTCACATTATCTAACTCTATCTACAAAAATGTAATAACATGGGGTGAGCTATCAACTTGGTAAGTAAACTCATGTACAATACTAAAAATCGTTAAAATATAATTTAATAAACTTTATTAGATAATAATAATAATAATAATAATAATAATAATAATAATAATAATAATAATAATAATAATAATAATAATAATAATAATAATAATAATAATAATAAGGGAATTTACCTTTGTAAATCATCATTTCGCAAAAATAAATTAAAATATCATAAAGTCATTTAAATCCTTTAAATATAACAATAGCATTTGAAACACATAAAACATAATTAGTTTTTTAAACACATAAAACGTAATTAGCTTTTTAAACACATAAAACATAATTAAATTTTTGAACAAATAAAATATAATTAACTTTTTAATACACATAAAACATAAATTAGCTTGTGCTACATAGTATCACCTGTAGACTTGGTGATTCGGCCATATAATATCATTCAAGTACTATACCTTGCGAAAATCATTAATATCAACATCAACATCGTATGTACACATAATCCAGCTAACCTTCCATAACATAACATAACATAACATCATTATAGACAATGAGCCAAAACATTTAAAATCATCCTTGAACTTTTAACTATTTGTAAACTTTCGTAAATTGTATTTAAATAATTGATAATTACTTCAAAGTATTTTACTTAAAACAATTTAATAAAAGTTTTCATTTTTAAAATAATTTATGACACAAGTTTTTAATATATAAAGTATTGTTATAAATAAATCTAAATAATGATTTTATTTTAACAAAATATTGTATTAGACTAAAACAATTCATTTTTATATACTTTTTATTCAACATAATACATACCTCAAATTAAAAGTAATTTAAAAGTAAAATATGTGTACTATATATGAATTTATTTATCTTGATCCTCAACAATAAAGAATAATAACTTCAACCTCGAGCTTAATCTCGTCCTAAAACATCAAAACACACCTTATCAATATTACTGCTCATTCTGACCTTGATATAAATCCAACATAATCAAACCTAGTTGTAAGTACTAAACCATTAAAGCTAGTCTACACTTAACCTTCTTATACAAGCTAATTTTTACAAGCTAATCCTAAGTTAGAAAATTGTAAAATCAAAGAAGAGAAACCATAAACATGTGCAGCATTTCATGTAAAAATTCAAAAAAAAATGAATAAAGGTCAGAAACATAATGCAAAAGGAATTTTACTTGCACATGACCACACTATCTAGCAATGATAAAAACAGAGGCTGCTGAATTAGAAAATTTGTAAAATATTTAATAGAACTCATAAAATTTAGACCACTTAATTTAACAGTAGTAGAAATATCAAGAAACAATATATCAACTTTCTAGAATTTGTGAAAATGTAAAATTATTTTAAATAAATTTATATTAAGAGACTAGCAAACCTGTCCAGAAACATTCATGTTTATGTTTTGCACTTCAAAAATCCATAACTTAATGCTCACTTAATGAAAATTAGTTAAATAAACTTTAAATCATAGAGGATTCATAACATTATATGAATATTATTTTTATAGATCATTTTAAAGCCTTTTAACAACCTAAAATAATCTTATCTTTAGCCATAGCAATTCTAGAAAATAATTTCCAGAACTGCAGCAGCCTAACATAACGATTTTTATTAATTTTTATACTAAATCAAAAATTATGAAATTAAACATATTGTAAGTAGACTTGAAAAATTGACATAATTTTCAGAGAGCATTTGGATAGTCAAAAAAATTAGAGAAGTTAGACATGCAGCTGAAAATTGGAATTTTCTAGCGCCACTATTCCAACTTTAAAAATTCACAATAAATTGGTTACTTGGAATCTCTTTGCACAAAATACATCATTGAAAACCTTAGATGTCTAGTTTAATTTTATGAAAATTTTTGTGCAGAAATTGAATAAAAAATAAAGGGAAAACAATAATTAAATCACAGTATTCATGCCTACCAAATCATTTATGATAAAAAGAATAATGCATGCATTCATCATCAAACACATAAGATTAGAGAATATGGATTAGAGAAGGATAATTACCTTAGAAATTCTTTCAAACGTGCATAAAAAAAAACCCTAGAATTATTTGCTTTTATATGGTTATTATGTTAAAGAATTTTAATTGTAGGAAGATAATGAAGAGTTTAAGTTCTATAAAAATTATTACTTTTGTAAAAATACATTATACGATTATAAGATAAAGATGATATTCTTTCATAATTTATTTATTTATTTTAAAAAATATAAATAGATAAAAGAAATATACTTTATCTCAAATAGTACTAATTAAAATCGATTAACACAAACAAATGGCAAATAATTAAATAGGTAATCAATCATAAACAACAAAAAAGGAATGGGTATTACACTCCTTCCCATCCAAATGAAATAACGAAACAATAATTTTTTCGACGTGATAGACTAATGTAGAAAAATTCAATAATTTTGCAATACTGATATGCATTTAAAAAATTTGTGTTTTAATTTTCATAACAAATTTGATATGTTGTAAAATAGGTAACTATGCGTTTGGTGCCCTTTTTGATTTTCTGTTTTCCGTTTTTTGAAAAAGAAATATATAAAATTTGTTTGGTAGGATCATTTAAAAAAAAGCTACAATATTATAAAACAAATCATTTTTGTTCTTTAAACTTTATAAAGAAAATTAGAGAATGCCATATTGATGTTCTCCAATTTTCATTCTTTGTTGAGAGTGTGAATGGACCGCACAATTTGACATTGTGGCATCCTTTGCCAATGAATGCGTGGGTCGAACGAGAAATATGTTATGTATATAATGATAATAAATAAATAACATTAAAAGAAAATTATGTTTATTTGATATCTTACAGTGGGATCATCCATTTTAAATTTTTTTTATATTATTTTAAAATCAAAATTGATAACACTTTTCTAAATATTGTTGAAAATATATCAATAAAAATGTTACATTCTCCTAGATAATATTAACAATATATAAAAATTATAAAACGATTTTATATTTTTTCAAACATTATTATGTTATAAATAAAATTTATTTACGTAATTAAAATACAATATTATTTTAAAGCACACAATAAGAACTATTTTTTAAAATAAAAATAACTTTCTTATATATATTTCTAATTGATTATAAAAATACAATTAATCATGATATTTTAATTAAAAAATTTATATCATAACATATTTTTATTGTGTTATGCTATTTTAAAATATTTAATTTTATATTTTATTCTATAAGATAATGTTTATAATAATAGAAGACATTTTTAAATAAAATAATTACACTCAATGATAATAACTTGCACAAAAAAAAATATAATGCAGCCATTAAAAAATTATTAAATAAAAAAAAATTTTATTTTGTCTCACTATCCTCACTTTCTCAAACGAACAACCAAATACATTCATTTTTTATATGCTATTTTAAAACAAACTACTAAACACATTTTAACTTTTAAAATTATCATATCAAAAAGATCATTTTCCTTCTCTAAAATAAGAATATAAAACACCAATTAAAAAACAATACCAAACGCATCTTATAGTTTGTTGATAATTTTTTAATGTTGGGTACTCGACTTGTATGATTTTCATTCTTATAAAGTTAAAAAAATAAAAAAATAAAAAAATAAAAAAGCCGTCCAAAAATGCAATTCACACTTAAAAGAAATTAACAAATTCAATTTCTAGTCAATGCCTAGTAATCAAGAGTAGAGATTAGAAACCCAGTTAACAATTAATTAAGAATTTTTCATTCCCAATATATTTAGTTATTAATTCTGAGCTGTCTGATCAAGTCTCAAGATTGGCACTTTCAAATATATATTGAAATATTGCATTATTAGGCAGTAATAAAAGCTATGATTGTCATGCAAGTTAACTTAATTTTAAGAGAACCTCAAACTATCAGATGCGCTGGAATTCACAAAAGAACGTGTGTATGACTTTCAAAATTCTAAATATTCTAATTTTATTTGAAATGTTCGAAACTCTTTTATTCTTTTTCTGTTTTTCAATGTTATTTATGTACTGCCTGTCCCTTTTTTTAAAAAAAATAAAATTTCCCCCCTTCGAACGCAAAAGTTTGATTTTAATTATCTATAAGTTAACTTCTTTGGAAAACCATCTTTTTTTTTAAAATCTTACTATATGTATTAGTGGAGATAGATTTTATATATATATATATGCACTTCGAAGTAGATTTGGCCCATTTTTGAATTACTATCAAAAAGTTAATTTAGATTTTTCTAAATTACATAATAATTTTTTTTTAATATTCCACTTCTATCTAGAACATTCAAAACTCTTCATCTTATGTTAAAGGGAGGAGATGTGGACCAACCCAATTAAAGAATTGTTAACAGTTAATTTAAAAAAATTTAATTATTAATTATAAATATCAGTAAATTTGTAATATAATAAAAAAATAATTTTAAAGCTCCTATTCGTTACGATATAAGAACGCACGGTGGCTTGTGGGCTACGTTGAGGAATAATACTAAATGTGCCCATAAAAGAGAGCACAATTAGGCAACTTTTGGGCTCATAAATTCAAAATGCTGAGGTATACCCATCTGTTACGGCGGTTAACAAGGGATTGCAGTGTCAAAACGTATGTATAATTGACAAATATAAATGTGTCTATAAACTATAAAGAATATATTTGATCGGGTGTGATAATTTCCAAGTTTGTGCAAGGATGGATGCAATTTGTACCTTAAAATATACCTTAAACACTCATGTTTTATTAAAAAATTATCACTAAAAAACAAAATTAACTAATAAAGATTGCTGAAAAAAAAAAATAGAGACGGTGGATATGCATAAAATTGTGAAGGGCAAAATAAAAGATAGGAAAAAAAATGATAATATTCACATTGCTGAAATGAAAGGTGGCAGTTTTGGAGAGAAAAAAAAATGATTTGCATGAAGATGGTAGCTGAGAACTAAGGCTATCTCCAATACTTAACACTATTTTTGTGTAACACAAACACAAAAAATATTCATTTTTCACACCAAATTATTATTTCATCTCCAACCCATTTATACTAAATTTTACACCAAAAAAAATATTCTTCTTTTTATTCTTTTAATTCTCAAGAATGAATTCAATTAACACAATAAATATTACTATTAATATAGATAATTAAGTAATAAGTAATTTTATATCGATTAACAAAAAAATATAAAATATTATTAAATTTGCGTTTAATTAACTAAATTAGTACATTATGAAAATTGACCAATATTTTGATGATATTGGAGGATCTAATAATGATCTCCTAGATTATTAAATAATTATTTTAATTTATGTTAGTAGTAGTAGCTTTTTTAATTTGTGTTAATTTAATTTTATATTTTTAATTTTGTAATATGTAATCTAATAATTAATGTTATTGGCATTTTATTTTTATTATTAATTTTTGTGTTGAATATTTTTTATTTGAAATATTAGTATAATATTCAAAAATTTAAAAATGAAATATAAATAATAACAAAAATAATAATAATAACAACTTAAAATATTATATAAAATAAGACATATATGTAAATAAAAAAAATAAAAAAAAATATTCAGAATTTTTTTTTTTATCACCAAATAAATGGTATTGCACCATATTTGGTGCAATACTATTTATAACACCATTTTAATGTTGATTTTAATGTTATGTTAGAGAAGTATTTTACACAAAAAATAATATAAAAAATAATTTGATGTTAGTTTTAGTGTCACATTAGAGATGTCCTAACAAAAGTAGCTAAAAAGATCAAGTTAGGGACTGACAGAAGGTGAAATCTTGCAGCTTTTACAGTTTACAAATCCAAGCAACTGCAACAAGGAAAACAAATGAAAAGAACACTTGTCACATCTGATTTTGAATAGCAACTATGCTAAGCAATCTATAATGAACAAACATGTTTGAACTAAACTACTTCGCCTCCACTGCAGAAAATTCTAATATTCTTGTGCTATAATAGCAATGGATGACATCGTCTCCGGCCAAAGTGTTTAGCTAATTGCTAAGCTTTCACCACAATCGTCACTAGCTTTTTTGACCGTATCATTTCTAGCAATGTCATCAGTAACATTCTCAACGTTATTATCTTTGGGATTCTCTTCTGCCTTAGGCAGCTCGAAAGCTGGCTCCTGAGCTGAGATCTCCAAGTCAACATTGCCTGTTTCAGTACCTAATCCCACTCCTGGAGATTCTTCCATTTCCATGTCCTTCTCCACGGTCTTATCATCTTCGAAATCACTTCCATCAGAGCTACTCTCGTTATCTGGGGTTTGAGGAGAATCCCCTCCAGTTTCATCAAGTTTTGTGTCGACTTCCACCATGTCTACATCTACTCCAGGAAGCCGCTGTTGTAGTGGAACAGCATCACTGATTACTTGACCTGTCTTCAATCTCTCTCTGTAATCTTCCATCTCTATTCTGTACCTTTCTTTATCTTTAAGAGCTTTCTCCTGATAAACCTGATATTTAGGCACGTCCATGTCTAAGCCAATAGTATTTGGACAAAAAATATTAAAGAGTAGCAGAAGTAAACAATAATCTGAGATCTATATGGTCCTTACAGCCTTTTCAGATTCCTTCAGCTTGTTCCACAGTTCGCCGATCATTCTACTGATCTCTCTGTCTTTCCCTGGGTGTAACGGTTTCAGTCTTGCGTGCTGCTCTGCAAAGAAAAAATTATAGCCACTTCTATTCGGTTTTGGATGGGCAGGATCCCTCCTTTTGATCTCAGACTTCTTCCTGCGGCGACGACGTTGTACCCCAGAGACAGCATGGGCAGTGGCACTATTGTTGTTGGTGACATTATCAGATGATGGCACTTGGTGTACAGGGTCCTGAGGAGCCTGATACAGGACACCCTTTAGCTTCTCCGATCCCATTGTTACAGTAACAAGATACCCACTTTCAAATTTCCCATCAATGACCCCTATTACTGGAGATCCCCCTGATGAAGCTGGTCCTGCTGCAATAACAAGAATGAAGGGTTATAATAAATAAATTGCAAGTATATTCAGAGTAGCATTTGGATAAATAGGCATGAGAACAGAGGAACAACACAATCAAAATAATGAGAATGGTTATGAAAAAAAGTTAATTATGAGTTCATCATCCCTCATGAAAATATCTTTTATGACTTGAAAATGTTTCATATATAGTATATTATTTCTCCGCTAAAAAAAAATTGACAATTACAGCAATCCCTAAGGGATCCAACAACTAATCAAAGGTGTTGACAATTTTAAGATAAAAACTATTCAAAATAAGGCAGTAGTTCCGAGCAGGACAAAGAACAAGGGCTGAGAATGAAAGAACCTTCAGGCAACACTGCAGCATTAATTCTTGGTTGTTTAACGGCGGATTGAATGTCTGGTGATGGCTGTGCTGTCCCTTGAGCTGACACCACATTTGTGGATGGGCTCTGCCAAGAATCTGCAAAAGGTCATTTAGTAGTAATCATATTCATGAGAAAACCACATGGAATCAGGACAAAAGAAGCTTTTCAAGCCCAAATCAGCTGAGACATGACACCAACCCTGGGATCTGAAAAAGTAAATTTGTTCATAGTTGCGAAGCAATGATTGATAATATTTGCGCAGCACAAAAGATGCATTTGTAGCAGTGGACGGAAAGTTGAATATAGCAGTGACTTCTTTCCATCTTCGCTCCTTAATAATCTGAGAATTAGGTTGTGAAAGTATGAGTACAGCAGGATTAAACATTGCACTCTTGATCAGTGTTGAAAAAATTAACTGAAATATTTTGATTACGTAATTCTTAAACCATAAATTATGCATATTGTAACAGCAGTTAGCTAGTTAAATCACTGGCATAAATGCATACGACTCTAATTGACAGATCCGGAAACAATATATGGCCTTGTTCGGTAGTTGAGTGAGCAGAAAGATGAAACTTAATTGTTAAATAAAATATCTTGACCTCAGAACAGAATAAACGATGTAGTGATGGACTGAAATAATTGTATAAATGGACTGTAAACAAATAAATGGCAAACGCACACAGACCAACTAACAGACACACAAGAAAAGGAAGAAGAAGATGTCAACAGAATGTTTTCTGTTACAACCAAAAGGCCTCTCTAACTAGACTGAGTTGTTAAAGTATATGTGACACATAAAGACAGCTAATACAGACACTTAGCTAGGTAAAAGCCGTGTACAAAACATGTTAAGCGCCCAGAAATGCAGAATGCTAGACCCTGCTACAACTCACATATCTGGATAAGGCTCCCAACCACAATAATAAAGAATAAGATCAGACAACTAATTGCAAATGCTTACCTTCTCAATACCACCACGAGAGGTTACCTCCACAAAAAGCCGATGCAAGTCTAACTCCTTTCCTCCAATAATTGGGATCCTACAAGCAAGGTTCAAATATACATCAGATTGTCAATGGTGAGGAGAGAGCTCCAGAAAGAACAACCAAATTGAGAATAATTTAGAAAAGGTGGAAAATCAGAGAAAATTACTGTAATGCTATTTATAAAAAGGGGGGGGGGGGGGTAGCATACAAGTATCTCACAATTTTTTCCATGCAGAAACTACTTTGTACAAATATACAAGTCAGATTTGTCTAAAAACACAAATAGGAAAATCATTTCGCCCTAATTATTATAAGTAAATATGCAGAGCAAAATAAATAGATGGATGACAAAAGTTCTTTAAAGGAGAGGAGATTTTCCTACATAGACAAACAAAACCAGAAGCAAAACCAAAACCAACAAACCTTACAAAAATCAAACCATTATCTGTTGTAGTTCAAGAAAAAATACAAGTTTTTGGCCTAAAGCTATGATCTATTCATTTGACTAAAGCCAATATACAATAGTCAATGCTGTCAAGAGTTTTACGGGACAATTAATTGTTAGGCAAAGCTAAAACCATGCAGTGATGAGCAAGACTATCAACTATTATTTTCTTAATCTCTGGTTAGTCTTCTAATCTGCACGTCAAGATTTCACTCCAACAAAGGAAGAAATCTCTTTCCACTGATATTGAATATAAATCAACAAGAAATTCCGTTTAAATCATGCAGAAGAGGCATGCTGTCTTAGTGTCCGCCACTTTCATATATTCCAGACATTTCAGAATAAAGCTTCTGTGGAGATGACTCATATTTACCCCCGAAACAAGCTCAAGAACAGATACCCTCAGATTTTTTTTTCCTCTTTATTTTTTAACATCCAGATCGCTAGATTTATGGGCTTAAGATAGACATCCAGGTCGCAAGATTCATACACATGACGAAAATAAAGTTATGGGCTTAAGATAGACATCACAAAGGCAGTCTACTAACAATTGCAATATAGAATAGACCAATGATGGTATCTGTGGGATGGGACACCGAAGTATGATTTTTTAACTGTTCGACATTGAATAGTCAATATCAATCTGAACAAACTGGAACCGTATTTGATTTTTTGATGGCATTTATCCATATTGGAGTTATTGAACTTATTACAATGAACTTAAGCAGATGGCAACAAATATATTAAGTACCAAA
Organism: Luvunga scandens; assembly: GCA_030449905.1. NCBI lineage: Eukaryota > Viridiplantae > Streptophyta > Magnoliopsida > Sapindales > Rutaceae > Luvunga > Luvunga scandens. The sequence continues at coordinate 214,432 of JASUUG010001008.1, forward strand.
ATAGTGGACTACTAAATCCATTACACAAACAGTGGTAAGAACATTGAGCAATCTAAACCTTGTCTGCATGACTGATGTTGAAAATAAAATCTCCTTTTAATTTATTAAAGCTTTTCATAACTTAATGAGCCAACAATGATGAATTTCATTTTTCTCATATTTAACAATGTCTCGCAAACATGCATTCTATAAAGGAATAAGTTTCCCAAACAGAATGAAGATAAAACAACACAAATGTTGCTCGAATTGGTGCCACTATGTTCAGTAACATATAAGGCAACACAGCACTAGAAGGAAACAAAGAGCTCCATTTTACTAAAAGAAGCATTTCATACAACATAGATACATGAAGCAAATAAATTAACTATCTTACAGTCAGCGCTAGTAGCCCAACAACTAATGCATCAAAATTAACATCATAACTGTGATCCTAAAATCAACATCATATCAGTAATGCTAAAATCTTTTCTTTTCTTCATTCTAAGATGACAAATCGACCATCGCTTTCAACAAGATGAGACTAATAATGAAACATCCCCATTTAATACCTAATCCGGCTCCAATATGCCAAGATTAAATCCCTGATAAAAAGTTACGGAAAAGTAAAAAAGGCCAACTTAAGAGGAAAAGTGAGGAAACAAAGCACAGATTAGGAAATGATGATAACAGAACAGTAGCATTGATAATGCATTCTTGCATAGATTCATTGTAGGCCCCCTTTTATAGAGGACTAATCATGTCAGAAAAAGAAACATTTTAGAATCTAGGATTTTAAAGACACGTCAAAATGAGTAGCAAACAAAAATTCATACTTCAGGACACGAGTCTTACAAGGAGTGCTAACTCAAAAGTAACAAACTGATGTAGAATGGATGAATAGATGAGAAGATTACATGAACTTGGTTGACATGGCAGCATGAACCTTCTCCAAGGTAGCCATGAAGAGCTTGGGACTAGCCACAATATCTTCATATTTTGCAAGGGGTGGTGGGTATGATTGATGACCAGAAGCTGGTTCTTTCCTTGGAACAGGGCTTTGTTTGGCACAAGAAGTTGATGCCATGGCCTGTTTAACCACCAAGCAAGCACACTCCACTATTCGACTTTCTTCTCACTGCACAACAAGACAAAAATTGAAAATCTTGAAAATCAAGAAACAAACGGAACTCGCAGCTGAAACGAACTGCATGCAGGATTCGAAACAAGTGAAAGAGACAAACCCACAAAGGAAAATAAAAAGAAAACGAAAAGAGCATATATTGAGAAAATCAAAATCATTAACAGCATCAAGATTAAAGATTCAACAACCTCAGTTGATGCAATAACTCCCCAGTAACAAAGGAGAAATGATTCAGAACCCAAGAAAGGAGGTAAAAGGCACGGTATAGGCATAGGCATAGCCGTAGCTGTTAAAATAGCTGTCACGGCCATGACATCCATCACAGAGACAGAGTAGTACCAAGGATTAAAACAGAAGAAACCCATCAAAGCTCTCATCAGTCTTTGCAGAACTCAAAAAGCGCTACAAAGAGACAAATCCTTTTAGGCTCTGGCAATAAAGAAAAGAACCAAGATACACTATTGAAACAGAAATGCTTACAGGCCTATATAGAGATAGATAGGTAAAAGCTATATATGATGATGACTTTAAAGCCTCTCACTCTGACATTCTAAAGATAACGCTTTTGGATCTATTGGGGTCACTATAACGTATAAACAAAACCAAACAAAAGAAAATGTGTGCCAATTGAATAAATAAAAAATATTCAATTTTTTATCCATCCAATATTCGTTTTCATTCATTAACAAAGTTCCAACAACAGCTCTTTTTCTATTCTTTTTCTGACACTGTTTCGGAGAAGAAAAAGATTTAAAGATTTTGAAGAAGGTACCAATGTGGGGTTCGGTTCTGTGGGGTAGTAAAGGAACCGTCCATCAATCAAATAATAAAAATTATTAAGAGAGAAACTTTCAATAGAAACCAAAACATACCTTTGCTTAAACGACCCATTCACATTGAGTTTTCAAATCAAATAATGAAAATAAACTGTCTGTTGTTTGTCCTTCCTCTTTCATGGAGGACAAGATAGAAAATTATATTTAAAAAATTATGAATAAAGAAATAACAATTATCCACGGTAGATATAATAAAATAATATGCAAGTACTGTTCCTTATATCTTTTTATTTATAAAGTTTGTTTTGTTTTTAATATTATTATTATAAGTATTGCTATTATTACTATATAGAAACCCAGATAAAGAAGAACCAACAAACAAAATAACCCTAAAATAAGCAAATATAATAATAAAAAAAATAACTTACCAACAGTGAGAAGGAGGATTGAGCATGGAAAATGAAATGACATTAACCATGAATTTGAAGCTTATGGCTAAGCAATGATTATAAAAATATATATCGGTGTATTGTTTTGTTATTTTTAGAAGGTGATGACATATCACATAACCCTAGGATTACATACCCAAATGCGAAAAGACAATAAAACCCTCAATAAACTTCGCTTCAGTTTGGAATTTAGGAAGGGTAGTTTGGGCTTTTCACAATGTGTGAATGGTTGGCGGTCAAAATTTATGAGTTGCCCAGGAGAAAATATTCAATATTTCACAGATATTATACGTATAATTATGGAAGCGGGGTGAAGAAAATAAAAAAAAATAATAATAGCAAAGGCTTAACGCGTCCAATTGACTTCCCCGTTTGAAACGGCAAAATCTAAAAATCAAAAGTAACAGAGGGAGAGATAAGAAGAAAGAATTGGAGAGATATGAGCGCCGTAACAGCAGCTCCAGAAATTAGTAAAGGGCATTTCGAAACACTATAAAGAACCAGTCCCAACCAATCACCCTAAAAACTCTTAACCTCTGTATTTATGGCATATTTAATACCCATTCTTATTTCCATCTCCAAACCACCACTGTTTTTTCTACATTTGCTATGAAAATATAGATGTGCTTATGGTATATAATATGTGTATGGATCGGTTATGTAATTACATATTTATAAGGGGTAACGTTATTTTAGTAATAAAGTACGATACTACTACAATAAAATATTTTTACAGTCATATTGTTGAGACCAACTGATTTTATTACTATAAGAAGTTATAATTTAATAGAAGTGTAGTTACAAAAAATATTATTTTGATTTAATTATTCTTAGTGCAAGCACTATGGAGGTAAAACATGTTTTACATTGATAAATTAATTAATGGAGCACGTCAAATTTAATGAATAAATATTGACAAAAGAAATCGACATACTTTCAAAAAACTAATACAGATATTTATCACATATGTAATATTGGTTATTTCCAAAGCCATCTTACTAAAATCATAAAGAGTAAATCATTATCTCAAATAATTTTTAAAAAATATTTATTTTATCTTAAATTTTTAACGTAACATAACACGTATTTTTTTAATGTATAGATAATTAATAGTATGTAGAGATAAGTTTATTAAGATGATGTATGAAAAAGTTATAAGTTATTATAAAATGGAGTTTTTATTATTTATTACAGGTCTAAATTAAGATAAAATTTTTTTATGGCTGCATAGTACTTATTCTTATATAGAGTATTAGCATAGAGAGATTTTACTTGTAATTAGTATTAATCATCAATAATTAAATTATGGATAAAGCAACAACAGTAATGCTCGAACATCATTTTCCTTTTTTAAAACTCTAATTTCATCTATCCTTCTCTTAGTTATTTTTTCTGCTGTTTTTGGGTTGTTCCATGGGCTTACATGGTGAATTAGAAGGGTATGCATGTGATGCAATTGTGTAGTGCCTCTAATAGTGGGACATTGATGTTCCGAGGTGGGAGCTCATCGTAGAGATTATCTGATGAATCGATTTGTACGGGTGTTTTTTTTTTTTAATGTGAGGATTTATCTCTTTATTTTTATTTTTTTGTAAATGCTTTGTTTAATGGGTTTGAGTTTCTCTATTCAAATCCAGTGGCAGTGCTGTGTTATATTACTTAGCACAACAATGTGTGTGTGTATATATATATATTTTCCCGATTGAAATGTGCACTTCACCTACGTTAGTGAAGGTCTTCTTGTACCTCTTTGTACTTTAGTGTGTGCAGCCGTTTATTCTTATTTTACTGTGAAGAAAATTCATAATTAACTATTTAGATATTTTGTTATTAGGTATTGTCTTAAATAGAACTTAAGTCTTAGATATTAAGCATCGTATTGCTCATTTTTTTCACTCTTTTAATGCGCTTAACTAATTTACCTTCAGAGATTTGTTCGAATACTTTTAAAGTTGTTTTATTTAGTTTGCCACTTAATCATATCCTGGAGTTAGCAAGTGGTTAAACAAGTGGCTTGAGTTTTACCCACTCTGACCTTTTAAAAAAGGCCAAAAAAAAAAAAAACACTAATTTAAAAAATTAGGGGGTTGTGTTGTGCTAACCCGGTCCAAAATTAACGGCCTAATCATGCTGTCTACCAAACCGGCCCAGCTGCGCGCAAAAGAATCGTGTCATGTGAAGCCGGCACAATTGAAAATTAACAGGCCCAAAACCACATGGAAGTGCAAAGATTCTTAGCCCATTCGTGTTAAGTTGCGCATGGGCCTCGTGTCGTGTGGTGCGCCATCACAAATGCCAGTGGGACAACAGGAACAGTACAAAAGTGTCGTGCCGTGGTACATTACAGCAACTCCTTGAATTGTCACAAAAAATTAAAACATTGTAGTACGTGAAATAATTGAGTTGTTATGAGTCACAACTCGTAGATTTATCGTATGCTATTCTATATGCAACATAGACCAGCCTTGAACAAAATACAATCTATAGTACTATTACAAAATGTAAGAACAAGATTATCCACTACTTTGTAGCTTGTGAGTTGTGATGATTATGGCCGTGGATACTTTTGCTTTTCCCAAAGAAGTCCATTATGCTAATACTGTTGCTATTGGATTTGGAGTGAGGTTGCTTGTGAGGCAAGTTTGAGCCAGCCCACTGATTTTTGAGAATGATTCTACGTTGTGCGGTTACTTTAACGGAAACGTGGCTCTCAAAAATAGATCTTCCAAGTGATTTAGGAAATCTTCTATAGCTTATGAGGCCGAGCCTTGTTTTTTGGGTGCAACTTATTTCTCGTAATTTAAATTTCTCAGCTCTTTATTAATTAGCTTAAGCTAGCTTTGCTTGTTAATGGTATAATTATTTGTAATTTAGGGTGCATTAGATAATATTTTTTAACTAGTATTTTTGGCTCTTATTTTAGATTAGGAGAATGATGTTTTTGATTTGATTTTTTTTTTAAATGAAAATTTGTTTGGTATTTTGTTTTCAAAACCGTATATGAAAATGAAAACGGTAAAAATGCGCTTGGTTTTTTGTCTAAAAATAAAAAAGATAATAAAAATGTGTTTAGCTATTTGTCTGAAAATATAGAATTTTTTATAAAATAATTTTCTTCAATTTATTTATACATTTTATCTTTTATTATTATAGTTTTAATCAAAATGAAATCAAATTCCATACAACAATAATTTTCAAAAAATCTTCTCATAATTTATTAAGTTTAAAAATTAAAATAAAATAGAAAATGTAGAATTAATTAAAATATAGAAAAATAAAAATTGATACTACAATTATATTTATTATAGACATTGAAATAGATCATTTATGCTAATTATATTTTACAACCAAAATATAAAGAACAAAAGAGTACAAGGAGCAAAATCGCAGAAGTGAAATTGAAGGGATAAAGTAGAAAAGCAGTTGAATAAAGAATTATTAATGGAATAAAATAATAATTGAACAAAGAATTATTAATGAATAAAGTGATGGGATAGGCTCCAGCATTTTTCTCTTGCCTTTTTTCTTATGTTCCCTACTTTTGAGAACAAAGTCAAGAACGCTTATTTTCACAAAACTTAAAGAATAAAAATATCTTTATCTACAAATTTTTTAGTAATTGTTAGAAAATCGTCTCACCAAACATGTTTTTATGTTTTTTGTTTTTAAAAATAGAAAACACCAAACAAAAAATGTGACACAGCGCGGAAGCATTATTAAATATCGTTTTAGCGTATGTTCTTGAAACTTCAGAAAGAAGGCTCTTACAATGGACAAAATATCTCAATTGAGAAATATTGAATATTATTAATAAGAAAACTTATGTTATGAAACAAGCATAACAACCCTATTTATACTAAAATTATCCTATTCTTAGTAAAACTATGATTCCTTATAAACAAAGGAATATGATTTAAACAAGAAAATATAAAGTAAATCCTAATTAACCTAGGAAAAAAATTAAATATTTACTAAGATTATATTTGTCCTATATCATTCTCCTCCCCTTAGAAGAACTCGTCCTCAAGTTGATTCAATCATAGGGCAATGGTAATGGTCCATGATATTGGAATAAATCTTGAATATTGAAAGTTTTGGAAATATTGTAGTTGGTTGGTAGGTCCACGACATAAGAATTGTCATTGACTTTCTATAGGATGGGAAATGGCCTAATCTTCTTTTGCTTGAGCTTGTTGTATTCTCCCACAGGAAATCTTTCCTTTCGTAGATGAACCATCACTTGATCCCCTATAGTAAAGGATTTGAAGCACTTGTGTTTATCTGCGTCTGTCTTGTACTTAGTAGCAGATTCCTTTAGTTTCTTCTTAACTTCTTCATGAACATTGATTACTTTATCTATCATATGATCAGCAATGATGCTCATTCCAGGTAGTTTAGGCAAAGGAACTAAATCTAAGGTATGTAAGCGGGGTTTAATATAGACAATCTCAAAAGGCAACTTTCCACTAGATCGGTTCGGCACATTGTTATAAACTAATTCTACTTGAAGTAAAACATGATCTCATTGGCGGGGATTTTCTTGAGCCAAGCCTCGTAGAATATTGCTTAATAGGCGATTAACAATTTCAGTATGTCAATCTGTTTGTGGATGACAAGTACTACTACACTGTAAAGATGTATCCAGTCTTCTCTATAAAGTTTTCCAAAAGTAGCTAAGGAATTTACTATCCCGATCGGAAACAATAGTCTTGGGTAATCCATGTAAGTGAACAACATCCTTCTCAAAAAATAATTAGGCAATATTTCTTGCATCAGAAGTTTTCTTACACAGAATAAAGTGAGCAATCTTGGAAAATCGATCAACAACCACGAAGATAGAATTTTGTGCATGGCCTTCAGTTGCTGGCACGTGTAACAATGTTTAATGAACTTCTCAAATCTCTTTTAAGATGAGGCCAGTAGTATCGTGCTTCTACTAATGCAATGCTTTTATCTAGGCCCATATGACTTCCTAATCCTCTGCTATGTAGCTCTCGAATGATATGCTCCTTTAAAGATCCTTGGGGAATGCAAAGACGATCTCCAAAACATAGAAATCTGTCATACATCTTATATTTGCTTATAGCTCCTAAGATGTAGTTCTTCCATTTTCTTTTAAAATCTTCATCATCTGCATAGAGATCCTTTAGGTATTCAAAACCAATAATTTCACTTTTTATCTCCATAAGGAAAACTGCTCGGCAACTTAAAGTATCAACTACCTTGTTTAGTTGCCCGGACTTATGCTTAAGAGAAAATATGAACCTTTGGATGTAAGCAATCCATCGAGTATGCGTATGATTTGACTTTGAAGAATTGTTGAGGAACTTGATAGCTTCATGATCACTATTCAGAATAAATTCCTTTTGAATTAAGTAGGGCTCTCATTATTGTAAGGTGCGAACAATAGCATATAACTCTTGTTTATAAGTAAACCACTTCTGTCTAACCTCGCTAAGTTTTTCACTAAAGAATGCTATAGGATGACCTTCTTGAGATAGGACAGCTCCAATTCCAACCCCAGAAGCATCATAATCAACTTCAAATTGTTAATCTTATAATAATGATTTTGATGATAACAAAAATTATATGTTCATGATTAAAGTGTTGGGGCTATTAAAAAGAATTTTCTAAAAGCAATACACTTGTTTTAAATTCAAAAACGATGAAACTGGAAATTAACGGTGAACCGTTTCTCGGAAAACGGTGAACCGATAATTTCTGATGATGAACATTTCACATGTTCTCGAAAAAAATAACGGTGAACCGTTTATTTAAAACGGCTAACCGATACATTCCGAGTAAGTAAAAAATGTTTTAGCCTTGAACCGATTAGCCCAAACGGTTAGCAAAGTTTTGTGTCACGAACTTGAAATTAACGGTGAAGCGTTAAGTAAAACGGCTAACCGAACAATTCCGGTGAGTAAAAATGTTTTAGCTTGAACCGTTTATTTAAAACGGCTAACCGATAACTTCCGGTGAGTAGAAGTTCTCTACTCTTGAACCGTTTATCAAAAACGGAGAGCTAGGGAGTTCTGTTTTTGTAGGTTCTTTTGGAAAGAAGCGGTGATCCGATAAAGTTAACGGCAAACCGTTTATTTGAAGTCAAAGGATAACGGCTAGTTGGAAATTCAAAACGGCTAACCGATAGAGACAAACGGCGATCCGATTATTCTCAGAAAGTCAATAACGGCTAGTTTTCAGCTCCAACTATAAAAAGGCTCAATCAAATTCAAACTATAGAGATCCAACATTTTGATATTTGAGCTTCCTACTGAGAAACAATCTTCTTTGAGCTTCAATTGTGTTTCATGTCATTGCCTCACACATTAAAATTTCAATTGTAATCATTTGGAGTGTGTGAGAGATTATTTGTTATTAAATCTCTATCATTGAGTGATTGTAAGTGTTGGGAAACACTTGGGTTGAGAGATTGGGTTTAATCTCTTATTGTAAAGGTCCATTGACACCTTGGAAGTCAATTGTAAGTATTGGGATACACTTGGGTTAAGAGATTGGGAATAATCTCTTGATTGTAAAGGTCCATTGACACCTTGAAGTCAAGTGTAAGTGTATTGAAGCCTTGGAGGCTTGCTTAGTGGAATCCTCAAGCCCGGTGAGCTTGGAGGCGTGGACGTAGGCACGGTTGGCCGAACCACGTAAAAATCACGTGTTTGATTTCTCTTCCCTTATCTCTTTAAATTCAAGCATTGTTAATTATATTGTTTTAAAACATTAGTTTTAAATTGTTGTGTAATTTTATTTGCTTAATTTTTAAAGAACCCAATTCACCCCTCTTGGGTAGCCTATATAGAATTTCAATTGGTATCAGAGCTTGGTTCTCTTGTTAGGACTTAATCGTCTAGAGTAAAAGATCCATGGCAACCCAAAATGATTATAGTTTTAGGGAAGGACAATCCACTATTAGACCACCATTCTTTGATGGAAATGATTATCCCTATTGGAAAACTAGAATGAGAATTTATTTGCAAGCATTAGATTATGAAATATGGGAAGTTGTATGTGATGGTCCATTCATGCCGATAACTAAAAATGAAGAAGGAGAAGATATTCCTAAACCTTCACGTGAATGGAATGATTTAGAAAAGAGAAAAGCTTCACTAAATTCTAAAGCTATGAATGCCTTATTTTGTGCCCTAGATAAGAAAGAATTTCATAGAGTCTCAAGTTGTTCTAATGCTTATGAAATTTGGAAGAAACTTGAAGTTGTTTATGAAGGTACAAACCAAGTCAAAGAATCTAAAATAAGTAGATACACTAGGCAATATGAATTATTTCAAATGGAACAAAATGAAAGTGTCTACTTTATGTATACTAGATTTACAGACATTGTAAACACTCTAAGGGCACTTGGTAAGACCTTTTCAAATAGCGAGAAGGTAAAGAAAATTATTAGGTCATTACCAAAAGAATGGACACCTAAGAGAACTGCTATTGAGGAAGCCAAAGATTTAAACATTTTGTCTATTGATGATCTAATTGGTTCACTTATCTCTTATGAAGAAGATTTAGCAGCCGAGAAAGGAGATGAAGATAAGAAAAAGAAAAGCATTGCTTTGAAAGCATCAAAATCTGAAAGTGATGAGGAGAGCGAACTTGAAGATGAAGAAATGGCCATGATAGCTAGAAAATTCAGGAAGTTCTTCAAGAAAACCGGTGATCGAAGAAAGTTCAGAAACTTTAAGAATCAAAAGGAGAAGAAGGAAGCAATCATATCTTTATGAATGCAAGAAGTTCGGGTCATATAAAATCGGAATGTCCCCTTCTCAACAAATTCAAGAAGAAAGCTATGTTGGCAACATGGGATGATAGCGATGAAGAGTCAAGTGAGGATGAACAATCACAAGAAATATCAAACTTGGCACTTATGGCAATAGGAGAGGATGAGCTTGATGAGGTAAGTGATCTTCCATCCTATAATGAATTATATGATGCTTTTAATGAGTTGCTTTGTGATATGATGAAAATTGGAAAGAAAAATGCATGTCTTAAAAAGAATATATTAGAACTTTCAAATGAAAAGGATCTATGCAAAAATGTAATGATGTGTTAAATGATAAGATTAAAGAGTTAGAATTAGATAATGAAAGATTGCATGATAGAATTGCTTTCTTTAAAAGGTAAACAAAGTTCTTCATATGAACATGAAAAATTACATGTTGATAACTTAATCAAAGAAAATGAAGAACTTAAAAAGAAGAGCAATGAACTAAATGAGATTGTTTTAAATTCACAAATGGGCAAAAGAACTTAGAAAAATTACTTGGTGCCCAAAATGTGTGTTTGATAAAGGAGGGATTGGTTATAAACCTAATTTGAAACAAAAATACTACAAAATCTACTTTGTTAAGGCTACTACCACTAATAATCATAAAATAGTTTGTCATTATTGCAATAGAGATGGTCACATGAAAAATAGATGTCATATTAAGAGAAATGCTTATTATGGAGTTAAATTTATTTGTGTTCCAAATGGAACCATTACTAACACTCAAGGACCCAAAAAGTTTTGGGTGCCTAAAACTTAAGATATTCTCTGCGGGAATCAAAGAAGAAGGGAAAGAGAAATAAGTGGTATTTGGACAAAGCGGATGCTCGAGACATATGACCGGTGGTGACTATTCATGGTTCTCAAGCTTTACCAAAATCGAAAATGGAGGATGTATCTTTTGGAGATAATTCAAAAGGAAAAATAATTGGTATTGGCAATGCAATCGGTAAATTTCCTCAACTCTCATTGAGAATGTATGTTTAGTTGAAAATCTAAAACATAACTTGCTTAGTATAAGTCAATTGTGTGACAAAGGTTATAAAGTTATTTTTGATAAAACAAATTGTGTTATTGAAAATGCAAGTGATGGTAAAATTGTTTTTGTTGGAAAGAGGTGTGTTAATGTTTATACCATTGATATAGATTGTGCATCTACTCTTGATAAATGTTTCTCCGCATTGCATAATGATAGTTGGTTATGGCATAGAAGACTAGGACATGCAAGCATGGATCTAATTTCAAAGATTTCCAAAAATGATTTAGTTAAAGGTCTTAGAAAATTGGTTTTGAAAAAGATAAAATTTGTGAAGCATGTCAATTTGGAAAACAAATCAAAACTTCTTTCAAAAACAAAAATCATATTTCTACTTCAAAACCACTTCAACTGCTTCACTTGGATTTATTTGGACCTTCTAGACATGCTAGTTTAAATGGAAAATATTATGCATTTGTAATTGTGGATGATTATTCAAGGTATACATGGGTATTATTCTTAGCTAATAAGGATGATGCATTTGATGCATTTAAAGTCTTTTGTAAAAAGGTTCAAAATGTAAAAGGCTATTTCATTACTTGCATTAGAAGTGATCATGGTGGAGAATTTGAAAATCATGCATTTGAAAGTTTTTGTAATGATTTCGGTATTATACATCAATTTTCATCACCTAGGACTCCTCAACAAAATGGAGTTGTTGAGAGAAAGAATAGGTCTATTCAAGAAATGGCTAGGACCATGTTAAATGAGAATGCATTACCAAAATATTTTTGGGCCGAAGCCGTAAATACCGCATGCTATATTTTAAACCGTGTTTTAATTAGACCACTTCTTAATAAAACTTCCTATGAGCTTTGGAAAGATAGAAAACCTAACATTGGTTATTTCAAGATTTTTGGATGCAAATGTTTCATATTGAATACAAAAGACAATCTTGGTAAATTTAATCCAAAATCGGATGTTGGCATTTTTCTTGGATATTCAACTTCTAGCAAAGCTTATAGAGTTTACAATAAAAGAACCTTGGTTGTTGAAGAATCCATGCATGTTACATTTGATGAATCTAACCCATCCTCGATGGAGAAAGTTTTTAATGATGCAGATGAAGAAGTACCACAAGGAGAAACTTGAATGCTAAACAAGATTCTTCATCTAGCGAGAATCAGAGAAGCGAACATGAAGAGCAAAACAATGTGGAGCAAAATGAAGGTAACTCTCAAACACTCCCCCCGAGGTGGAGGTATGTATCTTCTCACCCTAAAGACTTGATTTTAGGAGAACCTTCACGAGGTATAACTACTAGATCATCACTTAGAAACACATGTGCACATACCGCATTTATATCTCAAATTGAACCAAAATCCTTTCGGATGCGGAAAACGATGAATCTTGGATTATGGCAATGCAAGAGGAGTTAAATCAATTTGAGAGAAACAATGTATGGGAATTAGTTCCTAACCAGAACATCAATCCATTATAGGCACTAAATGGGTATTTAGGAATAAAATGGATGAATCGGGTGTGGTTGTAAGGAATAAAGCTAGGTTAGTGGCTCAAGGTTACAATCAAGAAGAATGAATCGATTTTGATGAAACTTTTGCACCCGTAGCAAGATTAGAATCTATTAGAATGCTTTTAGCATTTGCATGTTATAAGAATTTTATTTTGTATCAAATGGATGTCAAAAGTGCATTTTTAATTGGGTAGATTATGGACGAAGTGTAGGTGAAACAACCCCTGGTTTTGAAAATGAAAAATTTCCAAATCATGTTTACAAGTTGTCAAAAGCATTGTATGGATTAAAACAAGCACCTAGAGCTTGGTATGATAGACTTAGTAAATTTCTTTTGGAAAATGGCTTTTCAATGGGTAAAGCGGATACTACACTTTTTATCAAGCATAAGAATCAAGATATACTTATTGTTCAAATCTATGTTGATGATATCATTTTTGGTTCTACTAATGAGTTTTTTGTAAGGATTTTTCATCTTGTATGAGCAAAGAATTCGAGATGAGTATGATGGGAGAATCAAGATTTCCTGACTACAAATAAGACAAAACGAAGAAGGAATCTTCATCAATCAAGCCAAATATTTGAAAGATTTACTAAAGCGATTCGGACTTGAAGATGGCAAGATTAAAAGTACTCCAATGAGCTCAACAATTAAGCTTGACAAAGATGAAAAAGGTAAAGATGTTGATGTCAAAGCATATCGGTATGATCGGATCCTTACTTTATTTAAGCGCCAGTGGGCCGATATTGTATTCGGTGTATGTTTGTGTGCAAGATTTCAATCATGTCCTAAAGAATCTCACTTGCTTCTTTGTCAAAAGAATTTTTCGATATTTGAAAGGCGAAGTAGATCTTGGCCTTTGGTATCCAGGGGAACTCATTTAGACTTGATTTGTTATTCGGATGCCGATTTTCTTTGGGTATAAGATTGATAGGAAGAGTACTAGTGGAACTTGTTTCTTTCTAGGTCACTCTCTTGTCTCGTGGTTTAGTAAGAAAACAAAACTCGGTTCTTTCTTTCAACCACCGAGGCCGAGTATATTCGGTAGGTAGTTGTTGTCGCGCAATCACTTTGGATGAAACAAACCCTTAGAGACTTTGGTATTAATCTTGATCATATACCTATCATGTGTGACAACACAAGTGCCATAAACCTTTCAAAGAATCCCATTCAACATTCTAGGACAAAGCATATAGAGATAAGACATCATTTCTTAAGAGATCATGTTCAAAAGGAGATATTTCATTACATTTTATCTCTACGGAAAAACAACTTGCTGATATCTTTACTAAACCTCTTAGCGAAGATCATTTTTCAAAGATTAGGCATGAGCTTGGAATGATAAATGTCTCATAATGATTCTTTGTCTTTCTATAGTATGATGATTGTTTTTGGATGTGTTTAAAATTGTGTATTCATGCATTATATTGGCCTTACAAGACATTTTTGATCAATTAAATGATTTAGAAATGTATTGAATGTTGGCCGTAGAATAAAACTTATGTGCGAAATCAAAGTCAAGAAAACGGATTACCGTTTATTGTTCAAACGGTCTACCGTTTAATTAAAAACACTAATTTTTTTTGGATATTAGCGGCTAACCGCTTATTACTAACTGGTTAACCGATTATGTTTTCTAGCTCTCGACGCTTATCAGTAAACCGATATTTTTAAACTCGCCGTTTCGTGGGATATAAAACTGGTCTGTTTCTTCTTCTTCTTCGTTTTCAGTTACCCCTCACCGCGTTTTCTCTTACCAAAGAAACCCTAAGCTCTCTCTCTCTCTAAAATTTCTGGTTTCTCTTGCTATTTCTTGCCAAAACACGATCATAGAAACATTCCTTATCATTATTAGACCAGTTTTAACCATTCAAATCATAAAATTTCTCGCCCAAATCCCGAAATCCCAAATTGAAACCCTAAGTCAAGAACCGAGCAAATTTCTCGATTTTTGACTCATTTGTTGACAATTTCTACCAAATGAGCCTCAGTAAACCTTTTCTACTCTTTTTCATTCACTTTATTGGTCCGATTTTGCTTCATTTTCATCTTTTTGACAAAATCCCACATTCTCAAAGCTCCATTAATGGCCGAATCCTCTAACCGGCGGGAAGAAGAAAGTGTCCCCAAAGAGCAACCCCATACCTCCTAAAGAGACAACCGAGTTCCAAAGAATCCATTTTCCAACAAACTCCACCGGTAAAACGATTTCAAAACCCGATTCATGGGTCGTAAGGTAATCGACTCTTACTTTGTGGATTTAGATGATTTTGAGGAGTTGGTTGTTTGTGGAAAAAGTGTTAAGCGAGATGTTGTTGCCATGGGAGTCGACATTAGACTTAGGACGAGAGGATTTATCCTAACCTAGTTCGTGTTTTTTATTCGAACATGGAATTGTCACAGAAAGAGTAGATCGAATAGTTAAGTGTTGGGGTGTTCTATTGATTTTGATGTTTTTGATTTAAACACCATTTTAGTGATCGCCACTTGCTGGACATAATATATACACTTCGAGGAAGGAATTGTCCTTTGCCGATTTTAACCATATTCGAGGGGTTAGGAACATTTGTAGACGTCGGGATCTCACTAATGAGATATGCACCCTTCCATTTAGAGTCAACTTTTACCGCAGTTCGGATTCTACACACCATTTTGCATAAAGATATTATTACCCCAGGAAGGGACACTCGGATGAGGTTACTAGGTTGGATGTCGGGATTCTTGATAGTCTTCTTAGTGGACGCCGTATTAACCTTGGGTATATTATTTTGCGCCGTATATGTTGAATACCCCTTTGTTACACATAGGCTACTTCCGCACGGTAACATTATCTCTAAGCTTTGCGACACTTTCGCGTACCTCTTCGAGACTCCGTGTATGTTGAGACCAAGAAGATTGGGAAAGAGGCTATTTCGGCCGATTGGTTTTTCTCGAAGGAGTCGGATTGGATAAAAACGCCTAATGCGAAAAACCAAGACACCTCGTAGCTCAGGAAGATGCCCGGTTCTCAACGACATCTTTACCTCGATCACTCGACTTTCGACTCGGCGCTCGTCCTCCGCCTCTCGTCGCGAATCGCCTCTCGCCTCCCGTGACCGATTTTGAGGCACATGAGATGGAGATCGCTCGACCATCTACTTGTTGCTCCATCTGCAGCATCGATCATCTTCGACTCGTTAGCGATATTCGCACACTTTCTCGGCGGCAGCAGCAGCTTCAGATCGGTTTGCATCCTTCCAGCCTTCAAGAAGGCAGACATCTTGGATGGACAAAGAACGCATTTTTCTACTCTCGCCATTCCTCCTTCCTCCTCTACTACTCCTCCTCCTCCTCCTCCGCAATAGCTTTTTAGTGTTTGAACATATTTCGCACAAACATTCCATGTGTTATGCATTATTTATGTATCTTATCGGATGCTTTTATTATATATGGATGCTTGTTTTCTCATTTTGATCTTAATCTTATTGCTTGGTTCAATTGGTTGTATCCTATTTTTGATTTGTTTGGTGTATATTTTGGGAATGATTAAAATACGGGGAGATCTTTGTTAAATTTTTACTTGTCAAAACGTGGTGTTTTCCTTTATTTTTCTTTTTTGATCTTTGAAGGGGAGAATAGTTTCCGATTATATTTCAAAAGGAAGTTAACAAAAATTTTGTTTATTTTTCAGAGGAGCTTATTTTCGGGGAGTTAAAACAAATATTTTTTTTTGTCCTTCACATATAAAATTTGTCATCATCAAAAAGGGAGATTGTTAATCTTATAATAATGATTTTGATGATAACAAAAATTATATGTTCATGATTAAAGTGTTGGGCTATTAAAAAGAATTTTCTAAAAGCAATACACTTGTTTTAAATTAAAAACGATGAAATCGAAATTAACGGTGAACCGTTTCTCGGAAAACGGTGAACCGATAATTTACAAATGATGAACATTTCACATGTTCGGAAAATAACGGTGAACCGTTTATTTAAAACGCTAACCGATACATTCCAAGTAAGTAAAAAATGTTTTAGCCTTGAACCGATTAGCCCAAACGGTTAGCAAAGTTTTGTGTCGTTTTTCGAAATTAACGGTGAACCGTTAAGTAAAACGGCTAACCGAACAATTCCAGTGAGTAAAAATGTTTTAGCCTTGAACCGTTTATTTAAAACGGCTAACCGATAACTTCCAGTGAGTAGAAGTTCTCTACTCTTGAACCGTTTATCAAAAACGGAGAGCCGAGTTCTGTTTTGCGGGTTCTTTGGAAAAAGCGGTGATCCGATAAAGTTAACGCAAAACCGCTTATTTGAAGTCAAAGGATAACGGCTAGTTGGAAATTCAAAACGGCTAACCGATAAAGACAAACGGCGATCCGATTATTCTCAGAAAGTCAATAACGGCTAGTTTTCAGCTCCAACTATAAAAAGGCTCAATCAAATTCAAACTATAGAGATCCAACATTTTGATATTTGAGCTTCCTACTGAGAAACAATCTTCTTTGAGCTTCAATTGTGTTTCATGTCATTGCCTCACACATTAAAATTTCAATTGTAATCATTTGGAGTGTGTGAGAGATTATTTGTTATTAAATCTCTATCATTGAGTGATTGTAAGTGTTGGGAAACACTTGGGTTGAGAGATTGGGTTTAATCTCTTATTGTAAAGGTCCATTGACACCTTGGAAGTCAATTGTAAGTGTTGGGATACACTTGGGTTAAGAGATTGGGAATAATCTCTTGATTGTAAAGGTCCATTGACACCTTGAAGTCAAGTGTAAGTGTATTGAAGCCTTGGAGGCTTGCTTAGTGGAATCCTCAAGCCCGGTGAGCTTGGAGGCGTGGACGTAGGCACGGTTGGCCGAACCACGTAAAAATCACGTGTTTGATTTCTCTTCCCTTATCTCTTTAAATTCAAGCATTGTTAATTATATTGTTTTAAAACATTAGTTTTAAATTGTTGTGTAATTTTATTTGCTTAATTTTTAAAGAACCCAATTCACCCCCCCTCTTGGGTAGCCTATATAGAATTTCACAAATAACTTACTAAAATCTGGGAGTGCAAGGATTGGTGCAGTACATAAGCTGTGTTTTAACTTTAAAAAACTCTGCTCTACTTTATCGGTCTAAACTAGCTGTCTTTGCTTAAGAAAATCAGTAAGAGGTGAAATATTAACAAGGCTACCCAAGAAGGAGGGTGAATTGGGTTTTTTAAAAAATAAGTAAATAAATTCACACAACAATTAAAACTAATGCCTTAATAAAATTAAAAACAATAAATTTAACAATGCTCGAAATTAAAAAGATAAGGAAAGAGAGATCAAACATGTGATTTTTACATGGTTCGGCCAACCGTGCCTACGTCCACGCCTCCAAGCTCATCGGGCTTGAGGATTCCACTAAGTAAGCTTCCAAGGCTTCAACAACACTTACAATTAACTTTAAAGGTGTCAATGAACCTTTACAACAAGAGATTATTCCCAATCTCTTAACCCAAGTGTATCCCAACACTTACAATCACTCAATAATAAAAATTTAAAATCAATCAATCTCTCACACAATGCATATGTTTACAATTCAAATCCCAAGGTGTGAATCAATGAATTAAAGCAAATTTAAAGCTCAAAGATAATTGTTTGATCTATCTTGATTTGAATTTGGTTGAGCTATTTTATAGTTGGAGCTGAAAACTAGTCGTTGTTGACTTTCTGAGAATAATCGGATCGCCGTTTGCTGCTACCGGTTAACCGTTTTGACTTGTTAACTAGCCGTTATGCTTAGATTTTAAATAAACGGTTTACCATTTACAGTTATCGGATCGCTGTTTGCTTCTAGAGACCTGCAAAACAAACTTAGTTTTCCGTTTTTGCTAAACTGCTCAAGGTTAAAAACTTTCTCCTTTTTGTAAATTATCGGTTAGCCGTTTTCAAATAAACGGTTCACTGTTAATTTCCAGAATGATCTTAGATAAACGGTGTAGGATTACAAAGACAGTTTTCTCTCTGTAAATTATCGATTTACCCTTTTTCAATAAATGATTCACCGTTAATTTCCAGAATCTATATTTTTGGCAACTTTTGTTTAGAAAAAGATTTTCCAACTCAAGTTAACAACCATTTAGCTTCCTTTAAACATGTCTATGGCTTTAAGAAATTCATTTTAATAGCCCTAACATTTTAATCAAGAATATATAAGTTTTGTATCATCAAAATCAATATTATAAGATAAACAAGAGAGGTGCAAAGAATCATATCAAGTCTTTAACAAAATGCCTATAAAATGTAGCAAGTCCATGGAAACTTTGTATTTCTCCGATACTTGAAGGCATTGGCTATTCTTGTATAGCCTTTACTTTCTCTTCATCTACTTTGATACCTTCAGCACTCACAACATAGCCTAGGAATATCAAACTATCAGTCAGAAAACTACAATTCTTCAAATTGACATATAGACTATTCTCTCGTAAGGCTGTGAAGACGTCTCGTAGATGTTGTAAATGTTCTTTTTTTTGTGGTTGTAGATTAAAATATTATCAAAGTAAACTACAACAAATTTCCCTATAAAAGGTTGGAATACTTGATTCATGAACCTCATGAAGGTACTTGGTGCATTAGATAACCTAAAGGCATAACTAACCACTCATAAAAACCTTTGTGAGTCTTAAAAGCTGTCTTCCATTAATCACCAGAGTGGATGCGAATTTGATGATAACCACTCTTCAAATCGATCCTAGAGAATACCTTCGATCCTCCCAATTTATCGAGCATATCATTTAATCAAGGATTTGAGAATCGATATTTCACAGTGATTTTATTGATAGCTTTACTGTCTACACACATTTTTCAACTCCCATCCTTTATTGGAGTTAGTAAAGCAGGTACAACACATGAGCTCATACTTTCAGAATTAGGCCTTTTTGGAGTAATTCTTTGACTTGCTTTTATAGGTTCTCATATTCTTTTGGGCTTATACGATAATGGGGTAAGTTGGGTAAGCTAGCCCTAGGGACAAAATCAATTTGATGCTGAATATTCCTGATATGAGGTAACTTATTAGGAAATTCTTTAGGCATGACATCTTGAAATTCTGAGAGTGATGGTTGGACTTGTTCAGGAACCGATTCTGCTTCAACTACCTCTTTTGGTATTAAAAGATAAGTTCTTTTAACTTTTGACTTTATTGGCGCCAGGATAATCTTTATGTTGTCTTTATAAAACCTATATGTATTATCTTTCCCATGATGAACTGTATTAAGATCAAATTGCTAGGGTCTTCCAAGTAGCATATGGCAAGCATTCATGTCGACAATATCGTAGATTATTTCATCCTTGTACTTTCCAATATAAAAGGGAATATGACATTGCTCAGTAACTTTAGTTTCTCCAACATCTTTTATCCATCCAATGTAATAAGGAGAAAGATGTTTATGAGTTTTAAGTTATAGCTTGTCCACCATAGTTTTCGAGACTATATTCTCACTACCACTATCAATAATTAGATTGCATACCCTCTCATTAACTGTGCATCTTGTATAGCAGACGTTGTATTACCATAGATACTTCTTCATCTAGATGTGTCCATTATTCCTCATTATCTATATCTTCATTATCTTCATAAGGTTCATCTTCAGGCCCTTCATTTTCCTCTGCATGAGTTGCCAAATTAATTACTTGACGTCTTCGTTCCGGACATTGATGGCATGGTTTCGAACAACGAAAACATTTATCCCCTCGAGGAACTATATAAGGGTTACTACTACTAGATGGATCTTTTATTAGCCTCATATTTTGTCCCATACGATTTTATGTTGGTTTTGCAAAGTTTTCCATAAGAGCCTTTCCTTTGTTAATTTCATATCTTTGTCTCTATTGTTGGCTAGGAGTGAATGAGCGTGAGGCGCCTTGATTACGAGCCTTTCATTTCTCTAGTTGCATTTTTACTTTTTTAGCTAGTCGAATGGAGTTTTGCAATGTATGTACTGGTTGCAACCCAACTTGATCCTCGATTTCAAGGCGTAAACCATCTAAGAATCAACCAATTATCTGGGCTTCTGTCTCAAAGAGGTTATTTCGTTCCATAAACCTTTGAAATTCAAGGGAATATTCTTCAATTGTTTTAGCTTCTTGACGACAGTTGTTGTACTCAAGAAACAAGGCTTGTACATAGTCAAGAGGTAAAAGTCGTTCTTGTAACAAGTGATGCATGCGATGCTATGCTTGACTTTCCCTTTTCCATGCAGCACATGAGAAGTTTGTAGATTGTCCCACCAAACTACAGCAGCGCCTTAAGTTTTTAAGCTACAACCTTAACCTTCTTTGATTATGAAAATTCCATTGTTTTAAAGAATCGTTCAACGTCGGATAGCCAATCAAGAAAGTCTTCAATGCCTAGTTTTCCATTGAATGATGGAAGGTCAATTTTGATGCGATAGTCACTCTAATGTGTTTCTCGTCGCGCTTTCTCTATCTCCTCTTCATCTGAATTGTTAGGACTTGGAAAAGGTGGAGTAGCTTTTGCATTCCTACTAGAGCTACCTATTTCTTTTGTCTCATTTGTCTTCTTTTACTCACCAAAATTATTTCTCAAATTAAGAATATTAATATACTTTGCTTCTTGATTACTCCTTTAGGCAAGCTTAATTTTCTTCAATTATTGTCTCATGTCAAGTAATGATTCTACCATTGTCGTAATATGAGCTTGTATTGATTGTAGGGCTGTTATAGATTCGCGCTATGCTACTGCTGAATGAGTTTGGGATTGCTTGAGTCGCTTTATCCCCTTTGCAATTCAAGTTTCAAATAAAGTACTGCTTTCTCTAGAAGCCATTTTGTTTTGGATTTTTTGCTGTTTTTTGTATCGGATTTTTTTTAGAGTTTTTTTTAAATAGAAAACTATAAGGAAATACTATAATAAAGGAAAAGTAATGGGGTATAATTAAAAATAAGCAAAAATTTTTGTTACCAGCGACGGTGATTGGAAATCGGGCGAGAAAAGGTGGATCTGAAAGATTTGAGGTTGGTAAGTGTGATGGTGGTGGTTGTTTGACTCAAATAGCTATGAATTGGCTGGAAAATTGAATCTAAGTTGGGGTTGGTGGTGGTTTTGGTTTCCGGTGACTGGTCTGGCGATTGGCAGCAAGAGTTGGCCGGAGAGGAAGGGTAGATGACGATGAGTAATTTAGTTATGGTGAAGGTTGGTGAATCGTGGCGGAGAGCCATGAATCGAACGACGAAAATCATAACTTTTCGACGGCTGTTTCGCGTTCCTTTCTGATGGTTGACGGTGGTTTATTGAGGTAAAAAGGGTCGGGTTTGGATGGTCGGCATCTTTTGATGCTTTTGGCAGTGGAGGTCGATGGAAACAATGACAAAATGGTGGTGACAGCAGCCGTGCACGGTGGCGTACAAGTGGCTGTGGGTATTGTGGTTTTTTTTTGTTATTTTCTTTTAATTGATGGAATTAATGGATCACGGAGAGAGTATTTGTGTATGGAGGGTGAGTTGACACGACTTAAAAGTGAATTCTAACTCCCAAGTATAAGAACACAAAAATGAGATTCTATTTATAGAGAAATTGAGAAGAAGAGGGATCATTAAAAACACAAAAATGAGATTTTATTTATAGAGAAATAAATTCATAATCTAGTGCTTTGTGGTTTATGATAAGCTTGATGCATGCACTCCACACGATCATTAGATCAAGATCTAACAGCTGATCAAACTTTAAAAGTCAACCTTACATGTGACATCATATAAAACGTCCAATTTGATTAAAGAACGGTTGAGATTTGATGGGTTAATGGGTGGATCGGGTCGACCTAAATACAAAGATTCGGATCCTTTAACTTATTTCACCAACCACAGCCACGTGGCACAATCTTGTCCATTAAATAATGAACGGTTGAGATTTAGTCAAAATTAACAGCTATCTAGTGCATCCATATCTATTATAAGCTCATTTTATCATTCAATCAATACTTAGTCAATTGAAAAAGTCAACTTTTCTTCTAAAAACTGAATTTTAAGTCGGTCTTAACCCATCTTAAGGTTTTGGGACCTCTAAAATCTAAATTTAACCTTTATTTTCTCGTTTGGAGCCTCGAATTACGTGAAATCAATATTTTACCTAATAAATACATAAAAATACTTAAAATTAAATATAATTAAAACTTAATTAATAATTCTTAATATATTATATAAATAAAAATATAAATTATAATATATGCACAAAACAACATTTTTATCCCTTAATAAACATACAATTTTTAACACTAATCACACCCTCAACCTGCTTATTACGAATATCTAGTAATTAAAGCGTTATATTAAATTAAGATTTATAAAATTCATATGCAAGTTAATAATTATTCATCTAACCTCTAAATTACCAAATAAATGAACTCTCCTAAATTTCTTTAACTTTTTGTCGTTCACTCATTATCTAGGACATCACCAAATATTTTTTTGTGCTCAAGTCATTAACACAATACTTATGAGGCTTCATTAAGAGAAAACAACATTTTCGTTCTAAAATTCATTAGAAACTCTATCTTTAGGCAGCAGATTATTCACATATATTTTAAAATATTACATTTTCGAGCTTTAGGCCAATGACTCCTAAACTAGTTGGCTTTAGGGCACTAGGTGTTGAAACACCCTTACGGACTTCATTACTCAGTTTTTTATAAATAAGTAAACAATATATCTATAACCCAGGTAGTGAGCTTTAGGCTAGTGACTCCCAAACCAGTTGGCCTTAGGGCATTAGGTGTTGAAACACCACTACAAACTTAATCACTCAGGTTTTAGATATAACAAAAATAGACATTCAATTTTTTTCTTTTTTTTTTTTGCAATATACATTTTCTATTACCTTAGATATCATCTCTAATAAATTAAAAGAACTAAATATTGCAAAAACTTTAACTTACAACCCACTAGTATGTCTTGCAATGTGTGTGTGTAGAATAATTTAATAATACCTGTTAAATGAGTAAACAAAATGACTTAATAATCAATTGGAGAGTTCAAAAATTTGAGTAATTCAAAGAAAAAGGGAATAAAAATAGCTTACTATGAATTTAAAAATTAAAATATAATACAACATAATTATTAGGATGCGTATCAAAAGTCGTGACTCTTCACACAACCATTCTAGACAAAAAAAAATTATTTTTTTTTATAATGTACATTACTATCCCCTCCCCCCGACCTAATTCAAACATTATTCATAATTTAAATATATGCATGTATTGAGTGCTAGAAAATGTGTATTTATAATGAAAAAAATCATCATTTTACACTCAAGTCTCATTAACATCCATACTTTTAGGTTTTTAATTCTCTTGTGATTTAATTATGTATGTTTTATTTTAGTTAAGTATTTTATGTATTCTAGGGGACATCATAGTCATTTCACAATGAACGAGAAATCAAATAGAAAAACGAACAACAATTTTGAACTCAGGACAGTCGAAAACTTTAGGAGGAGCCTAAAAAGATAAATGATATTGTTCATATATACAGCATTGGACATGACATTGTTCACGGCACTGTTCACTTGTATTGTAGGATGATGTGGTAGTATTCGATTGGATAAATGATGTGACATTTACTTATGTGACATTAACTGATGATATGGTGTTGACAGATGACGTGTCACAATCTTATTAGATTAAAATGCTTATGTGACGTTGACTGGTTACGTGACAGTATGTTAGTGGACCGAAAAAACATGCGTACGGTACATGCATATACACGAAATGACAGCCCTGATGATATTTTTCATCCAATAAGAACTTGCCACGTAGCACAATCCCGAGCGTCCAAATGGTTTTAATCCGATGGCCATGATTTACTCATTATATCTATAAAAAGGGGGGCTCCCCCTCTAATTTAACACTTTTGAATTCATTTTTGGGCTCCATTTTCTATAATTCCATCTCCATCTTGTATTTTTTACATATTTTAATAAAATTTTCATTTTACCCCTAACTCAATTATGAGTAGCTAATTTCCTTTTAAGCTTGAGTTGAAGGTGAAGTCTCAACATGCTCCATGGGCTTAATTTGGTAAATTTACTTTTTCTTCCCCTCTAATTTATGTAGATGTTTTGATTTTTCATAGAAAGATAATAATAATCTTGTCTAGATATTTGCTGGTATAACCGTCTCCCTAGGTAAGGTTATTACTATTTGGCACGGGAAACATTTAGCACTATATCTATTAGAGAGGTTTATCAGGAGTGGAAAATCCCCTTCATGATTTAATTGGCACTAATAAAAAATGTTAAGCCGATAGTACATATTGAGTACAGATATGGAGATCCAAGCACTTTATTTCAATAGTTTATTCCCGCCGCTCTAATTTAAATCATAAGATAGCCTACGTCACTTTCATTATAAATCCAACCACCAACTCAAAAAGTTAATTCTACATGCAATTAAATTTCACCTCTTCGTGGGATTGACACTCGTCACTGTTGATCTATTGTACAATAGATTCGTGCGCAAGCGAGTTCAATAAAATTTACACAACAACATGCAAAAAAGTAAAAAAGATAAAGAAAACATAAATAATAAAGAAGAGATAAGAAAGATCACACCTGAATCGACTGCAGAAGCTTGAAGAAGATGACAAAAAAAAAAAATAACTCCAAGAATAAGAAGATATGTTTCTAGAAGCATTACAATCTATATTATGCTATTTTCGACTCAAATTTATTTACAGTCAGTTTTTACAACATCACCAGGACTGAAAATTTCACAATTATCAACTATTTCCTCCCCCCAACCAGAATGAGACATTGTCCCCAATGTCTTAAAGGAAAGAAGTAGAGTTTAGAAGATATTATTTGACTGCTTCAAGAAAATAATCACAAACGAAGAGTTAAATTTAATTTGCACTTCTTACGAGGGCTATGGTCACCATCATTAGTAAACCATTTCAATGTCAAAGTTTTGGAATCTGGTTCTGGTTTATAAGCTTGTAAAAGATAAAGTAACTCATTGGCAGTAGAAGCACAAATAAACAGTTCTTTCGCAGAGATTGAAATAAAATAATTTTTAATTGCATTGTTAATGAATGTTAGCAAGCCATCATAAAAGTTATTAACATTTAACAAACCGATGGTTTTTTTATGGATGTTCAAACTGGCCCAAGATGCAAATGTAATCAGCGCCTCTAAAGTTACAAGATCTCCTTGCAAGAAAATAAAAGCATCAGCATGATTTAACATTTCAGTTATTCTCTCTTGCATACCTGAGACAACTATTTTTTCTCCAATTGATGGGCCAGGTATGCATATTAGAGGTTTTAAAGCTTGTGGAATAATGCATAGCACTTGGCTTCCTCTAGTAAAAACAGCTTCTGAGACAAGTTTTGATAACCCTCGGTTACCTCCTCTATATACAAGGTATAGTTTTCTTTCAATTATAACGTGACCAAGATCTACAGTTGCCTCAACAAACTCCTTGTATTTTCCATAATGAAATCCAGAAAGCACACAAATGTTTTTGAATTATTTACTCGAAGATGATGCCATTGGAAAATTTTTCAAAATCAAGTTGTAAATATTTGAAAAAGAAGCTCATATTTAAAGATCTTGGTGACAGACATAATGATATACAACTGTAAATGGGTTGGTGTATTTGTCAAATAGCGCGTAAAGCTCGTGGCTCAATAATTCAAAAGCAAATAGTGACTAAAAATAAACAGTAAAAAGAAAACATACAATAATTAGATACAAAAATCATACCATTAACTATAATAATACAAACGATAAAAGAAAAAAATAAAATGATATGTACTGGTAGTTGTGATTGTTGCTCACATTTTCCTCTGGTTTTATATCCAGTAATGGCTTGAACGCCCTTTATAGGTCGAGGATAAGCTTCCCATCCAGTTTTCTTATAAACTGGCTAACATGGTCTTTTTGAGTCAGATTCCTAAGACTAAATTGTGTAATTTGTTTTTGGAATAGTCCCCATAAGTTTTGAATCTTAAGTTGCACATATCCGCTTCGATGCATCTCAAAAGATCATAAGATATCATCCAACAATTCTTTACTCAGGCTATCTTTAACGAATTTAATTTTATCTTCTCGAGTATAAAAAACCATTCCTAAAGATTCACAAACTTTTCACTTGCAACTAAGTCTTACACAGTTATGATAGTCAGAGCAAAGTCTTTTAGCTTTTCTTTTTTTAGCATATGTGCTTTTTACCAAAACCAGGCATGTAAGAAATAAATGAATTCGAAAACTCACTTGCTAATCGGACCCTTGCTTTAATTAACCAACGGATATTAGCAGGAATTCCAGTGATCATTAGCAAACGTAATCGTTCATTAAAAGGTTACAAAGTGATTTAGATATGACACTAAAGTCTTTTATAAACCTCCTATAAAATCCTGCATGTCTTGAAAAGGATCTCACATCTCTAACTGTTTTTAGTGGTGGCAATTTAGATATGACTTCAATTTTTGCTTTATCAACTTCAATTCCTTTAACAGATACAACATGACCCAAAACAATTCCAGAAGTAACCATGTAATAACATTTTTCCCAATGCAACACAAGTTATTTTTCAACACACATTTTTATAACTTTTTCCAAATTATCATGGCAATATCAAACGAATTCCTAAATATTGTTAAATTATTTATAAAGACTTCTAAACAATATTCAACCATATCATTGAAAATACTTAGCATGCATCTTTGAAATGGTGCAGGAGTATTATAAAGTCCAAATGGTATTCCTTTAAATGTAAATGTTCTAAAGGGACACGTAAATGTGGTCTTTTCTTGATCCTCAAGTGCTATAGAAATTTAATAATAATACGAATATCCATCTAAAAAGCAGCAGTAAGGATGTCCAGCTACTCTTTCTAAGATTTGGTCAAGAAATGGCAAGGGAAAATGATCTTTTCTAGTGGTTTCATTTAACTTTCTATAATCAATGCACATGCGCCAACTATATGTAATTCGTGTTGGGATTAATTTACCTTTATCATTCTTGAAAATAGTGATTCCAGATTTTTTAGGCACTATTTGTGTAAAGCTTACCCACTTACTATCAGAGATAGGGTAAATAATTCTCGCATCAAGTAATTTAAGGACTTCTGCGTTTATTACTTCTTTCATGTGTGGGTTTAATCTTCTTTGAGGTTGTTGACATGTTTTAGCATTTTCTTCCAAATTGATTCTATGTGTGCAAATTAAAGGATTAATTCCTTTAATATCATTTAAAGTCCATCTAATTGCGTTTTTATGCTTTTTAAGAATAGATAACAACTTACCTTCTTGGTCGCTTGATAGAGTAGAAGAAATTACAACAGGATAAGTTTGTTCTTCCTTAAGATAAGTATACTTCAATCCCTTCGGCAAAGGTTTCAATTCCAATTTAGGTGCTTCTTTTTGTTCAGTCTTTTCAGATTCCAAGCTCGTCAAATTCTAGTTTCTCATCATCATTTTGTAAAGTTTGAGCAGATTCAAGCAACAAATTTATATTAGAACTATCATGTTCAAGTTGCTTATTTAATTCAATTGAATTAACCAAACAAATATCACTAAGTTCAGAAAAATTTCCTTTTTGAATATTTTCCTCTATACAAGATTTAAGTAATTCCTTTTGTTCATCAGTATCATCTTCATTCTCATTTTTTTCATTAGGTTGCCTACATATGTTAAAAACATTTAATTCTAAAGTCATATTTCTGAATGAAAAATTCATTAAACCATTCCTATAATTAATCAAAGCATTAACAGTTGCTAAAAATAGTTGACCCAAAATTACAGGAATTGGTTTATATTATTCACAACAGGTTTAGTTTCTAAGACAATAAAATCCACAGGGTATATAAATCTTTCAACTTGCACTAAAACGTCTTTCATTATTTTTTTTTTATACTTTAACTGATCTGTCAGCAAGCAAAAGTGTAGTTGAAGTTGATTTTAGCTCACCAATATTAAGTTGAAGATAAACGGAATATGGAAGAAAATTAACACTAGCACCAAGGTCTAGTAAAGCATGTTTAATTTTGTGATCACCAATAATGCAAGAAATAGTAGGACAACCAGGATCTTTATATTTAACCTTATTATTAGTAGACATAATTGTACTTACTTGTTCGGTCATGAAAGCACTCTTTTTTTACCTTTAATTTCCTCTTGATAGTGCATAAATATTTTAAAAATTTGGCATATGAAGGTACTTAATTGACTCCATCTAATAGAGAAATGTTAACTTTCACTTGCTTGAAGATTTCATAAATTTTAGAATAGTGGTTTGATTTTCTTGGTTTATTCCATGCTTGTAGAAATGGTGGTTCAGATGGAACAATGGTTATTTCTTCACTAGGTGTAAGTTTATTTAGTCCGTCCTTACCCTTTGAATTTTCATCTTCATAAGGTTTAGGAATAGGTCTATCAACAACCTTACCACTGCGAAAAGTTATAACTGACCTGACTTGGTCCATGGTTGGATTTTGTTGAATTTTGAGATTTGGTTGTGGTTGAGATGGAAATTTTCCTTTTTCATGAATTGTGAGTGCCAAAAGTAATTTTAGCAAGAGTATCTTTCAAATCAAAAAAGGTTTGTGCATTTTGATTATTAATAACATCTTGCTTCCTAATGAATGAATGCATTGTATCTTCCAAATTTTTCCATGGTGGTGGAACATATGGTGCATAAGGCCGAGCATTTTGAAAATTTTGTGGAGGTGTTGCTTGTGAAGATTGTGCATTATTATTATTTCTCCAATAAAATTTAGATGATTTCTCCAACCAAGATTATAAGTCTGTGAATATGGATTTGGCCTATTAAAAGTGTTAATGATATTTGCTTGATCATACAAACATTCTTTAAGTGCAGGCAGAATGGGACAATCTTGAGTGAAATGATCATTAGAACTACAAACATTACATACAATTTCTTCAACAGATTTCACTTGATCACTTTTTTTATTTTCTAAAGTTTCAACCTTCCTAACTAGGGATGCAAATTTTGTTTGTAAATCATGATCTTCCCTAAGGTTATGGATTCCTCCACTGGATGGAGATGGTTGTGGTTTATTTGTCAATTCAAAAGTTCCAACAGTATCCCAATGTTGTGCATTTTTAGCTAATTGGTCAAGATAATCTAATGCATCTTCAGGATTTTTATTTCTAAATTCACCATTACATATCATTTCTACAACTTTTCTACTTTGGGGTGTTAAACTCGCTTAAAAATAAGTGACTAATCGCCAAGTTTCAAAACCATGGTGTGGACATATGTTAAGCAATTATTTAAATCTATCCCAATATTGGTATAATGTTTCTCTATTTTTTTGAGTGAACGAAGTGATTTGCCTTTTAAAAGAATTGGTTCTATGAGGTGGAAATTTTTTTTTCAAAAACTATTCTTGCATGTTATTCCAAGTTCTTATTAATCCAGATCTAAGGTTTTGTAGCTAAGTTTTAGCTTTATCTTTTAATGAAAAAGGAAAAAGCTTTAATCTAATTATGTTCATACTACAATTTTGGTCTGTGTATGTATTACAAACTTCCTCAAAATCTCTTAATTGCAAATATGGATTCTCATATTCTAAATCATGAAATGTTAGTAAAAGTTAGATAATACCTGGTTTGAAATTGAATCGTACTGCTTCTGGAGGAAATGCTATACACGAGAGGGCCTCGATTCTGGTCGGATTCATGTAGTCTCTCAAGGTTCTTAGTTGATTTTGATCATGTGCATTATGTTGAGAATGATTGTCTCCCTAATCAATTTGAGAATTAAGTTGGTCCAAAAAGTTTTCGTTTTGAATCTCAACCATGATTGGTGGTGGTGACTGAGATCTACGAATTAATTTATTACTCGAAGTTCGAGACCAACGTCTCATACAATGATGATGATGATGATGATGATGTGTGTGAAATTATAGTGTAAAAATGATACACATAAATAAAATAAATAAATAAATGAAAATTACACAAAATAAAAGCAAACTGAAAATTAAATAAACAAGATAAATGTACTAGAAAAAATATGAAATAAAAATAAATAAAATAAAAATTAATTAACTAAAATTAAATAGGCAGTTGAAACTGCCATATAAAAAAAATAAATGCAAAAATTAAATTGTAAAAATTAAAAAAAGAAAGAAGGAATACTTACCTCAAGGTGTAGACTCTTTTTCTTTTTCTTTTTCTTTTTTTTTTAAATTACCAACTAATTAAATGATTAATTCAAATTGTTAGGCCTTTGTTGTAATTTGTAAAGTCAATATTTAGTTTATTGAGTTCAAATAAAGTCCAAATAAAGTCCAAATAAGTCTAAGGATAGTCTAAAGAAATTCAAATTATAAGTCCAAATTTGATTATTATGGAAAATTTCAGCAAGGGACTTAATTGTAAATTTCTTAGAATTTTGTGGTCAAACTATAATTATGAGAAGAAGGAACTGAAAACAAAAATTTTTAGGGTGAAAGTGAAATTTTGAAGAATTTTAAGGATGGAACAGAATTGAAGAAAAGAAAAAGGAGGTAAATAAAAAATTACAAAAAAAGGATAAAAACAAAATAAAATAAAACAAAATAAATACATTTCCCGACAACGGCGCAAAAAACTTTATATGACTTAAAAGTGAATTTTAACTCCCATGTATAAGAGTGTCTTATTGTATTATAGTTCGGTGAGTCTGAGGTCGATCTACAGAGAAAATATTTAATTTGTTTATTTTATTTTTTAAAAAAATAAAAATAAAACTTAAATATATGAAACTTAATTTAAGTGAAACTATAAAATTAAATTAGTTAAGGTTATGGATTCACTCTTAATAGTAAATAAAATTTAACAATTTTTTTTTGCCATTTTTATTTAAATTTATTGCCCAAAAGATTAATTATATAAATTATTATTATTTTCCCATTAATTTTATTATGGATTAAGTATTTATTGTACCAAAATCTTTTTTTTTGTCTATAATAAATTAAAATTTCAAAATATAAAATACGTATAAAATTAATTAGAAAATAATTTAATTTATATAATTAAAAATAGAATTTGATTAAATCATATTTATTTTTTAAGAGTTTCACCTTACCCTAACTATTATTATTTAACTAAGCATGATTGAAATAAAAATAATTCTTGAAATTAAATTACTCATAATTAAAAAGAAATAAAACAACTAAATTTGAAAATAAAACTAATATTTATTTATGAAAATAATTACACAAAATATTAAAACACATCTGACAAAGAGGATTACAAAGGGATTGATAGAATTTGAGAAGAAGAGGGATAATTAAAAACACAAAAATAAGGCTCTATTTACAGTGAAATAAATTCATAATCCAAGTCAGCCATGGCCTACGATGATAAACATTTCACAGACGACTCCACACAACCATTAAATTAAGATCCAACGGCTGGTCAAACTTCAAAAGTCACCGTACATGTGACATCATATGAAATGTCCAATTTGATTAAAGAACGGTTGAGATTTAGCGGGTTAATGGGTGGATCGGGTCGACTCAAATACAAAAATTCAGATCCTTCAACTTGCTTCACCAACAACTGCTGCATGGCACAATCTTGGCTATTGAATAATGAACGGTTTAAATTTAGTCAAAATTGACAGCTATCTAATGCATCCATATATATTGTAAGCTCATTTTATCATCCAATCAATGCTTGGTCAATTGAAAAAGTCAATTTTTCGTCTAAAAGCTGAATTTTAAGCATGTCTTGACCCATCCTAAGGTTTTCAGACCTTCATAATCCAAATTTGACCTTCATTTTTCTGTTTAGAGCCTCGAAATATGTGAAATCAATATTTTACCTAATAAATACACAAAAATACTTAAAATTAAATATAATTAAAACTTAATTAATAATTCTTAATATATTATATAAATACAAATATAAATTATAATATATGCACAAAACAATATTTTTATCCCTTAATAAACATACAATTTTTAACACTAATAATGAGTGATGGTTAGGAAAGCTCTGCTAGGTACAAAGAAAAGCTTTGATACCACTTGATGTAGCATGGAAGCGTTACTAGATATCGTTCTAGCGTACGTTCTTGAAACTCAAGAAAGAGGGCTCTCAAAATGGAGAAAATATCTCAATTGAGAAATATTGAATATTATTGATAAGAAAACTCATGTTATGAAACAAGCATAACAACCTTATTTATACTAGCTAGAATTATCATATTCCTAATAAAACTATGATTTCTTATAAACAAAGGAATATGATTTAAACAAGAAAATATAAATTAAATCCTAATTGACCTAGGAAAAAAAAATTAAATATTTACTAAGATTATATTTGTCCTAGATCAAAATGTTACTAAATGTACCCTTAATTTTTTAATAATAGAATTAGGAACCAAAATCTTGTTGTTAAGCTCATCGTTGTGCAATCTTTGATTTAGTTTGCTCTATTTCAATATAAGCATGTGTATTCCTATTTAAACAAACTCACCAGAATTGTTTGCTGTGGAATGTACGTGATGTGGCTTTTCTCTCAAAGCATGAATGTAAATGAAAGAGCAATGTAATTTGCGCTCAAAATTGCACAAAACCACTAAAAGACAAGAAATGTTTTACTAAAAGATAAATTTATTCAGTTTATTAATTTTATCTTTTTATACAAGTTTCCTCATTCTATTGGTTCATTCTATGCAGTTTTGTTTGTAAATAAAGCTTTCCACAATGAAAGCAATCTCTAATGCACGTGTGTATCTCAACGGCGAAATCTATCATTAATCTGCTTGGAACTTAGAACATTTGTTAGAGCAATCGCTTCATTATTTGACTTAATGTATTCTTCTGTTATGTACACTAGAAAGTAGAAAAATCATATTTTAATTCAAATAAAAAAATTGATGAGATAAGATAACAGAAGGATGTTTTAGTTTTGGCTATAGGTGGCTAACGGCCTATGCCGTACCGTATTTGTACTGGCAAAGGAAAGTCCATGTGTGCTCGTGCTCATGTTGTGCCGTGCCCACTATGCGTTTTGTGCCATATCATGCCTAATTTTTTTTTCTCAGGCCTGGCCCAGCACGCGTGCCTTGCGCACTCGTGCCGTGTCATGCCTAAGAAAAAAAACCAACTACGCTTTTTTTTTTTTTATTTTCTTTAAGAGCATATATTAAGTTATTGATGTATTTTTTTAAGTCTATGTATCTTTTTAGATCTATGTGTCTTTATTCAAATTTAATAAAATCGAAAATTTAAAACTCTAGTGCATATTCAATAATAATAAATTAATAATAATAAGAGAATATAATTTTAATTACTAAATTTGATTCTATGGTATTAGAATTCTTTTATAATACTTAACAATAACATAATAATAAAATTTTCTTAAGGGTAAACTTAATTGTTAACTTGAAATTATGTATAGTCATGTATCATAATTCATAAACAATATTAATACATATTTATAAAATCATGATATTTAAAATTTTATTTATTAAAATCATGATATCAATTATTCATTTAATAAATTATAAACATAAATCAATTATAATTTTTTTGAAGCTAAGGTTTAAATAAATTTTAAAAGCTTTAGCTAATAAAATATATTAAAAAGTTCAATTTCAAGTTATTTATAAAATCAAAAAATTTTAAGTTTATTTTCATTAAAAGTGAAATGTGCTTATTACATGCATTTTTGTATTCGTGTTTTGGTCCATCTTTAATCGTATCATACTATTAAGGCCCGCGTGACTAAAATTTTAAACTCGGCCCGACCCACAAGCATGTCGTGCCTTGCCACATGTTCTACCGAAATATGCTCCTATCGTGCCATGCTGTATGAAAACGTGTCGTGCCCATGCCATGCTTCATGCCATCCAGCCCATTTACCATCTTTAATTTGGTATGTTAATGCAGTCGATTCCCAAAAATAAACAAACAGGGGAAAGATGCAAAATTCAAAACAGAGCAACCGCACGTCGTCAACTCATGACTCTCGACACCAATTTCAGGTAAGGAGACTTAACCAATCTAAAAGTGTAATATACATAGAAAACATCAACGTAGAATTACAATTATCCCTAACAACTTTTTAATTTCTCCCAATATTTTAGATTATATATATATATATATATATATATATATTCTGACAATTAAATTTATTTTTTTTTTAAGTAGAACGGTTCAGCTATCTTACCACTGTGGTAACATACCACTTTCTTTTGTCTTTTCCTAATTCACCGTTAGATTTACCTCAAAACAAGTGCAATGGCTAAGATGTTTTTGTTGGGTTATTAACATTACACTCCCTAATGTTTGCTATTAAATTAGAAAAGTAATAAAGTTTAAAATATTGACACATAAATCCATAAATCCATAAATTTACAATTTATTATTCAATAATATTAAAACATTTTAATTATATTAAAAATATAATTAAACAATGTAATACTTAATTCTATTATAGCATTTAATAAGCAAAAATTGATTATTATTTAATAAGTTAATATAACTAATAATAAATACTTAAATATTGTATAAATAAAATTATAACATAATATTACATTATTTAATTACATTATTGTAATTAATATATAAAATTGATTATTATTTAACAATTTAATATAACTGATAATAAATACTTAAATAATATATAAAAATATAAATATAATATAATATGATGTTATTTAATTATATTATAATAATTAGTATACAAAAATTAATTATTTTTAAATATTTAATATAAAAAATAATAAATATTTAAATATTAATAAATTTGAATAATATTAATTTAAAATTAATAATAATCTAAATAATGATATAACATATTATTACATATATTACAATTCATGTTGCACCAAACATGATATTGTATTACAGTTTAACACACTTTAATAACACACATTGTAATACAATGTAGCTAATGTAATATAATATGTTGAGTCAAATGACCTAGTTAATTTCACCGATAAATTGATTTATTCGTATATTTGAATTAATATATTTAAATTAATATTTCTTCTTATTAATTAATTAATTTAGTATATAGTAAAATCATGTATTAATTACAAACCATATTTTATGATAAATATGAGCATGAATTTGATCTCTTGTTCTTAATTTGTAGTTAATATTTTTTTGATAATACTTATTCAATATACAGTCAATAACTTCAATATGCAATAAAAATATTTTAATTTACCAATTAATAATTTTTTTATTGTTTAATAAGAAGGTATCAAAAAGTGTGGGGAGATTGGCAACTTGCTCATCATTTATTTTTACATCTACGAGTTTGATTAATAAGTTTAAAAGCTTTTAACAAGAATTTGGAGGCAAAACCGTTTTATACTCTACACTTATTTGAGAACCTTTTTCATATCTCATGTTTGATAATTTTGAGTTAGTGATAGAATTTAGTTACTAATTACTAGAGATATGGAACTGAAATTAGTGGGCATGTAAAGAATTCAATCAATTTTTTTTATATCATTTTAATTAATTTATTTAGTGCAAATAAAAATTAGTTTTATCAAGAATGTATTTGACATTTTGGTAAGTGTGTGGAGTAAATTTTCTTTTTAAAACTTTGATGATGGGTGTGTGAATTAATAATTAAAAAATACCCTCACCTTTTGATTTAAGTTTTAAAAAGTTAAAATAAGTAAGACTAATGAGTCAAAAGTTAAGATTATTTGGGTGATTTTTAATTTTATAATAAAATAAAGATTGCAGTGTAATTAATCCAAAAGGACAAAAAAGTGTTGTATGTTACCACTGTGGTAACATAGCACGATCCGTAGTTTATAATGCTTAAATTTAAAAAAAAAAAAAGAAAAATGAATTGAATTGTATGACAGAAGAAAAACGTCCGCGAATTAGAGATTTCCTACGAAAAGAAAAGTTTTCAAATAGTTTGTTTATTCACGCTTGGATATATACGAAACACAAAAATTAAATTAACATGACTAATAAAACAAATTTCAGATCCTACAACTGTCTAAAAGATATAATATTCTTTTATTAAATATTAAATGCTATTAAACACTGCAACTAACAAAGAAAATAACATTTACCCAAATAATTCCTTTTCATTATTATGAAATAAAGATGATAATTGATAATGAACATAAATAATCTACTCTGTGAAGAGCAAAATCCTACATTATATAGTATAATTAATTGTTTAATTACAACTTATGACTTTTTTTTTAATATTTGACATTTTAATTACAGTCATGTTTAATTGTTGAGAAAATAATTAATGACATGCGATTTTTGCAAACCCTTAGTTTTCTTCATCTAATCTTATCTACGCAAGCCCTCAAGTTTTCTTCTTCTAACCTTATCCACTGTTAAGGTTTCAAATTTTTTTATTTTTTCTCACATGAGAACTTTTTTTGAACTATAGATGTAGTGATAATATATAAGCCAAGAAACGTTAACAATCAAACTCAAAAAAAATTACACCACTTACACTCAAGAGTTAACCAATCAATTTGAGAATGAATCTAATTAGAGCTATAAAGATTTTATCGCTTAGACACAACGTAACTGGCCAGTTCAAAGATCTACAGATTCAGTTTTAAAATTTATATATAATCAAAGAAATTGAGAATATTGAGTTTATCGAACTTGTATGCCAGCTTGCGTAAGACGATGCAAAAGTTAAGGTGATAATACTTTCATCCTTTCGAAACTAGCTTTTCCCTCCTCTTGAACTTCCTAGATTTGGTTAAACAATTCTTGAAGGAACATTGGTGTTGTATCTGCTAAGGACATTTCGATGCTTAAGTTAGTGTTTGCTTTGAAAGTAAATAAGAGAAAAAAACGTTGAGAAAATAAGAGAAGCTGTAGAATTTACAATAATCTACCATGCACATAAAGAATTCTTCGATACAATACTGAAGGCGTTGTTACCATGAGATGACAACACAAATAAACCTAGCAAACTAAAACTGCATGCATGTCAATTAATTTCATTGCTTAGTCATACTAATTTATTTTGTACTAGAGTATTTGTTAGCATCATCGTGTCAATAATATTGTACTTATTTTATTCTTTTGGATTAGGAATTTATTTAGTTTGAGTATTTATTAGATTATATTATGTGAATTAATTGAGAATATTTTTTGAGGTAAAAGAAGCAAACTATGAACAGTGAATTTCAAGATAATTAATTTAATCTAACTAATTTTATACAGTTTTGTTTTGCGTATGCAATTTAAGTAGATATAAATTCTTAAAATTTTGTATGTTTGTGAATGATTCTTGGGAAAAGATGATTTCAAGTAAAATGGACACATTTACATTTATTTTAAAAAAACCCATACATGTCCATATAATTAATTTTACATTAAATTTGAATTATTGAATTAATTCAAATAAAATAATTAGAGAATCACAATATTATACTCCATTCTTCACTTCTTTTTGAAATTTGGCAGTATTAGTACTAGCCCATGTTTTCAACATTATTATGTAAATTTGACCATAATTCATGTGCCTGAACAGGTAGACAACAAATAATCTAAATTACTCAATAATCAAAGTGAGCTAGAAACTTACATACTAGTCACCTTTAATTTCATTTTGGCCTTTTTTTTTAATATTCTTCTTTTAATATGGCAATGCTGCCAAATTTTACATGGTATCCAAGAAAGAAAGTAAAAATAAATAAAAGAAAAAGATTATAGTTGTCTTTAGTAAAGCAAGCAGCAAGAGGGAGACGAAATGAATGCCATTCATGAAGAAGAAAATAGTTGAAAGAATATTTTTAATTGAAGTTTTAAGAAGGTACATCGAGAGAACAAAGATAGGGTCTGAGATGGAGCATTCTTCCGAAGTGAACATCTCATGAGCAAAATTTAATACATTAATACAATGTTATGAAAAAAAGAATTTTTTAATTGATTTTTTTTTATTAATTTTATTAATTGAAAAAGATTTTCTCTTGATCTGAACATCTCATGAACAAAAATTCATGATTGGTAGTTAAAAAATAAAAAAGAGAAAGAAATTAAATCATGTCCGCACACCATTACTATATGATACAGGATATAAGATATATTGTAAAAAAAAACCCAACAGAGCTCGTATCAGAAGAGGATTTTAATCCACGGTTAAGGACATCTACACCTCCAAGCTTTGGGAAAATGGTGATGAAGACCCACTATTTTAATAAAGGGACATTAAGATCTCATTTTGACCATAATATCATTTGGTTCTATTATCCTAAAAAATTGACTTAAATGTTTTATGATAAATTTAAAATATTATATAAAAAATCAGTGTAATAATAAATGCACTTTAAAATAATTCTAATATTTAAAATTATTTTAATATTTTACAATTTCTTAAACAAATTTTATTATATTAAAGTAAATTTTATAAAAAATAGAAACATAATGTTAGATAAATGTATTAAAATTTAAATTATTTTGAATATTATGTAAAATAATAATTTCAACATTTATTATTACATGAGATATTTTTTAATTGTAAAATGTATTTAACCCAAATATTTATTTAAAATCTCTACAAAAAATATAAATATATTATTTCAATAAATATAATAATTACATATTTAAATATTTAAATATTTTAATCCTATTAGTCTACTAGATAGATTGCATTATTTACATTATATTTGTATTTATTAAAAACTTTGAAGTTAATTTTTGGTTATTGTATTCAAAGACTATTATTAAAAAAAAAAAAAAGAGAGGTCTTGGTAACCAATTTTTAGAATTCGGGGGTTTACATAACTATTTCCCTAAACCTTGGAGTGTAAATATTTTTTTTTTTAACAAACTTTGAATATACTAGTAAAATTTTATTAAATAAAAAAATTGACTGTTCTTGGGGGGGCGGGGGGAGGGGGAGGGAACGAAGAGCCTTGACTTTAGACCATTATCAAAAGACTCTTCTATTTTAACTCTCCAAATACTTATTTGCTTACCAATGTGATAAATAAAATAGTGAAAAGAAAAGTCATCTCTCAAAAAACTTTTCAAATAAAAAATAAGTAAATATTATTTTTTTTGGTATGTTACCAATTTGATATCCGAAGACTTATTGGACCCCGACTAATCCGAATTTGAGATAGGTAGGACTATTAAGGTGGTAAAGCTCTCTTAATGAATATTTAATGCAGTTGCATTCCTAAACCTTGAACTGAGAACCTTGGTTATGTTAGAATAGCTCAATGTCAACTGATCTATACGCTTATTGGTAAAATAAGTATATATTATTTTAATCAAACTTTTTTCTCTATAAAAGTAATAGGAAACAATAACACTTCTCTCTTCATGAAAATGAGATAAAAAAAATAATATAATACTAAATTAAAGGCTTCAAAAGACTCTAAATAGGATTATTCAAATGAAATAGTGTTTCCCTCTTTTCAATATTGAAGAGCCTTCATTGCTGAAGTTAGAAAAGAGTGAAACACTATTTCATATGAAAAATTTCATTTAAAGAATTTTTTAAAACTTTTTTTTATGTAAGTAGTAAATCTGATTTAAAAAGTTTGATACTGTCTGAAACTCTACCAAAATGGAAAGACAAGCCAAAATTAATATAACTAAAAGCATAAAAAAACAAAACTATCTAAAAAACCAAAACTAAATTTTCCTTCAGCTAATAATCCAAGTCTAATTTACTTCAAAACATTTAGAAGAAAAATATCTTGGGATGATATAAGGAGAATTCATTGCCGAAGTCAGATATAGAAGTTATAATAATTGAGGTGAAGTGGTGCTGCAAGCAGATTCATTTCCAAGATCTAGGGGTTATTTATATTGACAGCCTATTACCTATGGATATAGAAGAGGCTTCACAAATGGAGGAGGATATC
This sequence comes from Luvunga scandens, assembly GCA_030449905.1. Lineage (NCBI taxonomy): Eukaryota > Viridiplantae > Streptophyta > Magnoliopsida > Sapindales > Rutaceae > Luvunga > Luvunga scandens. The sequence continues at coordinate 254,901 of JASUUG010001008.1, forward strand.
GATATACAAGAGCTTTAAAAAGTGGAACTACAATTGGAGATTGATAAATTGCTCCAAAATGCCATGCAAGGCCAATGGCAAGACATTGTAATGGCCTATGAGGACTATCCCCGGATTCAAAAGGTCAAATTCACAAAGTCAAAAGACGCAGCTTTGCATATAGCTGTGGCTGCTGGACTGAGTGACATTGTGCTGAGGCTAGTGGGAAGCATGGGTGAAAATGCATCAGATGTCCTAAAATTACGAAATAAGAAAGGCAACACTGCTCTTGATCTTGCTGCAGCTCTCGGCAATGAAGTAATGTGCCATCGTATGGGCTCGAAAGATCTTAAACTTGTCGCTGTTCGCGATGATGAGGGTAAGACCCCTCTTTTCTTGGCAGCTCATTTCTTTGCCTCCATTTACTTGGTACAGAAAATAAGGGTGACAAAAATAAGGATGACAAAAATAAGAATGACAACAGAGCAGCTATTTGTGGAAAAAAACAATGGGGACGCGATTCTGCACTCTGCCATATTTGAAGAATACTTCAGTATGTAACATTAATTTTCTTCAGGAATATGTAACTTCTAATATTGCATTAATTTTTTTTTTAATCTTCTTCTTCTTCTTCTTCTTCTTCTTATTATTATTATTATTGGTTCTTACAGGTTTGGCATTTCAGATTATGCGTTATTATCCAGATCTTGTAGACTCTGTTAATGAAAATGGATTAAATCCTCTTCATATTCTAGCCAGCAAGCCTAATGTATTCAAGAGCAGTAGTCACCTTGGTTGGTTTGACACTTGACAGTATCATCTACTACTGTAAGCATGTTTTCAAGGGTGTTGAATCTATAGCTAATATTTTTTATCCTTGTCTTTTGATAATCTTCTGTCATGCATGCATTTATAGCAGCGTATCGTTAAGATTTAGGTGCAGCAATTTCTATTGTTATTTTAAAACTGATCAATTTTGCCTGTAAAGGTGTAACCGTGGACAAGCTGATCAAGGATGAGAAACATAATCATCACTCTTGCTCAAATAATTCCAGAGCCAATAATGGCCTCAGGTTTCCACAAAACTATGACAAATGCATCGACTTCTTTAAGCTGACCAAGAGTACTTCAATAAGAGTTCTTAGTGAGTTAATTAATTTGACACATAACATATTTTTGTAAAAATTGAAATTTTGATAATCATTTTATTTGTTTTTCCGGCAATAGGAGAGGTTGAGGCAGGTGATGAAGTAAATCCTCAACATAAGAGCAGCACACCTCAAGTAAGAAGCATTAATTACTTAAGCACAAAAGATGTTAAGTGGGTAGCATCGATAAATTGTCACATGTATTCTGTGAATTCTATGTTTAAATTCCCCTTGTTTGAAGCTGATCTATAGCTGTTCTTAGTGAGTTAATTAATTTGACACATTACATAATTTTGTGTTTAACAGTTGAATTTTGATTATCATTTTGTTTGTTTTTCCGGCAACAGCACAGGGTAGGGCAGATGATGAAGAAAATCCTCAACCTAGAGCTGCACACCTCAAGGCAAGAAGCATTAATTGCTTTAGCTCAAAAGATGGTAAATGGGTAGCTTCTATAAATTGTCACATGTGTACTTTGTGAAATCTATGCTTGAATTCCCCGCGTTTCAACCTGATCTATAGCTGTTCTTGCGACTATTTATGAATAGACCAATCAAAGAAGGATGGCAAAGAAGATCAATTATTTCCGCCCAATTATGTAGAATGTTTTCTCAAAGGCATTATTTATCTTGTACGAGGTGAGCATTACAAGAAAAATGCCAAAGAGTCTGAGTACTGACAGAGCATTGACAGAAACAAGGTACAACCGCTGCCAGTTTTACCTTGTTTCTGTGAGCGTTCTGTCAAAATTTTATATCTGAATATCATTGCTCTTCATGCAATAGCTACCAACGACTTCTTTGTGATATATGCTACTGCTATTGAGTTAAATGTAATATGGTATGCTATATATGCAGGAATTTGGGGGATTAAGAATATCAGAGAGAAGAAAGAGACACACACATGGGCTATTCAGGTTTTGAATGAACTAGTTGATCACCGTAATCCTGATCTGTACAAGTACGTATATAATGGTCAAAAGCCTCGAAGTTCAACATTTGGACAAGATGAAAATCCTTTCACAGCTCCAGAACTCCACCTGATCCAACACTGATAAGCAGAAGTGACAGAGATGGTGGAGAAAATTTTGGATACGTTTCCAGTGGCTATCCAGGACTCGGATTCGTATAAGAAAAATGTTCTCCTCTCGGCCACTGCGAACACGCGACCAACGTCTACAAGCTCTTGCTCAATCGCAAAGTGTTGGGAGAAACCATTTTCCGGCAAGTAGACAACCAAGGAAATAGTGCATTGCATCTTGCTGCTATGTATGGAGACCATCGACCCTGGCTTATTCCTTGAGCTGCATTACAAATGCCATGGGAAATCAAGTGGTTTCAGGTGTGTACGCTAGGCAAAGTATTCTCTTCAAAGCAGGATTTTCTCCTTATGTGAGCTTTGTTCCTTTAAGTAAAATGCACAAAGAAATATATATTTTAAATTAAGGTGTGCACACTAATGAGACTCTAACCCAGTTTTGGAGAGACCGTTTCTTACAACAAATCTTGTCTATAATAATAGGATAGATTAAATACACTTGCCTTCCAACGCCCTAATCTTTGCTTTGAAAGCACAGTTTACAACAAACTCTGAAATCTTCAATGAGGTTTTTGTACCTGGTAATTTCAAAGTCATGGAATTTTGAAACCATTTTCTGCTAGCTAGTAGCTTATTGAGATTTTATCACTGGTGTTATTAAAATTTATAACGATAGATTATTATTCAATCCATTAATTGAATCTTCAGGAAACTATGGGGGTTGGCAACATAACTCATCTTGTTTGTCTTATGGATGATTCCAACTCATTCCTAGAGCCGAATGTTATTGTTTGGCTAGCAGCCATGAGCCATTTCCGATAACTTGAAGCTTCAGCCAAAAAACATTTAATTCCTTTCATTCCATTACCCTGACGCACCAAGTATTAATTAACGGAGAAGGAATAAGATCTAATGCTCTCGAACGCTGAAACTAGTAGAATAATTGTGTTACAAAAGCCAATAAGTTTGAGTTACTCATTTAATGAACACAACAGAAATATCTAGCTAACCGAGAGCATGCCTTTTTTCTGTTTTTAATTTTTTGGCATAAGCAACTACTGTTTTTAATTTTTACAGTTGGAAACTTGCTTCAATGGGTAAAAATGTTTTTTCTTTTTATCATATTTAAACAATATCAAGGGAAAATAGATCTTTTAACAAAGATTTATTAGCGTATTTTAATTGAATTTAACAAAAAGTGGTTTATTGATACAAGTTACAAATCGAATGTAGTTTTGATTTAATCACTAGTGGTTACATGTATTTCTACATCTTATTGCTGGGCTCCCAGATTGATTTCCTAAGAAAATTATGTACTACCTGTGTTATGTTGAGGAGGAACGTCTTTTTGATTAAAATGTAATAGGATATTGAATACGTGTGCTAGATGGTGTCAAGAGTAACATGTTGTATTGCATTGAATTCAATTAAATTGTCCTGATACTAACTTACACAATCATGATTCAACATATATTTTGTGCAAAGAGAAATTTAGGGAGGAAAAAAAAAACTTCTATCATAATATGGGATTCAAGGTACATTTAGCATGCAAATAGCCACCAGCTTTCCTTTATTCAATGATTGTTGGTTATCTCAGCTTTATTCTTTATTCAACAATTATTACATAAAATAAATCTTATTAATTAGTTCTGAGACATTATAATGGGTATCAATCAAGTGCCGAGAACCTTAATCTAGCTGGATCTATTACTAATTCGATGCCCGGGCGGCTCTGATAGCATTGATCACATCATCAGCCACTCGAAAAGATTTGGCCAACACTTCATTGGGAACGGGAGGCGTTGTGTCAAATAAAGTACCGACTGAATCCGAAGCGCCAGGATTTTGACTATTGAAAATAGGTATGAAGGTGGCCGGCCCCTTTCCAACATTTAGTTGGAAGTGAACCAGTGCCCTAGGAATTAAGAACACCTCCCCAGGAGTCAAAACCTTTGAGAAAAAGGTATTATTAGTTGTTACTAACCCTACGAGCACCTTTCCTCGAGTAACAATACCAGCCTCAGTTCCACGAGGATGTGTATGAGGCGGGTTTATTCCGCCGACATCCAAGTCAATTCGGAAGAGTGTAACTCCTTGAGTATTGACCGCTGGAAAGCCAGAAACATCACCAAGTGTAACTGCACGCTTAAAGACATCAAATGTGGTTGGATTCTCGGAAAAGTCCGTGAAGAAATCATCAGAAGTTACTTCTGAAGCAGGTTTGCAGGGGAAACCATTGATAGAGATGGGGGCATTCAAATCCGCAATACAGATGTCTTGTAAGGGATCAGGGTCACTTGCACGGGAAGGGAAAGGGAGAATCAATAACACTACCAGGCCGCATCGCAGCCCAAAGAGTGACAGTGATGAAGAAGAAAACATGGCTGGCGCCGCTATGGTTAATTAAGATCTAAATTACACAATTAATGGGGCTGGTCTTTTTGTGTTGGTGGATTGGATGGAAGGTGATGGATCTATTTATACCACCATTCGGAGTCTTGAAGCGTGATTAACATTACTTTGAATTTATGAAAACCTTAATGCCAAAGACTTGGCCATCGATGAGGTTTATCGATTTTTTGACCTTTAGAAATATAGCGTGTCGAAAATTTTTAAATTGGCACACGACATCACCTGGGCATTGCAACCGTGAAATACAATGAACCAAAAAGAATGTCTTGTTGTTTTGGCTTATTGACAAAGGGATAGCTTATATGTATAGAGTGTTTATCTGATGAGAGTTCCTGTACTTTGATCATTGGAAAATTTGTATATATATACATATATAGAATGTTTATTTAGTGAGTGTTGAGTTGTGTCTTATATTAGCTATTCAAGGAGAAATACCTGCGTTTATATGGAGAATAGGTTACTTTACCCAATAAGCTAGTTTTTTGGGTTGGATACTTTAAAATCTTAGGCCAAGCTCCTCCAACAATTGGTATAAGAGCTAGACCTTAATAGTCAGAATGTGATGGTAGAACAACTCAGGTGTGTCAAACAAAAGGACTGAAGTCCCACGGTGGTTTCAGCCCACGGTGGTTTCAGCCGAGGGGAAAATTGTTGAGTTGTGTTCTATATTGGCTAGTAAATGAGAGATACTTGAGTTTATAAGGAGGATATGTCATTCTACTCAATAAGCTAATCTTTTGGGTTGGATATCTAGAAATCCTAAGCCAAGCCCCCCCAACAGTGAAGGACTACACTATAATACTATATGGCATAATAACCTTCTCGCACATTATTAAAGTGTCGGAACCTTCATTGAAAAATTTCCATATGTAAATATAGAGTTAAGTAGCTTAATTTTGATGGCACTAAAAAAAAAAGGTATAATTTTGGCATTAGAATTATGTACTTTGTCAAGAAAATTAGAAACTAGAAGTGTTCGCCTTCTTGTTTAAGAGTGTACAAGTTAAGCAGAGCAATTCATTTAATAGATTAATTGTAGAAAGTTAGATTTCTTTCCTAATGAATAATAAGCAATTTAAAACTTAAGTTGACGATGCATAAAAATTTAATTGATAAGAAAAATTAGGTTTCTAAACAATAAAAAAATTATAGGAAAAGTTTGATTCAACAAAAACCAGAGTTTTGAGTTCCCTTGATAATAACCTTAAATATTACGAATATACCAAAATAGGTAAATCTAAAATATTATATTATAATAAATTCTCCTAATCTGAATAAGGATAATAAAACAAACGGCAACCAAATATGATATCTTAAAAAAAAATAAAATCTTGAAAGTAATAGAAAAAAGAAAAAAAAATAACTTCAAATAGCAAAACAACCATGAAAGAAGTAGAATTTCTAACTCGACACGGGATAAAACGACATAATATGTACTAAATTTGATTCATCTTGTCGCAAGTTTTAAAATAGTGCATTATACGCCCGAAATGGCTAGAAGATATCCCACTTGTCCTACGGAAGCATCCTATGTTATAAGTTGCAACATTCAACAATAAGATGTGAAGTAGTCCATGATACGACGTAATTTAATGATGGTCAAATATTGACGCACAACCTTCTGCGGGCAAGTTTGGAGAAGACATACTTCAATGACAAAGTTTAGTACGTAATTATCAACTGCTGAGCAGTTTGATGCCCAATTGATCCCTTCCATTAATTGTGCAAACTTGACCCTTCCCTTAATCCTTTCTAGTTACACGTAAATCATCAAACAATTTTAAGTTTCTTAATACATTCCAAAGTCATCAACAAAGTCAACTTACTGCTTGCGTGCGTGAATAACATATATATTCATTGATTGCATGACCTGTTGCGCCAACTGTTAATCAATTAGCAATTTTAAAAAAAATGGATTTCTAGAGACGTGCAAGCAACATTTCATGAATACATTCCAAATTGGCACGAGTTCCTCTTATTCTCGATCATCAACAAACACAAAATTTCATTTAACAGAATATTAATATCTTGAAGCTATTCCAAAATGCATCTTTGGTAGCACAAGCTAAGCCTTGCTTGCCAAGCGTTTGAAAAGGTCTTAATGATTCTGTTGAAGAGATAACATATGTTTGGTGTTGAAATTCAGTGTCAAAGTTGCATCCTGTGTAGTAATTTGTTAAATTAATTTAGAGGAGAAGATGATGAAATCCTTTTTATCAAAGCAGAAGAACAAAATGTAGTCATCAAAACTCGTATACACAACTATCCAGAAGAGACACTAAGGGTCAGTTAGAGATTTCATGTGCTTATAAAATAATCGAAAAAAGTAAGTAGGTGTTAGTAAGCTTTCTTAGTAGAGTACTGTGAGTTTCATTGGGTAACCACCAAAATATATGCATAAGCTTAAGTTGTCTAAACACATTTTTGTTTCATTTTTCGAACACTCAAATTTACATAAAATGGAAAAAAAAAGCTAAGGAAAAAAATAGGAGATAATTACCTTTTTATTGAAATAATAAAGTTATTATATAGACTTTAAAAAATAATTCTTAATTTACATAGGAAACTATTCTATAAGTTATTTTTAAAATTTCTACTAAATTACTGTCAAAATAGAGCAAATGATGAAATAAATAATTTTTTAAAATTTATCAAACATTATTTTTGTAAAAATTTATGGAATAAGATTTATTTTATGATGTTTCAACTGTAATGTTGGCCTATAGAAGGCTCTCCTCGATACTGTTGGAAGGTCAAAAGATCTAGTTATAATACAAAAGTTAATAATATTTAGTAAACATAACTTTCTAAAATTAATTTTGATAAAAATAATAAATTTTTTTATCAAACAAAATTGAGTTAAAATTACTTTAAATTTCAAACCACAACTGTAACTGTTTTCCAAACACTAAAACCCATGGCTCCGAAAAATAGTAACAAACAATGCCCAAGCAGCTGGACAAATGGGAATGGGGTGCAAGAGCATCAAATTGTTGCGTAAAATTGGAGTTCATGATGTGATTCCTTCATCCACGTTCTGCAGATAAAATGAAGTGCAACTGCAAAACCAAAATCAAAATAGAAAAAAAAAAATTAATTTGTTTTTCAAATCAAATTTGGGGTAAAAAATAATCAGCTTATAAAAACCCTTAGATATGGCATGCCCAAAAAGAATGCTTTGGTAATTGCAATTGCTTCACCTTAGAAATAATTCAACCTTAGAAATGATCTAGAATAGTTCAGTACTCGTACTGAGCTAAACCAAAATAAAATTGTACAAGTTGAAGCAAATTTGACTCTTAACTATTAATAGAAATAAACTAACTGCATTGGCGAACCTTATTAAATTAAAAAAATTATAATTTTATTTTATTCTTTTTTTAATACAAAGGCCAGTTTGGTAATACGGTAACTTTTAAAATAATTATTTTGAGTTGTGCTATAGAATAATCAGCTATTAAGATAATCAAATAAATGTTTAGTGAAATTTATTTTTTAAAATGTTGTACGTTTTAAAAACAATCGTATGTGTTTGGGTAATCTTACTAATAAACTGCTGTAAGAATATAAATGTCTGAATCAAATATAATGATGAATAAAATTTATTTACACATTTATAAATATGTATATATATTTTTTATTGTGTATATATAATAATTGATGAATAAAATAAAAAATTTATATTATTATATTATTTTTTATTTTTTTATCTCAATATAATCAATAATAATAATAATCTCTTTAAATTTAATAATTTCATTTCCTAATTAATAGTGATACTTTTGAATTTTTATAATATATATGAGGATAAATATCAAATTGTATTAAGTGTAAAATTAATTTTAAAAACTTTAAGACGAATGATTTTGACAAAAGTGATTTTTTTAAAAAATTATCAAATATCAAAATTAATTTTTTAACTTTTTAAAATCATTTTTGAGTCTCTCAGAAACAATTCCAAACACAACCTGAGTGTATAAGGATCACCTCCACCACTTCATCAAAATCACCATCACCAGCACAACCACTGCCCATCTTCTTTACCATCAACCCACCATCTTTACCAACATAAAATGAATTTCAATGTTGAGTTTTGTTAAATTTTATAAACAAGTGGCAAGTTTTGTTGTTATTAATGATATTGGTTTTGATTTTGTATGAAAATTTAAGATTTTGTTTAAATTCAATATGAGATTTGATTACGAGTTAATATTTTATTCAAATTGCGAATCAATTAAAAAGATGAGAGATATGTGAAAAATGAAAAGTTAAATTATTGAGAATTTAAGAGAGAAGAAAAATATTTATTTTCTTAATAAGGATAATTATTATAAAATAAATAATATTAATTAAAAAGTAATGAAATGAATTAAAGGGTCAAATATCACCACTCTTTATATATTTTCACATGGAAGTGTCTTTTACATCAAGCCCAAACAAATAATATGCTATTCATGCTTTAATGATAAAAAGATCATCATATTTGATTTGGTTACCTTAAAAACTAGACCGCACGGTGAATATTCACTAGAGTGGACCTTTTAACATCTCCTTAAAATTTGTTATGAATCCTTTTTTTAAATTGATGTTGTTTTTAATATAAAAAAGCTTCACACACACACACATTCATATTTCTCACACTTAAAATAAAATGAAATTTCTCCTACACTTTTGCCAATCCCATCTTGGTTCAACAGACGTACCATACAACTTCTTTTATCTTTTGTAACAAATTTTCATATAACCCCTTCTATTTATTTTTATTTAACATTTGTTCAATAATCATTAAGCTCATTTTTACCTACATTCATAAATACATTTTAGTTAGTGTTTTACACTATTTTATATTTACAAATTTTTTATTCAATGTTATACTTGTATTGCAATTCTCTCTCTTTATTATTTTGAAATTGAATCATTGATATGTTTAATTTAAAACCTTACACTCCCTTTTAATTACAATTTTCCACTATCAAATTTTATTAAACACTTTACACTCTTTTTATTTCAATTATATATGTATATATATTATCGCACTTTTTTTTATATTCATAAAAAATTATATAATCCCAATAACTCTATTATAAAAATTGTTATAATTTTTCATATTCTTATTTTATCAAGTCATTTAATTTAAGTATTCTTATATCATCTATGCATTTATAAATATTTTTTCCTTTATTTTGCACCATTAGATTATAAATGTTTTTGTTACATTTGACCTCTAGTCTCATGATTTTATTAGTAATCATATGCAGTTCACTGTTAAATTTTCGGACTAGGCCAATTACATTTTCTAGGTTTTGCATGGCTTGTTGTGTAGTTCTTCATGTAACCATATACTTGTTTTGCCCTAATTTGGGTTTGGAGATTTTGCAATATTTATGGACACATGGCACGTTGTAAATGGCTATATATTTTAGCAATTACAATACATATTTGCTAATGTCATTTAAATTTATAAATAAAAGAAATTTCAGTAATTAGTAGATATAATTATTATTAGAAAATAGCAATTGTTATACTTTAATTTGATCATCAACTACTATATCAATTTGGCAACCATATTATGCAAACAATGGGACAAATATTAGTGTTAGTGTTATTATTATTACTATTAGCTACAATCTAATGTGAATCTGAGTAGCAAGAAAATAAAAAATATGAATTAGTTTTTGTTTCTTCTTTCTTTGGATCAATGATCGATTTCTGCTTTACTCACTGGTATTATATTAGATAGAAGAATAATTAGAATTTCATATTCATAAGGGTTGGAATTACCATTAAATTTGCAATGAATTTTTATTATTAATTTGATTGTCTATATATAAAGCATAGACAAGCGATTGCATAGTTATAGTGGTTTATTCATGCTGAGGAAAATTAACAAGCCAATGGATTTGGTTATATATATATATATATATATAAGGAGACATTCCCATTGTTTTCAATGTCACCACCGCTTATTTTTTCTCCTTTAATTTGCTGTTGTTAGTAATAACTCAACATCTTCAAACTAGTCCTGAATTAATTTTTTTGTACCGTGGACTGACATTATATTCTTAATTTTTTTTTGTACTATCTATGAAGGATAAATTTTTTTCTAAATTATAGTTTAATATAGCCTAATGTGATAAAAATTAATGCATTACAACTTGATGCAAGAAATAATGATGAACTAAATGCACGTATAAGCTAAGAAAACTTGAATTAAATAACATGATTAAAATAAGGGAACAAAAAATTGTAATACTTTTTGTAGTAGAACTATTGAGATTACTTAATTTGTTATGCATGTAAGTAAAAAGTACTATAATAGTTATTAAAAAATTCATAATATAAAGAGTGTAAAATGTTAAATAAAATTTTAAAAAATATTTTAATATTTTTAAAAAAGGAGTTTAAGGTTTTAAATTAAACATGTCAATTATTTAATCCCAAAATAGTAAAAAAGGGGTATTGTGATATAGGTGCAACATAAAATAAAACATTATAAATATCAAATAGTATAAGGTGTTAATTGAAATGTGTCTATAGATGCATGTAGAAATTATCTTAATATTTGTAAAGATAAATTAAAATAAAAGTGAGTAGAAGGGGTTATATGACAATTTATAGTGTGCTGCCACAAAAGAAAGAAGTGGTATGATATTATTGTTGTAACATAGCTTCACCGCATCTATATATATCCTTCGTACAAATCAAATTTTTGAGTAATAACTATGTTATAATGCTAACCATTGATTTTAAAAAATATTTTTAAAATAGATTTTAATTATTCAAGTAATTAATTTTTTAAAATATAACATGAGAATAATGAATTTATAAAGAAAGGAAAGGAATTAAAAATTATTTCAATAGAACAATTAAATATGATTAGAATTATACATTTACCCTTATGCGTAATTACATAAAAGAAAGTGACGTTTCGAGAACAATAAAGGGCGTTGATAGCACTATTCTACTTCATCAGCGTAAGCGCGGCGGACAAAATATTTGAAAATTATCAAACCATATAAAACCCTTACTTAATATTTGAAACTTACACTTACCAAAATCCCAAACTCCGAGTATTAGGGTTTTCAATTTTGCATGTAGTAATACAATCAAGGGTTTGTTATGAGAGCCGCGCCTTCGCCGAAGCACAAGAAAAGGTTAGAGAGAGATAAAGACGACGACGACGAGGATCCGATGGAGAGTTTCTTGATGGCCGAGAAGGACTTAGCGCTTGCTTTGGTGGCGGATCTGCTGCGTGCGGGGTATGATTCCGATGAGGAGGTTTACACTGCAGCAAAGCCCGTTGATGGGGGAATGCTGGATTACGATTCCGAGGATAATCCGGTGGTAGTTGAGAAAAAGAAAATTGAGCCGATTCATGAGCTGGATCATAGTTTGATTGTTGATTACGGGCCATTCAATAAGAACTTCTACCAATAAAGTGCGTCAATTTCAGGTATTTTTTTCGGTTAAAGTTTCAATCTTTCGGCATTCCATTAACCCTCTTATGTTTTGTGCATAGCGGGTATAATATTAAACTGGAAAGGAATTTTCTGTTTTTAGTTTACTCGCCTTCGCCCCACTTTGGCATCGTATTTTTTTTCCTAAATAAAAGGCATTCGGATTTTTCGGTTCGGATTTGGTTTTGAGATTCTGAACCGAAAATCGAACTGAGCGATTTAACATTATCGGTTTTTTCGAGATATAAATACCGAACCGGATCTGAAAAGTCCCAACCGAACCCGGAGTGTTCGGAGCGGTTCGGATCTGCCCAACCCTAGGTCACTATAAGAACGCTGGCGATGATGCTTATCTTCTTTGCTGCTCAGTCATTCACTTTTCTGTTTTCGTTTATTCTTTATTTTCAATTACTTTGATATCTGAAGAAGTTAGTATCAAGTTTTTGTTTTCTGGTGAAGATATCTTTAATGCAATGTAATTTCAATTCTATAGCTGAATGCTGGGAAGCTGATCATAGACTAGATTAACTTCTACGGAACTTTCTTTATTTTTCACGTTTATATTTATTTTATTTTATGGTGAAGCTGTGTGAATGCAGTCCATAAGTTGGCGAACCCAGAATTTATACTATTTTGGATTAAAATTATAGTATCTTAATATTGCTCATCTGTCATTGTGTTCTGGTTTAATTCTAAATTCCTTAATTTTCCTCTCAAGGCATGAGCGAGCAAGATGTTATGGAATATAGGAAGAGCCTGGCTATTCGAGTTTCTGGTTTTGATGTCCGAAGACCGGTTAAGACATTTGAAGGCTGGTTTTTCAACACAACTAATGCAAGCTATATTGAAGCAAGAATATGAAAAGCCCACATCAATACAGTGCCAAGCTTTACCAATTGTCCTCTCTGGTAGAGACATAATTGGTATAGCAAAAACTGGGTCTGGTAAAACTGCTGCTTTTGTGCTTCCGATGACTGTCCATATAATGGATCAGCCTAAGCTTCAGAAAGGGGAGTGCCCAATTGTTGTGATATGCACACCTACTAGGGAGTTAGCATGCCAAATATACTTGGAGACTAAGAAATTTGCAAAATCATATGGGATACGTGTCTTTGCTCTCTATGGTGGAATGTCCAAACTTGATCAGCTCAATGAACTCAAGGTGGGACATGAGACAGTCGTTGCCATGCCTGGGAGACTGGTAGACATGCTAAAGATGAAGGTTGTACCAATGTCGAGAGCGACTTATTTGGTGCTTGATGAGGTTGATCATATGTTTGACCTTGTATTTGAGCCACGGATAAGGTCCATAGTTGGTCAAATAAGGCCAGACTGCCAGACATTGCTATTTTCAGCAGCAATGCCTTGAAAAGTCAAAAAATTAGCTAGGGAAATTCTATCTCATCCTGTAAGAGTTACTGTTGGGTAGGTAGGAATGGCAAATGAGGATATAACTCAGGTTGTTCATGTTATTCCTTTCGTCGCAGAGAAGTTGCCTTGGCTTCTTGAAAAGCTACCTGGATTGATTGACAATGGTGATGTTTTAGATTTTGCTTCAAGAAAGGCCACTGTGGATGGGATTGAATCTCAGTTGGCTCTGAAGGGATATAAGGTAGTAGCTCTTCACGGTGGTAAAGATCAGGCATCTAAGGAGGAAATTTTGCAAAAATTCAAATATGGGATCTACCATGTGCTTATTGCAACTGATGTTGCTGCTCGTGGTCTTGACATCAAGTCGATTAAGTCTGTGGTAAGTTATGACTCTGCACAAGATATGGACATGCATGTTAAGTATATTGGGAGGATGGGTTGTGCTAGTGACAAAAATGGGACTGCTTACACCCTTGTAACTCAGGAAAAGGCAAGGTTTGCCGGTGAACTTGTTAATAGTTTGGTTGCTGCTTGTCAGAATGTCTCCATGGAACTGAGGGATCTTGCTATGATTGCACGATATAGCTGTATTGTTTGTCTAACACATTTTAGTGGCATTAAAGCATGTGATTCTTCTTCCTAGGTAAACCATGCTCTAGTCCAATTTGTATGGGTTAGTAAAAAAATGAGAAATAAAAAAAAAATTAAAAACCATGATCCAGTCCAATTTTTTATTTGATTTTGGAAGGAGAATTTTGGTGAAGAATGACTAGAAAGTTGAAACACTGAAAACAATTATCTGAACTCCCTTGTGTGTGTTACTAGTGGTGTGGGTATAATATTTATTTGGTGGGCTGTTGTTTAGAATTGTATTACTGGAGGAGTTACAATAGAAGAATCTAATATTTTAAGAGTTGAACATACAATTTTACCTCAAGCCTATGACGAATAATTTATGAAATTAGTTTAATGATATTTAACTAAATATTTTAAAATAATTGGCTTGTTTTGAGTTATTTTCATAAACTGTGTATTTTTTTCATAGTCAACCATTTGTTTATTCCATGCACTAGTGCTAATTATCAAGATTTTCAATTTTAGGAAATTGACCTGAAGCTCAAGGCGACACCTAAAAGGCCTATAGAGTTGTTAATAAATGAATTACTTGGGAGTCATATTAAACACAAACCTTAAGCTGAAGAAGCAAATTCATCAGAACCAGAGTTTGTGGAAGAAGCAAGTGAGTTACTTGAAAGTGTTGAGCGATACAAGAATATGAGCAGACACATGGAATAATTGAGGTAGTAACACAAAATCATATTGGTTGCAATGTTGATGGCCACAGTCAAGTTTGTGGATTTTGTGATTTGATTTCATTTTTCAGTATGCATGATACCCAACAGTTGATGAAATAAAGATGTCAGAGTTTGTGGATTCTGATTGAGGTCAATTCTTAGCTTCATATTCAGTGGAACTTGATTGGATTCGTCCACGGATGACTTTAACTTTGCTCTACTTTCTAAGTTTCTTTGTTCTCCATTTCAATTTTCTCAGTCAATGTCTCATTAATACAACTCCAAGGTATACAAACAGAAATCCTAGAGTTTCAACATCTATAGCCAATAAAGAGTCAGTCACCCATGTCGAACCTTGACTATCTGGCATTTTAATTCTTGTAGTATAGCCATGAATGAAATAAACATCTATAAGAAATCAACTTCAAGCTTAAATTAACACTTAAAAGGATTGCAGAGCTGTTGTTAATAAACAAATTGTTTAAGAGTCATATTAAGTATGAATCTTAAGTTGAAGACGCAAACTCATCAAAATTAAGACTTATGGAGGAAGCAAATTCATTTGGAATACTTTGAAAGTCATTGTTGTGCCGACAGTTGATTTCTTTTTCAGAGACCTTTCTTGGTAAACACCTATTAGAGGACTACTATCACCAATGTATGTAACTGTGGCTATCAACATTGCAACCAGTTTCAGGTAACCTACTTACTTCGTCCACAAGCCTTAGTTTTGATGAATTTACTTCTTCAACTTGAGGTTATGTTTAATATGACTCTTAAGCAATTCGTTTATTAACAACAGCTCTGTGGGCTTTTTAAGTGTTAGCTTGAGCTTGGGGTCGATTTCTTATGGGTGTTTATTTCATTAATGGTTACAAGATTTGTTGCTACTACAAGAATTACAATGCCAAATGGTTAAGATTTGGCATGGGTGATTGATTTTTTTATTAGCTATAGGTGTTGGAATTTTAGGATTTCTGATTGTGTACATTAGAGCGGCATAGGTGATTGATTCTTTATTGGCTATAGGTGTTGGAACTTTAGGATTTCTGTTTGTGTACATTAGAGTTGTATTGACGAGACACTGACTGAGAAAATTAAAATGGAGAGCAAAGAAACTTAGAAAGTATAGCAAAGTTGAAGTCATCAGTGAAAGAATCCAATCAAGTTCCACCAAATATGAAGCTAAGAATTGATCTCAATCAGAATTCACAAACTCTGACATTTTTATTTCATCAATTGTTGGGTATCATGCATATTGAAAAATGAAATCGAATAACAGAATTCACAAACTTCTAAATCTGCACGATATTATTTGTACTGAATGGTGTTCTTTTCCAAATTTTGCTTCCTTGAGATTAGTTTTCACAGTCTTCCTTGAGCTTAGTTTTCATGGTCTTTAAGTTGTACTAAACTTTTGTGCAAATAAAAGGAACAGGAATGAAGGACTAGTCGTCAGAGTTCCACTCATTTCTTCACCGATTGAACCCCCGATACCAATCCAGTTAAGCTGGTTGGCTGAGATCTTTTTACATTTCCACCAATTGAAATACCAGACAAAAATCCACGTAATGTTGGTCTCTTGTGGGCATATGCACTTGCATTTATTATTGAAGCCTTCATTTGGAATGATAGATGATGCAGCAACAAAATTACTCTTGAATTGTGTCATCATTCCTGTCTTCCGTGAATTAATAGCAGCAGAGTAGCAGACTAACTTGAGACACTTTTGAGATAAAGTGTTATTGGATTATGGTGAATATCTTATACCCAGAACAAAATCAATTGCACCCACACCTCAACCAGCGCCACCCCTTCCTTTCACTTCTTCCCACCTGCACAAGACATTACGCATCATGTAAAGAATTGAATAGGCTATTCGGAGATTCGACCAAAAATAATTAAGGCAGTGGCAGATTCATTACTATGACATGGTTTAGGTTTTTATTTCTAGGCAAGAGATTAAAGAAAATATATATTAGTTTCCATAGTTTTGGGAATAGTCAGAATATTAATAAAAAATGATTGAAGGTGTTCCTGATAGAACCTAACGGAATAATATAACCATACCTCCTTTTCTTGCATCACGCTAGGACGTGAACCTCCCATTCTAATAATTTACAAGCAAAATGTCACCCTATAAACATGATATGGTGCATATCCATTAAATGTATAATCTCTTGCAAACATTTATAGCTATCAAAATTATCAAAACAGAAAGATAATGGAAGGAGTACACATTTGAAGCATAACATAGTGTCTTCACATAGAATATTGTTGATTAGAGTCGTCTAAACATAAAACTATAATTTAATGATATAACGTTGTAGCAAAATGAACTGATATTGATGTTAGCACTTAAAAAAAAAAAAAAAATTAATTGTCACTGACATATTAAGATGTGCTATTGAATTGTGACTTAAATAACAAAATTCTAGTATTGTTGTTGTATTTTGAGCCATATTTTATTATAGTCATGATATATATTACTAAGAATTTCTTCATGAGACTGTCATTAATATATCATAGATATATCAACATTCATCCTAGTTAGATACATTGTAGATTTTGTAAGACTTATTTTACTCCATCCAAATGAGTTTACATTATTATTCAATTTTTTTAAAATTAATTTATGAAATTATTAATGAACCTTTGATCCAGTATGAAAATCTTTACACTTACATAAATAAAAACAAAGATTCAAACCTCTATATAAAAATATCATATGTGTTAATTTCAGTGTGTTCTCTATTTCAAATCTCTCTCACGAAACGTTGGAGATCAATGTAAGTATAACAGTATTAAAAAAAAATTGATTTATGAAATTCAAAAAAATAAAAAGGACATTAATTTTTTCCATAGCACAGCAAGTCCCATCGTTAAAAAGTCCAATTGACAAATTAGCTCAAAACACTTTTTGTAACTTAGCTTAAAGCTAGTCAGGCCATTGCCAGCAAGCCCCAGAAGAACGAAGTACGCGAATCACGATGGTAAATTGATAATTACTTGTTGTCTAGTTTCACATACTAATTAACTTCATTCAAAATCGTGAAGCATGCGGCACGACAAACGCGACTTATATGTCTCATGCATTAGGCAAATATTATATGCGATCATGTTAATTGACAGCACAAATCCTCTATCTACCAGTACGATATATATAGCTGCATGCAATGTGTGCTCCAATTATTCACAACGAATCCCTATCAGGCTAGCTAGCCTTTATAATTTGGAAAAGAGGGGGAAAAAAACTTGCAAATAATTACCCATTAATATGAAGAAAAGTTTTGATATCATTGCCGTGTTTATGATCATTCTGGTGACTCGTACATCTCAAGTATTACTGGCTTAAATAATACTTATGTTTATTTGAAAATGCCAGTCTATGATGACTCTTCAGGAGAATCTAATGATCTTAACAAAGCTGGGTTTATAATTCTTGTTGAATGGTATCCAGTATAAAAAAATGATGTATAATTATTTGTTATGAAAGCTATGCACACATATACAATTTTGTTAACTGACATTGTCACACTGTTAACGTGTGATTAACTTCTTAGCGTTCATTTGAGGTTATATTTTAGGTTTAAAAATGATTTTGAGATCTTAAAAATTGATTTTGGTGATTTGTAAATTTAGTTTTATCTTTAATACAATTTCATTCTCACATATATTACATACACAAAAGTTTATTCTTATTCAATTAGAAAATAAAAATATAAAATTTAAAATAATCATTACTATAATAATTTTTTTTGGAGATTTTGTAGCACATTAAACTTTTTTTTTCTGTTCAAATTTAAGAGATATAACTGATGATACTTTGATAAAATAATGTTGGTGTTATCTATGAAAATTGTAGTTAACTTTTTTATGATTAATTATTTTGAGATAAAAAAATATAAAGATGAAATTCATAAAACACAAATATTTTTTTTTAGTTACAACTATTATATAAACACAATTGAAAAAGTATTTTATATTATATATGTGTGTGTTTGTGTGTGTACGCGTGAGTTTGTATATGCTCTAGTGCACGCATGAAATTTAATAATATGTTCATTTTAATTATTTATATTCTTATAATTATAAAATCTATCAAGGATATTTAAATTTTAAAATTCACAATATTTTTCAAAATAAAATTTATCAAACACTTAAATAGCTTATTATTTATAAATACAACCAACATTTTGAGGTAATTGTACTAGATATGCACAATAATCTGGCACATGCATGAGAAGTTACATGGAAAATACCAACATTGTGTACTAAATATACACAACATTTTGAAAATACCAAATATAGGCTTCTAATCATTCGACTTTCTCTTTTTTACACATGCATGAGAAGTTACGTGGAAAATTATATTAAAAAAAATACCTTTATTTAAAAAAAAGGGTTATTCAAAGTATTATCTATTACTGATGTTTACAAATCAAACTACTACTGAAACTAGTTTACATAAATTAAATTCCATGAAGCATACTCTAATTTTTACAAATTAGACTAGTTTACCTACATTAAATCTTATGAAGCATGCTTAAATTTTTACAAATTAGACTACTACTATTTTGCTAGAATTTTTACATTAATTAATATTCAAAAGACGTTTAATCTACTCGCATATTAAATTATTATTACTCTATTAAGATATTTATCTTAGTAATATTTAGGAAACGTTTAATCTACTTGTTCGTTAAAGAAAAAATAATTTTCACTTAAACAAAAGAAAAATTAAGTGTCCATATTATATTTCAGTCTAACAACTTAAGCTCATTCTCTCACAATTGTAAAAGAATGGGTTCTGACGTGGCTGACATTTTCGACATACTTGAACTTGCTTATAAGTTATTACTCCACCTTATCGTAAAAGTCGAGAATCCTCAACTAGGGTCGGTTTTTGTTTACCTTGTTAAGGTATATTCATTTAAAACGAGTTTATGTTGTTATTATTTTCTAAGGAATCAAGAATATTTAAATAAAAGCAGCCACATTTTCTGTGGCTTGGACACTCCTAGTCTCGTAGGATGACTGAGAATCAGAGATCGGCTGCTGCTGGCTGGCACTGCGATTGTCAATCAATGTGAAAAAAAAAAAGTGTTATGAAAATGAACAAAAAAGAGACGTACTTGTTACATGTTCAATAAATAAAAATTAAGTTACAGAACTCTGCACCTAACGCATGAGAATCATCATTTCATTCCACTCGTGTGATTGTGACTTTCTGACTCAAAAAATATCTAGGGCGTACGCTTAGAAAATTTAAAGAAAAGATCCAAAATTAGGATTGATCTATAAAACAACCCGTTTGCCAAAATCATCATACTTTGGGTACTAAAAGAAAAGAAGGAATTAAATTGAACCATTATTTATAAATTAGGGCAAATAGCCGGGCCATTCCGTAAATAATTATTACTTTTCACAGAAAGAATGAGCTGGCCGGAAACCCCACGGAAGTGCGGACGGCCCCACGATAAAATAATCACATAACAAATAAAACGCCTCACTCGCTCAGACACAGCAAAGCAGACTCGTAAGAATAGGCGGGGGCAGCAGCAGCAGCAAGAACCAAAGCAAACGCGCATTTATGATTTATTCAGGGCTGCTGGACCGAAACTGAAACTGTAACCTCTTTCTTGTTTCCTTGTTTCATCCTATGGCGGACTCGTACTGCGCAGATTGCAAGCGACTGACGGAGGTGGTGTTCGACCACTCGGCGGGCGACACCATTTGCTCCGAGTGCGGTCTCGTCTTGGAGGCCTACTTCGTTGACGAAACCTCCGAATGGCGTACTTTCGCGAACGAGTCCTCCGATCACGAGCCCGTTCGTGTCGGTGGGCCCCTCAACCCTCTCTTGAGCGACGGCGGCCTATCCACTGTTATTGCTAAGCCTACTGCTGGCGGCTCCACCGAGCTTTTGTCTGGCTCCCTTGGCAAGTTGCAGGCCCGCGGTTCCCATCCTGATAGGAACCTTATTCAGGCCTTCAAGTCTATTTCTGCCATGTGTGATAGGTGTAACTCTAAATCCAAATCTTGTATTTTTCTCTTCCTTTCCATTTTGTGTGTTCTTTTTTTTTTTTTTTAATTTTGCATTGGCTCCCCCCCCCCCCCCCTCCTTTTTCAGTTTTCTTTCCTTAATTTTGCTGTTTGAAAATCGTTTTCGGTTTCAATAATTTAATGAGCTGTTTAGTTGGGCCAACTGTATGTATATATGTATGCAATTCTATATATAAAATGAATGTAGATGGGCATTATGCAACATGTTTCTTGCTTGCAGCATTCTGTTAGAGAGACTCTATATTTAATTTTTATTTAATCTAACGTGCACATGTTGTTGTGTCTCACTCTTGCCGTCCAATGTTTACTTTATTGGTGGACATTTTACCATACTAGATGTTCTTGATGAGGATTGTCTTATTCTGATCTGAAATGACTTGCAATTCGAAGATCAATAGTTCTTAATATATAACTTAAGAGTTTTAACTAAAGACAGAAATACAAGACACTTGCTGCATGACATTGTTCAAGTAGCGAGTAAACTCTTGTATAGTTAAGGAGGAGCATTTATTTATTTTTCTGATATGCCTCCAGGGACGGACTTTACCTTATTGTTTGTGTTTTCACGTATACCTTGAGCATAAACTCCTGAGACTTTCAATGAATAGCATTTTTGTTTCCCAAGTTCACGCTTAACTATTCCTCAGCTTTAGACTTGTAGGCTACATTATGCTTTCCATAGTGAGTCATTGAGATGTTATTTTCTGGGGGTCATTTTCCAGATGAAAATGTTGGTTCTTCATAGTGGAATAAATTGCTATTATAGCTAATGCAATTTATGGGTGTTTCAGGTTGGGACTTGTTTCAACCATAAGGATGTGTTTGGTTGACAGCAAAACACACGGGAGAGGAAAGCATTTGAATTTCTTTTATGATTTCTACTATTTGGTTAGCAATATTTGATGGGAAATCAAATTCCAATGGAAATTCAGTTTCTATAAGTTGAGGGAATTTAGTTTCCTCTTGCAAGAGTCAAGAAATCTAAATTCCACACCACTAAAAGAGATAAATTCTCAATTTTACCCTTAATTATATTTTTTATTTCCAATTCTACCCTTTAACAACTAACCCTAATCTGTAAACTATTCAACCATTTCACAGCTTCGTACCTCAAAGTTAAATCAAAGCCTGTCAAAAACAAAAATTAAAAGCTCTAGTGAGCTGGTGAGCTAGTCAGCGAGTCCGGTGAGCGAGCTAGACAGCGAGTCCGGTGAGCTTCATCTCCTAGCAAGTATCAACGCTTTAGCTTCATGGTTTCTCGCCTTAGGTACAGTTTTTCATCTATTTTCATATGTTTTAATATTGTCACTTTTATCGTTTTGATAGTATTGTTGATTTGTTATTGTTGGCTATTGTAATTATTATTGTGTGGCTATTATGGTTATTTAATGAGTTAGCTTATGAGATGATGGAGAATGAGTTTGAAGAGGGCTATTTGAGATTTTGTTGCTTTAATTTGAATTAATTTTAAAATTCCAGATCTGGCATTTTGTTTGATTAAGTTATTATGAGGCTTTGATTGAGATTTTCTAATTTAGCTTGTGTTTTTTCATTGCTTATGTGCTGTAGTGGTTGGATTCTAGTTGCCTTGGCTCATATTCTGCTGCTTTTACTTTTCTGGGTGAAATAGCTTTGTGGCTGTATGTTTGTACAGTATAATCTCTTACTTGCTCTCTCTCAACAGATTAAGCAATTATCTACAAAACAAGTGAAAGTTTCTTCTAGAATCTTTCACTTTCGGATAAAACTGAAATAAAGAGTTGCAGATATGAAGTATTAAATACAGAGCCAGTATGAATACAGAGAGCTAAACGATTAATTTGGCCAACTATGTATATGTATATAACTATTTGTGAGCAAATCAAATTTAGTGCTGCTACTGCATGCCAGGAGCACCAGATGCTTCTGCAGTTAAAATTCTACTGAGAAAAATAAGTTCACTTTAGTAAGAAGTGACTGATCCATTTTTAGTGATATTAAATGAAGAAGATAGATTCAAATTAAATGATAGAAATCGAACTCTGATCTGTAGTAAGAAAAGTTAGGTCCAGGCAACTGCTAACTGTTAAGTTTATAAGCTTTTAGGTCAGCAAACGTACGTTGTTGAGACTTTAAACCATGAATAATTTAGTTAGCTCAGCTTCAGTTGGGTTTCTGACAAATCAACTGAAAATTTTACAAAGCTAGCTAATCTATTTATGTAAAAGTAGTAATTAGTTTGCGAACAGTGCAAGTCCCTTGTGTCTTTGCTTTCAACTCACTGGAGAAAAAGATGTAACCTTTGAAGTCATGAAAGATTGCAAAAAAAATATTCGTAGAGACAGGCTGTCAACTGCAATAATGGCAAAGACGATAAAGAATGAACTCAAGGAACTAAGCTGGATGCAACTTTAGCCATAAGACCAAAATAACATGACCCACAAACCCAACTTATTGCAAGACACTGCCCTATTAAATGGACCCTCGTAAACCAATTATTTAAAGATAGTGATGGCTTTTTAGGGTATTATTAGTAGCTTAATTGTGTGCTTATCAGTAAGTAGTGTTTAAATTTCCTTTGTGGCTGCTTTTACTTTTCTGGGTGAAATAGCTTTGTGACTGTTATGCTCATGACTTGAATTCGATGTCTGGGAGATACAATGTAATTGAAAGCTATGGATTGGCATTGAATTGGTAAGCTGGTAGTGGGATTTGGTTAATATTGACTTGCTTTAACTTAGTTCATGTGCTTTTTAATTGTTTTTCCCATGTTCAAGTAAACTTCTGCAATTATTATGTATATCCTGCAACTTTAGCCTTATTATTCTTATTGAGTACATATGTAGAAATTTTTTTTGTTTAAATTAAGACATGGATAATTCTTTATGCAGTCATGGACAACTTAGGCTTAGCTGAAATAGACAATATGAGAAAGAAGAAATTGGTTGGGCTCTTTATTCATTGGTTATATACCATGCAAGTCTGTTTTTATTTCTTGAGGTTTATGAAGAAACAAAATGAGAAAAAAAAACTTAAGACGTGAAATGTATGTGCTTGACTTTTTCATAAATAGGAAAATTGTTCATCGATTAGCTTATGAGAGTGATGCAATTTGCATATCCCAACTTAGAATGGATAGGCGTGCTTTTGGATATTTATGCACAAGGCTTGAAACAGTTGGGAGGTTAAAACCTTCAAGACATTTATTAGTCGATGAAAAAGTAGCTATGTTTTTACACGTAATAGCACATCATGTAAAAAATAGAGTGATTACATTTAAATTTATGAGGTTGGGGCAATCAGTTAGCAAGTACTGTTACGATGCTTTGTACTCGATCCTACGGCTTCATGAAGAGTTATTAAAACAACCTGATCCAGTTCCTGAAAACTCCACTGATGAGAGATGGAAATAGTTTAAGGTACTTCTTTTAGCCATATTTATTTTGATTATATGTTGGTACTATATCGAAAATTTGCTGGTCACTAATTACTATTATTTTTTCCTACATTGATGATAGAACTGCCTAGGAGCAACAGATGGTACATATATTAGGGTGAGGGTGCCTGCAGCAGATAAACCTAGGTATCGAAATCCAAAGGGAGAGATTGCCACTAATGTTTTGGGAGTATGCTCTCAAGACATGCAATTCATTTATGTTTTAACTGGTTGGGAAGGGCCAACAGTTGATGGTAGAGTCCTTTGTGACGCTATATGTAAAACAAATGGTTTAGATGTCCCAAATGGTAAGTCATATACAAGAAATAAACAAATTCTAAACTTTATTAATTGAAATTTGAATATTTATTTATGATATAGGTTACTACTATTTAGTAGATGCTGAATATGCTAATTGTCGGGGATTTCTTGCTCCTTTTCGTGGACAATGATACCACCTTAATGACTGGAGGGAAAACTATCAACCAACTAATCCACAAGAGTTTTTTGACATGAAGCATTCGGCTGCTAGGAATGTCATTGAGAGATGTTTTGGTGCTCTTAAAAATTGGTGGGCAATTTTAAGAAGTCTTTCATTTTATCCTATCAAGACGCAGAATAGGATTATTATGGCTTGTTGCTTACTGCACAATTTTATTAGAAGGGAGATGCCATGTGATCCTTTTGAGGGAGCATTTGATGCTGTAAATGAGGTAGAATCACTTGGAGGTAGCATGATAACTAGTATAGAAACCTTAGAAGAGTGGAATACATGGAGGACAAATTTAGCACAAGAGATGTATAATCAGTGGAGAGCAAGTAGGCAGAGCACATGAAGACTCCTTTAAAAATATTTGTTTTAATCAATGGATTGTACTGTTCTATTCAAAAATACCATTTAACCACATCTTCCTATTATGGCAGTAAGAAAAAATACAGAATTTTAGATAACTTATCCCCTGTTCCTTCCTTATTCGGTCTTGTAGCTTTCCCTATACTCAAACCACAACGGTTATATAATCTTTATTCCAATTAATAAATTCATATCTTCCAAATTTGACTAGCATTAAAAAATTTGCAAATAACCTATTTTCAACTTTTACTAATAATCCTTTTCACTCATAATTATGTACCAGAAAAATCCAACTTCAGAAATTTTGCTTGGTTTTTCAGTTTCTCTAATGAGCTTAAAAATTTGCCACTTCTATCAGTTAAAAGATAATACTTGTCCTACCTCCAACTAAAGAGTATAGATAATACTAAAAGATAAAAATAAAAAACCCAACCTTGTGAATAGATTCAAGCTCCCTAAGTGCAGCTTGTGTTTTTGGCACCTGAAGTGTACCTGGTGTAAATATTTCTCGAAGCTAGACAATCATTTTCTTTGAATAATTTGTTACAAATTGATATATGAAAACAGCTAGATCATATCAGGTGCCTCATCCAAAACGAAAAGTTGCTATTGTGTTTGAAAGCTATACTTACTTGTGTGAGTCCCTGAGATGAAATGTCGTCATTCATATCAACTGGACTGCATGTTAAAAGTATTAATTAATTTGATACTGACATTTTTAGAGATACTTGGCAAGAGCATCCAGCAAGTTTTCTGGTCATAAGATGTCCTAAAATATTATGCCTAATTTGTTTCTTTGTGACAAAAAGGTTTCAATCAACAGGACATTTTCCACTGAACAAACACATGGAAAACACAAAGCCATGGACCATAATTTCCTTTCCAGTATTTTCCTTGGGACAGCTTAGATCAAGCACAAATTGCTATGTAAACAAGCTTAAAGTCATTTAGGGTGATAACTATTGTTACCTGATACAGAAAAGGTACTTTTCATGCAATCGAAGAGGCAACTGATCAATAACAGTTGCAACTTTCTGACTTTTTTATACTATTCATAATTATGTTTGTTGAGGTATCATATTTTATTTTCATGTTGCAGTATTTTCTGTATGGCATAAGCACTAGTTTGGTTTCTTCTAACACCCCTTAAACTTGGATGAAAATTATTGCAATTATTTTAGTCTTTAGATAAATGGTTTGGTTTTCTAATTATTGTCTAATTTTTGTTTAATAGCTAAATGGATCGTCAAGCACCACAAGCTCCAAAATCAAGATTTTAGAGCAAAGATGAAGATATCATACTTGTGCAGCCGCTTTTGGATTTGTATCATGATGGGAGATTTTACTCTGATAACAACTTCAGAAGTGGCTACTTGAAAGTTCTTGAGACTGCTTTGGACAAAAAATTGCTTGGATGTGGTATAAAAGCTAAGCCACATATTGAATCACGCATAAAGACTTTAAAGATGCAATTTCGAACTGTACATGAGATGTTAACTGGGCCGAATTGCAGCGGCTTTGGTTGGGACCCAGACAAGAAAATCGTGACTGCAGAGAAGGCAGTGTGGGATGCTTATATTTAGGTATTTCTTTATTTTTTATTTTTTGCTTGCTAGCTGGGGCTTATGCTATTATTATTCTGCCTATGTATAAAATTCATATTATTTTGCCTATATACTCAACATTGCTCGGGCTTACTTGTAGAAAATATTCATCTCACAACTTCAATTTTGCATAAGATTTTTTTTAATTAAATATGAATTAGTGCTTTTTTGTTTATCACGAAACATAATTATGGTTTGACATATGTGCAAAAGTATGGCTCCAATTTTGTTGCTCTTATCTGCCATGTTCTTTAGTGATTGAGCCAGTGAATGGGAAAAATTGACATCATAATTTCAGTTTTGCTTACGTCTTTTCTGATCAAATCGTGCTATTACTTTGAATTAGTTAAATTATGTTAGATATATGCATCAATGTGCTGTTTATGCTTGAACTCATCCATCCTTGCATGTTTAGCATTAGATCTACTTTGATCTTAATTGATCACTCTGAAACTGTGGACAATAGGTGGTCATGTATTCATTTATTGCATGTAGGTGCACTTTGTTTTTGGTTTTTACTAAATTAAAGCTAAATCCTTCAAATAAAAGATGACTTGAGCTAGAACTAAATTGGTTCAGAGTCTTGAACTTGCAAGAATCAGATCAATTGAGAAAGAAATAATAAATGGGATGAAAATATAAAACCATGCTCAACCGTTGTTTGTTAAAGTGCTAAGGGGAGTAGGACTTGCAGTTTTAATTCATAGATTGAATTTTTCAGTTTGGTTTTGCATTGCAACACTAATTAATTTTGATCTTGTCATATGATAATTGCAGAATCATAAAGAGGCAGTGAATTTCAAGCACAAAGCATTTTTATTTTATGAGGACGTGTGTTTGATTTATGGTAAAGATCATGCAACTGGGAAAAATGCAGAGGCCCCTGCAGATGCTATAGAGAAAATTGAGAGAACAAGAGTGAGTAAAGAAGCTGAGGGAGAAAATTTGAATTTTGAGGGTGTGTTGGATGATATGGATGATAGCATGTCTATTTCACATGCTTTGAAAAAGCGCTCAACAACTTCAAATAGTTCATCAATAAAAAGGAGAAGAATTGATGATTCAGAAGAGAGTGGAGAGTCATTTAAAGAGTTGACATCTCTTTTTATCATAGAAATGAAAAAAACTTCTAGTCGCTTGAGTTGAGCTCTAGGGCAAGAAATTAATGAGAAACAAGTAGGATTGGGTGATGAGTTGAAGAAGATTGGTACTCTTACAATGGTAGAACATCTTAGAGCTACCACTTTAATTGCTCGTGATAGTGCTTTACTTAATGTGTTTTATAGTCTTTGTGATGAGGAGCGAGAAGCGTGGGTTAAACTTTTCCTTAGCGGTGAATTTAGGTAATTTTAGGCTTATCACTGTTTTGATGACTTATGTTAAATTTATTATTGATTTAATGCACTCATTTTAAACTTACTATTGTTTTGATGCACTCATTTTATGTTTACTATTGTTTATGGAATTTATAACTCATTTTAGACATATTATTTTGAGATACTCATTTTCCACATATTGTTATTTTTATTTTTTTTAATTTATTGTCAAAATTTAGAAGCATTTAAATTTTATAAGGTTATGTTCCAGGGGGTGTGTGTGTTAATAATAATAATAATAATAATAATAAATCATAAATTTTTATTAAGACATTATGACATAAAAAAAATATATAGTTGATAAGTTGACAAAAGTTTAGTATTGACATTAAATTATGTTTAATTATTAATATTAATAGTGTAGTATTTACAATAAAGGGTAAATTTGTCCAAAAATAAAAATTGCAATTCCTTTCCTCCATGAAATTTTATGTTAAATCAAACAATGAAATTTAATTTCCTTATTCCCTTCCTTTCCTTTCCTTTCTTCTCCATTCCTTTCCATTTCTCTCATCTCCTCTCCTCCCCTTTCCTCAAACCAAATACCACCTAAAGGTATTTAGTTACTTATTTACATAGACTTTTACATGTGTAATAATTTCTTTTTTTTTTTATAATAGAATTACTGGTGCTCTGTCACCATGTGTGAATTTGAATTTTTCTTGTATACTTATTGGAAATTGATTCTGCCTGAACACGCGGATTCTTGTCTCCATTCACCCCATTGGGTTGGCAGTACTGAATTTCATTGTGAACTTAATATTATAAAGAACACTGATGGTGATTAAAAAAGAAAGAATGTAAAAGTAATTAATGATGCGTTTACTTCTTGGATTGGAGAATTGGAATCCGGAATCAAAATGATTGATGGTGTTTACTTCGTAAAAAAAGAGCAATAATCGGAATCGGAATCGGAATCATGGGGCCCACCATTATTTGGGAATAAGGAATGGGGGATTGATTCTCATGGGAGAGATGAAAATCAATCTCCCATTCTCTGGAATTTTCATTTTGCCCCACCCCAAAATTAAAAATACTCATTTTACCCTAATTTGTAATTAATTAATTTATTATTATAATTAATTAATTAATATATTATAATTAATATATTGATACATTATTAACAATAATTATCAATAATTATAATTTTTGAATAAATAATCACAATAATTAATATAATTATTATTATAATTAATATTATTTATAGTTAATTAATTAATTAATTATTATACTATTATAATAATTATTAATATAATTATCAATAATTAATTTTTGAATAAATAATCAATAATTATTATATTATTATTATTATTATAATTAATATATATTATTAGTTAATTAATTAATATAATTAAATAATATTAATTTATTGATACATTATTAAAAATTTAATAATTATAGTTTTTGATTAAATAATCACAATAATTAATATATTATTATTATAATTATTATTTACTATTATAATAATTATTTAATTAATTCAAATAATAATTAATTAATATAATTATTACTATTAATATATTATATTATTGACAATAATTATTAAAAATAACTTTTATTAAATAAAAATAATTATTTTACTTTATTAAATAATCATTTATTATTAATAATAAATAATTAATATGTTATTTTAATAATTAATAATTATTAATTATTTTTTAAATAAATAATTAATTAATATGTTATTATTATTATAATTATTAAAATTAGTTAATTAATTATTTATAATTATTATAATTAATTATATATCATCAAGTAATTAATATAATTATTACTATTAATTAATATATAAATATATTATTAACAATAGTATATTAATAATTATTTTTTATTAAATAATCACAATAATTAATATATTACTATTATTATAATTAATTCATTTATTATTAATAATAAATAATTAATATAACAGTTACTATTAATTATTATATTAATACATTATTAACAATAACTATTAATAAAAACATTATTTTGACTAAATAATCACAATAATTAATATGTTATTTTAATAATTAATAATATAATTATTATAATTAATTAGTATATTATTAAAATTAGTTAATTAATTTTACAATTAATAATTGTATATCAATATATTATTGACAATAATTACTAATAATAATATTTTTTTAATAAATAATCACTATAATTAAAATATAAAATAATGATTATGATAATAATTCATTAAGTACTTTTTAGTAATTTGTTACAATCTAATTCATTCCGATTTCGATTTCAAAACAAAGTAAACACATCAATAAGTCAACTCATTCGATTTCACACACTTTCATGAATGAACAAAAAATATTAGGGAGACAGAGTGATGTCTAAAACAGTGATAAATTGATTTCTGTCCAATTTCTCACAAAACAGTGATAAATTGATTTCTGTCCAATTTTTCACTGCTTTTATTAGAAGTTTGACAATGCCCTATCTCTTAAGCAGAGCGAGATTGAGATTTGCAGTGATAAAAAAAAGAATGTAAAAATAATAAAATCTCAATCATAGACTTACTCTATGTTTTCTACTAACGCATGCAGCATGTCAGAGCCTATGCCACCACGTTTCTTCATTCGATACAACAAGGCAAAACTCCAAACGAAGCCTTCACAGAAGCACACCGTGAACTTGTCAAAGAAGGCAGGGAATGGCTGACCATAACCTCCGAATCATGCTCCATCGTGGCGGCACTCATAGCAACCGTGGCCTTCGCAACTTCAACAGCCGTGCCAGGCGGCGTCGACCAAGGGAGTGGTAGTAGACCAATTCTTGAAAATAAGTCTCTATTCAACATTTTTGCCATCTCATCACTTGTTGCTCTGTGTTTCTCGATCACAGCCTTGGCTCTTTTTCTTACAATTCTCACTTCTCCTTACCAAGAAAATGATTTTGCCGAGAGTTTGCCAAAAAAGCTTCTGTTTGGTTTAACGACGCTCTTCATATCAATTGTTGCTATTTTGGTCTCATTCTGTTCAGGGCATTCCTTTATTTTAACCAATGAGTTGAGATCAGCAGCATATCCAATATACGCTGCAGCATGCTTGCCAATGACATTTTTTGCTCTTGCTCAGCTTCCTCTTTACTTCGATCTTATATTGGCCATCCTCAGAAAGGTTCCTTAGCGTAGTTACAAAGTGATTTAAGACTACTTAAGTTACTGATTTTATTTTGTCTTTTGTATTTGTTTGGATTGGAGTGATATGATCTATATAAAAATTAATTTTATTATTGCAATCGATCAAGGTATGTTCGTGATTGTCGTATTTCAGTTTTTAACTTCAATACTACATCCGTTTAAGTACCTGGTCCTTCTTGTTAATTTTCTTCCAAAATTATTTCAATTAATTCACCCCTAAAGTATCTTTATTACTCTCAGCAATTTACTTGTTGTTTTGATCAACACTTTCATCACATAATAGCTAACAAATTTATTCGACAATACGTAAATTAAAAAAATATTATGCAAAATTCAAATTTATTATAAAGTAAAATAAAAATAAAGGAAAGGACAGAAAGTAAAAGGGAGTTTGGAGGTGATTTTAATTTATTTTTGTTATGTGTTGTCTAACTTTCTTAAATATTACGCAAATATAACCAAAGTTCTCAAGAAACTTTAGTAAAAGGGGATTCCAACCACATTTTTTTTCCATCCTAAAATATTTTTTTACTTGCAATTGAACCAGTTAGCTCCAAAATTGCAATAAGTGTCAATACATTTAAATTCTTTGAAGGTATTAAACTCATTGTTATTTTAGTGTCCTAAAGCATGTGTGATAAAAATAACATCTTTTCAATTTAATGATATTTATTTGTTCATTAATAATTATTTTGAAGGTGTAATCTTAACTAGAGGTGGCAAAACGGGTCATTGGGTCGTGTTCGTGTCGGGTCAGTTTCTTGTCGTGTCAAATTTAGGCTGACCCAAACCCGACCCATTTAGTAATCGTGTCAAAATATTGAGACCCAAATCTGACACAGAAAAATAATCGGGATACCCAATAACCTGCTTAATATTTATATATTAAACAAAATTTACATAAAATATTTATACGCTGTCATTCATACACGTGTACATACTTTATTGATATTATAAAATATACATATATACCAAAATATTATACATTTACACTATTATAAAGTTTTATATTTTTTATATTTATTTTTTATATATATATATATATATATATATATATATATATATATATATATATATATATATATATATATATATATATTATAAAATATACATGTCTACCAATATTTCACACATTTATACTATTGAAGCTCTAAATGTGTATAAAATTTTATAAATAAAATACTGTGTTTATATTCATCATTTCAAAAAATAGAAATAAAAGAGAAAATTATCTCTAATATTTGAGTTTTGATGATAAGAACGTATAAATTATTTAAAAATAGAAAATATAATCGTGTCATTGATCGGGTAAATAGGTCAAGAATTTTAACCCTAACCTGACACGGAAAAAAATTGTGTCAACCCGGACCCGACCTATTTAATAATCATGTTAAATTCGACGGCCCACACACATTTATTCGTGTCGGGTAATCGGGTCGTGTTAAATTTTACCAACTCTAATCTTAACGGTTGTTTATGAAAGTATGTGATTTATTTATAGTGGGAATATGATATCAATTCATGAAGATATAATTCACAAATTCTTTATAAATAAAAGATTATTTACAGTCATTAATGAAATAGACACTTTATTTAGGGATGGCAAAATACGGGCTTGGGATGGGCTTTTTCAAGCCCAGGCCCAAGCCCATTAAATTATAAGCATGAGAGCTGGGCCTGGGCTGGGCTTGGGCCGAGCTTTGGCTTTTAATTATTTTTTTCAAAAATTTTTAATTATTGTAAACTTGAAATGAATTAATAATAATTAAGTTGTTATAATCAATAATGAATTAAAGAAAATAAATATTTTAAAATAAAATAATAAATAAAGAAAATAAAGCAAATAAAAGTTTATAAATTTAATTTATTTAGTATTGAATTCTCGAATTCAAGCACTTAAAAGAGAGTTTAGTATTATAATTTTAATTTTTTTATTCAGTATTGATATAATAACTACGGAATTAATCTTTCTTTTTTATTTTTCATTATTTTTAAATTTTAATTTATTATTCTAATTTATAATAAATAAAGAAAATGAAACAAATAAAAGTTTAAAGATTAAATTTTTTGTACCGAATTCTCCAATTTAAGTATTTTTTTTTTATCAATTAACACTTAAAAGAGAGCTTATTATTATAATTTTAAGTTTTTTGATTTAGTATCAATATATGAATTAGGGAATTAAGTTTTTTTCTTTATTTTTTAAATTTTAATTTATAAATTTATTTTTTAAAAAAAAATTAGAAGGCTTGGGCTTGGCCTGGGCTTTGTTCTTTGAGCCCTTGTCTGGGCACTCATGTGGAAAGCCCGGGCCAAAACCCTTGAGAATGGGCCGGGTTAGGCCGGACTTTTTTACCATTCTTAACTTTATTAGACATATAACGCTATAGCTTTTATACTTCAATAGTGACTGATATTATCTTGATCACTGAAGTAGAGACTTCAGGTAAATTAATTAATATTATATGTGATATATATATTGAATAAGGCTATTGAAAATTATGATCTAGTTTTGATAAGGAAAGGGATAACATCATCATCAATATATGCAGTCAGATGACTAAGGAAAGGAATCATCATCAATACATAAAAATCACCCAAGATCGTGGACAATAGTAATGAGTGCAAGCTGTAATTTTGATTGCATTATAATTCTCTTCTAATATTTTCCTAGACTATCGGAAGTCTTACCATATTTCCGCACCCATCTTTGTATATAAGAAAGTATCGTACAAATTGATCATCAATCAAAAAAGGGCCTTTCAGTCATCAATTTCTTCATGGTATCAGAGCACCAAACAAAACCAAAATCCATGGCCGCCAAAGAATCCACTCTTAGCATCCAAACCTTCCACCAATGCACTTCGTTCGTGTCCATCAAATTCAACACATCCAACTACCTACTGGGGGATCCCAAGTGCGTCCACTTGTAAGAAGCATGGGAATCATTCACCATCTAGAAAAAGAAAAGACACTCGAAACTAAACCAGAAGCATCAAGCTCAGAAGTTGATATGTGGATTGACAATGACGGCTTGTTGACCTCATGGCTGTTAGGTCTCATGACAGAAGAAGTTCTTGGGATGATTGTAGGGGCAGAAATGGCTTCTCAGGTGTGGAGTTCCCTTGAGGAACAACTACTTCCTATGACAAAAGAAAAGGAAGTCAATCTCACTAATAGACTACTATCTTTGAAGAAGGGATCTAGTTCAATTGAAGAATATTTGCGGAGATCCAAGGCACTCTATGATAGCCTTGCTGCTATCAAAAAGCCTGTTGATGACACAGACAAGGTCTTTCAATTGGCAAGAGGTCTGGGTGCTGAATATCGGGACTTTCGAACTGCAATGCTTGCAAAACCGCCTTATCCTTCCTTCAACCATTTCGTTGCAGCCTTCCAAGGCCATGAGCAAATGTTGCATGATGAAGCTTATGAATGGAAACAGTTTGTAAATCATGAACATGCATTCTTTGGCCAGTGAGGAAAGGGCAGAGGGAATGGAGGTAGATTTATCTCTAGAGGACGTGGAGGTTTTCAGCAAACTGGTCGCCCTAATAACAGTGGAAATGGGAACCAAAAATCAGCAACAAGTGAATCGAAACAACAATAATCAACGAAAAGGCAATCAGGGAAAACAACTAGTTCAGCCAAAAAAACCACAAGAACCAAATGGTGAAGAAGTGATACGTCAAGTGTGTTTTATCTTGGCAAGCTTATTCAGAGGCTAAGCATGAAGTTTACATTAAAAGATCATGGTAAGCTTCGCTATTTTCTTGACGTTGAAATTCAGCATTTTTCAGGGGGTGTCTATATAAGCTAAACCAAGCACGCAAAGGACCTGCTAGCTCATGCAAGGATGCTGGAATGCTCACACTTGGCTACCCTAATGGCTATAAAGCTACCGCCGACCGAGTTTGATAGCACCCCAACGGATCCAACAAAATATCAATGCCTTGTTGGAGGATTACAACATCTGACTTTCTCTCGACGAGACATTGTGCATGCTGTTAACAAGGTTTGCCAAAATTTTCAAGAACCCACGGCATGTAATCTTCGTTCTGTCAAGAGCATACTATGGTATCTAAAGGGAACAATGGACTACGGTATTCGGTATCTTCACAAAAGCACTCTATATCTTAATTGATTTTGTGATGCTGATTGGGGAGGATGTACAGTCACTCGCCGTAGTACTACTGGCTACTGCATATACCTAGGTGCAAATTGTATTTCATGGTCCTCTAAAAGACAACCTACAGTGTCAAGATCCAGCTCCGAAGCGGAGTATCGTTCACTTGCATCAACTGATGCAGAGATAACTTGGTTAACTTTTCTGCTTCAAGATATTGGCATATTTCTACACAAGCCACCTCAGCTATTTTGTGATAACATTAGCGCACTTCATATGTCTGCTAATCCAGTTTTCCATGCTGGATCCAAGCATATTGAAATGGATTATTACTTTGTTAGAAAGAAAGTTGCCATTCGTGCCTTTGTCACACGTTATATGCCTATAACTTGGCAAGTAGCAGATGTCTTCACCAAAGCCCTTGGCAAGTATCCTTTCCTTAGATTTCGCAGCAATCTGGGTGTAGAAGCCCTTCCACACACCACATTGAGGAGGGATGATAAGGAAAGGAATAATCATCATCATCAATATATGCAATGAGATGATAAGGAAAGGAATCATCATCAATACATGCAAATCACCCAAGATTGTGGACAATAGCAATGAGTGCAAGCTGTAATTTTGATTGCATTATAATTCTCTTTTAATATATAGAGTGCTTTTATGAAGATACCATGAAATACAATTTTTGGAGCAGTTTTTGGAGGAAGGTACACGGATGCTTAGAGGAAAGAGAGATAGAGAGTTGGATACGAGTTCACATTCCCTCTTCCATTGAATTTAGAGTTGGCCCTTTTAAAGGCTCACAAGTTACAACACAAATATCTAATCTATACATAAGGAAAACAAATACCAAAATATAAGGAGATAAAGCAGCACCATATGCCACGATTCCCACATCTAATTTATTAGGTTCTAAAATAAAGCCTAATAGCTAATTTACTTCTCTTGCTTGGTTCTACTTAAATCCACAACAAGCAACAGAGCAGTGATAACAAATAGCACATATCAGTCCACCCCTTAAAATGTGACTTGTCCGCAAGGAGAAAGTCAGGATATTGTCTGTTAAAACGCTGCGGATTCTCCTAGGTGGCATCTTCCTTTGGCGCACGAGCCCATTTTACAAGAATTTCAGTTTTGGGACGATATTTGCCTTTTCGAACAGTGCGAGTATCCAAGATAGCCTCAGGTTGTGGAAGAATCGTAGAGTCACTACTGATAGGAGGTAAAGTAGGAGAAGAAGGAACTAAACCTACATTTTTCTTCATAAGACTCACATGGAACACGTCGTGAATTTGAGACCCAGGTCACAGCTGTAACCGGTAAGCAACAGGCCCTACTTGAGCAAGAATTTTGTAGGGGTCCAAAGAATTGTGGTGCCAACTTAAGTGACCCACGAAAAACCACCGAATGTTGGCGATATGGCTGCAACTCAAGGTACATATAATCTCCAACTTCATAAATGATGTCACGACGATGTTGGTCTACCTGTGATTTCATTTGGTCACGAGCCACAATAAGATTTTGACGCAAGTCCCGCAATATTTCCTCTCGAGAGCACAAAATCATCCATTGCCAGGACCTTAGTGATACCGGGAACATAAGACAGCAATAAGGGAGGAGGTATACCATACACAGATACAAACAGAGAAACTTTAGTGGATGAGTGAATGGCTATATTATAGCTGTACTCAGCCCACGGCAACCACTCAATCCATTTTTTTTGGCTGGTCATGAGTAAAACAATGTAGATACTGCTCTAAAACTCGATTGACAACCTCGGTTTGTCCATCCGTTTGTAGATGATAACTAGAGCGCATTGATAGAGTGCTGCCTTGTAACTGAAATAAGGTCTTCCAAAAAGAACTAATAAAGACACGATCTCAATGACTGACAATAGAGGTTGGTACATGTTAGTTGCTCTTAAGACTGCAAAGCTATCCACGTATTAGATTTTTGTTTTTGTTTCAGTTGTTATTAAATTGAGTTTGTCCTAGTCTTTAGGACGTTGTTAGTTTGTTCAACGTGTATCAGCTCATGGCTTAATTCTCAGCCACTGAGTTGTTCAGTTTTATTATATATTGTAAGCTTAAGGCGTTATGAGTAATAAGAATTTTTAGTTTTACATTCCAACATATCTTTCTCTATTTATTTAATCTTGTATTCTTCCTCAAAAATTCTTTAATCCTCTGTTTTTTATCTTTCAAATTTGACAATTGGTATCATTGCACCTTTTTTAAGGGATCTGTGTGTGAGTTTTACGGTCATGGAAGTTGAAGCAAGTTTTTCCCCTATTGCTCCACCGGTGTTTGATGGAGACAACTACCAGATTTGGGCAGTATGCATGGAGACGTATTTGGATGCTTTGGATCTTTGGGAAGCAGTGGAAGAAGACTATGAAATTCCTGCACTTCCAAACAATCCCACCATGGCACAGATAAAAGCTCAGAAGGAAAAGAAGATGAAGAAGTCAAAGGCCAAAGCATGCTTGTTTGCCGCGGTAACATCAACAATTTTCATAAGAATAATGTCCCTTAAGACAGCCAAGTGGATTTGGGATTATCTCAAGGAAGAATATGCAGGAGATGAAAAGATAAAAGGAATGTAGGTTTTGAATTTGATAAGGGAATTCGAGTTGCAAAGGATGAAGGAATATGAAACAATTAAAGAGTATTCAGATGTACTTTTTAGAATCGCAAATAAAGTGAGGCTACTCGGGTATGAATTTAGTGATTCAACGATTGTAGAAAAGATCCTTGTTACTGTGCTTAAGAGGTATAAAGCAACAATTACAACCTTGGAAAATACCAAAGATATGTCAAAAATTTCCTTGGTAGAATTACTTAATTCCTTGCGAGCACCAGAGCAGAGGAGTCTTATGATGCAAGATGTCAATACTGAAGGAGCCTTACCTGCAAAACATCATGGAGCTGACAAAAACAAGAAGAAAAAGAAGTTAGGCCAATAGGGAAATTCAATTTCTCCTACTGCGAGTAACAACAAAAGAAAAATGGAAATTTTAAAGGAAAATACCCTCCTTGCCATCACTGTGGAAAGAAAGGCCACCATCCATCCAAATGTTGGAGAAGACTTGATGCTAAATATTCCAAATGCAATCAGACTGGACACGAAGCAATAATTTATAAAGAAAAAACTCAACAACAGGAAGTTGAAGCTCAAGTAGCAGATCAAGAGGATGAAGATAAGCTTTTTGTGGCGTCTTGCTTTGCAAGTAGCAGTTCAACTGAAAGTTGGTTAATTGATAGTAGATGTACCAACCATATGACCAATGACAAGGAACTCTTCACAGATTTGAGGTCAACGGACATTACTAAAGTCAAAATTGGCAATGGTGATTACATTTCTGTCAAAAGCAAGGGAACAATCGCCATAACTAGCACTGAAGGTACAAAGAGAATCTCGGATGTCCTTTACGTACCAAAAATTGATCAAAATTTGTTGAGTGTAGGTCAATTGATTGAAAAAGGCTTTAAAGTGATCTCTGAAGATGGTTTCTGTCACATTTAAGATTTCACTGGTTAGCAAATTCTCAAAGTGAGAATGAGAGGAAAAAGTTTTTCTTTCGATCCCATCACGGAAGAACTAAATGCATTTTCCACCAAAGCAAGCAAGACTGAGATATGGCACAAGAGACTTGGTCATTGTTACTTGCAAAGAATGCAGTTCATGAAGGTAAAGGAGCTCACAAGTGGCTTACCAACCTTTGGAGATCACTTACCAAATTGTCAAGCTTGTGAGTATGGTAAACAAAAAAGGAGATCATTTCCCAAAGTCAATCTGGAGAGCCACTTACAAGTTGTAGCTAGTCCACACAGATGTATCGGGTCTTCAAAGAACTCCATCCTTAGCAGGTAGTTGGTATTACATTATTTTCATCGATGATTTTATAAGATTGTGCTGGATTTTTTTCTTAAAATTCAAGTCAGAAGTAACTGGAGTGTTTTGAAAGTTTAAGAAAATGGTGGAAAACCAAAGTGACTGCAATATTCAAGTTCTAAGGTCCGATAATGGAAAAGAATACACCTCAGAAGATTTTACTTTGTTTCGCAAAAAAGCGGGCATAAAACACCTACTTACTGCTCCTTACACTCCACAACAAAATGGAATTAGTGAAAGGAGAAACAGATACATAATGGAGATGACCAGATGTATGCTTTATGACAAGGAGTTACCAAAGAATTTTTGGGTTGAGGTGGCTAGTACTGCAGTTTTTTTGCAAAACCGATTGCCTACCAAGGTATTGATGGACAAAACTCCATTTGAGGCTTAGTATGGCTATAAACCTTCACTAAATTTTCTTAAAGTGTTCGGTTGTGTGTGTTTCACTTATGTTCCACAAGTCAAGCGTGATAAACTTGATAAAAAGTCAGAACTAGGCATCTTTGTCAGTTATAGTTCTTCTTTTAAAGCCTACAAAGTTTATCAACCTCAAACAGGGAAGATAATTGTCAGTAGAGACGTGTTCTTCAACGAAGATGAAAAGTGGAACTGGGAACAAATAAAAAATACATCCTCGAGCAAGCAAAAATCAAGTAATCCCTTTCAAATAATAGAAGAGCACACATTAGAACAGTGGCAAGAAGAATTACAAAATGATCTACCAATCCATGGAACAAGACCGCTCTCTAATATCTATCAAAGATGTAATGTGGCCATTTGTGAACCTGAAGGTTATGAAGAAGCTATTAATGACCAGAAATGGAAAAAGGCAATGGAGGAGGAATTGTCAATGAAAAAGAGGAGCAAGACTTGGAAGCTAGTTGATAGATCAAGGATAGAAAAATTATTAGAGTAAAATGGGTGTTTAGAATGAAGCTAAATTCATATGGAACCGTCAACAAACACAAAGCAAAGAATGTTGTTAAGGGGTATGCTCAAGTTTTTGAAGTTGATTACTCAGATACATTTGCTCTTGTTGCTAGATTAGACACTATTCAGCTGGTGCTAGTTATAGTAGCTCAAAATGTATGGAAAGTGTTTCAACTAGATGTTAAATCTGCATTTTTGCATGGTACTTTACAGGAACAAATCTATGTTGAAAAACCCAAAGGATTTGTGGAACGAGGTCAAGAGGAGAAGGTCTACTTGCTAAAAAATGCTTTATATGGCTTAAAACAAGCACCTAGAGCATGGTATAGCAAGATAGATAAGCATCTGTAAAGCTTAGGATTTGTAAAAAGCATGTCAGAGGCTAATCTTTTTTTGAAACGTAAAGAAGATGATCTGCTTATAGTTTCTCTTTATGTTGATGATCTTTTAATCATAAATGGTAACACCAAGCTTGTTGAAGAATTGAAAAGGGAAATAATGCAAACTTTTGAAATGACAGACCTTGGACTAATGACATTCTTTCTGGGAATGGAGATTAAGCAATTAGAAGGTGAAGTTTTCATTTGTCAAAAGAAGTATGCTAAGGAAATCCTTAAGAAGTTTCACATGGAGGATTGCAAGGCAATAACTACTCTAATGAATCACAAGGAAAGCTTAAGTAAAGAGGACGACACAGATAAAGTTGATGAAGGCTATTTCAGAAGCATGGTTGGGTGTTTAATGTACCTAACTACAACCAGGCCAGATATCATTTTTGCTATAAGTATTCTCTCTCGTTTCATGCATTGTGCTAGTGAAATACATCTTAAAGCAGCAAAAAGAGTTATTAGGTACATCAAAGGAACTATTGACTTTGGTGTAAAGTTCAAGAAGAGTCAACACTTCAAGTTGCTGGGATTTTCTGAAAATGATTAGGGTGGATCCGTAGATGACATAAAGAGTACATCTGGCTATTGTTTCAGTCTTGGATCAGCAGTTTTCTCATGGAGTTCCAAGAAACAAGAAATTGTAGCACAGTTAACTACAGAGGCTGAATTTATTGCTGCTACAGCAGCATTGAATCAATCATTGTGGCTGAGAAAATTGTTATGTGATCTAAACTTTACACAATTGGATGATACAGAGGTATTTGTGGACAATCATGCAGTAATTGCAATCTCCCAAAATCCAGTTTTTCATGGAAAAACTAAGCATTTCAAGACCAAATTCTTGTTTTTTAGGGAAGTGCAAAAGGAAGGATAAGTGAGCCTTATTTATTGTAGATCTGAAATTAGCTCGCAGATAGTTTTACAAAATATTTGCGAGGAAACAAGTTCGAGCTTCTTAGGCAAGGACTTGGAGTTTGCAGCTCCTAATGCATGGAGGAGTGTTCTTAGGACTGCAAAGCTATCTACGTATTAGATATTTGTTTTTCTTTCAGTCGTTATTAAATTGAGTTTGTCATAGTCTTTAGGAGGTTGTTAGTTTGTTCAACATGTATCAGCTCATGGCTTAATTCTCGACCACTGAGTTGTTCAGTTTTATTATATATTGTAAGCTTAATGCATTATGAGTAATAAAAATTTTTAGTTTTGCATTCCAGCATATCTTTCTCTATTTATTTAATCTTGTATTCTTCTTCAAAAATTCTTTAATCCTCTATTTTTTATCTTTCAAATTTGACAGTACACCATATAAGCAAGCAATTTCCCGAACAAATGCCTTAGCTATTGTCAGAGCTGTATAAGGATGCTTTAAAGGAATGAAGTGGCTGTATTTTGTCAATCGATCAACAACGACCATGATAACAATATAGCACTGGGATGGAGGCAAACTATCTCTAAAATCCATAGAGACTACAATCCAAATTCTTTCTAGCACTGGTAATGGTTGAAGTAACCCCGCAAGTTGTAGATATTCTGTTTTACAACGTTGACAAATATCGCAACTGCGTATATATTCCTTGATTGCCAGCCATATTCTTAGCCAGGTAAAATTCTTTTTGAGTATGCTGAGCATCTAATGATAACCAAAATGGCCACCCGTTGGTGAGGAGTGCCCTTCTAATAAGATTGCAAGAGGTAGAGTAGAAGCAGGACTTAACATAAGTTTTCCTTTTTTTTTTTTTATCCAAACACCTTATCTTTTAAGACACTGTGGTTGTTTGGAACTGGACAACTTGGCATAAAAAAGGATCTTGAGAAACTTCTTGTTGAAGCATAGACCACCAATCAGCAACGGGCAAGGAAATTACAAAAAAATGAAAATCTGTAATGCAAGATAAAGCATCAGCTCCTTGATTCTCTTTACCTCGCTTATATTGGATGGTGTAGTCATAACCTAAAAGTTTTGGTTGACAAGACCCGCCCCGAATCCATAAGGCGAATCTGCCTAATTCTATTTAATCGTTCTGACATAATTTAACTAATAATGATTCTGCTGAAAATTTGGCAGAGTCTCCTCTAAATTATCACATAATCAAACCTGCAATTAATAAAAATAAAGACTCTCAAAAAAATTTCAAATACAACTAACTTCATCCATCAATCTCCTCAACAAAATACCAAATCATTCAAATATTCAATATAAGATAAAATATATAGATTTGTCTACAATCACTAAAATGTATCAAATTATATAATCTTAAAATATCTCAATAAAACATTTATGACATCTAACTCTATCATGTAAGAACAAATCTAAAATAATTATCATTGCTGGGTCGACTGTTGTACCTGCAATTCTCCTGTGGGGGGGCAATTTAATAAAACGGCATGAGTATAAAACTTAGTGAGCTTAGTGAGTGGATAATAGTTTTTAAGAAAATAACTTTACTTTAAAATAATTTTATCATTTCTAAACAAAATTTCATTAAATTATTAAAAACTTAAATAAACTTGTTTAATTTAAATCATGCACTTAAATAACAATATCACATAATTTTGCATAAAATCAATAAAATCATAATAATTATAATATCAATATTGAATACCGAAACCTATCACCACCAAGTACCCAGGGGAATAAACTCATTATATTCGAATCTCGATAGATAGGCAATAACGTACTATTTGGGTACAATCATGCCCCGGAGCTACACAAATAGATGGGGAAGTACCATCTCATATCTCATCATATCCAGACCTCAACGAACTAGAAATGACGCACTATCTAAGTACCGTCACACCTTGGAGCTACACGGATAGATCGAAAAAATATTATTTCATTTGTATCATCTGTATCTCAATATTAATATCTCTGTATTCATCATACCGCATGCATATGTCATCTCATTTGTATCACTGTATCTGAAGGGAAAAGGTACTGTCTAATAATTTTGTAAACAACCGTTTATATACATTGTTGAGTGCTAGAAAATGTGTATTTATAAAGGAGAAAATCATTATTTTACATTCCAAGTCTCACTAACATCCCTACTTTTATGTCTTAAGTCCTTTGTGATTTAATTATGTATGTTTTATTTTAATTAAGTATTTTATGTATTCTAGGGGCATCATGGTCATTTCACAATGAACGAGAGATCATATAGCAAAACGGTCATAAATTTTGAATTTAAGACAGTCGAAAACCTTAGGAGGAGCCTAAAAAGATAAATGGTACTGTTAACATATACATTACTGTTCACGACACTGTACATATATACGGTACTGTTTACGATACTATTTGTGACACTGTACGATGATGTGGCATTGTAAGATTATGTGGCAGCATTTGATTGGACGAATGATGTGGCATTGATTGATGATGTGGTGTTGACTGATGACGTGTTACAATCCTATTGGACTAAAATGCTTATGTGGCGTTGGCCGGCGACGTTACAGTATGTTAGCGGATTAAAAAAAAGTGCGTACGGTACATACATATATACGAAATGACAGCCCTAATGATGAGTTCCATCAAATAAGAACTTGCCACGTATTGCAATCATGAGTGTCCAAATTATTTTAATCTGATAGCCATGATTTA
This sequence comes from Luvunga scandens, assembly GCA_030449905.1. Lineage (NCBI taxonomy): Eukaryota > Viridiplantae > Streptophyta > Magnoliopsida > Sapindales > Rutaceae > Luvunga > Luvunga scandens. The sequence continues at coordinate 298,991 of JASUUG010001008.1, forward strand.
CTCATTGTATATATAAAAAAGGGGCTCCCCCTAATTTGATACCCCTGAATCCATTTTTGAGCCCCATTTTCTATAATTCCTTCTCTATCTTTTATTTTCTACATATTTTAAAAAATTTCCATTTTACCTCTAGTTCAATTATGAGTAGCTAATTTTTTTTTAAGTTTGGGTTGAAGGTAAAGTTTCAACATACTTTACGGGCTTAATTTGGTAAATTTACTTTTTCTTTCCCTCTAATTTATGTGGATGTTTTGACTTTTTATTGATAGATAATAATAATCTTATCTAGATATTGGTTGGTATGATTGTCTCCCTAGTGTACTATTTGGCACGGTAAGCACTTTCTACAATATCTATTAGAGTGAGGTTCATGAGGAGTGGAAAATCCTTCTTTAGGATTTAATTGGCACTAATAAGGAATGTTAAGCTGATAGTGCATGTTGAGTACAGATCCGGAGACCCAAACACTTCATTTTAATAGTTTATTCTCGCTATTCTAATTTAAATCATAAGATAGCCTACGCCACTTTCATCTAACCTCCTTCTTAGAAAATTAATTCTAAAAGCAATTAAAATTCACCTCCTCATGGGATCGACACTTATCACCATTGATCTATTCTACAATAGATTCGTACGCTTGCGAGTTCAATAAAATTTTCACAATATACATATACATAAACATATAATCTCATTTGAAATCTCATCGGAAATCTCATTTTCTTTTTCATTAACATACCTTACATCAACTTTTCTTTTCTTTAAAAATATTATTATGCATAATCAAAATCGATAACCAAAACATTAATCATACACATTTTTTGTAATAAATACCAAAACACAAGTAAAAATCAATTTCTACGAAATCATTTAAATCAAAGCATTTGAAATTGATTTCGTAAACATGCTTTACTATTATAATAAACTATGAAATTAGGTTTTATATATTTCACTCACAGTGATTATGCCCGAACTCGGTATCGACAATGTCCGTGGGTTGATTCTCGTTTGTAGATCCTCATAATTTAAGAAAAAAATATAATTATTATATGCAAATATGAATCATAACTAATAAAATCAAAATGACGTTCATTCGAAATAAATTATTCTCAAATTCATAAAATTACCAAAATGCCCTCGACATCAAAATTTATCAAATTATCCTCAGAATCATGAATTACTAAACTACCCTAAAATCTTATTACAAAAATATCCATAAATTTTGAATTTATGAAATTACCCCTAAAAAATGTAAAATTACCAAAATACCCCTAACGACGTAAATTATCAAATTACCTCAAGATTTCAAATTACCTAACTGTCCTAATATGAAATTACCAAAATGTTCACTAATTTTAAAATTACAGAATTACCCTTAAAGTATGTGAAATTATCGAATTGTCTCTAACGATCAGTGGTGACCGGAACTCAGTCAACGACTATGGGAAGCTCAGGTTTGGTTGTTCTAACCTCGGTGAGTCCAATATTGCTCGCGGCGACCTCCCATGCGCTGCGATGACAGCGGATTGAGCTAAGCTTTCTGGCGGTTTACTAGCGGTAATTTGGGCGTTTTAGGCGATGGGGTTGGTTGGAAAATGATGAAGGGAAGCTGAAGAACAAGATCTAAGTGGTTGCGTGGCCTAAAATCGGTGAAATCGATGGTGAGAAAAATGGGTTAAGCTGCGAGTTTTCAAGTTCAATCGCCAGCATTTGTCTAGTTTTCATTGACGAGGACGGCAGGGATACATCGACCAACTCTCAAGCTTCAGATTGGTACCAACTTGGCCGGTAGGGTGGCCGAAAACTCGAGATCGGGCCAAGTTAAAGTCGTGGGTCGCGTGGGTTTGGATGGGTCAAACGGGTCAAACCTGGGTCAACTCTTTCTCTCTCTCTCTCTCTTTCTATTTTTGGAAAGAATTAAAGTGCATCTCTCTCACTTTCCTTTTATAGTAAACGACACCTTTTTTTTTTTGGTAAGCTTAATACAAATTAAGCTAATACCAGAACCCGAGTGTCGAAATAAAATCCAATTATGCGGCCATTGAATCTTGTCCGAAATGTCTCAATTTTGTGTCGTGATAAATTTAAATTATTCGAGTGCGATCAATTTAATAACTGTGTTCAATTTACCCGCAACGACTTGTAACCAATTTGTCAACTTTGAAAATTAGCGACGAAATTTTTTAAAAAATAACATTATACACTCAATTAAATAAATTTAAGATGCATATGTTACATTGGTAGCCATTGTCTCTGAGCAGGAGTGGTAATGCATTGCTCAAGTAAATATTTCAAACTTCTTTGGTCTGTTTGGATGATGAAAGGTTTACCTAAAAGGTATGGACGCCATTTCCGAATTACCTTAACAATGGTTAACATCTCTTTTTCATATGTGGATGATGCCAAAGCCAACCTTTTGAGCGCTTCACTAAAGAACGCTATTGGTTGGTTCTGTTGTGTCAATATAGCACTGATTCCCTTACCACTTGCATCACTTTCAATCGCAAAAGGTTGTGTGAAATTAGGAAGGCACAACACTGGAGGAAAAGTAAGGGGGTGCTTAAGCTGTGCGAAAGTAGTGGCTGCTTCCTGGGTTGAAAGAAATCTGTCCTTTGACAATAAGTATGTCAATGGAGTAGCAAGTTCTCTGAACCCACGAATAAATTTCCTATAATACCTGGCCAAACCAAAGAAACCATAACTCTTTGGGAAGAAGAAAGAACCAGCCAGTCTAAAATAGCCTTTATTTTTATGGAGTCAACTATGACATTTTTAGAGGAAATGAGGTGGCCCAAATAGTTAACTTGTAAAACCTTAAAACGACATTTTGATTTTTTAGCAAATAAAGTGTTATGTGATAGTATTTCCAATACACTACAAAGATTTTGTAGATGCTCAGGCCAGGATCGACTGTACACTAATATGTCATCGAAGAACACTAAAACAAACTTTCGAAGATGTGGCCAAAACAAGTCATTCATGAGACTTTGAAAGGTAGAAAGAGAATTTGTAAGGCCAAATGGCATGACCACAAATTCATAGTGGCCTACATGTGTACGGAAAGTCGTTTTGTGAATATCTTCCTCTCAGACTCTTACTTAATGGTACTTAGACTGAAGGTCTAATTTAGAGAAGTACTTCGCACCATGCAACTCGTCGAGTAATTCATCAATAATTGGTATAGGATATTTGTCTTTGATTGTGATGTTATTGAGAGCACAATAGTCAATACAAAATCTCTATGTGCCATCCATTTTTTTTACTAACAAAACAGGAGAAGAGAAATGACTCGTACTAGGACGAATTAAACCAAAGTCAAGAAATTCACGCACCATCCATTCAATTTCAGCCTTCTGGTAGTGAGGGTACTGATATGGATGTTCACTGATTGGCTTTTGATTTGGTCGAAGTGTTATTCGGTGATCATGTGTTCTTGATGGTGGTAAAGATGTTGGAGTAGAGAAAACATGAGAGAATTCGATAAGTAGAGATTTAAGGTCAGCTAGATGTGGTGTTGATTTATAATAGTAATGTGCAGGGACCACTTGTAAAAAGAAACTCATACCAAATACATACAACAATTCCTTAGTAGTCATGGGAACCATGTCAAATTGTTTAAGGCCTTGGAAGGTGTAAACTTTGCAGTTTTGTTGAAATGTCATTGTGAGTTGTTGATAGTCCATCTTGACAAGTCTCAAAGTCTCCAACCACAAGCACAGCTTGTCAAGCAGCCATTGGCAATACAAAAAAATCAACCTAAATTGGATGATCTTGAATTTCCAAAGTGAGCACTGGGCAACGACCAAAACAATCAACCTTCTTTTCATTCCCGACCATCAGTTGAAGTGTCTTGTCTCAGATCACTAGAAGTCTAAATTTAGTTACAACAGATTGGTCAAGAAAATTATAAGTGCTATCGCCATCGATAAGCACTGTGAGGTCCTAATTCTTTAGCTTACCTGTACTCAAAGAGTCTGTGGGTGGGTAGTTCCTGCCATTGCATGGGGAGATATTTTCAGTAAAGGTATATAAGAGATACCAGTATCAGAAGGCTTAATTTCAGAAGAGTCTGCAGGAGTTGTAAGGTCTTCTAACATAAAGAGTTATGGTTGCTCGCAATGATGTCCGGGCACGTACTTCTTATTACAATAGTATCAAAGACCTTTTTTGCGATGGGCTTTGGCTTTTTGCGTAGTTATACGTTGAAAGGAAATTGAGAAGGAGTTGTTGTAGGTGTGGTTTTTTTATGGAGAAAGAGGACTAAGGATGCCAGCTATTGTATTTAGTTGCAGTCTCTAGATGGTGGTGTAGTGGATGTAGGATGGATAGGGAGACTTGGTCGACGCTGCAGGTTATTCCTTTCTTCAATCAGATGGGTTACGCTAATCACATTTGAAAGGGTGTGTGGTTGCTTAACATGAACATCCAACCACACATCATCTTTGAGCCCTACAATAAAGCTTCCAATAAGATGACTCTTAGGCAAATTATCCACTTGGTGAGAGAGCTGCTCAAACTTTTCTTGATAAACAGCCATAGTGGTGACTTGTTTAAGATGACCTAAGGCTTCTGACAGATCATCATAATTCGTGGGCCCAAAACGATGAAGAATGGCTTGAGTGAATTCTACCCACGTGAAAGAACCTCAAAACTTTGTGAACCATCGATACCATTGTAATGCAACCCCCTCTAAATGAAATGAAGCAAGTTGAACTTGCTGTTAAGGATCAATTCCTTTAAAGTTAAAGAACTGCTCTGCTTTGAAAACCCAACCAGTTGGATCATCACCTTCAAAGGTTGGAAAATTTAGTTTGAGGTCGGCTTGGTTATGATCGTTGATGGCTCTCTCTCTTTCCTAGGGTGCGTGCTTCTTTTATAATAGAAAATTAGGGCAATTGGACGTATAGGGCACACATCTTCCAGATTTGGAAACTGCAGATTACATATTTTTTCTAAGATTCATGCGAAATTTTCTCCTTTGTTACTCCAGGTTTGTTACAGCAATGGTTGCTACAGCACTGGCTACAACATATGCACTACTTCATACTTATTTTCATTTTTCCACAGCCAAATTCTTTCCTCATTCTTGCAAGCTTATTGCCCAATATTCCTTCATCGAAAATTGCCCTTCCAATAGCCTACAATGAAGCACATAATTTATTATAAAACAACTTAATTTATTGAAAATAACCTCAAAATAAATATGCAAAATGTAACTAAAATGCAATTAAACATGCAATTTACTCTCTAAATAATCTTGATTTAAGTCCAAAAGCGCTATAGATAACTCTTATTTCATATAGTTATCATTATTCTCCCATAATGTTGTGAAGACTTCTCATAAATATTGTAAATGTTATTTTTTGTTATGGCTACAAATCAAAATATCTTTAAAATAAAGAACAAAAAATCTACCTATGAAAGGTTAGAGTACTTGGTTCATAATCCTCATAAAGGTACTTAGTGCATTGGATAGTCCAAAAGGCATAACTAAGCATTTATATGAACCTTCGGGATTCTTACAAGCTATATTTCATTCATCATTAGGGCTAATAACACCCACTCCATATCATCCAACTAAAGAATTAGAAATCAATATTTTAATCTCATTTTATTAATAGCTCTACTATCGACACACATTCTTGAACTTCCATATTTCTTTAGAGTTAGAAAAATAGTTATAATAATTGTGCTTATACTTTCATAGATTAGGCCTTTTTAAAGTAATTATTCAAAATTTGATAATGGGGTTGGACTTGGTTGGACACCAATTCTGGTTTATCTACTTTTTTCAGTACTAAAAGGTAGGTTCTTTTGATTTTTAACTTCATTGGAGCAAGAATAACCTTCATATTTTCCTTATAAACCTATATATATTATTTTTCCCATTATGTACTATATTAAGATTAAACTACCAAGGTTTTCTAAGTAGCATATGACAAGCATTCATGTTGACAACATCATGAGTTACTTTATTTCTTTTTTATCTTTCAATGGAGAAAAAAAATGTAGTATTGTTCTATTACTTTAGTCTCTCCAACATCTTTTGTCCATCTAATTCGATAAAAAGAATGATGGTTTTGAAAACTATATTCTTGATACTACCACTGTCAATAATTAAATCACATATCCTTTCATTGACTGTGCATTGAAAATGCTACGTCTTTGAGCCTCTTCTTCCTTCTTTAATATGTATAGTAAGCATTGTATTACTAGTGATACTCCTTCGTCAAGATATGTCCACTCTTTCTCTTCTTCTTCTTTATTTTCCTTATTATCAACAAAAGGCTTATCCTCAAGCTCTTCATTCTCTCCTATATGAGTTGCCAAATTGACTGCTTGGTGTCTTTGTTCTAGATATTGGTTTGATGTATGGCCTCATTTTGAACAACAAAAACATTTTCCACCTCAAGGAAATGCTTAAAGATTATTACTATTTTATTGATCTTATATTAGTTGTGTGTTTTATCTATTATGATTATGTGTTGACTTTTTAAATTTTCTATAGGAGCTTTTTCCTTATTAATTTCATACTACTACTTTTTTTGCCATTAGTAATGAATAAGCACAGGGTGGCTTGGTTACTAGCCTTTTGTTTATCAAGTTGCATTGCCACTCTTTTAACTAGTCAAATGGCATTTAGTAGTGTATGTATTGATTATAACCTAACTTGATCTTCTATTTAAAGGTATAAACCACCAAGAATCTACAAAACAATTAGGCATGTAATAAAAATTATTATATTCCATAAGCCTTCGAAATTTAAAGGCGTAGTCTTAGACTATCTTCATTATTTGATGAAAGTTGTACTCGTGAAACAAGCTCTACACTTAGTCAAGAGGAAAAAAATCATTCTCCTAGCAAATGATGCATGCAATGCCATGCCTTAATCTTTTCCTTTCCCAAGAGTACATGAGAAGTATAAATTGACCTTCTTTGATTTTGAAAAGTCCAGTTTTTCAAAGAACCATTCAACATCAGACAACCAATCAAAGAGCTCTTCAATGCCTAATTGTCTATTGAATTATGGGAGGTCAATTATGATACGATAGTCATTGTCATGCGTTTCTCTTTATTTAGTCTTCATTTGAATTGTCTAAACATGGAAGGGGTGAAGTAGTTTTGGTATTGTTATTTGAGCATCTTGCTTTCTTAGCTCTGTTGGTCTTTTTTTTGTTCTTAAAATTAATGCTTGGATCAACATTATCAACAACTTTAGCCAAATCTAAGCTCGTATAACTCTAATTTTATACCAAGTAATGTCATCGAATGCTCCCATTAACCTTTCGTTGCCTAAAATGAGATTTGCATTGATTACAAAGCTTTCATTGATTCTTTTAATGCCTCGATCTTTAGCATGATCTTATGTAGTTGGACCTATTGTAGGCTCTTTGTTGTTCGATTTTCAAATTGAGTACAACTTTCTCCAAAAATTATCTCTCTTTCTATTTTTAGTTTTTAATAAGAATAGAAAATTAAATGGGCAAATTTATAAATAAATAAAAGATAGGGGTATCAACTAAAGTGGGCAAATGGTTTAACTTTTACCAAACTGAACTAAAAGATTCCAATTCGATTCAGTTTAATTCACGGGGCAAAAACTGAATAGTCTAAAAATTAAAAAACCAATTAGTTTGCATTTAGTTTAGCTCAAAACTGAATCAGACCGACAAAGTGATTGGTTCACTTTGATTTAATTAAAAAAATTAATTTAAAATATAAAAGAAAAAAATCAACTTAATCAATTTTTAAATGAATTTAACCCTAGATGGGCAAGATCTCTCCCTCTCCAAAGTCTCGCGCGGACGGCAGACACACACAGTAAGTCAGTAAACAACAATCTCTCTCTATCTCGTAGCCTCTTAAGGTGATGCCAATGGCTCCACGCTAACAATCACGGTCATGGTCACAAACTCACTCCTTCACTCATGGTCTCACTCTCTTACAACCATCTTTGCCAGCACCTATCACTCTCAGTCGCAACTCATCTGCCTCATCTTTGCCAACCTCCGCTAGTCACCTTATTCAGTTAGAGGGCTAATGCTATTGATTTTAGCTTTTATATTGCTTTAAGATTAAGTTGTAAAATGAGAGATTTTTATTATGCACAATTCAAGGATATGTTGATATGGGCACAAAACAACTTTGTAAATTTTTTTAAAATTTAATTTGTTTATTAATTAGCTTGGATGATACAACTTAATTTATTTTAATGTGTGTGCATGTGTGTGTTTTTCCCTTTAAATTTTCATCATGCGTGGTGTTTTTTGATATTAAATTGTAATGATAGATTTAGTCCTATTTGATGTTGTCAATTTGGCTATCAACATTTTCATGGTTAAGTGATTATGAATTAGATTGTACTTGTCCATATTGAGCACTCCTTTCCTCTGGGCACTTTAATAATAATGCAAAATTAAAAACTAAATTTCATGCATGCTTATTGGTGTATCCACTGTATTGGTAACTCTTGTATCTATAAAGACTATAAAATTTAGAATCGTGCTAAAACTATAAAATTCAGGAACTATTTTATTTATAAACTGTGAAATTCTTAAATCGAACTAAACAAAAATGTTTTAGTTCAGTTCAGTTTGGTTCTGAAATTTAGTTTGTGTTCAGTTCTATTTCTTCCAAATCATTCAGTTTTAGTTTGATTTGGTTTTGGTTAAGAATCGAATTGGACCATATAATGCCCACCCTTATTACCAATTCCTGTGATCAGGAAATTGGATAAGGATGGGTAAATCTAGAAGATTTGAGGCTAGTGAGTGGGATGATGGCAATGGCTTAACTTGAATCGTGACAGTGGATCAAAAAGTTAAAGTGAAGTAGTAATTGGAGGTTTGTTTTGATTCCGACGAATGAGGTAGTGGCTAACAGTGAGAATTTTCTTAAAACAAAAGTCTTATGATGCGATGCAAAGCAAGAAATTAAAGAAATCCTTTTAAGATTGAAATTTATAATATTTAGGAATACTTTAATTAATTTTTTTTATAGTTTAATTTAGTTACTTACTTAGAATTTTATTGTTTAGGCTTATCTTATTTGAGTTGTATTCCTAATTTAGGTATAAGTCTTACTAAAATAGCTTTTCTACTTAAATTAAAATAACTCATAATTAATATAAATAAGTATCTCTTGTAACTTTTACAAGAAGGCCTTGATTATTTGTTATTGATTATTTCTTAGAATAAACTCTTTGTTTGAGTTCTATTCTTCTTAATTCTCGGCATTCTACAGAATCAACGAGTTTTAATGCCTAGATTCACAGATATTTTTAAAAACAATTTGGATTTAGTTTATTTCTTTATTCTAATATGCTTAAGAATCAATTGAGTACTGAAAATATCCCTATCTATCCATCACCCTGCATCTTTTATCCTTTCACTACATTAGTTTCATTGCAGAGTGTTCTTTTACAAAATTGTGCTACATTATGATGGGGAGCCATTTGGTTGTGGTGGTGACTGGCAAATTACGGCAAAGGGTAGTGAATTGAGCGATAGTTTTATTGCTATTTAGGTATTTATGGGCATCAGATTGATGGGGATATAGGTTAGGGTATGATAGATAGCTCATTCTGGTTTTGTTGGTGGAAGAGATTGTCAGAAAAATATAAAAGACAATGGTCGGCTACAATTGGTGGCTACCGCAATGGCTAGAGTTTTCAAAATACTAATTTTGTTTTTAATTGATGAAAACAATGGAGTGGGGATGTGGTGAAAACTATGTGTATGTAAGGTGGTTGGCAGTCAGGAAAGCTCTACCTGACTAAGAGAAAGGTTTTAATATCACTTGGCGCAATTAGAAAGAGATAATAGAAATCATTCTAGAGTACGTTCTTGAAACTCAAGAAAGAGGGCTCTCATGAGAGAGGAAAAGATCTCAATTGAGAAAATGAGCTGAATATTATTGATGAAGTTGTTGAAAAGAAACAATCATAATAAGCCCATTTATACTAGTTGTAATTGATCCTAATCTTGATAAACTTATTATTCTTTATAAGAAAAAGAATATGATTTAAACAAAAAAATATAAAGCAAATCCAAATTAAACTAGAAAAAAGAAATTAAACACATACTCCTACTATGACTTCGCTAGTCCTATATCATTTCCCTTACTTTTAATTTTTTATTACTTTTTTCTAATTTTTTTAATGAAAATTTTTAAATTGTAATAGTAAGAATGTTTATAAAAATAATTTAAATAAGAGATAATATAAAGAGTGGAATGAAATTTACCATTGCATTAAATATATGGACAATTAACACAGTTATTATATAGACAAATTACAAATGGAAGTGCCACAATTATAATGTGCAATTAAAATTCTTTTTCTTTTGCTATAAGGGTTCTAATGATTAACAAAGATAATTTTATTGTTGATTTACACAGCATGACTTTTATACTTGATTAATGTAAAAGATATTGCCATTTTAATGAATTTTTTAAAATTTTTTATCTTTACTTCTGAAGAATTTCAAATATTACGTTCTAATGTTGAGGGCATTGACTAAGTTTGATGAAAATATTTTTAATCACTTTAGTTTGTTTTGATATTTTTGTGTTAGTAATTTGATTTTATTCTTTTACACTAATATGATAGTATAAGATTTAAAAATTAAATTGTCAATTATTCGAGGATCAAGTACTTTCGAGAATCCTTTTTATCATTCAAAGATCTCCATGCTCTTCCCTCAAGTTATTATGATGGGACAGGGAGTACGATGATATAAACAAAGTGTCGGGGATGGGTATAAAAATGTTAATCCCATCATTGGGAAGTTGAAAGATTTTGAGATCCAATAACACTCTTTTTTTTAAACTTTTTCCCCATATGTACAAGCGGAAAAGGACAAAAAATCCTTTGCAAAAGTTAACCATTAGAGAGATGACACAATTTATATGGCCCTTGTTAATAAGAAAATTTGTCAACACACTACCTCGAAGGGTAAGGTCCTGTAGATGGAAAATAAGTATCCCTCAAAGGTAGGAATAACGGACCACCAAATGAGCAATAAGGATCCCTCGAGCAAGAAAATGAGGAATCTTAGATCGAGACTATAGATTGGTAAAAGCACTAAGCCAATAAGGCAAAAATATAAATATAAGGCTTAGCAGTAGAAGGAATTATTGAAGAAGTTGGGTACAAAACCACCAAACGCAAAAAAGTAAAGGCACAACCCCTACTTCTAAAAGCATGCTCTATTCTTTTCTCAAAAGGTATTTGAAGAGGAAACAAAGGTAGAGAGAGAAAACCTGTCACTGATTAGGCTAGCTACGCTACCACCCCATGACCTAAAATATAAGAGATGGAGTTGTAACTGTCAAGCATCACTTCAGTCCCACAAAGGAAAAAGTCTATTGCTAGTCAACAACTTTCCATATTTACGAAATGAAAAGACACATTCACCTAAAGATGTGGTATAGTATAAATACTCAATTACTCTTTCAAAGAGACCTAAGTTCACTAAAACTCCAATTTTATCATTAAACTTGAATTATGCATTAGAGTGGATCGCTGGACACCCCTTTTTTTAACCGTATTTCACTAGTTTTTTGTTTGTTATTGTATGTGCAGGCATACCTTTGTCTGTTGCACTTAGTTTGACCTAGGTGAAAAAAAAAATCAGGTATCAATAGTTGGTGCTAGGAGGGCTTTTACCGACACAGTTGTTGATTATGATGGTCTGATAAAAGTCACATCAATTGTCAATTTCACTATGGTAATTCACCTCTTACTTGAACTTGTCTTCTGAAACACAAGTCATCTTAAAATTTTCCAAATTGTAGTAAGGCTAAGAAGGAGAGATTGCTAATCTAGAAGGCCGGAAAGCATCCTTCCTTAGAAAAATTCTATGTTAAAAAAAGGTGGAAAATAAACACTCAAATTAGAAAAAGGAAAAGCTTAAAGACAATATGGGATTTCAACGCAAATATCTAAGAAAGCAAAAACACACCTGCAGCCAACCAAGAGCATATAACTTGGCAACACTAGCTTTATTGGGAGAATAAAAGTACACCAACCATGAAACTTTGCCACACGACCAAGCTTTTCCATAGAAAGCTAAGTATAGTAACCACCGTAGTGGTCACTAGGTTTTTCTTAAAACTATTAACACTTAAATCTTTTAAATTGACGATGATTACATTTTCATGTGAATACACACTAAGTGAGGTTGACCTACTTTAAGTAGGCCTATGTATTAGAGCTAAGATGAAAGCATTGAATACAAATCTTTAAATGAGATAAAGCAACTACATATTGACATTTTGATAAGTCCTGAAGTAATGATGTGTTTTACAAGTCTTAGAATAACATATTGGATGTTCTTAAGGACAAGCGAGATTATGTCTTTTGACCTAACCCAAAGCAATAGGCTCTAGAGAAAAAATGGATTCGTGAAATGAATAGAACTTGCACGATTAGAAGATATAAGATGCTAGGTAAATACAAATAACCATTCATCGAAGATGATGCAAAAAACCTCCTATTGCCTAAGATGAGAAAATTTAGCATGGAACGTACAAACCAGGGGAAAAGTTATCAAAGGCCATCAAAAGCCAAGTTCTAGGCATTGTTAAAGCATGCTTCATGCAACAAACATTGTAGGACACTCTACAAGAACAAATCTTTTATATGAATGAAGATAAGCCATATTTTAAGCAACTTTCATACATGCAAGCCCTAAAGAAAAAGAGAAACAGATCCTACAAGAAACTTCATAGTGTTTTTACCTCAAGAAATAGATTAGAACACAAATAAAAAAAACAAAAGAGCCTAGAAACAACACCTAGTCAGCTGGTTCACAAGCTTAGCTCAATGATACACAAAAAATTAATGAGTAGCTAAAAAAGAACGAAACTAAAAAAACCATCACTAACTCACAGCAACACTTAAAATGAGTGTACATGCATAAAGGTATATGTTGGGTTGAATCTCAAGATGGGCTATAAGTGTAAATGCGCAAGTGTACACAATAAGTAATAAAGTGATAAGTACTTGAGTATCGTCTCTACAAGGATTGATGCTATCAGAATTGAAATTCTATATAGGCTACCCAAGAGGGGGGTGAATTGGGTTTTAAAAACTAAGCCAATAAAATTACACAATATTAAAACTAATGTCTTAATTAAAATTAAAAGCAATAAATTCAACAATGCTCAAAATTAAAAAGGATAAGGAAAGAGAAATCAAACACTTGATTTTTACGTGGTTCGGCCAACCGTGCCTACGTCCACGCCTCCAAGCTTACCGGGCTTGAGGATTCCACTATGCAAGCCTCCAAGGCTTCAAACACTTACAGTTGACTTCCAAGGTGTCAATGGACCTTTACAATAAGAGATTAAACCCAATCTCTCAACCCAAGTGTTTTCCAACACTTACAATCACTCAATGATAGAGATTTAATAACAAATAATCTCTCACACACTCCAAATAATTACAATTGAAATTTTAATGTGTGAGGGAATGAAATGAAACACAATTGAAGCTCAAAGAAGATTGTTTTCAAGGAAGCTCAAATATCAAATGTTGGATCACTCCTGTTTGAATTTGATTGAGCCTTCTTATAATTGGAGCTGAAAACTAGCCGTTATTGACTTTTTGAGAATAATCGGATTGCCGTTTGTCTCTATCGGTTAGCCATTTTGACTTTTCAACTAGCCGTTATCCTTTGGTTTCAAATAAACAGTTTACCGTTTAAAATTATCGGATCACCATTTACTTCCAGTAACCTGCAAAACAAATCTCAGCTCTCTGTTTTTGCTAAATGGTTCAAGAGTAGAAAACTATCTCTTTACTGGAACTTATCGGTTAGCCGTTTGATATAAACGGTTCACCGTTATTTTCCAGAACGTTTGAAACAAACTTTACTCTCCGTTTTTGCCGTTAATTTTCAGAACATGTGACACATTTAGCTTACCGTTTGTGCTATACTTTTTCACCATTGTAACCTATCGGTTCACCGTTTTCCAATAAACGGTTCACTGTTAATTTCCAGTTTCATCATTTTTGAACTTTAAACATGTGTGTTGCTTTAGAAAGTTCCTTTTAATAGCCCCAACATTTTAATCATGAACATATAATTTTTGTTATCATCAAAATCATTATTATAAGATTAACAATCTCCCCCTTTTTGATGATGACAAATTTTATATGTGAAGGACAAAAAATTTTGTTTTAACTCCCCCTGAAAATAAGCTCCCTTGAGAAAAAAAATTTTTGTTTTTCCTTTTGAAATATAACTGAAATTTGAAATTATTCTCCTCCTTCAGCATAAAAAAGAAAAGAATTAAAGAAAAATAGTTTCGTTTTGACAAGTAAAAATTTCGGCAGCATCTCCCCTGTATTTTAAACATCCCCAAAAATATACACCCAACAAAAACAATAGGAAACCAAGATACAACCAATTGCATCAAATCAATAAGAATAATATCAAAATGAGAAAAGGATCATAGATAATAAAAACATCCAACATACATAAATAGTGCAGAACACATGAAATGTTTGTGCGAAATCAATTAAGGTCGAAACACTAAAAAACTACTGCAGAGGAGGAGGAGGAGGAGTAGAGGAAGAAGGAGGAATGGCGAGAGCAGAAAAGATGTGTTCTTTGTCCATCCAAAAGCCGCTTCTTCTTTGAAGCTAGAAGGATCGATGCAAACCGATCTCGAGCTAGCTTTGCTTGCCATTTCAAAAAAGTGCGCAAATATCGCTTAATGAAGTCAAGATAATGATCGTGAGAACAAGTAGATGGCGATTGGTCTCCGTCTCGAGCCGGAGAATCGATCTGCGGGAGGTCGCGAGGCAGATCCCGACGAGGCGGGGGCGGAGGGCGAGCACCGAGTCGAAAGTCGTGCAGTGGTGATCGTAAGTAAAGATGTCGTTGAGGAACCGGGCATCTTCTGGAGCTACGAGGGTGTCTTGGTTTTTCGCATTAGGCATTTTTATCCAATCCTGACGCCTTCGAGAAAACCCAATCGCCGAAATAGTCACTTTCCCAATCTTCTTGGTCTCAACATACACGGAGTCTCGAAGAGGTACGCGAAAGTGTCGCAAAAGCTTAGAGATAATGTTACCGTACGGAAGTAGCCTATGTGTAACAGCAGGAGTATTCAACATATGGCGCAAAATAATATACCCGAGGTTAATACGGCGTCCACTAAGAAGACTATCAAGAATCCCGACATCCAGCCTAGTGACCTCATCCGAGTGTCCCTTCCTAGGGGTGACAATATGCTGTAAAATGGTGTGTAGAATCCTAACCTGCAGCGGTAAAAGTTGGGCTCTAAAAGGAAGGGCGTAGATCTCATCAGTGAGATCTCGTCGCCGACAAATGTTCCTAACCCCTTTGGTATGGTTAAAATCGACAAAGGATAATTCCTTCCTAGAAGTGTAGATATTATGTCCAGCAAGTGGGAGTCCTAAAATGGTGTTTAAATCAAAAACATCAAAATCAATAGGAACACCTCCAACACTGGTTACTATTCTATCTACTCTTTCTGCCGATAATTCCATGTTCGAATAAAAAATACGAACTAGGTTAGGATAAATCCTTTCCTCTAAGTCTAATGCCGACTCCCATGGCAACAACATCTGCTTAACACTTTTTCTACAAACAACCAACTCCTCAAAGTTATCTAAATCCACAAAGTAAGAGTCGATTACCTTTTGACCCATGAAACGGGTTTCGAAACGTTTAGCAAGCAGAGCGGTTGGAAAATGGAGTCTCTGGAACTCGGTTGTCTCTCTAGGAGCTATGGGGTTGCTCCTTGGGACAGATTTTCTCTTCCTGCCAGTTCTTGAAGATTCAGCCATTGATGGAGCTTGAGAATTTTGGGATTTTGGCAAAAAGATGAAAATGATGCAAACGGGACCAATAATATGAATGAAAATGAGTAGAGAAAGGTTTTTGGAGGCTCAATTTGGTGGGAAATCGTCAAAAAGTGAGTCAAAAATAAAAAAATTTGTTTCGCTGCGCTTAGGGTTTCAAATTGGGATTTCGAGATTTGGGCAGCAATTTGATGTTTTGAACGGTTAAAAATGGTCTAAAGATGATGAGAAATGTTTCTATGGTCGTGTTTTGGCAAGAAATGACAAGAGAAACAAGACACTGGAGAGAGAGAAAGCTTCGGGTTTGCTGGTAAGAGAAAACGGTGAGGGGGTAACTGGAAACGAAGAAGAAGAACAGACTCAGTTTTATATTGCACGAAAACGGCGAGCCGTTTAAATAAATTGGTTCACCGATAGCGTCCAGAGAGCTAGAAAACGTAATCGGTTAACCGTTAGTAATAAACGGTTA
This sequence comes from Luvunga scandens, assembly GCA_030449905.1. Classification (NCBI taxonomy): domain Eukaryota; kingdom Viridiplantae; phylum Streptophyta; class Magnoliopsida; order Sapindales; family Rutaceae; genus Luvunga; species Luvunga scandens. Next base: position 315,295 of record JASUUG010001008.1, read on the forward strand.
GCCACTAATATCCCAAAAAAAATTCTTGTGTTTCTGGAATTAAACGGCAAGCCGTTTTAAGCATAAACGGTAATCCGTTTTATTGACTTAGATTTCGCACATATGTTTTTATTTACGACCAACATTCAATACATTTCTAAATCATTTTATTGATAAAAAATGTCTTGTAAGACCAATATAATGCATGAAAACACATCCAAAGACAAACAAACATTCGATTATCATATTATAGAAACACAAGGAAGATAGTGTATAAATCATCATGAGTAGATGCATAATCTATATCAATAGTATAAACGTTAACACACCTCTTTCCAACAAAGCATATATTTTCAATGAGAGTTGAGGAAACTTTACTGACATTACCAATATCAATGATTTTTCCTTTTGAATTATCTCCAAAGGATACATCCCCACCATTTTTTATCTTGGTAAAACTTGAGAGTCATGAATAATCATCGGTCATATGTCTTGGATATCCGTTGTCCAAATACCATTTATTGCTCTTTCCCTTCTTCTTTGATTCATGCAGAGAAGATCTCAAATTTTAGGTACCCAAAATGTTAGTAATGGTTCCTTTTGGAACCCAAACAAATTTAACTCCATAATAAGCATTTCTCTTAATAGGACATCTATTTTTCATGTGACCATCTCTATTGCAATAATGACAAACAATTTTATGATTATTAGTGGTAGTAGCCTTAACAAAGTAGTTTTTGTAGTATTTTTGTTTCAAATTAGGTTTATAACCAATCCCTCCTTTATCAAACACACATTTTTGGGCACCAAGTAATTTTTCTAAGTTCTTTTGCCCATTTGTGAATTTAGAAACAATCTCATTTAGTTCATTGCTCTTCTTTTTAAGTTCTTCATTTTCTTTGATCAAGTTATCAACATGTAATTTTTCATGTTCATATGAAGTACTTTGTTTACCTTTTAAAGATGCAATTATATCATGCAATCTTTCATTATCTAATTCTAGCTCTTTAACCTTATCATTTAACACATCATTACATTTTTGCATAAAGATCCTTTTCATTTGAAAGTTCTAATATGTTCTTCATAAGACATGCATTTTTCATTCCAATTTTCATCATATCACTATGCAACTCATTAAAAGCATCATATAATTCATTATAAGATGGAAGATCACTTACCTCATCAAGCTCATCTTCTCCTATTGCCATGAGTGCCAAGTTTGATATTTCTTGTGATCGTTCATCTTCACTTGATTCTTCATATTATCATCCCATGTTGCCAACATAGCTTTTTCTTGAATTTGTTGAGAAGGGGACATTAGGTTTTATATGGCCAAAGCTTTTGATTTATAACATATGATTGCTTCCTTCTTCTCCTTTTGATTCTTGAAGTTTTTGAATTTTCTTTGTTCACCGGATTTTTTAAAAAATTTCCTGAACTTTCTAGCTATCATATCCATCTCTTCATCTTCAAGATCGCTTTACTCATTGCTTTCAAATTTTTTATACTTTCAAGGTAATGTTTTTCTTCTTCTTATCTTCATCTGCTCTTTCAGCTGTCAAATCTTCTTCATAAGAAATAAGTGAGCCAATTAGATCATCAATAGACAAAATGTTTAAATCTTTGGCTTCCTCAATAGCAGTTCTTTTAGGTCTCCATTCTTTTGGTAATGACCTAATGATTTTCTTTACCTTCTCGCTATTTGAAAAGGTCTTACCAAGTGCCCTTAGAGTGTTTACAATGTCTGTAAATCTAGTATACATAGAGTAGACACTTTCGTTTTGTTCCATTTGAAACAATTCATATTGCCTAGTGTATCTACTTATTTTAGATTCTTTGACTTGGTTTGTACCTTCATAAACAACTTCAAGTTTCTTCCAAATTTCATAAGCATTAGAACAACTTGAGACTCTATGAAATTCTTTCTTATCTAGGGCACAAAATAAGGCATTCATAGCTTTAGAATTGAGTGAAGCTTTTCTCTTTTCGAAATCATTCCATTCACGTGAAGGTTTAGGAATATCTTCTCCTTCTTCATTTTTAGTTATCGGCATGAATGGACCATCACATACAACTTCCCATATTTCATAATCTAAAGCTTGCAAGTAAATTCTCATCCTAGTTTTCCAATAAGGATAATCATTACCATCAAAGAAAGGTGGCCTAGTGGTGGATTGTCCTTCCCTATAGCTAGAATCATTTTGGGTTGCCATGGATCTTTTACTCTAGACGATTAAGTCCTAACAAGAGAACCAAGCTCTGATACAAATTGAAATTCTATATAGGCTACCCAAGAGGGGGGTGAATTGGGTTTTAAAAACTAAGCCAATAAAATTACACAATATTAAAACTAATGTCTTAATTAAAATTAAAAGCAATAAATTCAACAATGCTCAAAATTAAAAAGGATAAGGAAAGAGAAATCAAACACTTGATTTTTACGTGGTTCGGCCAACCGTGCCTACGTCCACGCCTCCAAGCTCACCGGGCTTGAGGATTCCACTATGCAAGCCTCCAAGGCTTCAAACACTTACAGTTGACTTCCAAGGTGTCAATGGACCTTTACAATAAGAGATTAAACCCAATCTCTCAACCCAAGTGTTTTCCAACACTTACAATCACTCAATGATAGAGATTTAATAACAAATAATCTCTCACACACTCCAAATAATTACAATTGAAATTTTAATGTGTGAGGGAATGAAATGAAACACAATTGAAGCTCAAAGAAGATTGTTTCTCAGTAGGAAGCTCAAATATCAAATGTTGGATCACTCCTGTTTGAATTTGATTGAGCCTTCTTATAATTGGAGCTGAAAACTAGCCGTTATTGACTTTCTGAGAATAATCGGATTGCCGTTTGTCTCTATCGGTTAGCCATTTTGACTTTTCAACTAGCCGTTATCCTTTGGTTTCAAATAAACAGTTTACCGTTTATAATTATCGGATCACCATTTACTTCCAGTAACCTGCAAAACAAATCTCAGCTCTCTGTTTTTGCTAAATGGTTCAAGAGTAGAAAACTATCTCTTTACTGGAACTTATCGGTTAGCCGTTTGATATAAACGGTTCACCGTTATTTTCCAGAACGTTTGAAACAAACTTTACTCTCCGTTTTTGCTAAACGGTTCAAGAGTAGAAAACTATCTCTTTACTGGAACTTATCGGTTAACCGTTATCCATAAACGGTGTGCCGTTAATTTTCAGAACATGTGACACATTTAGCTTACCGTTTGTGCTATACTTGTTCACCACTGTAACCTATCGGTTCACCGTTTTCCAATAAACGGTTCACCGTTAATTTCCAGTTTCATCATTTTTGAACTTTAAACATGTGTGTTGCTTTAGAAAGTTCCTTTTAATAGCCCCAACATTTTAATCATGAACATATAATTTTTGTTATCATCAAAATCATTATTATAAGATTAACAAGAATTACTATAGCAATTAATATGGTGCAAATTCAATCTAATTAAATTAAAATATTTTATTAATTAAACTAAACTAAACTAAATAATCTAAATGACAGAAAATAAATTGCAATAGAATAAATTGACATGTCTCTCACAAGTATGTAACCACTAGGAATAATATGGTTGAGTGAATTAACTCACTTAATGGCATTGACTGTTTTCTGTTACAATACTGTTGCTATAGCAATTACTATATCACTAAGTAGAACTCTAATGTATCCTCAGCTGTCGCTTGTTGGAATTCTTATATCTGTATGCAGCCTAGCAATGATCAGTTGTTATATCATCACAAGATATAGCATTATATGCTCAATGTTCCTAATACCCTACAAGGTGAATTTTTATGTTTAGTTCATCACTAGTTTTTAATAAAGCACGGCCTTATTCAAATTGAGTTAACCCAACTTGAGAAACCTAATCTAAAATCAAGTATTGTTATGATATGTTCCACTAAAACAGTTTCTTTTGTGGCTCGTTTTTAGCTAGTATTACTAAATGGGTAGTCAGCCGAAATAGTGAATTAAATTAATCATTGTCAAAACAAAATGCTATAGCAATCATGCAATAATATATAAAACCTTACTCCTGAAACTCCACATATGCTAGTGATTAAGGACAGAAATAACAGGGTTGTTGATTTTTATTTATGGGTAGCACAGTCTCTAATTTCTTTCTCTATTATTTTTCCGACATCTATGGTTAACCCTTTAAGAATGACATAAAGAAGAACTAATTTGTACTGAGACATTGTAGCGGTATGTGTTGTAGGCATTAATCTGGATTTTAAAAACTTGACCCACACCTTTTTTATAGGTTTTAGATCAATTATATTTATTGCTCTTCTTTTCTTATTAGCCCACTCACTGCCCTATATTGCCACTGTCCTAAAAACCTCCCCCCATTTCTTATTTGTCATGTTCTCAGCAAATGCAAAGGTACCTACACGTTCCTGACAAAGATGATTCTTTGTTCTTACTGTAACATGTTGGCATAGAATTCCTTAACGACTAGAACGATAAGGTCCTATAGATGAGAGTAGAATTGCAACCATCCCCTTTGCGTTGCAGCAGTGTGTATGCCTTTTATCACGCCTGATGGTTGTTTGGAGAAGATGAACCCCTTTTCTTCCAAGAGCTTTTGCGGCTCAATGAACTATTCAAATTTATCCTCGGCTTTGTAGCTATGGAAACGAGAAGGGTCTTTCAATCTAATGGCATGAGACTTGATCTTCACCATTGTTACAGCAACGTATGAAAGTTATCACTGAAAAAGAGTTTAGCAACATTTTAAATTAATAACATAGAGAGTTTCATGTAAAAGGCAAGAGTTGGAGTGAGACTACACTTGAAGGAAACAAAACCCTAATTTATAGTGCACAGAGAGTAAGAAAAGAAAAGTAAATTACAAGATAGAGTCAGTATTATTTAAAAGTTTGAAATCAAATCTTAATTCAAAAAGGAAAAAGAATATACAATTTGATAGGGATTTGAAATTTCCCTTATCCCGATTTATCTCTTACTAAAATCTGCATGTCAGTGAAATTTTAAAATATCATTTGGCTGCAAAATCGAGGGAATACTAATTGCAACGATAAAACTTTTGTAAGCTACTTTGTTAGCTTCAATGCTGCAACAATCCAGCATAACTTCTTCTGATGTTAATATTCACTTACTTTGCACCGTGGTTGAGCCTATGCTATAGCAATTCCTTATCTCTTGTACTGCTTTTTTTTTTTTAAATGTATAGAATTAATGCAAATACAAAAATCAAAGAAATCAAATGCATCAAAACAACTTTAGTGAAAATGAAATAAATAAAATTAAACAACTAATTAAACATAAAATAATAAGAGTAACATTCAAAATCTAAAATACTTCCCTTATTGGGTTGCCTCCCAATTAGCTCTTGATTTAAGGTCTTTAGCCTAACCTTCCTTTACTTTCTCAAACTGAATCTTTGAAGAATAAATCCTTTCTTGAGTCATGCATTGCATTATCAATATAATGTTTAACTTGTTGCTCATTTACCATGAACTCTTGATCAGTTCTTTTATCCTTAAGATCTATGGCACTATAAGGATAAACTTTGATAAGTCTAAAAGGACCTGACCATCTTGATTTTAGCTTCCCTGGAAAGAGCTTTAATCTTGAATTGTAAAGCATAACTTGCTGGCCTGGAACTAAATTCCTTTTTTCAATTTGTTCGTCATGTCATTACTTTGTTTTCTCCTTGTAAATCCTTGCACTTTTATAAAAAAACAACCTTAATTCTTCTTGTTCACATGGTTGAAGCTTCCAATGCTCTACTACAGCATGCATGTCCATATTAAGTTGTCTTAGTGCTCAATATGCCTTATGCTTCAACTCTAATGGCAAATGGCAAGCTTTGCCATAGACAATTCTATAATGAGACATGTCAAGTGGTGTCTTGTAAGTGGTACGATAGGCCCATAAAGCATCATGTAGTTTGAGAGACCAATCCTTTCTAGTGGGTTCACCGCCTTTTTCAAAATCTTTTTTATTTCTCAGTTGGATACTTTTACCTAACCATTTGACTAAGGGTGATATTATTTGCCCTCAATCTTTAAAGTATCCAATAGTGCAACAAATATTCTATTGCAAAAATGAGTGCCTTCATCACTAATGATAGCCCTAGGAGTCCCAAACCTTGAAAAAATATTCTTTTGAAGAAATTTCACCACTGCTTTGGCATCATTATTTGGCAACGCTACAGCCTCTACCCATTTGGACATATAATCCACAACTACCAAAATGTACAAGCTGTCAAAAGAAGGTGAGAATGGTCCCATGAAATCTATCCCCCATACATAAAAAATCTCCACTTCTAGAATGTTGGTGAGTGGCATCTCATGTTTCTAAGAGATGTTTCCCGTTCTTTGACACATGTTATAACATTTAACAAACTCATAAGCATCTTTTAAGATTGAGGGCCAATAATAATGATGGGTGTCGAAGCCAGCAAATATAAATACCTACTCTAAACAAGATTGTATATAGTGATTGAGCAGGGTCGTGTCCACAGAGACTGGTAATTATTAAATCCTTATTAAAAATGAAAATGTAAACTGGGGGATTGTTGAAAATAATAAAAATCAATTTAAATTAATAAGAATGCAATTTAAAGGTGTAATTCAAAATGAGAAAACTCTGGTTGAAGGAATTAATTCAGCTTTGATTCGACTCATCGATCATCGATACAACTATAAATCATTGCTTATGAATAGAACGGTTATAGCATCGAGACACTCTAATAGCCAATCTCTCCTTAATTAGTCGATAACAAGGTACGACCGTTGGTTATTTCCTAATCAATAGACAATCCTAGATACGATCATAAGATTTAATCAATCGACTGAAAAACTAGAGACCCAAATCCTAATTAACAAACGATACGATGGTTCATTTAAATTAGATTATTTATTCCCATAACACAACACATTGTTTATGTTATTTGCCACAAACATCAAAATCTTCATACGATGAATCTTTCAATTAGAGTAGATTAAATTGATAATTAAATAGTGGTCAATTATCTAATTAACAAAGATAATCATGACAATAATTCGGAGAATAAACAAATACCCAAAAAGCAATAAAACAATTAAAAGCACAAGAAAGATCTCACAAGAATGGTGAATCAAAGCTTCATTAACCTTCAACCAGAAAAATAAGTTTAGTTCTCATGGAGAAAAGAGAAAACCCTAAAAAGATAAAAACAATTAATAATCCAATTCTAATCCTCCTCTAATCCTTCTTTATCTCCTCTTTTATAGTTTTCTTAAAAGGATAAAGATAAAAATATCTAAAATCTTATCTAAACTTACAAGAGTAGTGAAAATATAAAACACGTTTAAAAAGAAATAAAAACGTAAGTCCATGATTGATAAAGACGCGCCCACGCCTTATCAACAAACTTCTTCTGAAATCGACTGTCACGCGCCCACGCCTTATCGACAAACTTCTTCTGAAATTAACAATTTCTCCAAGAAGTCATTTCATCCTCAAACATCATCTTGTAACTCAATTTAGCACTAATCAATAGAATTGCACCTATAAAAATAAAACACACGTAAATCACAACTATTGAGTGCAAAACATTGATATTAAAGGGATTAAACAATGCAAAATTAGTGCATGAAATGCACTATAACAAATTCCCCCACACCAAGATAATGCTTGTCCTCAAGCATATAACTCAAGAATAATCACAAATCTTCCCTCAATTCTCATTCCAACTCATCCAAAAATGATCTTAAGCAAGCACACCTCAAGGATTTAAGTCAATCAACATTCAAGAGACAAGGATTTCAAAGCATAGAATCTCAGAAGCTAGCATAAAGTCACTCAACCACCAAGACAATCTTTTCAAAATCCAAGTGCAACAAAATTTAATAGCCCACGCATTGATTTCACTCCATGCACTCAAAGTGTTTAGGGTATCATTTATGCACTCAAATCAAATCAAAGAATGCTATTACCATAAGCTTGCTCATATATCACATCTCAACCACAAAACATGAATTAAATACAAAAATCTAAGGGTCTCAATAGGGTTGTAATGGGGCTAATGGATTGAATGAAAAAGAAAGGTCTATGGAAGAAAAAGATATCAAAATGAGAAGAATGAACCCATTGAATAAACCTTATGACATCAAAATGTTTATTCACATCAAGTCGTCAAGAGTTTTTTTTTTATTTTTTTTTTTTTTTTTTTTTTTTTTTTTTTTTTTTTTTTTTTCCGATGAATCTTGCACAATTTTATTCAAGCATAATGCAACTTGATGTAATTGAGAAACTTTTATTCAAGGTAGCAAAAGCAACAAAATATATCCAAACAATGAGTTCAAAAATCTCCTCAAATTAAGGCTAAAAAATAGGTAAATGGGTAAGTAGATGTAGAGAAGTAGATGGTTAAGGATCAAACAAAGGTAACAAATTAAAACAAATAAAGATCTTCGAGTGGAGAAAAAGAAAAGAAATGTGAAAATAGAAAAATGGAAAGAGGTTTGCCCTTATCATTTTAATGCATAAAATCCCGTAATGCGGCTTTAACATGCATAACAAAGCAAGTTCTAGAATAGTCAAACTAAGATTGATATTCACTCAACAAAAATAATTAGAGCAAAGTGGTTGCTCATAGGCTCAAATCCTCTCAAAATTGGTGAATTTGCCATCAAATCATGTGCACTCATCAAATGAATCAACTATCAATAATGGTGAGTTATTCATTTAAGCAACCAAGACCAAGCTAATTAAAACTCGAATCTATTCATGCATCTCAACTCACATCCAAGAAAAATAACACTAACTCCAAAATCATTCGAGGATGAGCAAAATGAAACAAAAATGATTTCACAAAAGAAGAGAGAGAAAAAAAAATGGCACGACCAAGAACGCTATTCAAAATCATCTCAAAAGCAACAAAATAACACTTCCAGACATTAATATTGCAAAAATCACTCCCCTATACCAAAAATCACTCCCCCACACCAAGAACATTCATTGTCCCCAATGTATGATAGTCACAGTTCACATAACAAAATAAAGCATAGGGACAAAAAGATTAAAGGCAAAGAAAACGTCCCTGGATTGTCCACATAACGTCGATGGGCTTGGCGAAAATGGTGGGTGGAATAGCAAATTAACGTCGCGGGTTTGGATCGAACGGATCGAGCGTGGATGGCGTGCATGACTTGTGGTAGGTCAAGCTCGTGGGCTTCTTTGGAACTTTGGAGCAATGAGAGTGGTTATCATGCATTCTTTGGAAAATTATGGGTCATGTAAATTTGTGGATATCGTTCTTTGGAAAATTGATGGTGAAGTTGCGGTTCTTAAAGATCGTGGGTGAATGGCATGTGGATTGGCGTTGGAAATGGGTCGTGGGTGCTGGAACGATCCGGAGCTTGGCGACTTGCGGGTTCTTTGGAACTAGAGCGGATTTGAGTGCGGATGGCAATTCTTTGCGGTGGATCGTGGGCCGCGATTGACTCGTTCTTTGCATTTCTTTGGAAAGGTTCGACGACGTGCGAGGTTGTTGGAGTCAACTTGTTTGGAATGTTCGCTGGAAATCGTTGAGAGGCGCTGCAGATCGTTCGTGGAGAGTGATGAAACGGCTTGTGGTTGCTGAAAATTGAAGCACAAAATCAGTTAGGTTTTTTTTTTTTTTTTTTTTAAATTAAAAATAAAAACAATAAAATAAAAACTAAAATAAACAGTTGAAACTCTAAAAATTATATAAGAACTTTTTTATTAAGCACATGGGCAAGCCTTAATAAATACTATAATAAATTAAAAAGTAAATACTTATTAGTTAAGGCGTGGGCACGCCTTATAACATACTGTAATAAATTAAAGGCAGAAGTACTTATTAGTTAAGACGTGGGCACGCCTTAACCAAAAAGTTCTTCTGGCCAAAATAAGTATAGATATTATTTAAACAATCTAAATCAAAACCAAAAACTAAAAATGCACAAAAGTTTAAAATAAACATTAAATCCTTTGGGTTGCCTCCCAAAAAGCGCCTTCGTTTTATGTCTTCGGCTAGACATATTTATGCCTCAATCTCCATAAATAGGACTCTCAAGAGCCATTTCCTCTGCAATATTCACCGAAAAACCTTCATAAAAAGGTTTTAAGCGATGACCATTAACTTTAAAAATTTTGTCATAGGTCAAACTCTGAATCTCGACTGCACCATGAGGAAAAACATTAGTAACAATAAAAGGTCCAACCCATCGAGAGCGTAATTTACCAGGAAAACGTTTAAGTTTAGAATGAAAAAGAAGAACTTTTTGACCAACAGAAAACTTTTTTCTCAAAATTATTTTGTCATGAAATGTTTTCATCCTCTCCTTGTAAAGTCGTGAACTCTCGTAGGACTCATTTCGAATCTCCTCCAACTCTTGCAATGCAGAATTTAAAACAAACTCTCTTTCATCCTTTTGCAATCCTTTGATGCCCAAGCTGTTGTTTGAAGCAATTACCAATGAATCTTCAACGTCCAAATCGAAAACTTCTTGTACTAAAGGATTAATAACATTAACAGAAAATACCGACTGTTCATCCCTAGGATATTTCATGGCATCATTCATATTGAACTCTATAACCTCTCTATCAAATTCCATAGTAATAGTCTCTTTATGTACATCCATTTTAGTCTAGTGATCTTAAGAAAAGGCCTTCCTAACAAAATTGGAACAGAATTAGAAGAATTATCCTCTTCCATATCAAGTACATAAAAATCAGCAGGAAAAACCAATTCATTAACTTGTACTAAGACATCTTCTAATACCCCATCAGGATATGCATTAGACCTAAGCTAGTTGAATTATCACGCCAGTTTCTTTCAATGGACCAACATTCAAAGATGAATAAATGGAACGAGGCATGACATTAATAGAAGCTCCTAGATCTAACATAGCCTTCTCAACTCTAACACTACCAATTTTGCAAGGGATAGTAAACATACCTGGATCCTTGCACTTAGGAGGTAGTTTCTTTTGGAGAACGGCGGAAACATTCTCCCCCATGTGAACTCTTTCATCTCCTCTCAACTTCCTCTTGGAGGTGCAAAGTTCCTTAAGGAATTTAAAGATAGCGAGGTATTTGTTTTATAGCATCTAATAAAGGAATATTTACCTCAACCTTGCGAAATGTCTCAAAGATGTCTCTTTCTTGTTCTTCCTTCTTGGATTTTGCAAATCGACTTGGAAAAGGAGGAGGTATCACCACAGGTAGGGGTTTCGCTTTGCTAGGTGGCGCATCTTGAGATTGAGGCATCAATTCCTCCTTCTCAAGCTCATTTTCTAAGTTCTTTGTCACTTTCTTTCTAGGCTCTTGCAACTCCTTCCCACTTCTAAGGATGACAGCACTAACGTTTTGTTTTGGATTCACCTCGGTTGTGAAGGTAATCTCCTAATACTTGAGACTCAAGCGGCTCACTGTAGTTCTTAGTTGGCTCACTTGGTTCTCCAAATTTTGAATGCTTCTTTGTAGTTGCTCTTTGAAATTGTTGAGTGTTAGTTGCAAGTGATTTAACAATCTCTTGAGACATACCGACTTGGAGTTTCGATCGGGAGAATCTGGTTGGAATTGTTGTCTTGGTGGGTATTGTTGTTGAAATCCCGACGCCTAACTCCATACATTTGAAGTTGGGATAATCCTTCCATCCTGGGTTATATGTTTGTGCATAAGGATCATATCTCCTCTGAGGCATGCCTGGAAATCCTCCAACTGCATTGGCTTGTTCGAAGGGTTCTTCTTGAAGTGTAGGACACATATTAGTTGAATGACCCATATGGAACAAATGCCACATGTCTTCACCGTTGCAGACGTTACCTACAACAAACTTTTCAACAAGAGAGGTAAGTTTATCTAAACGTTGATCAATAGAAGAAGTATTTACCTCATTCACTTTCCTGAAGTGAGATCTTGTCTATTTCAAAAATTTGCGCATTGGCGACCATGTTTGAAATCAATTCCCTTGCTTGAGTAGAGGGTCTTGTTCACCAACACACCTCCACTAGCAAAGATCTATCATACTCCTATCCATCAATAACAATCCTTCGTAAAAGTATTGAATAAGAAGTTGATCGTAAATCGATCTTGAGGACAATCGCCACACAATTGTTTGAATCGCTCCCAATACTCATACAAAGTCTCCCGGGGAAGTTGTTTGATACCACAAATGTCTTTTCGATGTTGGCGGCTCTGAAGCGGGAAAATACTTTTCAAGAATCGCTTCTTCAAATCATTCCACGTTTGTAATCGATCCAGGAGGTAAATAATACAGCCAATCTTTAGCTAACCCATCTAAAGAGAAAGGAAAAGCTCGCAACTTAATCGCGCTCCTCGATTACACCTGAGGCCTCATGCAACACACAACATGAAACTCCTTGAGATGTTTATGAGGATCTTCACCGCAAAATCGTGAAACTTGGGTAATAAATGAATAAGACCAGATTTTAATTCAAAATTTACCTCCAGGTCCGCATATTGAATGCGAGTGGTTCTTGATTCAGATCGGTTGTTAACTCTCGAAGAGTTCTTTCTGCAGGTGCAGCTCTATCCATCACTTGTTCTTCGAAATCGCTAGATGATTCAACCAAATTAAATACTGTATCTGTTTCAGAAAACAAAGGCGACGAGGATCGTTGCTTATCTCGCTTGGCCTCGCTTTATCTCCGGCGAAATTGTTTTCTCAATTTCGGATCAAACGAAAGTGTACTGCATTTGCGAGAAGAACGAACCATAAACCAGGTAAAACGTAAACAGGATTAAATAAATGACACCAGTCCCCGGCAACGACGCCAAAATTTGATGGATGTCGAAGCCAACAAATATAAATACCTACTCTAAACAAGATTGTATATAGTGATTGAGCAGGGTCGTGTCCACAGAGACTGGTAATTATTAAATCCTTATTAAAAATGAAAATGTAAACTGGGGGATTGTTGAAAATAATAAAAATCAATTTAAATTAATAAGCATGCAATTTAAAGGTGTAATTTAAAATGAGAAAACTCTGGTTGAAGGAATTAATTCACTTTGATTCGACTATCGATCATCGATACAACTATAAATCATTCCGCTTATTATGAATAGAACGGTTATAGCTCTTGAGACACTCTAATAGCCAATCTCTCCTTAATTAGTCGATAAGCAACCAAGTACGACCGTTGGTTATTTCCCTAATCAATAGACAATCCTAGATACGATCATAAGATTTAATCAATTGACAAACTGAAAAACTAGAAAGACCCAAATCCTAATTAACAAACGATACGATGGTTCATTTAAATTAGATTATTTATTCCCATAACACAACGCATATTTATGTTATGTTATTTGCCACAAACATCAAAATCTTCATACGATGAATCTTTCAATTAGCGATAGATTAAATTGATAATTAAATAGTGGCCAATTATCTAATTAACAAAGATAATCATGACAATAATTGGAGAATAAACAAATACCCAAAAAGCAATAAAACAATTAAAAGCACAAGAAAGATCTCACAGTAATGGTGAATCAAAGCTTCATTAACCTTCAACCAGAAAAATAAGTTTAGTTCCTCATGGAGAAAAAGAGAAAACCCTAAAAAAGATAAAAACAATTAATAATCCAATTCTAATCCTCCTCTAATCCTTCTTTATCTCCTCTTTTATAGTTTTCTTAAAAAGGATAAAGATAAAAATATCTAAAATCTTATCTAAACTTACAAGAGTAGTGAAAATATAAAACACGTTTAAAAAGAAATAAAAACGTAAGTCCGCAATTGATAGCACGCGCCCACGCCTTATCAACAAACTTCTTCTGAAATCGACTGTCACGCGCCCACGCCTTATCGACAAACTTCTTCTGAAATTAACAATTTCTCCAAGAAGCCATTTCATCCTCAAACATCATCTTGTAACTCAATTTAGCACTAATCAATAGAATTGCACCTATAAAAATAAAACACACGTAAATCACAACTATTGAGTGCAAAACATTGATATTAAAGGGATTAAACAATGCAAAATTAGTGCATGAAATGCACTATAACAAATAACCTGCTTGTATCACTTTAACTACTGTTCTGTGGCCTCCAAAATGTCCTTTATATGCTGCAGCATGACATGCCTATAAGATGTTTGGAATTTCTTCATCTGTCACGCATCTTCGAATGATCTGTTATGAGCACACCTTGTATAAGTAAGGATCATCCCACTGATAGTGTCTGACATTATGGAGAAACTTCTTCTTCTGCTAGTGAGTGGACTGCTACTACCTAGCTTAACTTACTAAGTAGTTAGTAAAATCTGCATACCATGAGAATCTAGAATGCTGAGCATTTGTGTATGTTGTAGCATCAACAATTGCTTTTCAGAAAAAGTTTCTGTGATGTCTTGCTTGGATAGCCGCTGCCAGACCGCCTCTAATCTCATTAGATGATTTGCCACTTGATTTTCAGTCTCTTTTCTATCCTTAATCTGCAAGTCAAACTCTTGTTGTAAAAGAATCTATCTAATTAATCTCGTTTTGGCATTCTTATTTAAGATCAAGTATTTGATTGGCCAAATAAGCAGTATAGACAGTCACCTTGATACTAACTAAATATGCCCTGAATTTATCAAATGCAAACACAATAGCCAGTGGCTCTTTCTCTATGGTTATATAGTTGAGCTGAGTATCAGCTAATGTCCTGCTCGCATAATAGATAAAGTGAAAGATCTTATTTTTCCTTTACCCTAGCACTGCTCCAACAGAATGATCGCTGGCAGCGCACATCAATTCGAAAGGCATGCTCTAGTCTGGTGCTACAATAACAGTAGCTGTAACAACGACTTTGTTGAATTCCTCAAAGGCCTTTAAATAGTTGTCATCAAATTTGAAGAGTCTATCATGCTCAAGTAACATGCATAAAGGTTTGGCTATCTTTGAGAAATCCTTAATGAATCATTTATAGAACCTAACAACATGGCCCAAAAAATTCCTTATGCCCTTAGCCGAGGTGGGTAGTAGAAGTTTATCAATGACCTTTATTTTGGCCTTATTTACCTTAATACCCTTTCTCGAGACTTTATAGCCTAAAACTATCCCTTTTTACACTATGAAGTAACATTTTTCCCAATTGAAAGCTGGCACATCTTTTAAGCACATTTTCTAAGTTGTGTAGGCAATCCTCATATGATTCACCAAAGACTAAAAAGTCATCCATAAATATTTCAAGTGTTTGTTTCACCATGTCTGAAAAAATTACCATCATATATCTCTAAAATATTGCTAGAGCATTGTACAAGCCAACTGGCATTCGTCAAAATGTAAAGGAGCTATAAGGACACGTGAATGTTGTCATATCCTAGTCCTCTAGTGCTATAGCATTCTAGTTGTATCCTGAACACCTATCCAAGAAACAATAATACTCTTTTCCATCAAGTTTGTCCAATATCTAATCTATAAAGGGTAGTGGAAAATAATCTTTTCTTATCGCCTTATTTAGCTTCCTATAATCCATACAAATTCTTCAGCCTGTGACTGTTCTTGTAGATAGGAGTTTATTTTTTTCATTTGCTACAACAGTGACTCTACCTTTCTTAGGTATACATTGTACTAGGCTTACTCATAAACTATCTAATATGGAGTAAATGATTCCAGCATCCAACCACTTTATAATCTTCTTCTTCACAACTTTTTTCAGTATTGGATTCAGCTTTCTCTGTTGTTCTACTAAGTTGCTATAGCATTCTTCTAGCAGAATCTTGTGCACGTAAATTGATGGACTTATTCTTTTAATATATATCATAGTCCAGCCAATTGCCTTCTTATGTTTTCCTAGTACATCTACTAAACTTTTCTTTTGACTTACATCCAAAGAAAATGAAATAATTACTGGTAATATGTTATTATCACCAAGATATACATATTTTAAATGTGAAGGTAAAAGTTTTAATTCTAATGTTAGTAGAAACTCCACAAAAGGTACAAGAGGTTTACTTCCATGTTTAATAAATCTAAGGATTCAAAATGTCTATATGTTCTTAATGGTTACTTCTCTTCTAGCTATATTATGTCAACTGTGTCAGCATCCTCTTCATCTAATGTCACAGCATCAAATTGCATGTTACTGCAGCAGCTGTCTACCTGCTCGGTACAGTAAGATCTACAACACTGATGAAATTGCAATCTTTAACCTCAGCAGGACTTTTCATTACATCCAACACATTGAATGTAACTTGCTGGTCATTAACACTCATTGTCAATTCTCCTTTTTGCACATCAATAAAGGTATTTCTCATGGTTAAAAAAGGTCTTCCTACGATGATTGGTATATCCTTTTCTGCCTTAAGGTCCAACACAATGAAAACTACTAAAAAAATAAATTTATCCACCTTTACCAACAAATCTTCAATCTTCCCTTCTGGATAAGCATAAGATTTATCTACAAGTTGCAAAGTCACTGTGGTTGGTCTATATTGACCAACTCTCAGTTGCTTGAAAACTGATAATGGTATAAGATTGATGCTAGCCTTTAGATCACAAAGTGTCTTTCCACTATATTTTGTTCTTATGGAACAAATAATTGTAAAGCTTCTTTGATCTTTCAACTTTTAAGGTATTTTGCTTTGAAGTATGTGGTTTTATTCTTGTGTTAAAGCAATAATTTTGAATTCTCATAACTTTTTTTTTCTCGCCCAAATGTTTTTCTAAAATTTCACGTAGTTAGGCATTTGTTCCAGAGCTTCTATAAATGGAATATTGATATGAAGTTGCTTCAACACCTTTAAGAATTTACTGAACTGTTTGTCTTGCTTTTGCTTCTGAAATCTCTGCGGGAATGGTATTGGATGTCTAAACTATTGTGCTGTAGCAGGTTATACAGATGATTCTGAGGCATCCCTCCTAATAGGTTGTAAATCATCTATTACTGTAGGTCTACTATTCTCACCAGTATGTTGATTAGTAGAAGGAATAGACTCTTCTTTATTCTGAACTTCTTCTTGAGCTTGAAGAGGCTCACTTCTCTTCTTTGTCATGCCTACTAAAATATGTACATCCTTTCTAGGCCTTAGATTGATCACCTTGCATTGTCATTTTCCTTTTTTTCTTGGGTCCTCTGTGTTGCTAGGCAGATTTACCTAGGGTCTATTGCTGAGTACTATGGCAAGTTGTCCAACTTGATTCTCCAAGTTTCTTAATGACACTGCTTGGCTTTGAACAACTACTTCATTCTTCACAATACACTTCTTGAACAGGGCTTTAAGAGAACTGATTTGTTCATTAACAGTGCTTCTTTAAACTTGATTTTGCTAATGAAATCCATGGGGTTATACAAATTTGCTTTGTCCACTGGTTGCTGCAGCATGCTGATTCTTATTGCTCTATGAGAAATTTTGTTGTTACCTCCAGCCTAGGTTGCAAGTGTTTGAATATGAATTGTTATTGCCCTGCTCATTGAAGTTGCCCATATAATTAACTAAGGCTGGATTCCCGAGATAGTTATCAAATAAGTGACCTTTATAATAGACATATGATCTTACATGACTTGGTTAATTGTCACTTTGGAACGATAATTAGAGCCTTTACCATGTTTGTTAATGAAGTTACTTGTGTTGATAAAAGGCTGTTAAGGTATCTACATTGTGCATTCAATTGCACTCTTCATCGTAGATTGCCTAGTTGATGGCCACAGATAATTGTTGTTGACAATTTTCTCTAAAATCTCATAAACTTTATTAAGGCAATTATAAAGGTTTCCAATTGTATACAGGAAGGAATACCATGATGTGGACATCTTCTTAGCAACTTTTTAAATCTCTCTCACATATCATACAAGCTCTCATCTTCCAATTAATGAAAAGATGTGATTTTATTTCTCAATTTTGCATTCTTAGTGCGTGGGAAATACTTCATCAGAAACTTATTAGTCAAGTCATTCTATGTTGTGATGAATCTAGTGGTAAGGAATTCAGCCATGCTCGTGCTCGGTCCTTCAAAAAAAATGGAAAATGTTTAAGCCTTAATGATTCCTGTGATGCTCCAACAATTTAAAGCATCACTCACCTCGAAGAATAACTTGAAATGAAGGTGAGGATCTTTTGATGGCAATCTATTAAACTAACCCACGGTTTGTAACATCTGAAACAATGTTAGCTTTAACTCAAAGTTATTTGCTTGAACTTCAGGTCTAACTATGCCTGGATGTATGGCTTGAGGAGTCAACATAGCATAGTCTCGAATTGCTCTATCTCTATCGTCTACTATATGAATGATATTGTTTCTTTGTTGCCCAAAAACATGTTGTTCAATCTGACCTTCTTGTCCATTCAATGGTTGCAATTCTCCTTGGTTGTTCAAATCCTTATATTTTGTAAGTCATCCATTACTATAGCAACTTTTGAATTTCTTTGCTCTCTTCTTAATCTCCTTACAGTTCTCTCAAATTTCTGGATCAAAGTGGAACTCAACTTGTTTGTCTTTACGCATGCAATGATTGCATTAACACCCTGCCAACCACAGCAAAATAATTAGACAAAATAATAAACACCACAAAAATTGATTTCACAAATCAAAATAAAAAATCAATCCGTGGTAGTGACGCCAAAAACTTGTTAGGTTGAATCTCAAGATCAGCTATGAGTGTCAGTGCACAAATGTACACAACAAGTAATAAAGTGATAAGTATTCGAGTATCGTCTCCACAAGGATTGTTGCTATTAGAATTCCTACAGCAATTATTATGGTGCAAATTCAAGTTAATTAAATTAAAATATTTTATCAATTAAACTAAACTAAATAATCTAAATGACAGAAAATAAAGTGCAATAGAATAAATTAACACGTCCCTAAAGTGTATGTAACCATTAGGAATAATGTGGTTGAGTAAATTAACTCACTTAATGGCATTGACTGTTTTCTATTACAGTATTGCTGCTACAGTAATTACTACAGCACTGGGCAGAACTCTAATGCATCCTCAGCTGTCGCTTATTGGAATTTTTATATCTATATATAACCTAACAATGACCAATTGTTATGCTATCACAAGATATAACATTATATGCTCAATGTTCCTAATACCCTACAAGGTGAATTTCTATGTCTAGTTCATCACTATCTTTAGATTAAGCACATCCCTATTCAAATTGAGTTAACCCAACTTGAGAAACTTAATTTAAAACCAAGCATTGTTATGATATGTTATACTAAAACAAGCCCTTTTGTGGCTCTCTTTTAGCTAGTATTATTAAATAGGTGGTCAACTGAAATAGTGAATTAAATTAAGCATTATAAAAGAATGATATACCAATCATGCAGCAACACATGAAATTCAGTCAATTAACCATCAAGCTTGTCTATCACTCAATCAAAAATGAATTTAGTTCATGATTTGTGATAAAATAAAAACAAAAATAGGTTTAGCCGTCATAAACATCATCACAAATCAAGGAAAACAAATAGAATTGAGATAGAGGTGATTGGCCATCCTAGATTCTTAATTTCTTTTTCCTCAAGCCTTCAGTCTTTTTTGTTCAGCCCTAGAATTTCTTTGTTTCTTTATTGTTTTTTTTTCTTTGTTAGTTATTTCTTGCAGTTGACGGCTCTCCTTTTTTTTTTTGTATGCATGCTTCTTTTATAGTTGAACATTAGGGCAAACGGGAGTTTAGGACGAGTATTTTTTCAGGTTTGGAAACCACAGATTGCATCTTTTTTCTTATATTTACGTGAAATTTTCTCTTTTGTTGCTCCAAGATTGCTACAACAACTGTTGCTACAGCATTTGCTACAACATCTGTATTATTTCAAACTTATTTCCACTGTTCTGTAGCCTATTTCTTTTCTCATTTTTGCAAGCTCATTGCACAGTATTCCTTCTTTGATAATTGTACTTCCAATTGCCTACAAATAAGCAAATGATCTAAACACACAATTTATTCTAAATCAACTTAATTTATTGAGAAATAAACTAAAAATAGCTAAGTATCCAAAATATAACTAAAATGCAGTTAAAACATGTCATTTACTTTCTAAGTAACCTTGATTTAAGTTCAAAAGTGTTATATGTTGAGTACTAGAAAGTGTGTATTTATAATGGAGAAAATCATCATTTTACACTCCAAGTCTCACTAACATCCCTATTTTTATGTCTTTAAGTCCCTTGTAATTTAATTATGTATGTTTTATTTTAATTAAGTATTTTATGTATTTTAGAGGATATCATGGTCATTTCACAATAAATGAGAGATCAGATGGAAAAACAGACAGCACTTTTGAACTCAGGACAGTCGAAAACCTTAGGAGCATAAAAAGAAAAATGGTACTGTTCACATATACGGTATTGTTCACACATACGGTACGGTTGATATATACGATCTTCATACACGACCTTTATTCCTGAGCCTTTGTTCACCTGCATCTTGTATCTTTGACGTGGCACTGTATGATGACGTGGCACTATACGATGACGTGGCGGCATTTGATTGGACGAATGATGTGGCATTGACCGCTTATGTGTCATTGACTGATGATGTGGCGTTGACTGATGACGTGTCACGAGCTTATTGGACCAAAAATGTTGACCGGTGATGTGGCAGAAAGTTAGTGGACGGAAAAAAACGTGTGTATGGTACATGCATATACACTGAATAAAAGCCCTGATGATGTGTTCCATCCAATAGGAACTTGCCACGTGGCGCAATCCTGAGCGTCCAAATTGTTTTAATCCGATGGCCATGATTTACTCAGTTTATCTATAAAAAGGGGGCTCCCCCCCCTAATTTGACACCCCTGAATCCATTTTTGGACTCAATTTTCTCTAATTCCATCTCCATCTTGTATTTTCTACGTATTTTAATAAAATTCCCATTTTACCCCTAGTTCAAATATGAGTGGCTAATTTCCTTTCAAGCTTGGGTTGAAGGTGAAGTCTCAACATGCTCCATGGGCTTAATTTGGTAAATTTACTTTTCCTTCCCCTTTAATTTATGTGGTTGTTTTGACTTTTCGTGAGACAGGATAGTAATAATCTTATGCGGATATCTATTTGGAATAACCGCCTCCCTAGGCAAGATTATTACTATTTGCACTGGGGAAGCCCTTAGCACCATATCTATTAAAGTGTGGTTCATGATGAGTGGAAGTTCCCCCTTCATGATTTAATTGGTACTAATAATGAATATTAAGCCGATGGTACATGTTGAGACAGATCCGGAGATCCAAGCATTTTATTTTAATAGTTTATTCCAATAGCTTTAATTCAAATTAATACATTGCCTACATAATTGTCATTATAAATCCAACCACCAACTCAGAAAATTAATTCTACACATAATTAAAATCCACCTCCTCGTGGGATCGACACTCGTCACCATTAATCTATTCTACAATAGATTCGTTCACTTGCGATTTCAATAAAATTTGCACAACAAGTTTTTGGCGCCGTTGCCGGGGAGGTAAGTATTTTAATTTGTAGAATTTTTTTTCTTCTTTATTTATTTATTTTATTTGTTTCCTTGTAATATTTTTTTTTATTTATTATTATTAAAAAAAAAAAAAGAGAGAGAAAAAAAAAGTGAAATTACATTCTGAAGTAGGTATTATTTTCTTTTCTTTTCTTCTCTTCTTTAAATTTCTGTAATTTAATTTTCATTTTATTTTATTTTTTATTTTTTTTATTTTGTGAAATCGGCAGGTTCAACCGCCTCTTAATTTATTTTAATTTGTTTCACGTATTTTCTTTTCTATATATAGCGCTTGAGTTATTTTAATAAATTTGAAATTTGAATAAAGTAATAAGGTTAGTATTGTAATTTCTCCCTCTTATTTATCTTTATTAATTTTGTTATCATTTTTTTTTCTTTCTTTGCATGCATGGTCGTAGGTCACAATTACCAAATCTTGAGCCTATAGACTTTGAATTAGAAAAAACACTTCGAACACACAAGCACGTTACAATTAAAAATAAAATTGGGATGGATTTGCAACCAGCACCACAAGAGAGGCCATTTAAGGACTACTTCAGTCCCTTAGCTAACTTGAGCACATCATGCATACGATACCCAAATGTAGGCTTTAGGAGTTTTGAATTAAAACCTAGTGTGCTAAATTGTCTCCCAACATTCTATGGCCTAGAAAATGAAGATCCATATAATCATCTGAATGATTTTCATGCTATTTGTCAAACTTTTAAATATGAGAATTTTTCAGATGATGATGTTAAGCTTAGATTATTTCCATTTTCTTTAAAAGATAGAGCTCGTTCATGGTTCAATACATTTGCTCGCTAATAGCATTACATCATGGGAACAAATGGTAACAAAATTTTTGAATAAATATTTCCCAGTACATAAAACCAATGCTATTCGCAGGGAAATTTCAGAGTTTACCCAAAGAGAAGACGAGCAATTTTTCGGAGCATGGGAGCGATTCAATGGGCTACTCCTAAAGTGTCCATATCATGGGTACGAAAAATGGCACCAATGCCAATACTTTTTGGAGGGATTATTGCCGAATGTGCAAGAATGGCTAATGGCAACAAGTGGAGGAGAGCTAATGTCAAAAAGTGCATCAGAGATTTGGGATTTCTTCCAGCGACAAGCAGATAATTCCCAACAACGGAGTCGTTCACTCAGGAGTACTAGAAGAGTTAAGGGAGTGAATGAGGTTCACATTGGCGAGTCAAGTTCAGAAATTAAAAAAGTCAAAGACATAGTTGAAGGTCTTTCCCGACAAATAGCATCGTTAACCGCTACTAAATTAACGGAACCACATGACCAGGACTCATACTCAGATCAGGCCAATGCCATAGATGTAATGAGAAAGCCATCAAACTACAACCCTTACTCCAACACGTACAATCCCGGATGGAGAGACCACCCCAATTTTTCATGGTCTCAAGGATTCCAACAGAATGGACCAGACTGACTCGGCTCCACCGATGCAACCAATTCCTCAAAATCCTCAAACCTCTCAACCACCATTTAAACCATATAATCAGAACCCAAACCATTCTCAGCCTAGACCATGGGAGGATGCATTTCAGAATTTCAAGAATCTTATTCACTCCAAAATCGACCAACAAAACCGCACCATTGATGAACTACGAAATGAGATGAGAGCGGGTTTCAACTCACAAACCCAATCAATTTCAAACCTTGAGAAAATGGTGGGACAACTTGCTTCGTCAGTTCAGACCTTGGCAATGACTGTTGAGAAAGGTAAATTCCCAAGTCAACCAGTGCCTAATCCTAAAGGAGTGCATGAAGTAAGTACCAGTTCACCTCAGCAGTATGGAGAGGTCAAAGCCGTCATGACCTTGCGAAAAGGAAAAGAAATCGACAACAAAGTGGAGATGCCGGTACCAAAAACAACTCAAATTGTACCGGTAAATGAAGAAGACTCATCCTCAGAGGAGAAAGAAGAAACCAACCCACAAGAATACGTTCCAAAAGCTCCATTTCCCCAGAGGTTAGTTAAAGCAAAGAAGGGAAAATCTACAAGTGAGATTTTTGAAATCTTTAAACAGGTAAGTGTTAACATCCCTTTACTTGATGCTATAAAACAAGTGCCATCTTATGCCAAGTTTCTTAAAGACCTTTGTACTAAAAAGAGAAACATTCATGTTCAAAAGAAGGCATTTTTAACAGAAAATGTGAGTTCTATACTCCAACACAAACTTCCTCTAAAATACAAAGATCCAGGCTCCCCCACTATCTCATGTAGTATAGGGAACCACACAATTGAGAATGCTTTGTTGGACTTAGGAGCTAGTGTAAATCTGTTGCCTTACTCAGTATTTGAGAAACTTGGGTGGGAGAATTACACCCAACTCCGGTGGTGTTACAGCTTGCAGATCGGTCCATGAAAAAACCTCGTGGTATTGTGGAGGACGTGCTTATACAGGTAGATAAGTTTTATTTTCCTGTTGATTTCATTGTAATTGACACTCAACCAGTCCAGGATTCAAGGAAGCAGATCCCCATTATCTTAGGACGACCTTTCTTGGCAACTGCCGATGCTCACATTCAATGCAGGACTGGAAATATGCAGTTGTCCTTTGGCAATATGACGATGGAGCTAAATATCTTCAACATCGCCAAACAACCTCCCAATGCAGATGATGAAATTGTTGATGTGGATTTAATCGAAGAATTAATTGATAATACTTTTCTTTCAAATCTTAGTGATGACCCTTTACAAACATGTTTAACTCACTTTGGTTTGAATTTTGATATTGACAGATCAATAGATGAGGTTAACGCCTTACTTGATTCAGCACCATCCATGGACATTAACAAATGGAAGTCAAGAGTGGAACAACTAGCACCATCAAAGAAGAAACTAAGTCCATCATCAGAATCACCACCAAAACTTGAGCATTGTGCATACCGGGGGCCAAGAAATTCAACTTTGACATGCAGCAAGCTAACTTAGAAAGAAAATCACAACTGGCAGAACTTGAAGAAAGTCGTAATGATGTATACAAAAATGCCAAGATTTACAAACAACGAATGAAAGTCTTTCATGACAAGCAAATTATGAGAAAATCTTTTACACCAGGTCAGAAAGTACTTTTATTCAATTCTCGCTTGCGCTTATTCCCAGGTAAGTTACGCTATCGATGGACTGGTCCCTTTATAGTCCACACTGTTTTTTCATATGGAGCAGTTAAAATTAAGGATCCAAAAAACGGTGTAATTTTTAAAGTTAATGGTCAAAGATTGAAGCCATATCTAGAGTACCAACCACGTGAAAAAAGGCATCGAAATAGATTTGAGTGACCCACCAAATTTAAATTGAGACTTTTTCTTATTTATTTCTTCTTTTCGGTGATTTAAATTTGTGTGAAAGTGTGTTTATTTAATCATTCAATTTTCTTTTATCACTTTTAATTATGTATGCCTCAATTAGACAGATCCTCTTGAAACATCTCAGACAACTTCAACATATACGATCTCATCTGAGAAGCCAGATACGATTTTACAAAACACATCGTATTTGGAAGCTACAACCTCTAGAGTTGGTATCCCAGGTTGAAGATCTAGAAAGACAACTCAGAGGAATAGAAGATGAGATATATAACTTCCAATTAGAGCTCAAGGTTAACTCAATAAGAGGACGAATGTAAGTTCATTTTTCTTTTTATTGTGTGTTTTCTTATTTTGTTCACTTTCGTGTTTGATTCGATTTTACAGATTTGATTTTCTTTATTTAGTGTGTTTTGATTTATTTTCCCGTATAAGTGGCGGATAACGGTACTCCGTGACAATCAAAGTCAGTTACTTTAGTTTCCCATAATAACTAATATTCTGAGAAGAAGGTATGGGACGAGTAAACACAATTCTAAAGAAAGCTTCACAAGCGATTTCCTTCACTTCCTCAGAATGCCCTCCTTACGATCTATAAAGCTCGGTCCGAACGCATGCGATTGCTTATGAAATATAACATCCCTGCTGACATCCGTTGGTTAATCGAGGCTAAAGTACGTTTAGCAATGTGCCAGGATGAAATGCGATAAAAATCCTTGTTCTTTCGGAATGATGTCTGATAATAGGGAAGATAAGATTCAATTCATTAGGGATGGCTTGAATAAAGAGTCATTGGATGATATCCTTTTGTCTCTTGAAACGCATCCCAGTGGATACGTACAAAGAGCAATTCTCCAGTTATGGCCATTATTTCAGAAAGAACGTGTCCGATATAGTCTTGGGAATCTGACTATAAACGACCCTGTTTGCTAGTTTATAAGAAAACTGGATGGGAAGCCTATCCTCGACCCATAGAGGGCGTTCAAGCCGTTTCTGGACGTAAAACCAGAGGAAGATGTGAGCCACAATCACAACTACCTGTAAATACCCTTTTACTGTTGTTTTATTTTACTGTTGTTTTATTTCACTGTTGTTTTATCAATTGCATTATTGTCTTTAATAATTGAGTGCTTTTTCTTTTACTATTTCCTTTTTGACTCTCGAGCCATGTGCTTTACGCGTTAATTGACATAGACATGCTACCTCCTATACAACTGT
Source organism: Luvunga scandens (assembly GCA_030449905.1). Taxonomy (NCBI): domain Eukaryota; kingdom Viridiplantae; phylum Streptophyta; class Magnoliopsida; order Sapindales; family Rutaceae; genus Luvunga; species Luvunga scandens. The sequence goes on from JASUUG010001008.1 coordinate 341,275, forward strand.
AAATCATTGTCACCAAGATCCTTGATATATGATCATTTTCTTTTAGACTCACAAATTGTTTTTGACAAGCATCCCAATGGCAGCTACTCCCAATAAACAATTCAAGAACATTTGTGTGCTCTCTGGATTTAACTATGGCAAACATAAAGAGTTCGTTGAGGCAGCCATCGATCTTGGTCAACGCATAGCGAGAAAGAAATTTGCATCCCGGTTTATGGAGGAGGTGACCGAGGGTTATCAAAATTAGTCTCGAGAAAGAAGGGTTTATCTCGGAGGAGCCAAGTGTTAGGCATCATCCCAAGAAGCCTCAAACCGTTGGCTTTGTATGTCCCGACTCACCAACCTGGAGAAGAGTTAGTTGTCTCGGGTATGCAAGAAAGAATAAGCGCAATGCTAAATCATCGATGCTTTTATTTTCCTACCGGGAGATCTTGCAACTCTAGAGGCACTAATCACATTAAGATCTTGGGCCCATCTGAACATTCATCAGAAACCCATCGGTTTGTTAAATGTCAATAACTTTTATGATGGCTTCATCGCATTTCTTAACCATGCAATAAAAAATCATTTCATCCCTTTCACAGCGAAAAAAATCTTTATTTGTGCTCATACTGCTAACGAGTTAATTGATCTGTTACAAGCTTATAGACCAGAGCCAGATCCCAAGACCCTTGTGCTGGAATGGCCAACTAATGATGGTAACAGTAGCCGTAATAAGAAGTGCAAATTAGATTTAACTCTCCGCTTGTAAATATTTTCTTCTGTGATACAGCACTCAGGTGATGTCTTCTAAACCCTATTTTCTTTCAAACATTGAGGACAATGTTCCGTTCAGGTTGGGGGGAGGGAATAGTTGACAATTGTGGAATATCTCAATCTTAGTGTAGTTTTTACTAATTTTTGTTTTAGAAACTAACTGTGGTTAAATTTTTTGAGTCGAAGATGGCTGAATATGTAGTGAAGTTACTATAGAAACGCATCTTCTTAAAAAAAAAAAAAAAAAAAAGGCATTTTGTGTGATCTTTTCATAATTAGATGACATGATAACTTTCAAATTTTAGTATTTGTATTATCTTTGGTCTTTAGTTATGTTACACCATGTTTGTTACTCTACATGTTGATGTTGGAGACAAATATAAGTTCTTGAAAGAATGCACATGTCATAGGAATTTCAAGTGAGTTTTTTGAGCTGTCATTTTTCTTGGAGAAAGAACCCTTTTTGCCCATTCTTCATTCAAATTTAGAGTTTATTGCTTTATTGCTTTATACATTAAAAAAAAAAAAAAAGTGTATGTTCACATCATCAAGATCTATCTAACTAGTAGATATGGAAGATTATTTAGAACCTTAAAAGATGACAGAAAGGCCATCTTTGGTCCGTTTGAGCCTTTCTAGCCAACCCTATTAATATGTATCCATAGTTAACCCCTTTGAGCCTTAAAAAAAAAAAAAAAAATAATAATAATAATAATAATAATAATAAAGTAAAAATAAAGACTTTTTCTTTAGCAACCTATTATCTTGTCCATTTCAACGATGTGGAGTATCACCTTATATTTTGTATTTCTCACCACCCATTTATGTTTGAAAATAGAGATAATTTTGCATAAAAAAAAATGTGCTAAAAAAAAAAAAGAGAAAAAGAAACAAAAGAAAAAAAAATATTTACAAAAAAAAAAAAAAAAATCAAGTGAAAAGAACCTTACAATCTCCAAAGTTCTCTATTTGTCAAACATATATTTTGTTTTTCCTATTATCCTTTCTTTGTTAGCCACGTCCCTAGCCTACGTTACATCCTAATAAAAGTCCTTCTTGATTTTAGGGAACTATAGTCTGAAATGGAAACTAGTTATATGGGTTGAAAAGATGTGGTAATGCATACTAAAAAAAAATAAATAAAAAAATAAAAAAGGATGATGAATGTATTGGTTTGATTAGCATTTTTGAATTAAAATCGTACTATTTCTAAGCTGAGGGCATATTTCTATCACCTTGGTGAGAGTGTGTGATATTACTTTTTTATTATTTTCACTCAAATTACCATTCACTGGAGTGATTATTTTTGGGTTTAATTTCTTTGTGAGCGTATTACTACCAGGTGAGATTTTGGGGTTTTTGCATGTCATTCTTAAAAGTGACTCGATTACTAAAGTTGTGACAAAGTTTCTAAACTGATTCATGTGGAGAATTGATGTGGGAATGATATTTCTTTAGACTGTAGATAATGCTTATACTTTTATTTGATTGTTATCATTAGTCTGATTGAATAAATACCACAATATAAAAAAAAAAAATATTTGTTTCAGTTTTGTTTTCGCTTAAATTGCTAGGGACTAGCAGAAAGTGATTTGGGGTGTGTTGAGTACTAGAAAGTGTATATTTATAATGGAGAAAATCATCATTTTACACTCCAAGTCTCACTAACATCCCTATTTTTATGTCTTTAAGTCCCTTGTAATTTAATTATGTATGTTTTATTTTAATTAAGTATTTTATGTATTTTAGAGGATATCATGGTCATTTCACAATAAACGAGAGATCAGATGGAAAAACAGACAAAGACTTTTGAACTCGGGGGACGTCGAAAACCTTAGGAGGAGCATAAAAAGAAAAATGGATCGTTTCACATATACGGTATTGTTCACACATACTGATGACGGTTGATATATACACAGATCGCATACCGACATTAATCTTTATTCACGATCGCTTTATTCATGTCTGATCGTAGGCCGACGTGGCACTGTATGATGACGTGGCACTATACGATGACGTGGCGGCATTTGATTGGACGAATGATGTGGCATTGACCGCTTATGTGTCATTGACTGATGATGTGGCGTTGACTGATGACGTGTCACGAGCTTATTGGACCAAAAATGTTGACCGGTGATGTGGCAGAAAGTTAGTGGACGGAAAAAAACGTGTGTATGGTACATGCATATACACTGAATAAAAGCCCTGATGATATGTTCCATCCAATAGGAACTTGCCACGTGGCGCAATCCTGAGCGTCCAAATTGTTTTAATCCGATGGCCATGATTTACTCAGTTTATCTATAAAAGGGGCTCCCCTAATTTGACACCCCTGAATCCATTTTTGGACTCAATTTTCTCTAATTCCATCTCCATCTTGTATTTTCTACGTATTTTAATAAAATTCCCATTTTACCCCTAGTTCAAATATGAGTGGCTAATTTCCTTTCAAACTTGGGTTGAAGGTGAAGTCTCAACATGCTCCATGGGCTTAATTTGGTAAATTTACTTTTCCTTCCCCTTTAATTTATGTGGTTGTTTTGACTTTTCGTGAGCGGATAGTAATAATCTTGTCCGGATATCGGGAATAACCGCCTCCCCAAGCAAGGTTATTACTATTTGGCACGGGAAGCCCTTAGCACCATATCTATTAAAGTGTGGTTCATGATGAGTAGAAGTTCCCCCTTCATGATTTAATTGGTACTAATAATGAATATTAAGCCGATGGTACATGTTGAGACAGATCCGGAGATCCAAGCATTTTATTTTAATAGTTTATTCCAATAGCTTTAATTCAAATTAATACATTGCCTACATAATTGTCATTATAAATCCAACCACCAACTCAGAAAATTAATTCTACACATAATTAAAATCCACCTCCTCGTGGGATCGACACTCGTCACCATTAATCTATTCTACAATAGATTCGTGCACTTGCGAGTTCAATAAAATTTGCACAACACTATAGATAACTCTCATTTCATAGAGTTATCAGTATGCTCTTTATTTATATATGTAATACGCACTACAATGCTTGCGACCTATATTATATAGCTTCTAGTCAGAAAATTTGATTGCAAAAGAGTATTAATCTTATAATTGAAATTTTAAGATCTCTAATTGAAACATATGTCATTTCCATTGTGCATCTAACACAAGACCATTAAAGAAGGAATGTTAGAACTTTTTGCTTATCTAAAAGCATGCTAACCCGTCTTGATATTCACTATGCTGATTTTAAGTGTCGATTAAGGATAAAAAACTCAAAGTTCAGTAAGTATGCAAAAGTAAACATTATCAAATCATATATTTTATATACCACTAACGTTTACTTGATAGAATGATCTCCCACTATTAAAGAGTGGAATAAGCATAGGTACAAATAATGTCCTTTATCTAAGCAAAGGCCAGCAGGCTCCATTATAAAGATAAAATACTTCATGCTTAGAAATATGAAGAATAATAAAGAAACTAGAAAGCACAACTTTATTTTTGGCAACAGATAGTCAACTAGAGCAACCAAAGTATAGATAAGATGGCGAAAAAACCCCATTTGGAACTCATAATTGGAAGTAAATAATGGCTATCTCTATTACAAAACTAAACTATAACAAACAAGATTTGTATATCTCGTTAAAGGAAATTCCATCACGGAATTTCGTCTTACCTCAACCATCAGAGTTCCCACCTTATAGTAGGCCAAGCAAAGGGGAGATTATATTAGAGCTACTATAATAAATCTTTCATGACTCAAAGATGGAACCCTTTAAATGGATCAAATTTCAAACCTTTATTTAGTAAAATGATGATGAAACATAGGGGAAAAAGCGATATGGAAAGGAATGCAATTAAACTATTTAACATTTGTTTAGAATGGTATGGTAAAACTTATTTATGAGTTCTAATAAGGTCAAAGCTTGAAATATCAGTATGCATACTACCTAACTTGAAAGTTATTTTAAAATATTTGTCTTTTTATGTTATACACCATGTTGGAATAACCACCATTGGAGTCAGTTAATCTCAACTGAAAGGGTAGAACAAATCTGTACTATTCAAGAAGTATTACATATATTATACTCATTATTTGCTTGAAAATACAAGATTAACCATTGTGTTAGTTAACTTTATTATACACAAATTACTTTTAAGAAAGTTTATGTTCTCTAATAAAGGAATCATTTGTTCTTACATGAGCCTGTACCTTTAAGAAAGATCTAGCATCATGCAGGCCTATATGGGAAGATCAAGGATTAATTTTGACCTCAAACTTAACAACTTATAAGTTTTATCTTGAAGCCTCGCAAAAAGATCGATGACAAATTTTATTGTCATAAGGTCCACACCTATGACAACCAAGCAAATTTTATTATCACAAGGTCCACACATATGACAACTAAGCAAAAAAAAAAGCATTAATACAAAGTCTCTATGAGATAAAATTGCCAAGCAAATATGAAAAGTGCTACAAAAGAATATAATGCAATGTATAAAGAAAGGCTAGTAGCTTAAAACTCGATGAAGGTCGTTGATTCAACCATAAAGGGAACTATGGAAAAGAGGATTGTGATGCCTAATTAAGAAAAATGCCCACAGATGTCTACCATTACCAAGTTCTTTTATTGAAGGCAATTTAATTTCTTCACCGTAATTATAGTTTTCTATAACATAAAGTTGGCATAGAGAAAAAGGTAATTTAGATACAAAACAAGGTAAGATTAGTGTACTTAGAAAACCTAGTAAGATAAGAATATATTCAAAAGAAAGAGATCCATAAAGTCTGCATACTTTTCTGGACAATCACTACATTAAACAAAATGGAATTGGATGTTCTCAAGAAGGCCATGCCATTTAAAAGATCCTAACATATACTACCCTTTTAGTAGCATGTAAGTATGAACGAATTATACTACCCTCCAAGTAGTGAGCAAGTAATCACGAACTATACAACCCTTTGAGCAGTGTGCAAGTATGCATGAACTGTATTATCCTCCAAGTAGTGTGCAAGATTGCACGAACTATACTACCATATGAGCAATGTGCAAGTATACACGAACTATATTGCCTTCTAAATGATGCATGGATAATCATGAGTTATTACCATTTGAGCAAAAGTGTAAATAATCACGAATTATTGTTGTCTAAGCAATAATTATAAACTATGGCTATCTGAGTAGAAGTACAGATAATAATGAATTATTGTTGTCTGAGAAGAAGTATAAATAAGCACTTCTGATAACTTTATAGGCAAATGCACAAGTAAGCACAAACTTCACTGCTTTTTGAGCAAAGTGAAAAAAGCACAAACTATTGCGCTCTGAGTGATGCGCAAATAATCGCAAGTTATTCCCATCTGAACATACGTGCGGATAATTGTGAGTTATTGCCATTTGGCCTAGAGCTATGAATAAGCATGAATTATGGCCATCTAAGTAACAGTACAAATTAATCATGAATTATTGCTATAAAAAAAAGTGCATATTAAGCATAGGCACAAATTATTGCAATCAAAATAAAATGCAAATTAGGTGTGAGTTATTGCCATCAGAATAACGTGTGGATTAAGCAAAAATTATCGCCATGGGAATAACGTGCTGACTAAGCACGAATTATTGCTATCCGAATAACATGCAGATTAATCATAAATTATTGCCATCGAAATAATGTGCAGATTAAGCATGAATTATCACCATAGGAACAAAGTACAAATGAAGCAGAAATTATCACCAACGAAGCAAAATGTAGATGAAGCATGAATTATCCCCATTATGCAAAGCACATTCAAGCATGAATAATTGCCACCTATGCAAAAGTGTATTCATGTAAGAATAGTTTCCATTTGTGCAAAAGGTCATTCAAGAATGTATAATTGCCATATGTGCAAACATAAATTCTAGCATAAAAGATTGCCACTTCAGGTTGATGATTTCCACCTCTCCAGAAAAGAATGCATATATAAGCCACCTCAAGTAGTCATATGTTGATGCTACGTAGAAAGTTTGTTTCACTATATATTGCCGGATGTAATAACCATTTAATTGTGCCACCAAACATGCAAAAGTCAGCTAGGCAATTTTAACTTGCCTTAAATTTGATACGTGCGAGTGCAATCGATGAAGTAAGTATACAAGCACCACAAATATAATCTCAAATAAAAATTGGAATCCAAAGAATTCCAATTGAAAAAGCATCTAGACAAAGCTATACAGTTGCCAATAGAAAATCACCACCAAAACTTTAAGCATGAAAAAATACTTAATAGGAGACAAGGGTGCTTATAGGCTACCACAAGTGTAAAGAATTACAGAATAAAGAGGAATATATTGAAGTTTCACAATTAATCTTACAAATTAAATTGTCAAAATGAATAGCAAATCAAAGGCAAAAGCTACTAAATGACAATGACCTACATAATGGTTATAAATATCTTTATTTAAAGAGGAAATATAAAGATATGATTCAAAATGATTTTCGTCCCATAAAGGAAATCATCTTCATATAGAACGCCTAAGTAAAAGTACAACAATATTATTTGAGCAAAATAATTGAACTACCCAAGTAGAAAAGCGTACCACTTAAGCATACATGCAAGCCATCTATGCATGTAATTATGACATCTAAGACAAAAGAGGAGAAGCCAAGCTAGAAAAAAAAAATTTCCCTCTCAAGAGGAATTACTCAAAAGGAAAAACATAAGGGGAGTAATCAAGGCTACTAGGGAGTTAAGACATGCTACCTCAATAAGTTGCAACACCTAAGTGCAAGAGTAGACTAATTAGATACAAGACAAAGCCACCTCAAAACAGTATGTTTATGATTTGCGAAAGACTACACCAAAAACTCTTTTCATGAACTGGGAACATATGTTGATAGGAAAATTTGTCAACACACTACCTTGAAGGGTAAAGACTAGTAGATAGGAAATAATGATCCCTCTAGAGAGGAAATGAGGAATCTTAGAGTGAGACTAAAAATTGGTCAAAACCATTAAGCCAAAAAGGCAAAATATATGGATAAGGCTTAGTAGTATAAATAATTATTAAAGAAGTTTGCTACAAAACCATCAAGTGCATGAAAGTAGGGGCAAAAACCCTACTCCTAAAAAACATGCTCCACTCTCTTCTTAAATGATATTTGAAGAGAAGACAAGGGTAGAGATAAGTATGAAAACCTATCAACCCAAGTATCTGATTAGGCTAGTTGCCTCCTAAAATACAACAAATGTAGTTGTAACCGCGATGTATCACTTTATTCCCATGAAGGAAGAAGTCTACCACCAGTCAACAACTCTCTACATTCACTAAAATAAAAGAACCCACTCACCAAAATATGTGGTATGATATAAACACTCAATTACTCTCTCAAAACGAAATGTGACATCACTACAACTCTAATTTTATAAGTCAACTTGAATTCTCCAACTGCTAACTTAAGCATTAGAGTGGAATCACTGTAAGCCCCTTTTTCAAACCCATTTTACTATTTTTTTTGTTTGTTACTGTGTGATCAGACATACCTCCATCTGTTGCACTTGGTTCAACTTAAGCGGGAAAAAATTAGGTATCAACAGCCCCTAATACCTCATTTTGTTGGCTTCATTATCTAAAGAATGAATTTTACTCAATATAATTAGAAGTTCACATTTCAATTTTATAATTCAAATGTTTTTTTTTTTTGAAGTTTTGTTTCTAAAACACATTTCTCATTTTAGTGGGAATGTCAATCTTTTAAAGAGTGATGATCAAACAAGACTGCATGAGCCAACAGCCATCTATCATTAACTGCTCTAACAACGTATAATAATCAGCAGGTGAGATTGGTCAACCTGATTAGCCTTAGGACTCATAAAGTCAAAATCCATGTAACTTTTATCCGATTGGTTAATCAAAACCCAATTAGCAATCAATTTAGTGCTTCAATTATTTCAGTAGGGTAGTTGATTCATATTGGATGATTAATTAATTAATCTTCATAAACCTTTTGGGATAGGTGTCTATACCATCTTTTTAGTTACTTTTTGAATGTTTATTGTACACCGGTAGTTTTTCGAATAACTATTAAGCCGTGTTCAAACAGTGAAATCGCTGACTGATGTGTTTTGTGGAAAAATGGCTTATTCAATGACTTTTTGAATGTTTTGTAACTGCTTTAAGTGGTTTTTAAGCTACTGTTTTAAGATCTTGCGATCGTTAAAGACTGAAGAGAGAGTGCGAGGGGAGTTGTGTCGTGTTGTGTTAACGAATCGAAATAGCCTTCAACATAAGGTTCTTTAGGTTCTGGAAGGAATTTTCTTTGTAGATACTGTATGTAAAAAAAAAAAAAAAGGTCATTTATTTTTGTCATTTGACATTTTAGGATAATTATCCCCCTTCACTCACTATTCTCTTCCCGAGAAAAAAGCTGAGGGGATAAGAATCTACTTTTCTAAAAGTCCTCATGTTTGTCTCACGTGACTCCCGGCTGATTGACCAGCACACGAGAAGACCAACTATTGCCTTTCCACTCGTCGCTGTAGCATCTCCACTGTAGCGAAGCTGTAGCATTTCTACTGTAGCGAAGCTGTAGCATTTTACTATTTAGATTTTGGGTATATAGTTCCCATTCACCTCCAGTTGAGGGATCCATCTAGTTTTTTCTCCAATCTAATTCTCTCTCATCAAAGAGTCTCTCTCTCTCTCTCTCTCATCTAAAGATTGAGAATCTGGGATCTGAGGGTAATATACCCGTCTGAAGATCAATTTCCCATCTTTCTTCTTCTTCTCTTAAAGCATTTGTGGATTCAAGAACCTGATACATGTAAGCTTTTAATTATTTTAATTTAAAAGTTTATATGTAATTTATTTAAAGCAAATTTGTAATAAATTTTATGCTTTCTGTAATTTAAATTCCTGCAATTTAAATTTTTAAAGCTTTCTTGTATGATCTGCAGACTGATCTGTATCAGATCTGCCATAAAACTGTTACGTTCCTCTGAGGCATAGAGACCTTATCTCTCCCTCAGTTGTATTTCTCTTCTTCCCCTTCACTCAGAGCATCATTTCTGGGATCCAGATCTGGTACTGTGTATGACTAGCAACCAACCTTAATGCATGTTTAATTTTGCAAAGCCCTGTGGTTAGGTTTGCTAATAATATTGACTAAAATTTAAAGAAGGTAACTTTGTGGTATATCGGCGGGAATCCAACGACATAAATTCCAGAGATGAACCCGAATGGGCATTAATCTGGTCTGCACTGTTGGTAAACAAGCCACGTACTGAAAATCAATCTACTAAAATTTACAATAATAAAGTTAAAGTTTATATTTCATCCGCTGTAATCACTTCCTTAAAACCAATAACTTTTTAAAGTCTGGGATTTTTAATCCTTCAAAGTTCACACACTCCACGATTCTTGGTCACCTTGGTATCAGAGCCACGGGAGAGTAGTGGTATATAGTTTAAAGTTATCTGTGTCTGATAAATTTCTTTAAAGTATTAAAATTTGATTAATTCAGTAATGGGTTTACCTTCGGGTGCTTAGGTAGCTTATGGTCGTAAGTCCCGTCTGTGTTTAAGGGCAACAAAACCATTTCTTAGCCTGGGATTGATTTATTGTTTTAAAAGAATTTTAAGACCTTTAAAGTATTTTCATACATGGATTCTTTACTCCATAGAACATCATCTTTCTCTAACTCTTCCTCCGGGAGGACTAGCGTTTCAAAGAATGTTGTGAATTCTGAAGAATTCATAATTGCAGATTTTGATAAAGCTATTGATTGTTGGGAACTTCCAAAGATTTCTAAAGATAAAATTTATAAAATGAAAAAACTTGATTTCTTAAAGACAGATTATGTCATAAAAACTGAAGAACGAGATATAACCATTTCAAAGCCTTTTGAAACAATTCATTTATTTACAGAAAAATCTTTAAAGCAATTAAAAGAAAAAGGTTTTAATTATGTGCATATTGGTCTAATCCAAGTTGGCATAAAACCTTTGACTAAAGAAGGACTTGATACGTCCATATTAGCTGTCCTCAGAGATGGGAGGTTTATCTCTTTTGATGATTCCTTACTCAGTAGTATTGAATCTAGTTTCTGTAAAGGACCCATTTCATTTTATTGTTATCCAAATATAACAGTCTCTCTTAAAGACAAAAACATTTTAAAAAGCATGATTCTTCAAATCAAGACCCATAATTACCACATGATTGAAGGATCAATTCCAGTAGCCTTGATTTATAAAATCTCTTATAAAGCAATGCATTCTGCGTTCAATACGCAACACAAATTCCAGTAAAAAAGAGATGAAACTCTTCTCCTGCAGACTAACCTGTCTAAAGTAAATACTGTCATTCCAAAACCTATTCAATGGAAAGACATCCACCTTCCAGAAGAATGGATTCTGGATGGAGCCACTGAACCAGTGATTCCAAAACAACTTGAGCCTAATACAGAGTTGCAAAATGTAACTCAGTATTCAGATGGAGAGTTAAACTATCTTTCAGAAGATCTACTTCTTCCAGATATTCTGACAAAGACTCTGTCTCCAGTCTTCATTCCATGGAAAGAAGATTTTCTAAAATACCATCTGTAGTCAACCTTCCTTTCCAAACTACTAAAGACCAACCTAGGTTTTCTACTTCAGATATACCTAGTTCTTCTATCCATTCTGTAGACTATTCCACTAGTGTACCTCACCCTATATACACTAGCCGTCCACAAGAACAAAGTCAGGAAGAGAAAAAACCTTCTCCTCCAACTTCTCCCACATTTTCAGCAGTTACCAAAAATGTCATAGGAGTCATTGAAAAGGATTTTGAACTTGATAAAAATCTTTTACATAATGATTTCTATTCAGTTAATAACAAAGAAAAAAGACTTTGATTTTTTAAACACTTTTTAAACCAAAGAAAACAAATTCAAGAATTTTATTAGGAGTTTGTTAATTTTCATAAAGTTCATATTTTATTTTTTGATTGGTTTGAAATGTATGCTTCAGACAACAACATTTCCTACCCCTTCAAAGCGTCAAACCCTATTACGATTAGAAAAAAAATTCCAGAATGGAACCTTTCTGATAGTGATAGAACTATTGAAGCTGAATATCCCCCTCTAAGGAGTTTAACCATAGATCATGGTGAACCTCCAGTTCAGATAAAAGCATCTCCTTACAAAATTACCAAAGCAAATGTAGAGTCAAATTTAGATAGTATTATTCAACAGAATAATTTCTGTAATACTAATCTAAATACAATAGGAAAACAATTGACTAGGATTGAGAACCAAATCCAACAGTCAACCATTTCTGTTTCTCCTATTCAAAAACCTATTCCCATAAAGCCTGATTCCTTGAAAAAGCTTAAAGAACCTATTTTCAAACCCTTCCAGGTTTCGAAACATAGTCAAAAGCTTGTTCAAGATTCCAAATCAGACTTTGCTAAAGTCATTAAAGAACAACTTGACAGAATAGAAGCATCTTCTTCCTCTGCTTCTACTTCTAGAAACCAAATTGCTCCTGATACTCAATCCAAGTCCATTGGAGTTTTGGATCAGGATCAATCTTCAATTGCCTCTTCTGATATAGAAGCCTTTAAAGAAGAACCAATTCCAAAAACAAACAAAATTCATTGGGAATTAGCACTTCCTGCTAGTTCTCGTTCTCCCCCAGATTTAGCAATTGATAATAGGCCCAGTGCAATAAACCAATCTTGGTTTAATGCATCTTCTGTCTATGAGTGGAACATAGATGAAATGTCTAAGTATAATATACTTGGCCTATTACAACAAATGACAATGGCAGCCAATGCCTACAAAACCCAATCAGGGACTTCTGACAAAGCTATTGCAGAAATCCTTATTGCGAGTTTCACAGGTCAACTTAAAGGTTGGTGGGATCATTTCCTCACCAAGCAGCAACAATCAGATATTTTGAATGCGATTCAAGTAAATGAGGATGGAACACCCAACCTCGATGAATTTACTAACCCCATTCAAGATGCAGTTGCTACTTTAATTTTGACCATTTCCCTTCATTTTATTGGAGACCCTTCTCACTTAAGAGATAAAAATGCTGAGTTACTACATAATTTGAGATGTAGGAAACTTAGTGATTTCCAAGCTTACAAAACCACTTTCTTTACCCGAATCTTTCTAAGAGATGATGCAAATCATACCACTTGGAAAGAAAAATTTCTTGCTGGATTACCTACTCTTTTAGGTGAAAAGGTAAGAAATTCTATTAAAGCTTTATATGACAATCGTATTCCTTATGATGAACTCACCTATGGTGAACTTGTCAGTTTCATTAATAAGGAAGGCCTAAAGATTTGTTAAGATTTGAAATTACAAAAACGTCTAAAATGGGAGCTTAGAAAGTCTAAGCAAGAATTAGGCAGTTTTTGTAAACAATTCAATTATGACCCCTTTAAAGCCTCTATCTCTAAAGACTGTAATGGTAAGTGTTCTTTGAAAACTTACAGAAAACATTACAAGTCAAAAAGACATGGAAAATTCCTTCCAGAACCTAAAGAACCTTATTATAAGAAGCCCTCAAGGCCTTATAAAAAGCCCAATTTCTCTAAGAGAAAACATTCTAGGCCCATTTTAAAGCCTAAAACTCCTTTTAACTACAAGGAAGCTACTTGCTATAAATGTGGAAAGAAAGGTCATACTGCAAAATATTGCAGAATGAGCAAAAAACTTCACGAGCTTGGACTCGAAGAAGAAATCCTTTCTAAAATAGCATCTCTTCTTGTAGAATCGTCTGATTCTGAGTCCTCCATGACTGGAGATAATGAACCCCTTCAAGTTGATGAGTTAATTAACTCTGATACTTCTGACTACTCTGATAATGATTCTGAGTCAGAATCCTATTTAAAGAAAATCAATGTCTTGACTAAAGAACAAGAAATATTTCTTGAGTTAGTCAAACACATTTTTGACCCCACTCTTCAAAAGGAGTATTTAGACAAGCTTCTAAAAACTCTTGAACTCAATGATAAACCTGAGACTTCCAAAGTTCCTGTTGTCAAAAAGCATGCATATGATCTTACCACAATTTTGGATAAAAGGAAAATCAAGAATTTGAGTCCTTCTATTCAAGATCTCCAAAAAGAAATCAAAGTTATTAAATCTGAGATTAAAGAATTAAAAGAAAAACAAAAAACTGATTCTGATACTATCCAACTTCTTTTGCAAAAACAGTTGGAAGATCATTCTGAAAAAGAATCAGAATCTGAAAATGGTGATAATCAAAACCTTGAAAACATTGAGTCTTTACCCAATGATTTCCTTTTTGTTTTAAAGCAAATCACCACAAGGAAATACTTAATTAAAGTAACCTTAGTCTTTTCTAAAGAATTTGAATTTGACACTGTCGCTCTTTTTGACACTGGTGCAGATTTAAACTGCATTAGAGAAGACATTGTCCCCAGAAAGTTTCATGAAAAAACAAAAGAAAGACTTTCTGCCGCCAATAATTCAAAATTAAAAGTCAATTTTAAAGTTGATGCATCTGTTCATAACGATGGTTTTGAGTTTAGGACTTCCTTTATTTTAACAAATGACATACATCATGCCGTCATTTTGGGAACTCCTTTCATAAATCTCATTACCCCTTATACTGTCAATTATGACAGCATATCTTTTAAAGCAAAGGATAAAAGACTTATTTTCCCTTTCATTGAAAAACCTAAAACAAGGAATTTAAACATTGTTAAAGCTTGTTTTGTTTATAAAAATCAAGTCAATGTTTTGCTTAAAACAAAACAGAATGACTTAAGTTGTTTAAAGAAAGACTTAAACTTACAAAGAATTGAAAATCAACTTAACGATGATTTTCTAAAAAGAAAAATTTCTAATTTTAAAGCCTTAATTGAAAAAGAAATTTGTGTTGATTTACCTTCTGCCTTTTGGGAAAGAAAACAGCACATGGTAGATTTACCATATGAAAATTCTTTTGATGAAAAGCAAATTCCTACAAAAGCCCGACCTATTCAAATGAATATGGATTTGGAACAACATTGTAGGAATGAGATTAAAGATTTAGAATCTAAAGGACTAATTGTGAAATTAAGGTCTCCCTGGTCTTGTGCTGCTTTCTATGTCAATAAAAATTCTGAGATAAAAAGAGGGACACCGAGATTAGTGATCAATTATAAACCTTTGAATAAAGCTTTAAAATGGATTAGGTATCCAATACCTAATAAAAGTTTATATATATATATATTCCCAGCAAGAAGAGCCTACAACTCCTAATCCATGCCCTGTTGATCCTCCAAGACTGAAAATTCACTCATTCTGTCATGTTGTAACCGCCTCTAATACAAGAACCCATGGAGGATTTTTAGTTCTCCCAAAACGTGCTACTGAGTGCCTTCCTCCTCTGGTAGGGAACTATTTTTTTCTTAATGAATTAGTTGCTGAAATTTTATCATTTTGATCTCAACATATCCCTTTTGTTGATTTCCATTCATGGATTTACTTCAGGACATGAATCAGTCAACCCCAACTCAGGAATTGGTTACCAAAGATATTCGTGGATATGAGTGGCGATTTAAGCATGTTTTCAGAGGTAATAACCTTTGTGTTCTTGGAATCTTGTGCTTGTGACAAGGTTTATTTATATTTTGGAAAAAGTGAGAGGATTGTTTCATATAGGATCTTTGTTTCTTAGCCCCCAAAAATAAAAATAAAAATAAAAATAAAAAATTCATATAGGATGAAACCCACTCAAGATTCATGTATCTATTAGTGAATGAACAGGTAAACCCAGGAGGCACTTGCTTGAAGCAGGCTTGAGTACATTTGTTACCGTAAAGAGATTAGTTTCTGGGGATACCTTTGTATTCTTGAGGTATATATTTTGTTGCTTGATCTATAGCTCCATATAATTTTTTTTTTTTTAATTTATGTTCCTATTCTGATATAGAGTATTAGTCATATACCCAGGGGGAAGAACGGGGAGTTGTGTGTTGGAGTAAGGTGTCTTACTTATCAACAGCGCAGCATGCAAATTTCAACTCAGAGCATGGTAATTGGAGTGCTCGCAGCTGCATCCCATGCTCTTGCAACCGGAACAAAGTTTGTTGTCTATTACCGGCCAAGGTATTAAATTTTAAAGGCATGTAAATTGAGCCTGAACTTTCTGTTCAAATACCTTCTGAAGATGTTTCGGTATTATCAGGGGGCAAGTCAGTTCATCATCAGCTTGAACAAATATTTAGAGGCTGTTAATAATAAATTTACAGTTGGCATGAGATATACGATGAGGTTTGAAGGGAAGGACTCTTCTGAGAGAAGGTGATAAAATTCCTGTGAAATCGTTTCTAACTTGTATGTTGTTCGAACATTTTGATAAATATTTGCTCAAATATTTTGTGTGATCAGGTTTCTGGGGACAGTTGTTGCAATGGAAGATTTCTCTCCTTGCTGGAAAGATTCGAGATGGCGATCACTGAAGGTAACTTTCTTAGATCTGCATGGTTTTGTTACCTACTATTGTAAACAACTAAGAAATTAATTTGTTTGTATTTCTTTCCTAGGTTCAATGGGATGAACCTGCATGTATAACAAGACCTGATATGGTCTCACCATGGGAAATAGAACCCTTTATTTCTTCAGCTGCCGAAGATAGAGAAAGTAATAATCAGGTTGCATGGCATCACAAACACACTGACTTTAGCAGCAGCAGCAACTCTATGTCTGGGAATCAGTCTGATGGGGAGTGGCTTACTTCTCCTCATGCCTGTTTTTCACAGCAATTGTTTCAGGGTGCCATGGACGACAATAAGAACATCTCTGAATGACCTGCTCACTCAGACTATTCGACTGCTCGCTCAAAGAAGCCAAAGAATGACCCAATGCTTGAACGAGTTGAAACACAGAGGAAAACTGAACTGGCTACCCGTTGCCGATTATTTGCCATTGAGCTCATAGATCATTCCACGAGCTCTGCTTCATCAGAGAAGGTACCTATATCTTGTTTCACTACAGAAGGGCACATTGTCAGTACCTTGTCAGCAGCTGATTGACAAGCAATTAAGCATACATTAACCACATTATTTTATTTTTTTGTTATTTTTAATTAATTAATTTATTTTATTGAACAGGGAAGTAATTGAAGATTGCAGAAAATGTTAACAATTAGAAACGATTGACGAATTGAAGAATCGTCGTTATTTTTCCAATTTATTTGCTTTTGTAATCTCTAAGCTAGCCAACGCCCTTTCAGTATTATCCAATTCTTCAATTTTGATACTTCTCACAGTGCAAGAGATGCTGACGTGAGATGGAGGAGCTGCTGTGGTTGCAGATCCAATTCTCGATGGCTGGTTCTATTTATTTTGTTGCTCTTCATTCAAGTAGGTCTAGTTAATTTTCTTGTACTATAGTTAAGGATAAAAGTCTGATCAATAAAGTAATTGTCTTTTTATTAATTAAGGGGAAAGAACATCTACACTTCTAAGGTTAAGAAAAATGATCATGTAATTCCATATTTTCAATAAAGACACCAAGACCTCTTTCTAACTAAAATACCCTTTGATTCTTATAACTCAAAAAAATTGACAACAATGTTTAAGGGGAAAGAACATCTACACTTCTAAGGTTAAGAAAAATGGTCATGTAATCCCATATTTTCAATAAAGGCACCAAGACCTTTTTCTAACTAAAATACCCTTTGATTCTTATAACTCAAAAAAATTGACTACAATGTTTTATAATGAATGAAAATATAATATTAAAATAAACGTAACAATATATATATTTTAAAATAATTTTAATATTTAAAAAATTTAAATACTTTACAATCTTATATTATATTATACTAAATTTTATAATAAATAGAAACATAATATTAAAATAAATATATAAAAATTTAAGTTATTCTCAATATTAAATAAAATAATTTTAATATTATTAATACGTGGTGTATATTTTATTAATTGTAAAATCTATTTAACTTAAAGATTTATTTAAAATGTTTATAATAAATGGAAATATATTAGTAAAATAGATATAATAATTTACATTTGAAAAATTATTTACATATAAAAAATATTATAATATTATTAGTCTATTAGACAAATTAAACTATTTAAATTATATTTATATTTATTAAAAAACTTTAAAGTCAATTTTTTTAGTTATTATCTACTGAGGTATTAAAGTTAAAAGGGGACTTTGGTATTCCTTATTAAAATTTAAGGATTTCCATGACTATTTCTCTGTATATAAGTTTTTCCCATTTCACAACGAATAGTGTACTATTGACGTTAAAAGTATACTAACACACAATTATTTACCTAGTGACGCGATGAAAGAAATTAAGAATGAACCTACTCTTTATTTTTTTTAACTTATTTGGTTTATTTTCAACCAAGAAAATTATGATCCACTAGAATTTGTGGTAGGTAAGTTGTGGGTTTTCGGGGGCTTTGGCAAATGTTTTTGGGTTTTGACCTTTTTTTTTTTAAATATTTATGATCAAATTTTTCATCTGATTTTGCATACTTTGATTGATTTGTGTATATATTGAAAAATGGGTTAGGGTTTGATGTTTGGATTTGGTGGTAGTGGTGGAAAAATATTAAAGAAAAATAAAAAGAAGGTGAAGTAGATAAATTTATTTTCCTCAAAAATTATGTTGATATAAAATATTTTGTCACTCCAAATATTACTATGTAAATTAATGTTATTGTGTTAAGTGACATTTTCTAGATATTTGTTTATTCAGTAGGTGCATCATAAAAGCATAATGGTAAATTTAACATTCTCCATCCAAACTAACTGTAAAATATTACGAAAGCGGTTCTTTGTGTCCTTTTTTAGAAACTTAGGAATTTCTATAACCATTTCTCAAAGTATAGGGTTGTAGTTATCATTTTTTCTATTTTTATAAACTCATTCACAAATTTAAGTCAATGTTTCAATATATTTATTAAATTAATAAATTCAAATGGCAATTTACTAATCTAAGTAGCAAAAAATTTAAAATTATTTTCAATATATTGTAGCCTATGATGACATCATGGGTTATAAAATTTAACCTTTTTAACCATTCTAACAGGAAAATCTAATGAAAAGGCAGTATCAGTGTATATTTTTTAAACTAGTTTAAGGAACTGTATAACTATTTGCATAAATCTTGGAGGTGTTGGTAACTTTCTCCTTTTATTATAAATATTAGAAATTGGTCAATTATCCATCAACCACCTTTTCAGATTTTTTAAAAAATGTACAAACACTTTTTTTTCTTCTAATAATCCACCTAAAGTTTACAAAGTATTTCAATTGTCCACTACCATCTTAACTCCATTAGAATCTTGCTAATTTCATAGCACTAAATTTTTCATTTTACCTAAACATCCAAAAATATCGTCGTCCAAACACAATTGAAAAAGAAAAAAATGAAAGTTTTCCATCGACCGACTAACATTTCAGCCTTTATAAAAAAGACACAAATATTTTTTTCTTTTTTTGTAACAATCCACCTAATGTTTATGAAGTGCATCATTGCTCAATTGCTATCATAACCCGTTAAAATATTACTGACATCAAAAGGCTAAAATTGTCATTTGAATTAAATCTTGTTATTGTCACTTTTGTTCTTCTTCTCCATCATCATCACAAATCAGTTTATCCTTCTTTATTATCATCGCAATCACAACATCAATATTCTAATTAAATACATTATAAAGAAATTATAGATTTGGAATTGTGGTATGATGGAAGAACTACCCCTTCTAAATGACATGACAACAGATGTACCACGTCTTTCTTCCTTGGATATTACTCATTGCCTCGAATTAGAGACTTGAGGATATCTAACCTTTGGCATTCGCTACATCATTATCATATAATAGGAGGTCCATATCTAAATTCTTGAACGGCTGCAATTACTATCAGCTACAGGTCATTTCTTCTCCCCCTCTGTTAATTACGATGGCTTTCTTTGTGGATGCTGTTAATTTTAATTGGCACTAGATTATTGGAATTATGAGAATTGGGGAGGGGCATTGTTTGATTTTGATTAGTTAGGGCAAAATAGTCATTTTATGTTTTAGGGGAAAAATTTTCATTTGAACAATATTTTGTTAAATTCCCTAACAGTGCTAAGGAAAAAGTGAATCGTGGTGCGCCTCGCAAACAAAAGGTGGATTGTTGCTAAAAAAAAGTGTTTGGGTATTTTTGAAAAAGCCTAAAATATCCAGTAGACAATGAATAATTTCATTTGAGTGCAAAATAGTCTTTTGACCAATATTTCGTTAAATTCCCTAATGGTGTTAAGGAAAAAGTGGAGTAGTGATACTTTTCGTAAACTTTAGGTGGATTATTGGCAAAAAAAAAACATGTTTGTGTATTTTTATAAAGCGTTAAAAATCAAGTGGTTAATAGATAATTTTTCTTATAAATTATCTAATTTACAGAATTTGAGTTTCAACAAATATTTTTGGTGGCTAAGTTTAGAACTTGAAGAGTTTAATGTAATGCCTGTTTCTTTTTTCTTTTTTTTTGTTTATGATTAATTACCTATTTAATTGTTTGTTGTTGGTTTGTGTTAATCGATTTTAATTAGCACTGTTTGAGATAAAGTATATTTCTTTTATCTATTTTTTTCTTTAAAATAAAATTATCTTAGAATATATGTATTTTTACTAAAGTAAGAATTTTTATAAAACCTAAACTCTTCCTTATCTCCCTATGATTAAATTTTTTTAATCTAATAACCATATAAAAGCAAAGAATTCTAGAGTTTTCTTTTATGCACGTTTGAAAGAATTTCTAAGGTAATTATCATTCTCTAATCCATGTTGTTTAATCTTATGTGTTTAATAATGAATGCATATATTCTTTTTATCATAAATGGCTTGGTAGGCGTGAGTACTGTGATTTAATTACTATTTTCCTTATATTTCTGTTCATTTCAATGATATATTTTGTGCAAAGAGATTCTAAGTAACCAATTTGGTGTGAATTTTCGAAGTTGGAACAATGGCACTGGACAATTCCAATTTTCAGCTGCATGTCTGACTTCGCTGATTTTTCTGACTATTCAAATACTCTCTGAAAATTATGTTGATTTTTCTGTCTAATCCTCGTTATGTCTACTTACATCATCTTTAATTTCATAATTTTTGGTTGAGTAAAAAAATTAATAAAAATCATTATGTTAGGCTGCGGCAGTTCTGGAAACTGTTTTCCAGAATTGTGATGGCTAAGGAGAAGATTATTTTAGGATATTAAAAAGCTTTAAAATGACCCATAAAAATAATATTCATATAATATTATGAATCCTCTATGATTTAAAGATTATTTGACTAATTTTCATTCGGTGAGCATTAAGTTATGAATTTTTGAAATGCAAAACAAACCTGAATGTTTCTAGACACGTTTGCTAGTCTCTTAATGTAAATTCGTTTAAAACAGTTTTACATCTTCAAAAATTCTAGAAAATTGATATATTTTTTCTTAATGTCTCTACTGTTGTTCAATTAAGTGGTCTAATTTTTATGAGTTCTATTAAATATTTTACGAATTTTCTAAGTCAGCTATCTCTATTTTTACTATTGCTGGGTAGTATGCATATGAGCATGTAAAATTCTGTTTGCAATACGTTTCTAACCTTCATTCATTTTTTTGAATTTTTACATGAAATGCTGCACATGTTTATGGTTTCTCTTCTTTGATTTTATAATTTTCCGACATATGATTAGCTTGGTAAAAATCAGCTTATATAGGATAGTCAAGTTTAGACTAGCTTTAATGGTTTAGTGCTTACAACTAGGTTTGAATATGTTGGATTTATATCAAGGTAAGAATGAGTAGTAATATTGATAAGGGTGCGTCTTGATCTTTTAGGACGAGATTGAACTCAAGGTTGATGTTATTGTTCTTTATTGCTGAGGATCGAGATAAGTAAATTCATGCATAGTACAAATATTTTACTACTAAAATGCTTTTAATTCGAGGTATCTATGATGTTGAATAAAAAGTATATGAAGCTGAATTGTTTTAGTCTATTACAATATTTTGTTAAAGTAAAATCATTATTTAAAATTATTTATAACAAAACTTTATATATTAAAAACTTGTGTCATAAATTGTTTTTAAAATGAAAACTTTTATTAAATTATTTTAAGTCAAATACTTTGAAATAATTATCAATTGTTTAAATGCAATTTACGAAAGCTTATAAATGATTAAAAGTTTAAGGACAATTTTAAATGTTTTGGCTCATTGTCTGTAGTGATGTTATGTTATGTTATGTTATATTATATTATGTTATGGAATGCTAGCTGGATTATGTGCACATACGATGTTGATTTTAATGATTCCCACGGGATACAGTACCCTAAATGATGTTATATGGCCGGATCACCAGGTCTCCAAGTGATAATATGTGGCTTGAGCTAACTATGTTTTATGTGTTTTAAAAAGTTAATTATGTTTTATGTGTTACAAAGGCTAATGTTATGCTTAAATAATTTAAATGACTTTATGATATTTTGATTTATTTTTGAGAAATGATGATTTACAAAGGTATATTCCCTTATTACTATTATTATGCATATCTAAGAAATTTTATTAAATTATATTTTTAACAGATTTTAGCATTATGCATGAATTTACTTACCCAATTGATGGTTCACCCCTCGTTATCACATTTTTTGTAGATAGAGTTACTTAATGCGAGCTCGGGATCTTAGGAGGAAGAATAAGAACTTGGTTTCTTTTGGGGATTTATGTTACATTAATAATCTATGAATAATGTAGTTTTCTTTTGGATGACATTTACTTGAGGATTTCTTATTTCATTACTTATTATCTTTTGGAGATTTAGAACATTTATTATGGTTTTTAATTTGATGATTTTAGAGATGAGAATGATGAAATGTAGTTTCACTCTAATTTCAGTTTAGTACCTTGATAGTGGAATAAGGGTGTTACATTTAATCAATATACTAAATTAGGTAATTTAATATTATTATACAATTTTTTTTATTTACATTGTTTTTTGAAAAACGTAAATGGATGAGCAAAGTCTAAATCTATTTTTTTTGTTCTTTGCCTTTCCAAAATTTTAATTCAAGTTTTAGATAAATAAAACTGCTTGAAATAAGACAATGTTACTGGACGTACAATCGCATAAGTGCCCCACCTTACTTCATTACAATAAGGATCATTTGCATCTCCATGATATCGTCCAAAACAATGTCATTGATACGGCCTCATATAAATCTTTCTTTAAAGACTAGCCTTTGAAAACGATGTTATTAAATAGGTACAAACAAAGATCAAATAAAATTTAATCCTTTTATTTTTGTATGTCAATATGGGCTATGACTTGTATAATCTAGAAAGAAAAAATTAAATTTTGAGCTATTTTATTTTCATTTGAGAGTTGATGTTATTGAATGTATAAAAACTTTAAAAACAAATTTTGCCTAGGCCCCAAATCTTATAAACTCAACCCTTTCACAACCTTAGCATCGGTTGACTAGTGCTTTACCGTACGGCAGAATAGTGGGTCCTAAAGTCAGCTATCAATGGGTCCCAAGGACTATGACAATAATAGAGAAGTGGTGGAGACATAAGCAAAATGGTTGCAACATTTAAAATAAGCTTGAATGGTAGTAAGGGAAGTCAACAAAGTGTGCTGTAGTATATTGAGTTGCTGAAACAATCTCACACAATTTTTTTAGAAAGTGGAGAAGTCTAATCAAGTAGAGAAAATGAATGGTCATAATTTTATTTAGCTTTTTTTATCTTGGGTGCTTTGTATTTGTCTTAGTATCGTATAAATAAACCTTCCTTCGAATTTGAAATTGCAAGAAGTATTTGTGCAACAACCAAAAAAGGTTTCTTTTAAAGAGTGTAGTCTTAAGTAAAGTATGAGCATTCTACTCTTCAATATCGAGTGCATTTATTCTATATTCTAAAATTTTAATTGTGTACTATGTACCCTACTCAACAATAAAGACAACCAACTACAAATTCATAGACACGGTTAGCTACAAATTTGTAGACATTGTGTTAGCTCATCAAGGAACCAATGACAAAGTAGACATTGGATCAAAGGCAACCAACGCAATCTAATGTGGAATGATTGCGTTTCACGAGCAACGTAACTTCGGAATGGCAAAATTTGGGCTATAGGTGTCTGTTTTGGGGGTATAATATATCATTTCAAAGTTTACGATGAGATGAATTAAACAAGAAAGGCTTATGTCGTTCTGCCCTGTGCTCAAGCCCAAAAATCCATTTCTTTCCTGGTTATTTTTCAATTTTATGATTTTTTTCCTATTTCGGTAAATTGAGGATATGTAAAGTTATTATATAAAGGGACTCAAAACTCTAGTTCGTTTATTCAAACTTGTGTAATAAAACTTTATTATTCAAAAACTTGTGTTTCATCTATCTCTCAACTTTTAACATTTCTATTTCATCAGTTGGCATTAGAGCAAGTTCTCTTGTTATCTTGCTATGACCACATGAGCAAAGGAGCAGCCATTCCAAAGACAATAATCAAGGGATGCAAGCATAAATTGTAAAGGCTATCAGATAGATGAACAAAGAAGCAGCCTTGCAAGCGATTGAGGATGCTTATAACCCAAGATTGGTGGCGATAAAGTGGGCAATCAAGAGTTTTGAACTTTCCTTGAATGAAAATAGAAAGAGGTCAACAGCAAGGAGTTAATCGTGAGGAAGAACTTCAAAGGGTCAATTGTGGTGACCAGCTTGAGCACTACAACCATGTAGAGATACTTTAGGGGGTCAATAATGAAATAGAACCACAAGGCATTAATCACATAGTAGTTCCTCAAAATTTAGGCCCTGTGAGACGAATGCCAGTGTGCAAGCAAGAAAAGTTATGAACCAATTGAGGAAGAAAAAAAAAAGAATACATGAAGAATGACAGGAGGTGCTAAAATAATTCAGATTATAAGATTAATGTTGATATTCTAGATTTCTATGGTGGGATGCATGTTGATAAATTTTTAGATTGGATATCAAAAATGGATAATTTCTTCGAGTTTATGAAGATTCCAAAGAGAAGCAGTTAAGCTTATGGCATTTAAATTAAAGGGCATAGCTTTTGTATGGTGGCAACGTATACAAAATCGAAGAAGAGTTGTAGGAAAAAATATATCAAATCGTGGCCCAAAATGCAAAGGATGATGAGAGAATAATTCTTGCCAATAGATTAGTAGCAGTAGTTGTATTTCAAATATCAGAACCGCAGGCAAGGAAATTGCAGTGTGGAAGAATATACAAAAGAATTTTATTGTCTACACATAAGAAATAATATGGATAAACCAGAATTTCAGACAATTACAAAATATATTAGCAGATTAAAACAAGAGATATCAGATGCGATCGTGGATACGATTTGAGACTCGAGATCAGCGTTCCACTAGGGCTAAGAATTTGGAAGAACAGAGGCAATAAGCTGTTTCTAAAACTTAGCAATAATAACTCACTAGTGTGCAGAATTAATAAAGTGGTCTTGAGGTTGAGAAGAAGCAGAAAACATGAGTTAGAAGTAGTCAAGCACAACAACCACCACAGCAGCAACTAAGACAACAACTACCTAGGCAGTAGTAGAACAACCCATATGCCAAGCCTATGTTGAACAAGTGCCTGAAGTGTGGAGACCTAGGGCATCGATTGAGTGGTTATCGATGAAACAAAGGCAGATCTTATTAAGGATGTAGATAACGAAGAAACTTTGAAGTTGGAAGCTTTGAATTGTATTGTGTAGAAAATTTTATTAGCGCTGAAATTTTAAAAGGTTAGTCAACATAATAAGATTTTTAAAACACGTGGCACCATCAACGATAAAGTGTACAATATGATAATTGATGGTGGCAGCAACGAGAACATAGTTTTAAAGGCACTAGTCGACATGATGGGTCTTTCAATTGAAAAACATCCAGCGCTTTACAGAATATGGGGGATAAAGAAAGGGATATAAACGTGAGTGATAGAGTTGTATTATATTCTTTTCTCTATTGGGAAGATTTATAAAAGTGATATAGTGTACGATGTAGTGAATATAAATGCATGCCATCTATTATTAGGCAGACCTTGGTAATTTGATACTAACGCAATCTATAAGAGGAAGGGACAATGTGTGTGATTTTTGGTAGAATAGCAAGAAAGTTCATTTGGTGCCTTTAACGAACAAGAATAAGAATTCTAAGCTTGAAAGAAAGAATTTTCCAACTATTGTGAAGGGTTATATAAAGGAGAATTGTGATGGTTGCATGAAGTTAGAGAAATAAAAGAATATCGAGGTGAAGACTATTCTTAAAGAAGTGTAGCCATTGTTAGTTAAGTTCGCTGATATTGCACTATCAGAGATGCTAGATGGGCTGCCTGATTTATGAGATATACAGCATCATATAGACCTAATTCCTTATGCGAGTTTACCTAACTTGCCTCACAATCGTATAAGTCCTCACAAGCATGTGATTTTATAAAGACAGGTTGACAATTGTTGAAGAAGAGGTTCGTTCATGAGAGCATAAGTCCATATGTTGTACTAGCTTTGTTAGTGCCAAAAAAAGGATGGGAGTTGGCGTATATGTGTGGATAGTAGGTGGATTAACTAGATTACAGTGAAGTAGTAATCTCCTATTCTAATCTTTCGAGATTTGTTAGACCAATTGGATGGTGCTCAGGTTTTCTCAAAGATAGATTTGTGTAGTGGATATTATCATATTAGAATCTGGCTTGGTGATAAGTGGAAGATTATATTCAAAATGAAAAAAGGGTCATATAAATGGTTTATGATGCCATTCAAGTTTTCTAATACCAAGCACTTTTATGTGCTTAATAAATCAAGTTCTTAAGCCTTTTTCTTACAAATTTATTGCGGTGTATTTTGATGATATCTTGGTTTATTCCATTAATGTGTGACATGCGTAGAGCATTTGAGAATGGTTATGAAGGTATAGCAGAGAAACAAACTTTACATTAATCTGAAGAAATGTAGCTTTTTACAGAGTAATGTAGAGTGTCTAGGATTTATAGTTTATGTAAATAGGATTCAAACTATTGAGTGAAAGATACAAGCCATTAAAGAATGGCCTATGCCCAAGGCAATGGGTGATGTTTGGAGTTTTCTTGGGCTAGTAATTTTTTATAGAAGGTTTATTCGCGGATTTAGCATCATAGCCATACCTATTACGAAGCATTTAAAGAAAGGGAAGTTTAAATGGGGAGAAGAGCAAGAAACAAGTTTTTCTTCATTAAAGAAGTTGTCTATTGGCCCTATGTTATCCTTGCCAAACATCGACAAGTTATTTGATGTCAAGTGTGATGCTTCTTGCAAAGGTGTTAGAGTTGTTCTTTCGAGAAGAGGCGATCAATTGAGTATATGAGTGAGAAGTTGAACGAAGCATGGCATAAGTAGTCTACTTACAACCAAAAGTTTCATGCTATCCTTAGGCCATTGAAGTCGTAGAAGCATACTTAATTCAGGAATTCATACTTTAGAATGACCATCAAGCATTGAAGTATTTTAACAGCTAGCATTCTCTGAGCAAGATGTATGCAGGATGAGTGAATTATATGTAGAAGTTCACTTTTGTTGTGAAGCATAAATATGGGTAGCAAAACAAGATGGCAAATGCACTCAATACGTAAGAAACTTTACGGGTAACTCTTATCAATGAAGTTACTGGTTTTGAATGCTTAAAAGAGTTGTATGCTAAGGATGAAGATTTTGTGCATATTTGGGATCAATGCGTCATCAGAACGCAGAAGATTTTCATATTGAAGATGTTATTTGTTTAAAGCTAATCATTTATGTGTGGCTCCTAGTTCTTTAAGGGAATAAATTATTTACGGTTGCATAGAGGATGAGTGGGCGGACATATTAGTCAAGATTAGACTAAAGTGCTTGTGGAGGAGCGATATTATTAGCTGCAATTGAATAGAGATGGGCACAAGATTGTGCAAAAGTGTTAATTTGTCAAGAGGTCAAGGTACATGCCATTACCTATTCCAAAAAATATTTGGTTGGATCTGTCTATCTATTGTGTGTTAGGGTTAGCACATACAAGGACTGGTTGAGATTGTATATTGGTTGTGGTCGATGGGTTTTTTTAAAATGGCGTATTTTATTGCTTATAGAAAGATTAAAGACGCTACTTTAATTTTGCATTTGTTCTTTTAAGAGGTGGTGCTTTTGTATGGCATTCCAAAGGCTATTACATCTGACAGGGATATGAAGTTTATTAGCAAGTTTTGGCATCATCTTTAAGATAAGTTCGGCACACATTTGTAGTTTAGTAATACTTTTCATCCGCATACAGATTAACAAACAAAGGTAGTCAATTGCACTTTGGGCAACATGTTACATTGTATTTGTGATGACAAGCAACGGAACTGGGAAGCTGCCTTGCCTTGAGTCAAGTTTGCTTATAATAGCATGGTGAATTGATTTACTGGCAAGACCCCTTTTGAGATTGTTTACACATGTTCCCCATGCCATGTTTGTGATTTGGCCAGCATGCCTATAGTAGCAGGAGAGAGTGAAGCAACGGATAATGTGGCAAAAAAGGCTCTGCAAATTCATGACAATGTATGAGCTCATTTAAAGGCTATCAATGCTAAGTACAACGCTAATGCAGACAAGCATTGATGCAAGAAATGTTTCAAGAAGGTGATTTAGTGATGGCACATCTACAAGAAATTCATTTTCCTAGTATTTGCACTAAATAAAAGAAGCACAATTATGGACCATTTCGTGTGGTGTAGAAGATTAATGATAATGCTTATGTGCTCCAGGTATGAACTAACTAGAATATCTCTCATATATTTAATGTGGCTGATTTGTTCAAATATCATCCAGATGATGAGGCGTTGTACGAGGCAAACTTATGGATGAATTCTTTTCCAAGTGAGGGGGACTAATTTAGGATAGTTGTGTGTCACAAGCAGAGTACCTTTCGAAGGGCATAACTTGGGCTACATATGTCCGTTTTGAGTGTATAATATATTGTTTTTTATGTTTGCAACAAGATGAATCAAATTGAAATGGCTTGTACCTTTTTGCCCTATGCTTGACCTCGAAAATCCATTTCTTTCTTGGTCATTTTTTCAATTTTAAGATTTTTTTTTAATTTTTCCTTTTTTTAGGATTTTATCTTTTTTTTTTAAGTATTGGATTTAGACACTATTTATTTTATTTTTCTTATTTTGATTGTAAGAATTTTATTATCAATTAATATTTCGTATTTACCTATTTTAATAAATTCATGATATTAAAAATTATTATATAAAAAGACCTAAAACCCTAATTTATTGATTCAGACTTATTGAATAAAATTTGATTATTTAAAAACGTGTGTTTCATCTATCCTTCAACCTTTTACATTTTCATTTCGTCACAATCAATGCTAGAGTAGACACCGCATCGCATGCAGCTGATGTCTATGCTTGCAACATTAGGCAAAAGCCAACGAACGGGTAATTAATGGCCAATAGATGTATCATAAAAGTAATAGCCAAAATAATTTCAAAAAATAAATGAATTAAATAAAGTGAATAACATTTAAAGCCATAGAAGACAGATCTGTGCAGAGAATCTACTATTACATCAGCTGGAAGGACCATGTTCAGTGGTGGAGGATTTTTTTAAAAGAGTTAATAATGTGGTATAGTTCTAACATGTTCTGTGCACGTACATTATCACTTTTCTTGCATAATATAAATTTCAAATAATTATGATCTCGATGTGAATGGTCGATTTATTTATCCCTCAGTTTATTAATGAATTATCTCTCCAGAAATTGATGGAGATATTTTCTATTATATTTGGCGCACTTTTATCTCCTTATACTTCAGTAGGATTACAATGGTTATTTGTACTTGATCTAATATGATGTTGTACTCAGTGTATTGTATCGTACTCTGTTTTAAAGAAAATTCGGCATGTATAAAAAAATAAAATAAAATCAAACCAATTATCGTATTTCACAATGTTCCAGTTCGTGCAGGTCCACATGTTAGTGAAATTTTACTAAAGTTGTATTAATTAAGAGGTATATTGTGCGTTCTGTTTTCATTCTTTCAAATTTTTAGCTATTTGAAGGGTTTTTATTTAATAATCCGCCTTGCTGGTCAGGGTTCTTTTTTTTTATGGCATATTGTGTGTAGTTATATACTTTCATGCACACAAATTAGATGGATAATTAATTATAAACAACTAATTGAGAGAATAAATAAAAGCTATTGCAGTGCTATATAATTATACCCAAAATAAAATTATAAAATTATATTCTTGGGAAGTGGATGCCCGCTCGTTTTAATATTGCAATGCTGGCAAATTTACATGGTATCCAAGAAAGAAAGTAAAAATAAATAAAAGAAAGGGATTAGTCGTCTTTAGTAAAGCAGCAAGGGGCAGAAGAAATGAATGTCCTTCGTGGAGAAGAAAATAGTTTGAAAGAATATTTATCAGCACCAACTTGTGATCTTTTCCAGAAAGAAATAGTTTTAATTGACTCTTTAAAAAATATGGGAGGCAAAGGTATATAGAGAGAATAAAGAAAAGCTACGATGCACTCATAAGTGTTGGAGCATATCAATGTTTATTCATTCTCTTATTTAAATTTCTATCATTTTCCTTCTTTATCATATCCTTCTAAAGTGAAAGTTATTCATTAAAAAAATATCATGAAAAATAATATTTTTAATGACTTTATAATTTAATGTCAAAATTTATAATAAAAAGTTTGCAGAATCTTTTAAATTAGTTCTATAGTGATGCAGTTTGAATATCTGAACGTAAAATAAGTTAGATTTACTTTCAAATATTTGGAAAAAAAAAATCTAACAGGAGAGAGATAAAATGTGGATTCATTACCAAAGGGCAAAGTTATACGACAATTAGATTCATTATCAAGGCTTATGGCTCATTTAAATTGACAACTCCAAGTTAGAAGAGATCGATATGGCTTCGCAAATAGAGGCGGTGAATGATTTGTTTGAAAATTCCATGAAAGGCCGATGGAAGAAAGTTGCGGAGGCCTATGAGAAGAACCCCATAATTCAAGTGGCCAAAATCACGAACTCAGTAGACACAGCTTTTGCTTAGTTTAACGACACTCTTCACATCCATTGCTGCTGTTTTGATCTCATTCTGTTCAGGGCATTCCTTTATTTACAACATGAGATGAGGTCCGCAGCATATCCAATTTATGCAGCCGCATGCTTGCCAATGACATATTTTGCTCTTGCTCAGCTTTCTCTTTACTTCGATCTTATATGGGGCATCTTCAAAAATGTTCCTTGACGTAGCTACAAACTGATTTCTGATTAGTTAAAATTTACTTCATTTGCTCATTTGTAGCTGTTTGGATTGAAGTGATCTATACCTTGGTATGTTATATATTAATTAATTTCTAGATCTGAAGATTGAATGTAAACGTTTTTATGTCATGGCATGTTGAGCTAGCTGATATCAGTCCAATTGATGGATAAATGTTAGCTTAAACACGCCATGAGAAAAAAAACCTTGGACCCATCATGCCATGCTTTGCTCCTTAATGAGTGTTTTGTTGGATCCTTAATCCAACGTTAGGCTTATATGTAAATAATTATGTTTTCGACATTTGTCGTATAAGGTTAAGTTCATTAAGAGTGATTTGTTAGGTTTTTTTTTTTTTTTTTTTTTTGGTATTATGGGCTTTAATGTATTTAATAGGTGTTGGCCTTTAATGTATAGAGACATAATAGTATTTAATTACATAATGGGCGAGAATTAGACTACTCTAGGTGACAATATGAAAAAAGTTATCAATATAAGTGAGTCGTAGTCTAAAGCCACACGTAATTTTTTCATTTTGTCGATATCCCATCTTTAGAGAGAGAGTGCAGAGAGAACTAAAGGACTTTCTTGGAGAACGTATAGATCCGAAAAAGCGCCACCCCCACAACCCTGAGAGGAATTAAAGCGTTATGGGCAGTGCGATTCGCCCGCATAATTTATTATTGATTGGTGATATGACATGAATATTTTTGGGTTATAAGTAATAGTTTTCACCAAATGTTTTATTATCCCAACAAGTGGTATCAAAGCCAATTCATGTTGAATCATTGAAAATCAAATTTATTTTTTATTTACGATTGGATCTTGAGTGTTCTTGAATTTAATAATACGGAATTATTAAAATTATTGAATTTGAGAACATATTAAAGAATAAATATTTTTTGGTTTTCTTAAATTTAGTATCATTGAATTTGAGAAAAAAAAAAAATTTCTTGGATTCAAGATTCTGAAATACAAAAAATAATATTTAGAAAATTCATAATTCAAGAAAAAAAAAAAATTTGGTTTAAGGTTTAAAGGCGACGGAAGCTCTGCCACCGCCAGTGGCTAGAAAAGGTGCAGCCATTAGGCCGTGCCACCAAGTGAGCGGCGGCCTCAAGGCCGTGCCACCATGTGAGCGGCGGCCTCAAGGCCACGGTTGAGGAAGTGGAAGTGGCAACCATGGCCGTCGCTCAAAGAAAAAAAAACAAGGGGAAAGGAAATAAAAAAAAAAGAGGAGGATGGTGGCCGATTTCCTTTTTCTAGCCGGCAATAGCGCGGCCATAAGGCCACATCATCAAGCAACTTGAAGCCTCCAGGCCGTGGCAGCTTAGGTGAAAGTGGCTGCCATGGCCGCCCCCGCGTGAAAAGAAGAATAAAAAGAAAAAGTACTAGGGTTTTCATGGTTAATATCGTAAAAGTCCTTACAGTTTTTAAAATTTTCTTTTCAGGTGAATTATTAAAAGACTTTTTATTTAAGTCTTAAATTTAGTTAGGCTTAATAAAAGTTAAGTTTTGGGTCTAATATTTTGCGTTTGATAAGTTAAGGTAAAAGGTTAAATATAGGTTTAGCCCATTAAAAAAAAAAAGAAAAAAGGATAGGCCTATTTGGTGGGCTGGTTCAGGATCTGGTTTAGGTCACCTAAACTGGTCCAGCTCTAAATCGATCAACGGCTGGCCAGTCAACGGTCAATTTGACCGTTGACTTTGACCATTGACAGAGCTTTGACCCAAAATTTTTTTTGGGTATTTTTTCTGTAATTTTAAATTCAAATATTAGTATGTTTATATGTATTTTGAGGTGAATTAATTGAAGCAACATGTCGCCAAAGTGACCTATCTTATGAAAATTAATTTATTTTAAAATACAAACGATTTTTTATATATAATTTCTGTAAATATCGATCGGCCCTAAGGAATGTCTATATTTAATAGAATTACATGTGCACTTGTGGTAATAAACATGTGATGATTATTTGGTTTTACATGTGAACAATAAATCAGCCCAAAGGAAGATTCATTGTTTGACATGTTCTTATTATCAGTATTTGATTACTACACCGAGATATCACTTATAAGTTAATATTTTTTCCAAAGATAGAATATTAATGGAATGCATGATATCTTGAAATAGGGTTTACCTTTATTTGAATTTATTTTTGTTTTAAGACTAATATGAGCTTGTTCTGCTTGTATGTTGTTCTCAATTCAGTTATGTCTGCTGCTAATATTACTATCAACATCAATTTAATTCATATGCTAAATGGCTCTAACTTCAAATCATGGCACGAGAATCTCTCAAAAGTTCTTGCAGTCATGGATTTTGACCTTGTATTAAGGGTTGATTCTCCCTCATCTCTTACGAATGAGAGTATCCCTAATGATAAAAGGGAAATGAAAAAGTGAGAGAGATCAAATCGCATGTGTATCATGATCATGATGAAGGCCATTCTAGAAGCATTCAGAGGCTCAATGACTGAAAAAGCAACTACGACTAAGGAGTTTCTTGCATAGATTGAGCAGAGGTTTGTCAAGAACGAAAATTCTAAAATTGATATGCTCTCAACAAACCTAATTTCAATAAGATATAAGGGTAAGGACAAGGGCAACAAAAAGAATAAGGATAAGAGAGCTGCAAAATCACTACCTCAAAAGAAACAACAAAAGAAATAAGATGATCTAGTCGACATTAGTTGTTTCTTTTGCGGAGTTGAAAGGCATTGAATGGTTTGTTCTGAGGTTAATTTAACTTCGATACCTAGACACATATGGTGGATAGATTCTGGTGCAACCACTCACATCAGTGTGTCTATGCAGGGTTGCCTCAATTGCCAAAAATCCAGTGATGGTGAAAGATACATCTATGTGGGTGATGGCAAAACAGTTAAAGTTGAAGCCATTAGAAAATATAGATTATTACTAAAAACTGGATTTTATTTGGATCTTGATGAAACATTTACTGTTCCATCTTTTAGGCAGAATTTGATTTCCATTTCCACTTTAGACAAATATGGTTATTCTTGTCCATTCGGAAATGGAAAATTTATTGTGTTTCATGATTCAGAACTAGTTTGTTCTGGTTCTTTGTTAGGCGATAATAATCCTTATATGCTTGACACAATTGCTTCATTTAATGAATCCCTGCAATTAAGTACACGAGGTTTAAAGAAAAAGTTAACCAATGAGAATTCGGCTGCATTATGGCACAGGAGATTGGGTCATATCTCCAAACAAAGAATAGAGAGACTTGTGTCAGACACAATTATAAACCCTTTAGATTTCACAGATTTTGACATCCGTGTTAACTGTATTAAGGGGAAACAAATCAATAAAAGGAGATTTGAAGCCAATAGGAGTTTGGATGTCTTAGAACTCATACATACAGACATTTGTGGTCCATTCTTTGCACCTGCTTATAATGGTCAACAATATTTTATAACGTTCATAGGCGATTTTTCTAGATATGGCTAATATATCTCTTCTATGAAAAGGCTCAGTCCTTGGATATGTTCAAAAACTTTAAGGTTGAAGTTGAGAACCAACTCGGTAAAAGAATCAAAAGCGCCAGATCTGACTGTGGTGGTGAATACTATGGTAGATATGATTGTTCAGGTGAACAACGTCTACAGCTATTTGCTAAATTCTAGAGAAATGAGGTATCATCCCATAGTAGACTATTCCAAGTTCACCCACTATGAATGATGTTACTAAAAGACGAAATAAGACACTTAAGGACATGGTGAGGAGTATGATTCCTCATTCTACCTTACCAAAATCACTCTAGGGAGAAACACTTAAGACTACTACATATATCCTTAATAGGGTTCCAACTAAAGCGACTATCAAAACCCCTTATGAGATTTGGATGAATAAAAAGCCTAGTCTAAAGCATCTACATATTTGGGGATGTCCAACTGAGGCAAAGCCTTATAGAACTAATGAGAAGAAACTAGACTCAAGAACGGTGAGTTGCTATTTTATTGGATACGCAAAACGATCCAAAAGGTATAAGTTTTATTATCTCACGACTAAGTCGATTTTCAAGTCAGGAAATGCTCGGTTCTTTAAGAATGTCGAGTTTGCTGGGGAAGATATAGTTAGGGACTTTGTCTTTGAATAGGAATATGTTGATATTCCCATAGGTGTTATTGGCATTGATCAGGGTCTTATTCCTGACTTTGTTCAAGATACAACAAATCAAGACAATGTTGGAGAACCCCTTATAGAAGAAGTTATTCCAAAAGAACAAACTCTACTATCTCAAGAACCTATGCTATTAAGGAGATCCACTAGAGAAAAGAGAAGTGCATTACCAGATGACTACATTGCAATTTCCAAAAACATAAGGTAGACATCGGCATGATGGAAAATGATCCAATCAATTTTCGTCAAGCTATAGAAAGTTCTCTAACTCTTAAATATATATTGATGCTATGAATAAGAAGATGAAGTCTATGAAAGACAATGACGTATGGGATCTTGTCCCATTGCCATAAGGTGCGAAACATATTTGTTACAAATGGATATTTAAGACCAAAAGGGATTCGAAAGGCAATGTAGTGAGGTACAAGACGCGTCTTGTCGAAAAGGGCTTTACGCAAAAAGAAGGCATCGACTATAAGGAAACTTTCTCTCCGATTTATTCGAAAGACTCTTTCAGGATTATAATGGCATTAGTGGCACATTTAAATCTTGATTTACATCAAATGGATGTAAAGTCGGTGTTTCTCAATGGTAACATTAATGAGACGATCTATATAGTGCAGCTAGGAAACTTTGTGTTCGAAGACCCAAAGAATATGGTTTGCAAACTTAAGAAATCCATCTATGGTCTCAAGTAAGCATCTCGACAATAGTATTTCAAGTTTCATCAAGTGATCATTTCATTTGGTTTCGAGAGGAATTTGGTAGATGATTGTATATACCATAAGTTCTGTGGAAGTAAGTATATTTTTTTAGTTTTATATGTTGATGACATTTTGCTTGCTAGTAGCGATATAGGCTTATTGCACGACACTAAGAGATTTCTAGCTAAGAATTTTAAGATGAAAGATCTTGGTGACGCCTTTTTTGTATTAGGCATACAAATACACCGGGATCGCTGTCAGGATATTTTGAGATTATCATAAAAAAGATATATAGAAACAGTTCTCAAGAGATATGGCATGCAAGATTATAAATCAGGTGATACCCCTGTAGCCAAAGGAGACACGTTTAGTCTCAATCAATGCCCTAAGAATGATTTTGAAAAGAAGAAAATGCAGAAGATTCCTTATGCGTTAGCAGTAGAAAGTCTGATGTATGCCTAAGTTTGTATGTGACCAGATATAGCGTACGTTATTGGGATGTTGGGCAGATATCTAATTAATCCAGGAGTAGACCATTAGAAAGCAGCCAAACGGGTCTTATGATACTTGCAGAGAATAAAAGACTATATGCTCACATATCAGAGGTCGGATAAGCTTGAGATCGTAGGGTATACTGACTCCGATTTTGCTAGATATCAAGATAGTATGAAATCCAGTATGAAATCCACTTCAGGCTACATCTATCTGCTAGCTGAAGGTGCTGTCTCTTGGAAGAGTGCTAAATAGTCTCTTATAGTCTCTTCCATGATGGCAGCAAAGTTCATAGCACGTTATGAGGCATCTAATCATGGGATATGGCTACAGAATTTTTTCACAAGACTGCGTATAATAGATGGTGTTGATAGACCACTTAAGTTATTTTGTGACAATAAGTCAGCAGTGTTGTATTCCAATAACAACAGGAGCTCGATAAAGTCGAAGTATATAGACATCAAGTTCCTAGTTGTTAAAGAAAGAGTTCATACTAGACAATTGTCTATAGAGCACATAGGCACAGACTCCATGATTGCGGATCTGTTGACTAAAGGATTGCCACCCAAGATGTTTCATGAGCACACTGCTCATATGGGTGTCATGTTATTTAAGGATATTCAGTTTTAGTGGGAGTTTATGATTTTAGATGCTCTCATAATTTAGACATTTTTGGTTGTTTTTGTTTACGGATATTTAAGGTTATTTTCTACAGAAATAAAGTTTTGGTTTCTTCACACTCTAATTTTAGTATGGTTTGATCTCAATAAGGTTTAAGGTGGACTAGTTGGAAATATGCATGTTAAGATCACATTGCGTGAAATTTCCATGCTACACATCCACATCATGATCCATGTTATTCAGCTGTATTGGCATAGTGACCATTGAGGGTCGAGTTACAATAGATGTAACGAAGGCTGCTTTGATCCTATGTTGGTATGATTGATAGACCAGATTGGTTATAAATACATTTCGGTAATGACAGTAAAGTTGAGCTCATACGGTTATTTTTGCAAAACATAATTGTGAGATCACACATATAGCCCAAGTGAGAGATTGTTGGATTTTTTAATACAGTATTGTTGGATCCTTAATCCAACGTTAGGCTTATATGTGAATAATTATGTTTTGCAGACTGTCATATAAGGTTAAGCTCAATTAAAAGTGATTTGTTAAGGTTTTTAGTATTATGAGCTTTAATGTATCTAATAGGGTGTGAGCCTTTAATGTGTAAAGGCATAATAGTATTTTAATTCTATGATGGGCAGAATTAGGACTACTCAGTGACAATAAGAAACAGTTGTCAATATAAGTGGTCATAGTCTCCAGGTCACACGTAATTTTTTCATTTTGTCTAATATCCCATCTTTAGAGAGAGAGAGTGCAGAAAGAACTAAAGGATTCTCTAGGAGAACGTGTAGATCTGGAAGGCCAACCACACAGCCCTAGAGAGAAATTAAGCGTTATGGATTCAGGTACGCTTCCGTATAATTTATTATTTATTCTTTGTGATATGGCATGAATATTTCTGGATTATAGGTGATAGTTTTTACCAAAAGTTTTATTATCCCAACATGTTTGTCTAAGTGCACATCGATGATACAAGGGAATATTGAAATTTAGTGCAAATCTTTGCTAGTATTTGATGAGCCTGCGATGGATAGGTATTGGATAATAATATGTATGGAATTAAATTTTAACCTTAGGTAACGCTAGCACTAAATCTTTAAAAATTTCTTATAATTAATTAGATCAACATTGAATTTAAATTCTATTGAAATTAACCAATGATCATGATAAGAACTAGAATACATGCATGAGAGTTAAATATGAAATACATGACATGTTTCTATTAAAAGAATGCATTAGAACCGTTTTGTCCAAGAAGATTTTAATAAGATTAGAGATGTTCAAAGGATCGATCGAGTTCATGAGCACAACACTAGGCAGGAGACATGCCCATACAACAAATTCATTAGGGCTTACGGCCCATAAAAACATGCCACCATTTGAGACAAGCGTGAAAAAACCTACAAAAATCATGTTTTAAATTTTTATAACTTAATTTTAATTTAATTATGTTGCAACATGTATATTATTGAAATAAATAAATTTGAAATGAACAATATTAAATCTAATAATGTTACCTTCCATTTCAATTGAACTATATTTTTATTATTAAATAACGTTATGTTATTTTAAATTAAAATTTAATTTTAAGTCACTAATCAAATTTGAATTGAATTTATACTATTATTTAGTGGTATGTTGTTTGCTAGGTTTCTATTTGAATTTATGTTTACTGTAATTAATAATTAATATTTTGTTCAATGGTTGAAGGCTTGATCTAAAATTATTGCAATTTAAAGTACAGTTCAATATCCAATGTTGAATAAATTTAATTTTCATTTTATGATAAAGGCAAGCCAATCAAACAAAAAAGTCAAAAAAAAAAGAGAAACGGCCAATACAACCTCCGCATGGCCCGGCCTTGCCCAAAGGTTAGCACGGTACAACCAGTAAGGAATAGTGATTTTTGCCCATTCAATTTTCTCATCAATCCTAATAATTACTTTTGTTATAATATTCGTTCCGTCCTTATATGAAATTACTGAAAAGGAGCATAACTTTCATCAAATGACAAATTCCCAGAATTTACAACCACTGCTCTGTCATTCACCTCACACACTGGACAAATTCATTCATTCCCTACCCCACGAATTTCTTCACCATCAACAAGACTCAAGTAAAGTTGTGGTGTTTTATTATTATTATTATTACTGCCGTTTTGGCTTTTTACAAAAAATTTAAAACACTTTCGTAATATCTTCGATAAAAAATTATCATAAGAGCATAGATCATACAAGCTTATATTTGAACGAATTATGAATTTCATATATATGCATAGATGTATATATAAAACTAGAGTGATGTGGGATTAGATAGGGTACATAGAGAGAGAAAGAGGAAATTATTTTAAATCTTTTAGTGGGATTTATTGATAAGTATGGATTGGTGGGATTCACCGACAGTGAGTTGCAGGGAATAACTTCTCTACTATTATTTTTGCTTCCCCACTTCTCTTCCGAGCTTGTCCGTCCTTCATAGTTTATTGTTATGGAAAATTCCATGAGGTCATGACTAAAATCACAGTATCAATATTGTGATAACCATAAATTTTATAAATTACATATAAGACTAGTAAATAAAGGATAAAATAAATAAATTAATATAAAAGTGGTAAATCGGTGTTTTAAAATTACAAAGAAAATAAATACTTATAAAAATAACATAAAACTTATAAATCGACACTAAGTTTTAATTCAAAAAATATTTTATTTATTTAATTAAAAAAATTAGTCATCATTTGAAAATAAAAAATTGTTTTGAAAACAGTTGGAATAAGTTTTATTAAATTAGTTTAACCATAAATTATATATTCGTGTTAGGACATTTCTAAACTTTTTTTTTTAATTTTCTATTATAGCATTTGTTTACTATAGAAGATAATTAAGCAAAAATATTTTTCTTGATGTGGATCAAGCCAAATCAAAATAACAAGAGATTCTTGTATTACTAGACATATATGAAATGTCAATAAAATTGGATCTAACTCCTAATTTTATACATATTTAATGTAGTTTCAAACTTTGCCTCTTACTTATACTAAAAGATCATTTGGGATTACTGTCAAGGAGATTTAAAAGAATGCAAAATCACTTATCTAACAAATAATTTTGAAAAATATGAAAAACAAAATTCAAAATTTAATTTTGAGAATAAGTTTTATTCTCAATAAAATTTCATATATATCATCACATATATTATATAAATCCAAAATTATTATTATTTAATTTAGAAATAAAAATAGTAAATATGTAAAATAATCATTATCATAATGACTTTTTATTTTACATTTATAAGTTTTTATTTTTTTCAAAAATGTTGGGATAATAAAACCTTTAGCGAAAACTATCACTTATAACCCAGGAATATTCATGTCATATCACCAAGAATCAATAATAAATTATGCGAAAGAGTACTTGAATCCATAACGCTTAATTCCTCACTAGAGTTGTGTGGTTGGCCTTCCAGGTCTACACGTTCTCCTAGAGAGTCCTTTAGTTCCCTCTGCGCTTTTTCTTTGATGATGGGATTTCAAAAAAAATGGAAAGATTTCTACTTTTTTCACATGTGACCTAGGGACCGTCCCCATGATCACTTATATAGACAACAGTTTCCTGCTGTCACTGGGTATTCCTAATTCTGCCCATCATAGAATTAGAATACTATTGGGTCTCTACACATTAAAAGCCCACATCCTTTAAATACATTAAAGCCCATAATACCGTAAACCTTAACAGATCACTTTAATTGGTCTTACCCTTATATGACAGTCTGCAACACATAATTATTCACATATAAGCCCAATATTGGATTAAAGATCCAACAATGATGGATTAAAAAATCCAACAATCTCCCACTTGGGTTATATGTGTAACCTCATAATTATGTTTTGCAAAAATAACCATATAAGCTCAACCTTACTGTCATTACCAAAATGTATCTATAACCAATCCGGTCCATCAATTATACCAACATAGGATCAAAGCGGCCTTTGTTACATCTATCGTAACTTGACCCTCAATGGTCACTATGCTAATACAACTGAATGACATGGATCATGATGTGGATGTGTAGCATGAAAATTTCATGCAATGTGATCTTAACATGCCTATTTCCAACTAGTCCACCTTAAACCTTATTGAGATCAAACTATACTAAAATCAGAGTATGAACAAACCAAAACTTTATTTCTGCAGAAAATAATCTTAAATATCAAAAAATTGAAATAACCGAGAATGTCTATATTATATGAGCATCTAAAATCACAAACTCCCACTAAAACTAAATATCCTTAAATAACATAACACCCATACGAGTAGTGTGCTCATGTAACATCTTGGGTGGCAGTCCCTTAGTAAGCGGATCCGCAATCATGAAGTTTGTGCCAATGTGCTCTATAGACAACTGTCCACTCTGAACTCTTTCTTTAACAACTAGGAACTTGATGTCTATATACTTCGACTTCGTCGAGCTCCTGTTGTTATTAGAATACAGCACTACTGACTTATTGTCACAAAATAACCTGAGTGGTCTATCAACACCATCTACTATACGCAGCCCCGTGACAAAATTCTGTAGTCATATCCCATGATTGGATGTCTCATAACATGCTATGAACTCTGCTGCCATCGTGGAAGAGGCTATATGAGATTGTTTAGCACTTTTCCAAGAAACAGCACCTCCTGCTAGCAGATAGATGTAACCCGAAGTGGATTTCATACTATCTTGGCATCCAGCAAAATCAGAGTCAGTATACCTAACGATCTCAAGCTTATCTAACCTCCGATATGTGAGCATGTAGTCTTTTGTTCTTTGCAAATATCGTAAGACCCGTTTGGCTGCTTTCCAATGGTCTACTCCTGGGTTACTTAAATATCTGCCCAACATCCCAGTAACGTACGCTCTATCCGATTGCGTACAAACCTGAGTATACATCAGACTTCCTACTGCTGACGCATAAGGAATCTTCTGCATTTCTTTCTTTTCAAAGTCATTTATAGGGCATTGATTGAGACTAAACTTGTCTCCTTTAGCCACAGGGGTATCACCTGGTTTACAATCTTGCATACCATATCTCTTGAGAATAGTTTCGATATAGCTCTTTTGTGACAATCCCAGAATACCCTGAGAGCGA
Organism: Luvunga scandens; assembly: GCA_030449905.1. Taxonomy (NCBI): domain Eukaryota; kingdom Viridiplantae; phylum Streptophyta; class Magnoliopsida; order Sapindales; family Rutaceae; genus Luvunga; species Luvunga scandens. The sequence goes on from JASUUG010001008.1 coordinate 383,438, forward strand.
TCTCAATGTATCTATATGCCTAATACAAAAGAGGCGTCACCAAGATCTTTCATCTCAAAATTCTTAGTTAGAAATCTCTTGGTGTCGTGCAATAAGCCTATATCGTTACTAGCAAGTAAAATGTCATCGACATATAAAATTAGGAAAATATACTTACTCCTATAGAACTTATGGTATATACAATCATCGACCAAATTTATCTCGAAACCAAATGAGATGATCACTTGATGAAACTTGAAATACCCTTGTCGAGATGCTTGCTTGAGCCCATAGATGGATTTCTTAAGTTTGCAAACCATATTCTTTGGGTTTTTGGACACAAAGTTTTCTGGTTGCACCATATAGATCGTCTCATCAATGTTGCCATTGAGAAACGTCGTCTTTACATCCATCTAATGTAACTCAAGATCGAAATGCGCCACTAATGCCATTATAATCTTAAAAGAGTCTTTCGAAGAAACTGGAGAGAAAGTCTCTTTATAGTCAATGCCTTCTTTCTGCATAAAGCCTTTTGCGACAAGACGCGCCTTGTACCTTTCCACATTACCTTTCGAATCCATTTTGGTCTTAAATATCCATTTGTAACCAATAGGTTTCGCACCTTATGGCAATGGGATAAGATCCCATACATCATTGTCTTTTATAGACTTCATCTCCTCATTCATCGCATTAATCCACTTTTGAGAGTTAGAACTTTCTATAGCTTAACAGAAATTGATTGGATCATCTTCCATCACGCCGATGTCTACCTCATGTTCTTGGAGAAATACAATGTAGTCATCTGGCAATGCACTTCTCCTTTCTCTAGTGGATCTCCTTAATGGCATAGGTTCTTGAGATGGTAGAGTTTGTTCTTCTGGAACAAATTCTTCTATAGGGGGTTCTCCAATATTGTCTTGATTTGTTGTGTCTTGAACAAAATCAGGAATGAAATCCTGATAAATGCCAATAACACCTATGGGAATATCAACATATTCCTCTTCAAAGACAAAGTCTCTAACTGTATCTTCCCCGTAAACTCGACATCCTCAAAGAAACGAGCAATTCCTGACTAAAAAATCGACTTAGTCGTGGGATCATAAAACTTGTATCCCCTGGATCGTTCTGAGTATCCAATAAAATAGCAACTTACCGTTCTTGGGTCCAGTTTCTTCTCATTAGGCCTATAAGGCCTTGCCTCAACTAGACATCCCCAAACATGTAGGTGCTTGAGACTAGGTTTTTTACCTGTCCAAAGCTCATAAAGGGTTTTGGCAGTCGCTTTAGTTAGAACCCTATTAAGGATATACGCTGCAGTCTTAAGTGCTTCTCCCCAGAGTGATTATGGTAAGCTAGAATGAGAAATCATACTCCTCACCATGTCCTTAAGCGTCCTATTTCATCTTTCAGCAACACCATTCATAGTGGGTGAACCCGGCATAGTGTACTGTAGGACGATACCGCATTCCTCTAGGAATTTCGTAAATGGTCCTGGACGTTGTTCACCTGATCCATCATATCTACTATAGTATTCACCACCACGGTCAGATCTGACGCTTTTGATTCTTTTCCCAAGTTGATTCTCAACTTCAGCCTTAAAGTTTTTGAACATATCCAAGGATTGTGCCTTTTCATGGAGGAGATATATATATATCCATATCTAGAAAAATCGTCTATGAACATCATAAAATATTGTTGACCGTTCCAAGCAGGTGCAGGGAATGGCCCACAAATATCTGTATGTATGAGTTCTAAGATATCCAAACTCCTATTGGCTTCAAATCTCCTTTTATTGGTTTGTTTCCCCTTAATGCAGTTAACACAGATGTCAAAATCTGTGAAATCTAAGGGGTCGAGAATTATGTCTGACATAAGTCTCTATTCTCCGTTTGGAGATATGACCCAATCTCCTATGCCATAACGCAGTTGAATTCTCATTGGTTAACTTTTCTTTAAACCTCGTGTACTTAATTACAGGGATTCATTAAATGAATCAATTGTATCAAGCATATAAAGATTATCATCACTTGTCAAAAAACCAAAAGCAACTGGTTTTGAACCATGAAAAAAATTAAATTTTTCATTTCCGAATGAACAAGAATAACCAAATTTGTCCAAAGCGGAAATAGAAATCAAATTCCGCCTAAAAGACGGAACAATAAATATTTCATCAAGATCCAAATAAAATCTAGTCTTTAACAATAATTTAAATTTTTCAATTGCTTCAACTTCAACTGTCTTGCCATCGCCCACATAGATGGATCTTTCACCATCATTGGGTTTTCGGCAATTGAGACAACCCTGCATAAATACACTGATGTGAGTGGTTGCACCAGAATCTATCCACCATGTATGTCTAGATACCGAAGTTAAATTAACCTCAGAACAAACCATGCAATGACTTTCAACTCCGCAAAAGAAACAACTATTGTCGACTATATCATTTGATTTCTTTTGTTGTTTCTTTTGAGGTAGTGATTTTGCAACTCTCTTATCCTTATTCCTTTTGTTGCCCTTGTCCTTACCCTCATACCTTATCGAAATTAAGCTTGTCAAGAGCGTACCAATTTTAGCCTTTTCGTTCTTGACAAACCTTTGTTCAATCTGTGCAAAAAAACTACTTAGATGTATTTGCTTTCTCAGTCATTGAGCCCCTGAATACTTCTGGAATGGCCTTCTTCATGATCATGATACACATGCGATTTGATCTCTCCCACCTTTCCATTTCCCTTTTATCATCAGGGGTACTATCATCTGTAAGAGGTGGGGGAGAATCAACCCTTAACGCAAGATCAAGATCCATGACTGCAAGAACTATTAAAAGATTCTCGTGCCATGATTTGAAGTTAGAGCCATTTAGCATAGGAATTGAATTGATGTTGGCAGTAATATTAGCAGCTGACATAACGGAATCCAGAACAACAAACAAGCAGAACAAGCTTATATTAGTCTTAAAACAAAAATAAATTCAAATAAAGGTAAACCCCATCTCAAGATACCGGGCACTCCATTAATATTCTATCTTTGGACAAAATATTAACTTGTAAGTGATATCTTGGTGCAGTAATCAAACACTGATAATAAGAACATGTCAAACAATGAATCTTCCTTTGGGCCGATTTATTGTTCACATGTAAAACCAAATAATCATCACGTATTTATTACCACAAGTGCATATATAATTCTATTAAATATGGATCTTCCTTTGGGCTGATCAATATTTGCAGAAATTACATGTACAAAACCGTTTGTATTATAAAATAAATTAATTTTCACAAGAGAGGTCACTTTGGTGACATATTGCTTCAATTAATTCATCTCAAAATAAATATAAATCAATCAATATTTGAATTTAAAAATTACCCAAAAATAACCTCAAAAAAAATTTTTTTTTTTGTCAAACTCCGGTCAACAGTCAAAGTCAACGGTCAACCATTGACCGGTTCAGGGTTGGACTGTTCGGGTGACCCAAACCGGATCCTGAACCAGCCCACAAAATTAAACCAACCTTTTTTTTTTTAATGGGCTAAATATAAGCTAAACTTAATTTTAATTCATCAAGCCCAATATACTAGGCCCAAAATTAAGTTTCATTAAGCCCAATTAAATTCAAGACTTAAATGAAAAGTCCTTTAATAATTCTCCAAAAAAAAAATTTTAAAACTATAAGGACCTTAATGTTATAACCCATAAAACCCTAGTAGCCTTTTTCTTGTTCTTGCGGCAACAACCATGCCGCCACCTTTTTTTTTTTTAATCCGATTTTTTCCCAAAAAAAAAATTCCTAAAATTCTGAATTTATTTTAATTTAACAAGAGTCAACCATAAATTTGATTCAAGAATTATTAAATTCAAGAACACCAAAAAATACTCAATCCTTAATTTGTTCTCAAAACTCAATAATTTTAATAATTCTAGTATTATTAATATTGAGAACACCAAAGATTTAATCATTCATAAAAAAAATAAATTTGATTCTCAATGATTCAACATGAATAGGCTCTGATACCACTTGTTGGGATAATAAAACATTTAGCGAAAACTATAACTTATAACCCAGGAATATTCATGTCATATCACCAAGAATCAATAATAAATTATGCAGAAGCGTACCTGAATCCATAACGCTTAATTCTTCTCTAGAGTTGTGTGGTTGGCCTTCTAGGTCTACACGTTCTCCTAGAGAGTCCTTTAGTTCTCTCTGCGCTTTCTCTCTGATGATAGGATTTCAAAAAGAATGGAAAGATTTCTACTTTTTTCACGTGTGACCTGGGGACCATGACCACTTATATAGACAACAGTTTCTTGCTGTCACTTGGTATTCCTAATTCTGCCCATCATAGAATTAGAATACTATTGGGTCTCTACACATTAAAAGCCCACATCCTTTAAATACATTAAAGCCCATAATATCGTAAATCTTAACAGATCACTTTAATTGAGCTTAACCTTATATGACAGTCTGCAACACATAATTATTCACATATAAGCTCAATGTTAGATTAAAGATCCAACAATGCTGGATTAAAAAATCCAACAAAAAACTCTTATAATATTTACTTATTTTACATTTCATTTACAAGTCATTTATTTCATTTACATAACTTGTATGTTATTTGACACATAATGTTGATTCACAAATTTCATATTACATCTGTAAGTTTATGTTTTGTTTACCAATAATACATCATTTTACCACTATTATGTTAATTTACTTATTTGATCATCTATTTATAAGTCTTATGTTTTATTTACTTAATTTATGTCTTATTTTACATTTAATGTTGATTTATAAGTTTTATGTTATATTGATAAGTTTTTATTTTATTTACCAATGATATATCAATTTACTACCCTTATGTTAATTTACTTATTTTACCCTTCATTTACAAGTCTTATATTCCATTTGCATCATTTATGTTTTATTTTACACTTAAATTTGATTTACAAGTTTTATGTTATATCTATAGGTTTTTGTTTTATTTACCAACAACACATCAATTTACTACTCTTATATGTGATTTACTTATTTTACCTTCCACTTATAAGCCTCATGTTCCATTTGGAAAATTAATTTTTATTTTTATTTTATACTTAATATTGATTTACTAGTTTATGTTACATCTATAAGTTTTTGTTTCATTTTTTAGTTTTTGATACCTGATTTTTTCCCGCCTGGGTCGAACTAAATAAAATAGATGGAGGGGTATGCCTGCACATATAATAACAAACAAAAAATGGTGAAATGATCCCAGAAAAAGGATAACCGACGATCCCATTGAAATGCGTAAGTTAATGATTGGAGAATTTAAGTTGTATTATAAAATTGGAGTTCTGATGAACTTATCTATCTTTGAGAGAGTAATTTAGTATTTACACTATACCACATCTTTAGGTGAGTGGATCCGTTTATTTTGGTGAATGTAGGGAGTTATTGACTTGTGGTAGGCTTCTTCTTTCATGGGAATGAAGTGATACATGGTGGTTACAACTCCATTTCCTTTATTTTAAGAGATTGTGGGGTGGTGGCATGACTGGCCTAATCTGACCCCTAAGGTGATAGGTTCTCATACCTCTCTCCACCCTTATTTCTTCTTCAAATACCTTTTAATAAGAGAGTGGAGCATGCCTTTAGGGTGGGGGTCGTTCCCCTACTTTTGTGTGCTTAGAGATTTTGTAGTCAACTTCTTCAACTACTTTGATTGTGTTTGCCCCTAAGGGCGTAGTCGAGTTGGTTGGCAGTGCAATATGTCGCCCCTCACTTGTGTGGACTCGGGTTCGAGTCTTGGGGGTGGGAGGGGGGAAAAATTGATTTGGGCTTGCCCACCCCCCCTTTCCTTTAAAAAAAAAAAAAAAAACTACTTTGATTGTGTTTCAATGGTTCTTTCTACTACTAAGGGTTATCCCTATATTTTCACCTTGTTGACTTAGTGGTTTTGACCAATTCATAGCCTAGATCTAGGATTCCTTGTTTCCTACCTCAAGGGATCTTTATTGCCCATCTGTTGGTCCTTGTTCCCACCCTCAAGGAATCCTTGTTTACTTAATTTATGTCTTATTTTATACTTAATGTTAATTTATAAGTTTTATGTTATATTAATAAGTTTTTATTTTATTTACCAATGATATATCAATTTACTACTCCTATGTTAATTTACTTATTTTACTTTTCGTTTATAAGTCTTATGTTTCATTTGCATCATTTATGTTTTATTTTATATTTAATGTTGATTTAAAAGTTTCATATTGAATTTTTATAACTTATGTTTCATTTACAAAATTTATGTTTAATTGGGGTATTGATTCCGTGATTAAAAATGAAACTTATTATCACATTATCTACGAGATTATGCCAATTTGAAAACCACACAATGTTCTTGAAATATTAATATTAATAATAATTTCGATTTGAAGTTTTGAACATGTCCGCCAATAGTTAACTACCACCTTTAAGATCTAAGAAACAAAGTAAATAAAGAGAGAATAATTGCCTTCGGTAAAAGAACCAAAGTAGAAGTAATGAATCATCTCACGTTGAAGAGTAGTTGAGAATAACTCAGCAGCAAATTTTGACCTTTCCCATAAAGAAATATCAATGATATAGCGTTCGAAAAACATTGGAGGCATAGTTTTCTAGGGTGACAGCGTAAAGAAAAGCATAAATTTATTCCTAAGATATACCTTTGTTTTGTGTTATTTATTATTTTTTATAACAATGGCAGAAATCTATATGGTAACGGGTCCTTCTTGAGATTTTCCGTATTTGGAGAGAGTATGAGAACAATTTTATAAACAATTTTTTATTTAAGAAAGGGACAGAGATGATTTTTTTACCCAATTTCTTTTTTGGAGATAGGATGAGCTAGAATCCCCATCCCCTCCTCAATTCGTCATTTTCCCATTTTTATTTTTAGAATTATTAATGAACAAATAATAAAATTTAAGTTATGAAATATTAAATATTAGTATAAATAACAAATATAAAAGTATTTATACAAATATATTATGAAGTCCTAATTTACGATTCAATCAGGCCTTATTCAAAAGGTCTTGATCCAAATTTTTGTTTTAAACTCTTATCTGAGAAAAGAAAACTAATGCAAAGCTGAAGTAATAACATCCAAACTTTAGTGAGATATATTGTCAAACATTACTTTTATTTTAATTTTTTATTTTAATAGATTAAATCAAATTCGAAAACTAAACATATAATAATTATTTGGGGGTTGTTTGGAGATCAGAAATCCTCAGAAATTCCCCGTTATTATTCGAGGAGGGGACGAAGATCCCTTAAGCAATTTTGACAGTGAGGGGAGGGGACAAGGACATATGTAGAATATCGAGGATGGGTATGAGGATGTAAATCCCCTCCCCATAACCATCCCTAATTTTTTATACATTTTAAGTAAATTCTCCCTCAGTAGTTCTTAGGATCAATTATTAATAGATTTTCTTCATTTTAAAAAAAAAAAAAAAGAACACCCTGATTTTCAAAGTTTAACTTTCTTTTCTTCATTCATCAGACCATTTTCTTATTCATTCTTCATAATGTTTCGTAGTGAAAGAGCCTAATTTTGAAGAAAAGAATTGTTAACTTAGATGGGATATGATAAGTAACGAATTGTTTGTAATTACCAAAGTCTAGAGGAATGCATTGTACTTGTTCTGGCTGGCCAAGACTTATTTACTGTTTGTTTTTCTTTGTCACTCTTACCTGAGTACATGAGAAGCCCAATGGTGGGCTGGTGTTATAAACAATAAAGTTAGAAATTTGATTCTTTAATAATAAACTCTTTCCACTTTGCACTAAAAAGAATTGTAGAGTAGGAGGAGACCTTTCTCTAGTATGGTAGTAGCTAGATTTTTGAACTAGTATCAGCAGATTTTAATTTTCTATAAATACATATGTCTAGAGTTGCTGGAGACTTTAGATTGTAACGATAGGTATCTGTTCTCTCCAGCCAAAAATTTATTGATATAGACATTCAGTAAATTATTGTCATGTGCGCATTTATAAATCTATATATATAAAGTTTTAGTAAATCTCAAATAATAGATTTGTAGATGGTAATCACTTAGAATATATATATATATATATATATATATATATATATATATAAAGAATATATTTGTGGACGGTAATCGTTTGTAGGTGGTAAAGTCGACATTGCAATTAATTATTGTCAGATAAAAAATTGTTGGTATGTTTGTACTTTCTTAAATATTAGGTCATTGTTCAATGCCAACACCCATTAAAAAATTATCTTAATATTAATACTTAAATAGATTGGAAGTGTTGTCCATTTATTTTGAAGATTGTCAATGCTCTTAGTACAACAAATAAACATAAATATGACATAGTAGCATTACGATGGAGAATGTTTTGGTATATTTGAGGTAATTAATACAATAAAACGGCAGTGAGAATATGACTTGGCAGGATCTTATTAAAATTTTTGTACGGATAACTTGGTATCTGAATGCATAACAAAAATACTAGTTTTAAAACCGCTTATTGTTTTCAATATTTAAAAAAAAAAAAACCAAAAGTGCAAAATATTCCAAGCCTATACTAGGAACTAAATAGGAATGGCAGAAATCCTCATAGGATAGGCTCCTCAAGGATTTTCTCCATTTGGATAGGATATGAGAAGATTTTATATCCACTTTCTTATTCGGGAAAAAGATGAGGGCGACTTTTTACTTAATTTCTTTTTTCAAGGAAGGGATGGGGATGAGCTGGAGTTCCCATCCCCTCCCCAATTCTCCATTTTTCCATTTTGATTTTTAATTCTAATTTTATTTTTTAGAAATATTAATGAATATATAATAAAATTTAAATTATAATAAATTAAATATTAGTATAAATAATAACTATCAAAATAATTATGCAAATATACTATGAAATTTTTTAACCCAATTAACCAATTGTAGTCTTGATTTACTATTCGATTAGATCTTATTCAAAAGGTCTTTGCCTAAAATTTTTATTTTAAACTTTTATATAATAAAACAAAAATAAAGTAAAAGCTAAAACTATAACATCCAAACTTTACTAAGATATATTGTTGAATTGTACTATTATTTAAATTTTATATTTTAATAGATTAAACCAATTTTAATAGATTAAATGTATTGATTATTTGAAAGTTTTTTGGAGATTAAGAACCCTTGGATATCTCCTTTTATTATTTGGGGAGACGACGGGAATTCTCTTAAGCGATTTTGACGGGAACGAGAATATATACAGAATATCAGGGGTGGGTATGGGGATGTCAGTCCCCTCCCCATTCCTAGAATTAAATGATGACATGGGTAATATTGCCATGCACTGAAGCTACAGAAAAAATTGCTTTTAATCATGGATTCTATGCGGCTAGAAATCACATATATATTGCAAACCAATTACAGTAAACTTGTAGAAAAATCAATGGAGGTGAACAGCTTGTCCAAATTTGCCATGAGAGGCCAGTGGGATATCATTGTCCAGGTCTATGAGAACAATCCCATGTCTCGAGAGGCCAAATTAACAAAATCTGGAGACACAGATTTACACATTGCAGCTGCAGCTGGGCAAACCAATATTGTATAAGACTTGGTGGGAACCACGGGAGAAAATACATCAAACGTTCTGCAAAAACAAAATGATAGAGGCAACACTGCTCTTCATCTGGCTGCAGCTCTTGTGAATGAAGCAATGTGCCGCTGCACGGCCTCAAAAGATCGCGAACTCATCTCTGTTCGCAACAATGACAGTGAGACTCCACTCTTCTTGGCAGTCCTTCATGGCAATATGGCTGCATTTCTTTGCCTCCATCCTTCATTCTGCCATATCTGGAGAATACTTTAGTATGTTACATTAATTTCCAATTTTTTTTTCTATTTTCTGTTTGGGAACATTAATAATTAATTTCTAATGTGTTCTTTTTCCTTTCTCTAATTCTTACAAGTATACAGCATTTCAGATAATGCGAGCCTACCCAGATCTTGAAAACTCCGTGAATGAGAATGGACTAACTCCACTTCATATTCTAGCCAGCAAGCCTAATGCATTCAAGAGCTGTAGCCGCCTTGGGCTCTTTGATCGTATCATCTACTACTGTGAACATATTGATCTGATCAAAATCGCTCGTCTCCTATGCACAACTCTGCTTCAATGAATTAGTGTTTAATCTTCTAAATGGTGGATCAAAATGTCAGTATCATTAAAGAAAGTTACGTTAATATGTTTTATTAAGAGCATTAATAATATTCATATGCTTAATGTACTTGAAAATATTCATATGAGCACTAACCTGCCCAAATTTTACTTATAATGTATACCTGTCAAAGAGCTAAGGTGGACAAACATGATCATGAAGCTTACTCAACATATTCCAGGGCCAAGAATGGTCACAATCACCCAGAAAACGGTCAGACATGCATCAAATTCTTCAAGCTTATAAAGAATTCAACCAGGATGCTAATTAGTGGGTTAATTTTACACATTACATGTTTTATTTATTTATTTATTTTCAAAACTGGAGTTTGTTACTAGTGCAACAGAGCAGCTCTTAATTAATTTCCTTGTTTATTTATTTATTAATTCTTTAAGCCTTCAATTTTATTCTGTCAGCCAAAACAAAGGGTGAGGCAGATGACGAAGAAAGTCCTGAATGTAATAGAAGCATTAACTTATCAAAGAATGATGACAAAGATGGTCAGTTTTTTCCACCAAACTATGCTGCATGTGTTCTGTTTCTCAGGCTGCTGATGAAGGCTTTGCTAATTGTCCTTGGACTAGGTTAGTATCCATATCCATACATTTGCCACATTACTTAGTTTAATTGTTCATTTTTTTATATGGAATGATTTGCAGGGAATCGGAGGATAAAGATTTTCACAGAGAAAAAAGAGACACACACATGGGCTTATCAAGTCGTGAATGAACTGGTTCAGCGTACTTCATTGTACAAGTATGAAGACAGTGATAAAAATCCTCGAGATTCTACACCAGATAAAGATGGAGATACTTTCTCAGTTCCAGAAACTCCACCTATTCTGGAAAATGATCAGATATTCCGGAGCAGAAACATCAGCTTGGAATCTGCGATTGCAGTTAATAACAAGGATGGCAATGGAAGAGATCAGAAGGGAACAGGTAATATTCTACTTGTATTAACCTATTAGTATGAAATAAATTAGGCTTACTGCCTTTGTACAAAACAAAAAATTATATTAATGTACTTGGAAAGAACCTGTAAAATAGTTTAAGATTATCAAGCATTTAACAAGATCATTAGTCCGAAAAATGATCACAGACACTATATACAAACCAATACTACTTGCTGCAATTAACAATAGTGTTATGTATCTCACTTTTTTTTTTTTTATTGCAAATGATATGCCATTCATCAATTGGTTTGTAAGATAATAAAATTAATTTAATTAGATCTTGTAAAGAATTATTAATTATCCAATAAATAATACAATTAATTTACTTGGATCTTATAAAAAATTATCTACCACTCAATAAATGACACATTATTTGATATAAAATTAGAATTAAAAAAATTTAGAATGTCTATCATTACTTACATAAAATAGTTAACAGATTTCTTGAAACTTATCCAGCTGCAGTCCAAGAATTAAAATTTATGGAGAAAAAAGATCAACAATCAGGGGGAAAAGAGACAACGATACTGACTGCAGCAAAGATGGGAGTGGCAGAGATGGTGAAGAAAATTTTAGATGCATTTCCAGTGCCCATGCAGGACTTGGATTCGGAGAAGAAGAATTTAGTCCTCTTGGCTGTTGAGAACAGGCAAACCAGCATCTACAAGCTCCTGTTGGCTCGGAAAATATTGGGATAAAGCATTTTATGACATGTAGACATCAAAGGAAACAATGCATTGCACCTTGAAGCGAAATTTGGAGAGTATGAACCTTGGCGTATTCCAGGAGCTGCATAACAAATGCAATGGGAAACCAATTGCTACAAGGTCTATAGGTTCGATTGTTGATTCTAATTCAGCACAGTCGCAGGCTTTTGTTCTATTCTTGTCCATCATTGTTATATATTAAGGACATTGCAGTTTGTCAAGGAATCAATGCCGTGATATTTCTTTCTTGGATGCAACAGAGGAGACAAAACACCAAAGGAAATCTTCACAGAAACACACAAAGAACTAGTCAAAAATGGCCAGGAATGGCTGTCAAACTCAAAAATCTCCGAATCATGCTTAGTTGTGGCAGCACTCATAGCAACCGTTGCATTTGCAACTTCAGTTACTGTGCCAGGTGGCCTCAACCAACAAATCCTGGAAAATGAGCCAGCCTTCAAAATCTTTGGCATTTCATCATTTGTCGTTCTGTGCTTCTCTGTTACAGCCTTGTCATTTTGCCTCTCAATTCTCCCTTCTACATACCGAGAAAAAGATTTCGCCATGGCCTTGCCAAGAAAACTTCTCCTTGGTTTAACGTCAAGATTTACATCAATTGCTGCTGTAATGATCTCATTCTGTTCAGGGCATTTCTTTGTTTTAAGAGATGAGATGAGATCAGCAACATGCTTCGTAATGACGTCTTTTTCCCTTGTACATATTCCTCTTTACTTGGATCTTATTTGGGCTATCTTCGAAAAGGTTCCACAGCGTAGGAAAAGTGTGATTCCTCACTAAGTTAATGCCAATGTTTGCTTTTTTGTTTGGATTTGAAGAACTCAGTTTTTATGAAATGTTATTGATTAATTCTGTTTCTGTTTTGTCAATGCAAGTAACAGGTTTGTGTAACATTACACCAAAAATAAATTGAATATATATATAGTAGAAAAAGCTATTACTAATAGAGGTTCTTATAATAAGAGAATTCCTTATTTTAATAAAATAAGCAATAAACTAAATGACAAAAAGGCGCAGATTTTAATATATTATGAAACAATATATATTATATTTTCAGTGTTTTTTTTTTAATTTTATCAAAGTAAATGATTTTCTTATTCTAAAAGGGTAACTCTAAAAGATCACTTTATAATGCTGTTATAAAAATTATATCATCAATAATGGTACAAATATTTTTTGTTAGATTTAATCAATAGTTCATAAAATTAAAAGTTAATTAGGATAATATTTTAATTTCAATTATTAAAAATTTAAATTTACTAATTATCAAAAATTTTATACGATTTTTTAAATATTAAATAATAAAAAGAAACAAGCATAGTCTATTAATACTTTTATATTTCCTTTTAAAATATTTGTATTTTAATATTAACACAACTCAATCTTAGTTTATCTTCTTATTATTATCTCATTTTCAAAAAAGAAAACTAGATTAATAAATATACCAATAGTTAATTCAACTCAATCTTCAACAATGAGTAATTAAAAAAAAATGAATAAAACTAAAAATTCAAAATTATATTGTCCCAATTATAAATGAAAAAAGAGTCTGCATAAACATGTGTTGTTATTGAATTCCATATTTATTATTTACACATCTAAATTAATTTATATATTTGCATATTTAATTTTTTATTTTGTTGGTGATTTAGAAAATTTATGGAATTATAAAAAATAAATTATATATTATTAAGTAATTAGTTATTTATCCACTAAATTAAATCAATGATGAAAATTAAAACATTTAAGTCTAAGGGTCTATAATGACTCCATTATCAATACTGTAAAAATTTATACAACATTATAGAGAAATCCAACTATATAAATTTTTAAAACAAGAGTGACCACTTCTTTCAAAGAAGAAGGCTTTAGAATATTTTACTATTGGTAGAGATATTTTTCACCCGATTATTTGTGTGAACCCATGCACCATACTTTTAAAAAATATTTACAATAACTTCACATTATTTTTAAAAGTATGAACCAACAAAAAAATTTGTACATTTAATCAATTAAATCCTTCTTATAATTTTTTCTTACTTAGGTTTCTTTAACGATGTTTGAATATCAAGTAACATAAGTTTTACTTGATTATTTTACCCTTGTGACATAACCCTAATAAATATATGTTATTGTAGTTTATATTTTATGTATTTAATTTAGTGACCTATAATCTCACTCTTTTAAATAAAATCTAATAATTTTCATTACTTTACATGTAAATAAAATAAATTTGACAATCCGAGAATTTATATCAGTATTGTAGCACAAAAATATTATGTATTAAATTAAAGATTAATAGACATCATTTAGAAGCAATAAATTTTGTATACCATAAAAAAATGGTGAAGTTAAAATAAATTTTTAGTACTTTCTACCCCATAAGCGTAAAATAGTCAATTTATGTTTAGGCTAAAACAATAGTAGTCAACTATATAAAAAAAATCAAAGTCATAAAATTAATTGATTCTGTAAAATTCTTTTTTATCTAAAAATTTTAAAAATTATGTAAATCTTTTATAAAAACTTTATGTGGTGGGTTTACAAAAATTTTGAATGGTAATATCACGATCGTTTTATTATAGGAAAAGGCCACCAACACCCCATGCAAAGCCCTTGGTATTTGGAATGTACACAGACACCTCTTCCATTAGGTTGGATGTGTTAAAGGATATTTTGGTATTTTTACTTTTTGTTATTGACTAATGATTTACACTTGTCAATTAGCGTGATGCGTCAGATAGTTCCAGCTATCAGCACCGCTTGTCAAAAATTAAGTGGGCAATATAAAAATTATCAAACAAAGCACGGGCCTTTGACTTATGGATTTACACTAAGATCACAAAATCCACTTTTAACTTTGAATCCACTTTTAACTTTCCTCCTTTCCACACCTTAACAAAAACACAAAAACTTAACCACCTGTTTTCATTTTCATGGGTCCACTTTGCTTCATGGGAAGGACGGTGTCATATATGTAATGCGCTGTATTATTTTAGACTAAAAAGAAAGACCAAAAGGATGATAAGGACACAGTTACAAAAGTATTGACAATAAGAGCTCATTCAAAAAGCCGCAAACTTAAAAAAAGAAGTAAGTTTAATGGGACGCCTACCAAAGATGAATGTACTTTTTATCATGAGAAAGGGTATTGGATAAAGAATTGTTCTAAATTATAAAAGGGAAAGACTATTTTTTATGCATGTGAAGCAGAGCACAATCAGAAGTCAGACTTTAATTTGGTTGGCATGATGTTGACATGTCACTTAAATGAGTGGATTTTGGATTTGGGATACTTGTCATATGTGTACTAACAAGGGCTGGTTTTCTAGCTTCAAAGAGCTAAATGCTGGAGTTATTTTTATGGCAATGACAATGCTTGTAAAACCTTATGAATAGGTTCAATCCAATTGAAAAATCATGACGGCTCAATCCAAGTCTTAATGGACGTTTGTCACATAACAAGTTTGAAGAAAAATCTCATCTCATTAGGAGCTATAGAATTCAAAGGACTTACATCACTCTAAGAAATGGATTCTTAAAGGTGGTAGCTGATGCACTGAAGGTGATAAAAGGCATAAACAGAAATAACTTATACTATTTCCAAGGGAGTACAGTTATTGGATCAACATTAATAGTTTATGGAAAACATGCAAACTCAGAAGTAACCAAGTTGTGGCATATTGTTGATTGTTAACTCTACTGCTATGAATGTTAGTGTGCAACTGTATATAATAAGTAATATAATAATGAATATTTAGATCTTCTTAATAAGGATTGATGTTACTAGACTTGTTACAACAACCTTAACAATGTAATTTTTTTCTATTTAAACAAAACAATTTATAAACCTAATAAATTAAATAACTAAAATAACAATAAAGAAAATGCAATAAAGAAAATGCAATAAAGAAAATTATCATGTCAAACACAAGGATAAAATTAATGGAAATAGATTAGTTGGGTAGATAAACTTTCTTAATGGCATTGACTACTTTTCCAGTGCAGCATTGTTGCTATAGCATCTACTACAACACTGGGCAAAATCACTCATATATGCTTAGCTGTCGCATGTTGGATATCTTATATCTAATGCAACATAACAGTGACCAATTATTAAGCCAACATTAAATATAGTATTAACCATGCTAGACTCAATTTACATTACAAGGTAAATTTCTATGTCTAGTTCTTCACTTATTTTAGATTAAGCATAACCCTTTTCAAATTGAGATTTACTTAACTTGGAAAACCGAATCTAAAATCAAATATTGCCTTAATAGCAGATAACTTGAGAACAATGCTGTATTTTTCCAATATAACATTGTTGCTACAGCATTTACTACAGTACTGGGCAAAATCACTCATACATCATCAGCTATCACCTGTTGGCTATCTTATATCTAATGCAACATAATAGTGACCAATTGTTAAGCCAACAATAAATATAGTATTAACCATGCTAGACTCCATTTACCCTACAAGATAAATCTCTATGTCTAGTTCTTTACTTTTTTAGATTAAGCATGACCCTTTTCAAATTGAGATTTACTTAACTTAGAAAACTCAATCTAAAACCAAATATTTCCTTAATAGCAAATAAATGAAATTGGTTGACAAGGGATACTCTCTTATTGTTGGCTTTGTTACTACAATATAAGCTAGAAAAAATCACTTCTTTTTAGAATTGCTCCTTAAGCGTTCCTTGGGTGAACCTATTGGAGCAGTAGCTGGTTGCTTCTTACTTTTGTTGGATGTTGAACTGATAGAAGGGTTTCCAATAGGTTCATTTGTTCTGAGCTGAATTTGTATTGATTTCTTTTGACCTAGATCTTCTGGTACTACAGAACCTCCAAACAGTTGTGCCCTTTTGCGTTTGCTTGAGCCCCTAGGAGCTAGAGTTTTAGTTGATGTTGGCTAAGGAGCAGGTGGTGTAGGTTCTGCTGTTGGTTTGTCAGTAGTGATACTGGCAATAATTTCTCATAAATTGCTTCGGGCTTCATTTGTTATAGCCATTCTACTAATGGCTTCCTCAATAGCCACACCTACATCCTCCTCTCATTCGGTCTCAGATTCTTCTTCAAGTACCACCATCTCCTTGCCTTTGCTTACTGGCGTCACCTGTAATGTTTCTTTTTTTCTTTCTTCTTTTTCTTCTTCCTCTTCTGCCTCTTCATTTGTTTCTTATTTTACTCCTTATGATCTTCCTTCTTGTTCTTCTTCTACTTTTCTCTACTCATGTTGTTCTTCTTCATATTCTTCTTTAATTTCTGCTTCAGCTTCTACTTCTTCTCTTCTTTTTTGCTAGAGTAGCTTCCTCAGCAATGTTAAAATTGAACTGCTATAACAATGACTCAAGAAAGTTGGCATCTTTACTTTTTAGGTACAAAACAAGTTGATGCTTTTGTACTTCCAAATGCTGTAAGTAGACCTAGAATTTTTTATTCTCTCTGTTTGTACCCTAACATATTCCTTAACCATCATACTGAGCTCTTGTAGTATAATTCCAAGGCATGTAGGCTGTCCGATTTCAGCTACAGCATGATTCGCTGAGGTTACTGCAATCTTCTCCAGCAATTCTATCCACTATTCTCACTGTAATCGCTCCTTTATTCTTGACTCGCTCATCACTCTGTTCAAACCTCACCCCCTGAAGCTTCACTTATACCAGTGATCAATGAGGTAGATAACAGAACTGTTGATTTTTGCTTTCGGGTAGCACAATCTCTAATTTTTTTTCAATAATTTTTCCTACATTTATTGTTAATCTTTTGACAATGGCATATAGAAGTATAATTCGGTCTTGGGAAACTATGGTGGTGTTAGTGGTGGACATGAGCTTAGATTTTAAAAATTTAACCTAAACTTTGGCTATGGGTTTCAAGTCAATTCTATTAACTACTCTCCCTTTCTCATTTATCCGCTCACTACCCCGTACAATCACTATCTTAAAACCTCCCCTTATTTTTAATGGTTATGTTTTCAACAAACTTTTTCTATTCACATTCAATCGAAGCAGGTAAATCATAAAAAGAGTTAATAACGCGTAAGTTAAGAGGTACTTGTACATGCCTCACAAAGATGTTTCATTGTTCTTGCTGCAGTATATTGGCATAGAACTCTTTAACAACTGGAACAATTGGGTCATGTATGTGAGAACAGAATCACAACAATCCTTGTTGTGCTATAGCAATGTGTATATTTTCTCATCACTCATGTTGGCTGCTTCAAGAATATAAAACCATTTTCTTCCAGAAACTTGCGCGGCTCAATAAACTCTTCAAATTTATCTTCAGCTCTATAACTGTGAAAACGGGCAGGGTCTTTCAATCTTATGGCACGTGACTTGATTTTTATCATTGTCATAGCAATGTGCGAGAATTATTATCACTAGAAAAGGTTAAACAAATTGTGTAAAGTGTTAAGAATGGTATCGAGAGTTTTAAGCAAAAGGCAAGAATTACCATGAAAGTAAAATTATAAGCTAGAGAATCCCTAATTTATAATGTGAGAGGAGTAAAAAGAGGAAAGCAATCAAAGAGATAATCTCAGAATTAATTTAAAATTTAAAAACAAGTATTAATTGAAAAGGAAAAAGTAGGTGTCACGGTAATATAGGGATTGCAGACTTCCCTTATCGTGATTAATATCTTACTGACATCAGTATGCTAGCCCACCCAATGGTAAAAATTTAAGACTTCTTTGTGCTACAAAAATTTGAGAGGGCTATGGTTACAACAGTAAAAATTTTGGGGTTATGTTGTTGGTTTCGTTGTTACAACAATGAAGAATAACATGCCTATAGTTAAGAACCGCTTTTTGCTTCATCATGCTGAGTCGATGCTATAGCAATTCCTTATCTATATATTGCCCTTTTTTTTTTATAGCATATTCGTTGCAATTTAAAGAAATAAAAAAAAGAAATTAAATGTACAAATTCAACATAATAACACAATAAATCAAAAAATGGAAAACTAAAGTCATAATTAAACAACTTCCCTTATTGGGTTGCCTCCCAATGAGCACTTGATTTTAAGTCCTTTAGCCTGACCATGCTTGCTTGCTCATGTTGGACCACTCAGGAATAGGTCCTTCTTTAGGTGAGTCACCATAGCTCCCATGTAATGCTTCACTCTGTGCCCATTAACCTTGAATACTTGACCTATTGTTTTATTTAAAAGTTCAACAGCCCTATAGGGATACACTTTAACAAGCTTGAAAGGTCCTGACCATCTAGATTTCAATTTTCATGGAAAGAGCTTTAACCTTGAGTTATAAAGCAAAACTTGATTGCCTGGGATGAGTCCCCTTTTCTGGATTCTTTGGTCATGCCATTACTAGGTCTTCTCTTTATAAATTCTTGCATTTTCATAGGAGAAAAATATGAATTCCTTTGGCTCACAAAGTTGTAACTTTCTTTCCTCTACTGTAGCAATCATATCCGTATTCAATTGCTTGACTGCCCAATAGGCTTTGTGCTTTAGTTCTAATGGTAAATTACATGCTTTACTATAAACAATTCTATATAGGGACATGCCAAGTGGGGTTTTGTAGGCTGTTCTATAAGCCCATAAAGAATCATGCAATCGAAGGAACCAATCCTTCCTGTTAAGACTCACGACTTTCTCCAAATCTTTTTTATCTCCATGTTGGATACTTTTGCTTATCCACTTGTTTATAAATGATATGCTGTAGCAATTTTATGTTTGATCTCATATTTAGCCAATGTTAAAATAAACATTCTGTTGCAAAAATGTGTTCCTTCATTGCTAATAATGGCTCTTGGAGTGCTAAATCTTAAGAGGATGTTTTTTCTAAAGGAACTTCACTATTGCCTTGGCATTTGCTAGTTGATAATGTTATAGCTTCCACCTATTTGGAGACATAGTCTACTGCCACTAAGATGTACAGATTACTGGAAGAAGGTCGGAATGGTCCCAAAAAATCTACCCACCATACATAAAATAGTTCTACTTCTAAAATGTTGTTGAGGGGCAGCTCATGCTTTGAGAGATGTTCCCTACCCGTTGACACCAGTCACAATATTTAACAAACTCATAAGTATATTTAAAAATAGAAAGCCAATATTAACTTGATTGTAAAACTTTTGTTGCTGTTTTGTATCCATTAAAATGTCCACCATATGTTGCAGCACGACAGAATTGTAAAAAACTTAAAATCTCTTCATCTTGTACACATCTTTGAATTATTACATGGTCTGAACACAAGTTGTACAAGTAAGTCTCATCCCACTGATAACTTTTGACATCATGAAGAAAATCTTCCTCTACTGGTAGGTCAAATCAAATGGCAACAGTCCACTAACAAAATAATTGGCATGATCTGTATACCATGGGAACCCTGACTGCTGCAGTATCGATACATGTTGTATCATTAACAACTGCTCATCAGGAAATATTTCTGTGATGTCCTGAGTAGGCAGAGTGCTTACATTTGCTTATAATCGAGATAAATGGTTTGCCACTTGATTCTCTGTCCCTTTTATATCCTTAATCTCCAAGTCAAGCTCTTGTAACAAAAGAATCCACCTTATCAAACTTGGTTTGGCATCCTTCATAGAAATCAAATATTTGAAAGCTGAGTGATCTGTGTAAACAATCACCTTTGTGCCACCACATATGCCCTGAATTTGTTAAATACAAAAACAATTGTTAGCAATTCTATCTCAGTGGTGATATAGTAGAGTTTTGCATTAGATAAAGTCTTGCTAGAGTAATAAATGGAGTGAAAAATCTTGACTTTCCTCTATCTTAACACTGCTCCAACATAATGGTCACTAGCATCACACATTAACTTCAAAGGCATACTTCAATCTGGTGCAACCATAACTGCTGCTGTGATAAGGGCTTTTTTCAATTCAACAAAGGCCTTTAAATAATTCTCATTCAAAATTGAAGGGTCTGTCATGCTCAGCAGTATGCATAAGGGTTTGGCTATTTATGAAAATTATTAATGATCTTCTATAGAACCCAGTATGTCATAAAAAACTCCTTATGCCTTTGACTGAGGTGGGTGGTAAGAGTTTATAAATTACCTCTATTTTTACCTTATCCACCTCAATGCCCTTTCTAGAAACTCTATGGTCTCAAACTATTCCCTTTAGTACCATGAAGTGGTATTTCTCTTAATTTAACACCAAATTTGTCCCTCCATATCTTTTGAGCAAATTTTTTAAATTATGCATGCAAACATCATATATTCTCCAAAGACCGAAAAATCATCTGTAAATACCTCCAAAGTTTGTTCAACCATATCTGAGAAAATTGCCATTATACATCTCTGAAATGTTACTGGAGCATTATACAAGCCAAATGACATTCTTCTAAAGGCAAAGGTTCTATAAGGACAGGTGAATGTTGTCTTCTCCTAATCTTCTGGTGCTATAGTAATTTGATTATAGCCTGTGTATCCGTCCAAGAAGCAATAATACTCCTTTACAACAAGTATATCCAATATTTGATCTATAAAGGATAATGGAAAATTATTCTTCCTTGTTGCCTTGTTTAACTTTCTATAATCTATATGAACTCTCCAACCCATGACTGTTCTTTTGGGAATAAGCTCGTTCCTATCATTTCCTATAACAGTCATTCTTCCCTTCTTTAGAACACATTATATTAGGCTTTACCCATCAACTATCGAATATTGGGTAGATTATTTCAATGTCTAGCCATTTGATGATCTCCTTCTACATAACTTCTTTTATAATGGGATTCAACCTTTGCTATTACTCTACCAAATTGTTGTAGCAATCGTTTAACAGAATCTTGTGCATGTATATAGAAGGTCTTATTTCTTTAATATCTGTCATGGCCCATCCAATGGCTCTCTTATGTCTCCCTAATACTTCTACCAAACTCTTCTCCTTATCTACATTCAAACAAGATGAAATAATTACAGGAAGTGTATCATTGTCACCAAGGTAAGTATATTTCAAATGTAAAGGTAAAAGTTTCAATTCTAACAAATGTGGTAACTCAATACAGAGGACAAAAGGTTTTACTTCTCTATTTAAGAGATCAAGAGGTTCAAAGTGTTTGTTTGATCTTGAAAGTTATCTCTCTCCTAACTATGTTATGTCAGCCAAATAACACTCTTCATCTTAAGTTTTTCAACTGTTGTAATTTTAAATTCTGTTTTGCTACAGCAATTGTGCACTTTTTCTACTACAGCGAGGTCTACAGCACTTATAAAGTTACAATCTTCAATCTCATCGGGGCTTTTCATTGCTTCTGGCACATTAAATATAACTTACTAGTCATCACTCGTATAGTTAATTCTCTTTTTTACACATCAATTAAAGTCTTTCCCGTGGCTAAGAAATGTCTTTCTAGAATGATTGGCACCTCTTTTTTGGCTTCAAAATTCCAGACTATAAAATCGATTGGGAAAATAAATTTGTTTACTTTTACCAATGCATCTTCAATCTTCCCCACTAGATAGGCATGGGATCTATCAATGAGTATCAATGTTACATTTGTTGGCTCACTTTTCTAACTCCTAACTGCTTGAAAACTGATAAAGGCATGAGATTGATGCTAGCTCCTAAATCACAAAGTGCTTTACTAGTGTATTTAGTTCTAATGCAACAGGGAATTGTGAAACTTCTTGGATCTTTCAACTGCTGAGGAATTTTGTTTTAGATCACATGGCTACACTTTTATGTTAAGAAAACTGTTTTAAATTCTCTAAGTTTTCTTCTTCTTGCCAAAACGTCTTTAAAAAATTTCACGTAATTTGGCATTTGCTCCAAAGCTTCCACAAAATGAATGTTAATGTGTAGCTGTTTCAGCACTTTGAGAAATTTACTGAATTGCTTATCTTGTTTTTGCTTTTAAAATCTTTATAAAAAAAGTGGTGGATGTCTAAATTTCTATATTGTAACAAGTTGTGCAAACTGCCTCTCTTGTACCACGGTCTGGTTTGATGTAGATGGTACTGCAACATCTTCTCTCACATATTTTGGTTTATCATTTCCTATAGGTGTTGTAGCTTTGCTGTTTTCACTAGTGTGCTGTATTGTGGAAGGTTGTGAATTTTCTCCAATTTAAGTTTCTTCTCTAGTTAAAATGGGGTCAACTCTTCTTTTTAGTACACAAACTGATATATGAACATCCTTCCTAATCTCAAATTAATCACCTTACACTGCTCTTTTTCTTCTCTTTTAGGGTTCTCTATGTTGTTGGGTAAACTCCCATAAGGTCTATTGATTAATGCTGAAGCAAGTTGTCCAACCTGATTCTCTAAGTTTCTTAAAGACACGGCTTGACTTTGGAAAATTGCTTCATTCTTCACAATGTATTCCTTAATCAGTGCCTTAAGTGAGCTGAACTGGTCATTACTACAATTTCTTTCCCCCTAATTTTACTAATGAAATCCAGGTGGTTGAGCAGGTCTGTTCCGTCCATTAGTTGCTAAAATAAGTTGATTTTGATTGCTCTATGAAAATTTTAGATGTTGCCTCCATCCTGCATTGTATGTGTTTGAGTAAAGATTGTTATGTCTCTATCTATTAAAGTTTCCTACGTAACTGACTGAAGTTGGATTCCCAAGGTAATTATCAAACAAATGCTTTTCGCCACAATAAACACATGATACTTTTGTAACTTGATTAATTATTGCTAAAATAGTAGTTAGAGCTTTCACCATGTTGGTCAATTAGGTTACTTAGGCTGATAAAGCTGTTAGAGCATTTAATTATAAACTTTAGCTATACCTTTTACTGTAACTTGCTAAGTTGATGGCCATTGATAGTTGTTGTTAGCTATCCTCTCCAAGATTTCATACACTTCATTATAAGACTAGGATAGCAAGGCTCCATTTGCTGAATCATCTACCATCAATCTTGTACTTGGGTTAAAATCATTGTAAAAAGTTTTCAATTATATACAGCAAGGAATACCGTGATGAGGACATCTCCTCAGAACTCCTTGAACCTTTCCCATACATCGTACAAGCTCTCATATTCCAATTGATGGAAAGATGTGATCTCATTCCTCAATTTTGCATTCTTAATGGGTAGGAAATACTTCATCAAAAATTTATCAACCAAGTTATTCCAAGTAGTGATAGAGTCTGGGGGTAAAGAATTCAGCAACGCACATGCTCAATCCCTTAAAGAAAATAGAAAAAGTTTGAGCCTCAATGCTTCCTGTAATGCTCGAGCAATCTTGAATGCATCACTTACTTCCAAAAATAACTTTAAGTAAAGGTGAGGGTCTTTTGATGGTAATCCATTGAACTACCCTACTGTTTGCAACATCTGAAACATAACTGGTTTGAGCTCAAAATTGTCAGCTTGGACTTCAAGTCTAACTATTCCTGGATGTATGGCTTGAGGACTCAACAATGCATTATCTCATATGGCTCTATCTCTATGATTTGCCATGTGGATAATACTATTGTTCCCTAGTTTTCCATACACATGCTACCCATTATGACTTTCTTGTGCATTCACTAGCTGTATTTCTCCTTAAGGATTTAAATTTATGATATTTTGCAAGTCATCCATTACTACAATAACTTTTAAATTTCTTTATTCTTTTCTCAATCTCCTTGTAGTTTTTTTAATTTCCAGTTTCAATTTCTGGATCAAATTGGAATTCAACCAGTTTATTTCTACGTATGCAAAGATTACTAGATCATTGTTGCCAACAAAATAAAATAAAATTAACACCATTAAGATTAAATTAACAAATCGCAACGAAAAATCAATCCCCAACAACAGTGCCAAAAACTTGTTGATTGTTAACTCTACTGCTATGAATGTCAGTTTACAAGTAATATAATGATGAATATTCAGATCGTCTCCACAGGGATTAATGTTACTAGACTTACTACAACAACCTTAATAATGCAATTTTATTCTAATTTAAACAAAGGAGTTTATAAACTTAATGAATTAAATAATTCAAATGACAATAAAGAAAATGCAATAAAGAAAATTATCATGTCAAACACAAGGATAAAATCAATGGAAATAAAGTAGTTGAATAAATAAACTCTCTTAATGGCATTCACTTTTTTTCCATTATAGCACTGTTGATACAACATCCACTATAGCACTGGACAAAATCACTCATACATCCTCAACTGTCACCTATTCGATATCTTATATCTAATGTAATCTAAAAATGACCAATTGTTATACCAACATTAAATATAGCATTAACTGTGCTAGACTACATTTACTGTACAAGGTAAATCTCTATGTCTAGGTCTTCGCTTATTTTAGATCAAGCATGACCCTTTTCAAATTGAGATTTACTCAACTTAGAAAACTCAATCTAAAACAAAGTATTGCCTTAATCGGTTCTACTAAGTCAGACCTTTTTTAGGTTCTTTTTTAGCTAGTATCTACTAAATGGTTGGTTAGCCAAAATAGGAAATAATAATAAATGGAATTAAGACAAAATGTTGTAGTAAACACAGAGCAACACACTGATATCAATCAAACATCCATTAAGATCATTAACCACTCAACTACAATTAAATTTAGTTCATGATCTGCAATAATATAGTAAACAAAATAAGTTCAGTCATCCAATACAATCCCACAAATAAATACAAAATAAGAAAAAAATAGAAAATGGGGAAAGTCCGCTTGGGCTTATGAATTCTCCTTCTTTCTTGCGATAAATCTCATATTACAACCTTCCAACTTCTTCTTATTTTCTGTTTTCCTCTTGTTTTTCTCTGTAATTTTCCTTGAGTGATGGTTCTCCTATTTTCTTTGTGCGCGCGATCCCTTTTATAACATGAAACTAGGGCAACCGAAAGTGTGGCGAGCACCCTCAATTTTTGGAAACTCTAGATTGCAATCTTTTAATTATTTCACGCAAGATCTTCTCTGTCAATGCTCCAGGATTGCTACAGTATCAACACTGCTCCATATTTGTTTCAATTTTTCTACAACCTAATTCTTTCATTGTTTTTGGTATTCTTTGCAGCAACATTTCAACCCTAAACTTTGAGCTTCCAGTCACCTACAATTAAATGCATAATTTAATTACCAATTAATCTCAAACAACTTGACGAAGCGAAATTTGTAAAGAAGATAAAGATAGAGAAACAAATCTCTAAATAAAAAGTTTATAGAATAATTAGTTTGAAAAGTCCCTGAAAAAATGACAAGATCTTTATATTTATAATAGAGAAAACTCACTTCCCTAAGTTAAATAAAAAAAAAAGAGAAATTAAATTACAATTATAATGGCAATAAAAGACACTTTTCCTAAGTTAACGTAAAATGAGAAACTAAATCACAATTATACTAGAAATAAAATATATTTTCCTAAATTAACTAAATTTCATACCTAAATTGACTCCAATTAAAATAGAAAGTCTTAAAAGAATAAAATACCATAATTGACTCTAATAAAAAGTCCTAAAATAATAAAATTCTATAATCTTAAAATCCTAAATAACTCCTTACGTCACAAGTCAAATCAATAGAGAATTAAACTACAATGAATGCGCATGCAAAATGCAACAAAAACACCTTATTTACTCTCTAAATAATATTATTTTAACCCTAAAAGTTATATGATAACTCTCATTTCATAAAGTTATCACATATACGTTTGGGACATGCTAGGGTTTGGCAAAACCCAGGTTCGGGTATGAGTATCGCAATGCCCAGACCCAACTCGGATGTATTTTTGGACACCCAAGCCCAGCACTAGGCTAGGTTTTAATCCGACTACCTAGGTTTTGTATTTTTTAATATTATATATCTTACTTTTTTTATAATTTTATAAATTTTAAATTTATTTTAATGAAATTTGATATGAAAATATAAACTTTAAGTATTTAAAACTTTACATATGTATAATATATGAGTCAAATAAATATTAATATTTAAAATAATATAGATTTTATAATATTTTTTTAATAAAATCCAAGTTCCAAACCAGGTCTTGGGTTTATCAAGTGATGCCTAGGACATACAGTCTAGGTTCGAACCAGGTGGGTATTTTTGCCACCCTAGGACATGCTAATGAAAAAACTTTGCAGACTTTGGTGAAGCAAGGCTTATTGAAAGGCGCAGATTCTTACAAATTAAAATTTGGTGAACATTGTATTCTAGGCAAGCAAACAATGGTAAAATTTGGTTTAGCAATTCACAATACAAAAGGGATTCTGGATTATACTCACAGTGATGTATAAAGACTTACTAAAGTAGCTCCTTTAAGAGGTATGCACTATTTTGTTACTTTTGTTGATGATTATTCAAAAAAAGTGTGAGTGTATTTGATAAGAACAAGAATGAAGTTTTAGACACATTTCTAAAATGCAAGAAAATGGTCAAGACTCAGACTAATCGAAAGGTCAAAAGACTTCATTCAGACAATGGTGGTGAGTATGAGAATGATTCATTTCTACAAGTATGTTGAGATGAGGGCATTGCATGACACTTCACTATATGGGATACACCATAACAGAATGAGGGGGCAAAATATATGAACCAAACTATACTAAAGAAAATTCAGTGTATGTTGTCCAATGCAGGATTGGAGTTTTAGGCTGAGACAATTATATATGCGTGCCATCTGATCAATCATTTACCATTAGTTGTAATTGAGGGAAGAACACCCATAGACTGGTAAACCTGCTGCTGATTATGATTCCTTATATGTTTTTTATTCTACTCTTATTATCATGTAAAGGAATCTAAATTAGACCCAAAAGCAAAGAAAATATTATTCATGGGTATAATTGGTAAAGTAAAAGGATATCGTCTCTATTGTTTTATTATAAAGAAGATTTTTTTCAATAGATATGTTTTCAATAGGTACGTGACTTTTGATAAATCAGCCATGTTGAAATAAAAAGATTCACAAAAGGATAATAAAACCAATGGTGCTTCGCAGCAGGTTGAGTTTGAAAAGGTTAAAGATGTTCTAGCTGGTGTTGAAATGATGGATAGTGATTCTCCACCGACCTAGGATGAAAAAAACGTTCTTACCCAAGAACCTTCACAACAACAAGATTCAATTACATATAAAATGCCCTACTCACTTTGTTTATACGGTGGCATATACACTTTCAATTGTAGATGATGATGTTCTTTCCATTTATGGAAAAGCAGTAAGTAGCCCTAAAAGTGTACAGTAGAGGTTGTTGTTGTTTGGATTCAACCTCCTAAAATATGAGTGTCAATGCACAAGTGTACACAACAAGTAATAAAGTGATAAGTATTTGAGTATCGTCTCCACAGAGATTAATGCTATCAGAGTTGGTAAATACTCTACTACAAAAATGAGTCCCTTCATCGCTAATAATGGCATTAGGAATCCGAAACCTTGAGAAAATATTCCTCTGAATGAATTTCACCACTACCTTAACAGCATTTGTAGGTAAGGCTGCAGCCTCCACCCATTTGGACACATAATCCACAACCACCAAAATATATAGGTTGCCAAAAGAAGGTGGGAATGGTCCTATGAAATCTATCCCTCATACATCAAACAGCTTCATTTCTACAATGTTGGTGAGTGTCATCTCATGTTTTTTAGAGATGTTTCCCATTCTTTTACATCTGTTATAATATTTAACAAATTTATAAGCATCTTTAAAAATAAAAGGCCAGTAATAACCTACTTGTGACACTTTTGCTAGTGTTTTGTGGCCTCTAAAATGTCCTTCGTATGCAGCATCATGACATGCTTGTAATATGTTTAGAATTTCTTCATCAGACACACATCTTCGAATGATCTGATCTAAACACGCCTTGTATAAGTAAGAGTCATCCCACTGATGACTTTTGACATTATGAAGACACTTCTTCTTCTGCTGGTAGGTTAAGTCATATGGTAACAATCCATTTACTAAATAATTAACAAAATCTTCATACCATGGTAACAGTCATCCCACTGATGACTTTTGACATTATGAAGACACTTCTTCTTCTGCTGGTAGGTTAAGTCATATGGTAACAGTCTATTTACTAAATAATTAACAAAATCTTCATACCATGGGAATCCTGGCTGCTGCAACATTTGTGCATGCTGAAGCATCAATAGTTGCTCATTAAGAAAGGTTTCTATAATGGCTTGCCTAGACAAAGTGCTTGCATCTGCCTCCAATCTCAATAGATGATTTGCCACTTGATTTTCAGTTTCTTTTTTATCCTTAATTTCTAAGTCAAACTCCTGTAGTAAAAAAATCTATCTAATTAGTCTCAGTTTAGCATCTTTATTTGAAATCAAGTATTTTATTACCGAGTGGTCTGTATAAACATTCACTTTGGTGTCAACTAAATATGCCCTAAATTTATCAAAAGCAAACATAATAGTTAACAGCTCTTTTTCAGTAGTTGTGTAGTTGAGCTAAGCATCTGCTAATGTCTTGCTGAGATAATAATTTGAGTGAAAGATCTTTTTCTTCCTTTGTCCTAATACTACTCCAATAGAGTGGTCACCGGCATCACACATTAACTCAAAAATAATGTTCCAATCTGGTGCTACAATAACAGGTGCTGTTACAAAGGCTCTTTTTAGTTCCTCAAAGGCTTTTAAACACTTGTCATCAAATTTAAATGGTCTATCATACTCTAGTAACATGCATAAAAACTTGGCTATTTTTGAGAAATCCTTAATGAATCTCCTATAGAATCCAGCATAACCCAAAAAACTCCTTATGTCCTTAACTAAGGTGGGTGGTAGAAATTTATCAATGACCTATATTTTTGCCTTACCCACTTCAATACCCTTCCTCGAGACTCTATGGCCTGAAATTATCTCTTCTTGCACCATAAAGTGGCACTTTTCCTAATTGAGAACTAGATTTATCTCCTCATATCCTTTAAGCACATTCTCTAAATTTTGTAAGTAATCCTCATATGATTCACCAAAGACTGAAAAATCATCCATGAATATTTCTAGTGTTTGCCCCACCATACCTGAAAAAATTACAATCATACACCTCTAAAATGTTGCTAGAGCATTGCACAAACCACATGGCACTTTTCTAAACGCAAAGGTACCATAAAGACATGTGAATGTTGTCTTCTCCTGGTCTTCTAGTGTTATAGCAATCTGGTTGTACCTTGAATACCCATCAAAGAAGCAATAATACTCTTTTCCAGCATCTGGTCTATAAAGGGTATAGGAAAATGATCCTTTCTTGTAGCCTTATTTACCTTCTGTAATCTATGCAAACTCTCCAACCTTTCACTGTCCTTGTGGGTATAAGTTCATTCTTCTCATTTACTACAATAGTCACTCTTCTCTTCTTGGTTACACATTGTACTAGGCTCACCCATGAACCATCTTATATGAGGTATATGATTCCAACACCTAACCATTTGATAATCTCTTTCTTCACAACTTCCTTCATAATTGAATTTAACCTTTTTTGTTGCTCCACTGAATTGTTATAACTCTCCTCCAATAGAATCTTGTGCATATAAATAAATGGGTTGATTCCTTTAATATTTGCTATAGTCCAACTAATTACTTTCTTATGTTTCTCTAATACATTCACTAAGCTTTTCTCCTAACCTGCATCCAAAGAAGATGAAATAATTACTAGTAACATGTCATTATCACCAAGGTATGCATATTTTAAATCTAAATGTAAGAGTTTTAATTTTAAAACTGGTGGGGACTCTACAGAAGGTACATAAGGTTTTACTTCCCTGTTTAATAGATCCAAAGATTCAAAATATCTATCTGCTCTGAATGGTTGTTTCGCTCCTAGCCATGTTATATCAACTATCTCAACTCTTCATCTTCAAATACCACAGCATCATATTACATGTTACTGCAACAACTGTCTACCTGTTTAGCTACAACTAGATCTACAATAATGATGAAATTACAATCCTCAATCTCATCGAGACCCTTCATAGCATCCAGTACATTTAATGTAACTTATTGGTCATTAACTCTTGTTGCACATCAATGAGAGTCTTTCTCGTGACCAAGAAGGGTCTTCTTAAGATGATTGATACCTCTTTATCTGCCACAAAGTCCAGCACAATGAAATCTACTGGAAAAATAAATTTGTCTACCTTCAACAATACATCTTCAATTTTTCCCTCTAGATAGGCATGAGATCTGTCTGTAAGTTGTAGAGTCACTGTTGTTGGTCTGTATTCATCTACTCCTAATTACTTAAAAACTAAAATAGGCATAAGACTGATGCTAGCTCCCAAATCACAGAGTGTCTTTCCACTATACTTGGTTCCTATAGAACAAAGAATTGTAAAGCCTCTAGGCTCTTTCAGCTTTTAAGGTATTTTTCTCTTAAGTATATTATTGTACTCCTGTGTTAGAGCAATAGTTTCGAATTCTTTTAACCTCATTTTTTTTGTTAAAATGTCTTTTAAGAATTTCACATAATTAGGAATTTATTCCATAACTTCCACAAATAGAATATTGATATAAAGCTGCTTCAACACCTTTAAAAATTTACTGAATTATTTATCTTGCTTCTACTTCTAAAATCTTTATGGGAATGGTGGTGGATGCCTAAACTGTTGTGCTGCAGTTGGCTGCACAGGTTGTTTTTCAACTACTCTAACTTTTTCTACTACAGTTGATGATTTTGCAGTATCTCTTCTAATAGGTAGTAACTTATCTATTTCTGCAGGTACTGCAGCTTTACTGTTTTCACCAGTTTGTTGATTAGTGGAAGGAATAGGCTATTCTTTATTCTAAACTTCTTCTTGAGTTTGAAGAGACTCACTTTTTTTCTTTAGCATGCCTATTGGAATATGCACATCCTTTCCAGATCTTAGATTGATCACTTTGCATTCCCTTTTTTTTTCTCTTCTTGGATCCTCTGTATTGCAGGGTAAGCTTCCTTGAGGTTTGTTATTGAGTGCTGTGGCAAGTTGTCCAACTTAATTCTCCAAATTTCTTAATGACACTGCTTGGCTTTGGACAACTGCCTCATTCTTCACAATATACTCCTTAACTAAGGCTTCAAGAGAACTGATCTGGTCATTACTGGTGTTTCTTTGACCTTGATTTTGCTGATGAAATCCAGGTGGTTGTATTGGCCTGCTTTGTCCACTGGCTGCTGTTGCATGTTGATTTTGATTGCCCTATGAGAAATTTGGGTGTGACCTCTATCATGGGTTATAGGTGTTTGAAAATAGATTATTGTGGCTCTGTTTATTAAAGTTACCTACATAATTTACCGAAGCTGGATTCCCGAGATAATTATCAAATAAATACCCTTCTCCATAATAGACACATGACACTTCTGCAACTTGGTTAACTATTGTTAGAACAATGGTTAAAGCCTTCACCATGTTTGTTAATGAAGTTACTTGTACTGATAAAGCTGTCATGGCATCCACATTATGTACTCCAGCTGCACCTCTTGTAGTAACTTGCCTAGTTGATGGCCACTAATAATTATTGTTAGTTATTCTCTCTAAAATTTCATAAGCTTTATTGTAGGATTTGGATAACAAACCTCCATTTGTTGAAGCATCCACCATCAGTCTTATACTTAGGTTAAGACCATTGTAAAGGGTTTTCATTTGTTTACAGCAAGGGATACTATGATGTTGACATCTCCTTAGCAACTCTTTAAATATTTCCCATGCATCACACAAACTCTCGTCTTCCAATTGATGAAAAGATGTGATCTCATTTCTCAACTTTGTATTATTAGTAAGCAAGAAATATTTCATCAAAAACTTGTTAACTAAATCATTCCATGTTGTGATGGAGTCTGATGGTAAGGAATTCAACCATGTTCGTGCTCTATCCCTCAAAGAGAATGGGAAAAGTCTGAGTCTCAATGTTTCCTATAATGCTCCAGCAATCTTAAAAGCATCACTCACCTCCAAAAATAACTTTAGATGAAGGTGAGGATCTTCGGATGACAGTCCATTGAACTGACCCATAGTTTGTAATATCTGAAACATCATTGGCTTTAACTCAAAATTATCCATCTGAACTTCAGATCTAACTATGCCTGGATGATAGCTTGAAGAGTCAACACAGCATAGCCTCAAATGGCTCTATCCCTATCATCTGCCATATGAATGATATTGTTTCCTGGTTGTCCAAAAACATGCTGTCTATTCTGACCTCCTTGTCCATTCAATGGTTGCAATTCTCCACGGTTGTTCAAATCTCCCATGTTTTGTAAATTATCCATTATTGCAGTAGTTTTTAAATTTTTTTGCTCCTTTCTTAATCTCCTAACAATCCTCTCAATTTCTGAATCAAAGTGGAACTTAATTTGTTTATCTTTGCGCATGCAATGGTTGCTAGAATACCCTGTCAACAATAGAAAAATAATTAAGCAAATTATTAAATAAACGCAACAAAAATTGATTTCACAAATCACAAAAAATAATCAATCCCCGACAATGGCGCCAAAAACTTGCTATTGTTGGATTCAACCTCCTAAAATATGAGTGTTAGTGCTCAAGTGTACACAACAAGTAATAAAGTGATAAGTATTCGAGTATCGTCTCCACAGGGATTGATGCTATCAGAGTTGCTACAGCAATTCTTATGGTGCAAATGCAATTAAATCAAATTAAATTCTTTAATCAACTAAATTAAACTAAGTAATTTAAATGACAGAAAAATAAAATGCAATAAACTAAATTAACTCGTCTCACACAAGATTTTAATTACTAAGAATGATATAGTTGAGTGAATCAACTCACTTAATGGCATTAACTGTTTTTCTGTTATAGTACTATTGCTATAACAATTACTACATCACTAGGCAGAATGCTAATGCATTCTTAGCTGTTGCTTGTTGGAATTCTTATATCTATATGCAACCTAACAATGACCAGTTGTTTTGCCACATAAGATACAGCATTATGCGATCAAAGTTCCTAATACTCTATAAGGTGAATTTTTATGTCTAGTTCATCACTAATTTTAAATTAGACACGACCCTATTCAAAATGAGTTAACCCAACTTGGGAAACCTAATTTAAAATCGAGTATTGTTCTTTTATGATCCACTAAAACAAGCCCTTTTATGGCTCTTTCTTAATTAGTATCACTAAATGGGTGGTCAGCAAAAATAATGAATTAAATTAAGCACTATCAAAATAAAATGCTATAGCAATCATACAGCAATGCAAAAATTCAATCAATAACCATCAAGCTTGTTTATTACTCAACCTTCAATAAAAATTAGTTCATGATTTGTAACAAAACAAAAATAAAAATAGTTTTGGCCATCAAATACGTCATCATGAATCAAAGAAAACAAAAAAAAATAGAGATAGAGGTGAATGATCCTTCTAAGTGCTTGGTTTCTTTCTTCCCACGCCTACAATCTCTTTATTCAGCCTCCAATTTTCTTGTTCTTTGCTATTTTCTTTTTCTTTTCTTATTATTTCTTGTATATGACAGCTCTCCTCTGTTTCTTAGGGTGTGTGCTTCTTTTATAATTTAAAACTAAGGCAACTGGGCGCCTAGGGCACATATCTTCTAAATTTAGAAACCACAAATCGCATATTTTTTATGAGATTCATGGGAAATTTTCTCTTTTGTTGCTTCAGGATTGCTACAGTAATAGTTGCTACAGCATCTGTACTGATTCAAACTCACTTTCACTTTTCTACAGCTAAGTTCTTTCTTTATTCTTGCAAGCCCATTGCACAACATTCCTTACCTAAAAATTGCCGTTCCAATTGCCTACAATCAAACATATAATCTAAGCACACAATTTATTCTAAAACAACTTAATTTATTGAGAATAAGCTAAAAATAAATAAATATGGAAAATATAACTAAAATGCAATTAAAACATGACATTTACTTTCTAAGTAATCTTGATTTAAGTCCAAAAAGTATTATAGATAACCTTCATTTTATAAAGTTATCAAAGACAATTGGGTATAATTGGGTATATGCAAAGAATAAAGGAGTTCCTCGTAAGAATGAAATTCGATGCAAGGATAGATTGGTATGGAAAGGTTACGCTCAGAATGAAGGAATTGACTACAATGAGATATCTTCTCCAATTGCGAAACATTCGTCTATTTGAATTTCACTAGCCATGGTTGTGCAAATTTATCTTGAACTAGTTTGATTTGATGTGAAAACCGTATTGTTACACGGTGATTTGGAAAAGGAAATCTACATGACTCAACCAGATGAATTCAAAGTTGCTGGAAAAGAAAATTGGGTTTGCAAGTTAACAAAGTTGCTCTATAGATTTGAACAATCTCTGAGGCAATGGTATAAGTGATTTTATCGGTTTATGAAAAGGTAAAGATAAACAAGAAATAAATTTAATCATTGTATTTATTTTTGCAAGCTACAAAAGGGATCCTTCATATATTTTTTCTATTATCATATTATCTAAGAGCAATGATGAGATTAAGAAGTTCAAGACTCAACTCAATCAAGAGTTTGAGATGAAAGATCTAGGTGAAGTTAAGAAGATTCTTGGAATAGAGATATGCAGAGATAGAGCTTGTGGCAAAGTTAGTTTGTCTAAGAAGCCATATTTAAAGAAGGTACTACAACCTTTTGGTATGACGAAGTAGACAAAACTTGTGAGTATCCAGTTGGCTTCTCATTTCAAGCTTTCTATACAACTATCTCCTTCGACAGATGCAGAACAAGAATATATGTTGCAAGTTCCATATTCAAATACAGTTGGTAGCTTAATGTATGCAATGGTGTGTACAAGGCCTGATATTTCATAAGCAATTAGTATAGTGAGCAAGTGTATGTATAATCCTAGTAAAGGACATTGATAAGCTGTGAAATAGATTCTACAATACATTCAAAAGATCGTTAATGTTAGTTTACTATTTGAGCGAGATAATACACTTGGTCAAAGTGTGATTGGATACATTGATTTTGATTATGTTTGTGATTTGGACAAACGACGGTCCACCATCGGATATGTATTTATTTTTACTGGAGGGCTAATCAGTTGGAAGTCTACACCACAGTTTATAGTTGCACTATCAACCACAGAGACTGAGTACATGCCAATTACAAAGGCTATTAAAGGGGCTATTTGGTTACAAGGCTTGCTTGAAAACTTGGGATTGGTCTAAGAACATGCTAACGTCTATTGTAATAGTCAAAGTGCCATTCACTAAGCAAAGAACCAAGTTTATCATGTACATACGAAGCATATCAAAGTACGATTCACTTTGTGAGTGAAATTATTGATTACGGACTAATTCTTCTTTAGAAAATTAAGACTGCAAAGAATTCTGCAAATATGTTGACCAAGGTAGTTACAACGATCAAGTATGAGCATTGTCTAAACTTGATCAATATCCTGCAAGCTTGAAATTGTGAAGAAAGCAAAGATTGGAGGATGATTTGATATATAGGGAGTTCTATAGTCGGCTTAGATTTACAAAAATTTTCACCGAGATGGAGAATTATTGTAAAGTCAAATTCGGTGGCGACATGGATTGTTTTTCAATCATGGATGGCTTGAAATTCAAATTCAATGGCCCAAATATTTTGACAAGCTGAGTCATGCATGCATGCATGAAGATTTTGAAGCCAATTTTAAAGACTCTGGCTGCCAATTCATTGAAGACTTTTAAGTGCATTAAATAGTGAAGCTCCACTATAAATAGAGAAGAAAATCTCATTTGTTATGCATCTAAAGATTGTGAGATCTAAGAGTATTGCAAGTGAGCTCTTCAAAAGTGTAGAGAGAGCATTTCCTTGAGTGTTGAGAGGATCCATTTGTGTGTATTGGGTATTAACTTTTGAGAGTAATTCCTAAATTTTGTAAATTTCTATTTGTTAGTAAAATTATCTTCCGGTTGTCCATGAACATAGACTTTAAGCCGAACCACGTAAATTATTACGACCTATTTTCTTTGTATCACCAAATTTATATTTTTCCAGAAGTTGTAGTCACCATAATATTAGTAATTGTTCAACCCGTGCTTCTGCAACAAAAACATCCAAACACCGAAGTCACAAGGCGCTGTGATGAGGAGTTTTCACAATCTAATCACTTTAAATCCTGACCACATTGTTGAGCGAAAGTTTGGTATCAAGAGTTGGAGTTGTCTCTAAAGATTTTAGAATAAAATGTCATTTTTACTATGACTCTTGAAATTCCTCCTAGACAGCCACTTAAAAGACTCAACGACACTACTTTCCTTGATAATCCTGAAGACGTTAACACAATCTGCCCTAAAGGCGAGATGCGTCAAGACCAAGACAATCAAAATGAGCCTATTCCTCAACCTGAGGATACTTGTCACTAGCATGAATAGTTTGAGTGTCACCTTACTAATAAATGTCAAGGTCAAGAAGCTCTCTCTAGGATCATTTGAATTCTTTCTTTTCAACGAAGAAGAGTAAGAAGCTCTCTTTCGGATCGTCATTGGTGCTAGTTTGCATCAAGTTTCTTGTTATGCTCTTTTTCATGCTCTTTTTGCATTGGATATGTTTCTTTAAATCAACTTTTGGGTTAGTGTGTTTTGATGATTGCTTTCCAAATAGCTTTATTTACTTAGTCACCTGAGTTTGAATTAAAAAAAAAAAAAAAATAGGGACTGATTTAGACAATTGAACTTTACGCTCCCTCACTTTTTTTTTTTTTTGTTCGCGCGGGGGGGGGCCCGCGGTGATGCGTGTGTGTGTGGAGAGGGTGGGGAAACGTAAAGGCTAGGATGTGAGCTTTGAGCAAACTTGGATAGGGTTTTATCAATTAGTAATTCATCAATTTCTTCGGATTAGATTAGCTACAGTTTGCCATAAATTTAGCAAAAAGAAATGCGCCCCACTGTTAAACAGCACTTGAACTGCTCTAGACCAAGTTCTTACTTTTTTAAAAAAATATTTTTTTTTTTTATCTGTGTGGAAAGTGGGGTTTAGTGATGCGGTGAGTATAATTAATCTCAATTAAATAAATAAAAAACTTGAGAAATTATGATAGCGGCAATGGAAGAAAAAATTATGTTATTAGACAAAAATTTTTATTTATATTATTTTTTAGAAAGCAAATAGATGAGCAAATTCTAAATCTATCTTTTCACTTTTTTACCTCTCACAATTTTAATTCGGATGTTAATTAAATAAAACTGCTTCCAAACTAGACTACCTTATTGAATGTACGAATCTCAGTAAGTGCCCACCTTACTTCATTACGATAACGTTCATCTGCATTTTCATGATGGGGTCTAAAACAATGTCGTAATTGATACCATCGCATATGAATATTTCTTTAAAGGCTAGTCTTTTCAAAAGAAAAGAAACATTAAATATTATCTATGCATAGGACGAAGTTGTCTACAGAAGAAATGAATCTCTTCACGTTGAAGAAATTAAATTATTATTGAAAGTGGAACAACACTACCAATTAATTAAGCGGCAACATTCGACCCTTTCTCATAAATAAATATTTTAAACTGCTTTAAAAAAAAAGACTAAAGGTTATAATATCTATGTTAATTATTTTTCTTATTTAGATATTCATTCTTTTCCTCTTCACCATGCTTTTAAAATGAAACTCGTCGCACGTTATGAAGAAGAAAACAAATGTGTTAGTAATATAAAATAATTAAAAGAAAGAAATTCGATGTGGTTACCCAAGTCTAAAGAATTGCTTGTGCTCGATTGCAAGTAGATTAATTTCCATTCCAAGGATAGGGAAAAATTTCAAAGACCATTGATTCAATATATTTTTATTCTTTCGATTAATTTTTGTACACCTGTAATGACAACAATATACTGAAAACACGTGTATAACGAATCTATTACACTGAGGTACCTAAGGAACCCATTGCAAAGTAGTGCCGTCTGTCCAACTTTTCTGTACCAAGCAAAGAATAATTGCATACTCAAATTGATAACAAAGCTTTTTAAGTAAATTATTTATGAAAATGATGGTAAGTTGATTCGACATTGAAATGAAAGCAAACAAGAGGCCAGGAGATCGATTTTTCCTTTCCCCAATCTTGAGGAGAAATTATTTTGCTTGGAATTTTGCATGGATTGCTTCGGATGGTTTGGGGTGTGTAACCGTGTAAGGGATTACCATGTTCATTGTTTGACCCCTTCTAATTAAATATTTTTATGCTATAATCCTCTTCAGTTTGATAGATTATATTATGGCCCCCCATTTAAGGGTTTTTTTTTTTCATTATTTAATTAAAATCACAATTCTGTGTGGATACTAGTACTATTGTCCAATATTTTATAGAAGACGGTATTTAATATATAATATAATGGAAAACATGACAATGGCATTTCCGTAATTTAATAAAGTAATTGCGGCGATGTCTTTATTTTTAGAAATGATCATACAGATTCTTTCCGCAACATTCAAATCTTCTTTTTGGACAAATATTAGAAGTTTTGTCTTGACTCTTTCTTAGCACAAAATGAGTTTGTGCGTATCCAAAACAAATATGTGTAACTATTTTTAAAATAAAGAACTCTTTGAAAGAAGTATGACCATTTTAACAAATCATTTTGTGTCAATATTCTTTTTCTTTATGAAATAGTAGGAACAAAAAAGTAAAAAGGAAAAAAGAGAACAGATACAAAAAGACTTGATATCCCAAGTTGTAAAACTAGGAGAACGTGGATGACTGTTTTAGCTCCGTGGAACTAAAAGATTGAAGTGTTACTTTAAAAGGTTGTGCTGACAGAAATGATATGATGCAGACCAAATCTTTGCTTTGCTGCTTGGTTAACAATATTATAACGCGTTTGCAGAAATCGATGCAGATGGAGGTAGACAACTTGTTTGAATCTGCCATGAGAGGCCACTGGGATCACATTGTGCAGGCTTACGAGAGCAATCCCATGTCTCAAGTGGCCAAAATCACAAAATCAGAAGATACAGCTCTCCATATTGCTGCTGCATCTGGGCATAGCGACGTCGTATGCAGACTGGTGGAAACCATGGGAGAAAATGCATCAAACATTCTGAAAATACAAAATAATAGAGGCAACACTGCTCTTCATCTTGCTGCAGCACTTGGGAACGTAGAAATGTGCAGTTGCATGGCATCAAAAGACCCCAAACTTGTCGCTGCTCGGAACAAAGATAGCGAGACTCCTCTGTTCTTGGCAGCTCTTCATGGCAAGAAGGCTGCATTTCTTTGCCTCTACTTTCTCAGGCATGATAAAGACAGTTCTTTGGGTAGAAAAAGTAATGGGGACACTATTCTTCACGCTGCCATATCTGGAGATTACTTTAGTAAGTAACCCATTTTCCATTATGCTATTGTTTGTCAAATTCTAGGAAAATTTTAAATGGTGATGATCTGTTAGTTGTACAGGCTTGGCATTTCATATTATACGCTGTTACCCAGATCTTGTAAACTGTGTGAATGAGAACGGACTATCTCCTCTGCACATCATAGCCAGCAAGCCTAATGCATTCAGGAGCAGTAGCTGTCTTGGGCTGTTTGATCTTATTCTCTATGACTGTAAGGATGACACATTCATTATTTTAGCAGCTTTCAATTTGCAAGCGCCATTCATTATTTTTGTCCTTAAAACCATTTGATTTTACTTGCAAGGTGTATCGGTTGATGAGT
The DNA here is from genome assembly GCA_030449905.1 of Luvunga scandens. NCBI lineage: Eukaryota > Viridiplantae > Streptophyta > Magnoliopsida > Sapindales > Rutaceae > Luvunga > Luvunga scandens. The sequence continues at coordinate 423,803 of JASUUG010001008.1, forward strand.
TAAGGGAAGAAAAATACGACTACTCAAAGAATTGCAGAGCCGATAGCGCTGCTAAATTTCCAGAAAACTATAGAACATGCATCGACTTCTTTGGATTCATAAGGACTTCTATCCGAATACTTAGCGGATTACTTAGTATGTTAATTTGACAGATCTTACAATTCCTCTATCTATCACTAGTACTATAGTTTCTTAGTTTCATCATTTTTTTTTTTGGGTTCCTGTTCACTATCTTTTCACTAGCTAAACCAAAGGATGAACTAGATGAAGAAGAACCTCAACAGATTGTCATTTCTCGAGGTAATTAAGCATCATTATCACATTATCTTACATCATAGTGTATAACATTAATCGAGATGAGCTATATAACAATGATGTTATGGTATAAAACATCAGAGAAGGAAGATACAGAAGATCATTTCTGTCCTCCAAATTGCAGCACATTTGTTCTGTTTACCAAGTTGATGATGAAGGCCTTGCTAATTGTTCTGGGCATAGGTATGCATTCATTCACTCATTTGTCTGCTTGAATGGGTTCGAAGGCTTTAAGACTTTCTCTCTGTTTACATTCGTTGAAGTTGGTCCGTATCTTAAAATCAAACAATTTTTACATGTTATGGCACTTAGGAATTTGGAGGATAAGCAGGATCAAAGAAAAGAAAGTGAGACACAAATGGGCTTATCTGGTGATGACGGAACTAGTTCAATCTGCTTCTTTGTACAAGTACGAGGATAATGGACAGAGTCCTGAGAATTCTCGACTTGCCAATAAAAATGGAGAGACTTTCTTATTTCCAGGAGCCCGACCAGTTGCTGAAAATACAGAGACATCTCAGAAGAATATTGCGCTTTTAACTCCTGAGAAGAAAAACACTCAACAATCGAGAAGAAAAGAGACACCATTATTGATTGCAACAAAGACGGGAGTCACTGAAATCGTGGAGAAAATTTTAGATGCATTTCCAGTGGCCATCCAGGACGAGGATGCTAATGGGAAAAATATCGTCCTCTTGGCAGTTGAGCACAGGCAAACTCATATCTATGAACTCTTGTTGAAGAAGAAAATGATAATGGAGAATGCCTTCCGGAAATTGGATGAACAAGGGAACAGTGCATTGCACTATGCTGCAATGTTTGAAAACCATCGGCCTTCTTCATTGATTCCAGGAGCTGCACTGCAAATGCAATGGGAAATAAAGTGGTATAAGGTACGTTCAATCTGAGAAAAGCTCCAACAAACCTGTGGTTAGCATAATGTCATCTGAATTCTCTGTTATTTTCTCCATACTGAATTGAATTTTTCCACCTATGCTATGCAGTATGTAAAGGAATCCATGCCACAAAATTTCTTTGTTCGATATAACAATAATGGCCAAACTCCAAAGGAACTCTTCACAGAAACACACAAAAAACTTGTTAGAGAGGGTAGTAAATGGCTCATCAAAACCTCTGAGGCTTGCTCTGTTGTTGCAGCACTCATAGCAACTGTTGCATTTGCAGCTTCAGCAACTGTACCAGGTGGTCTCAATGGAGATAATGGCAAACCAATTTTATTAGAAGAGATTGCATTTCGCATCTTTGCCATCTCTTCACTTGTTTCTTTGTGCTTCTCAGTTACAGCCTTGATTGTTTGCCTAGCGATTCTCACCTCTCGATACCAGGAAAAAGATTTCGCCATGGCCTTGCCCAAAAAGCTTCTTATCAGCTTAGCATCCCTACACGTATCCGTTGTTTCTGTATGGATCTCATTCTGTGCAGGGCATTACCTTGTTATTCGAGACTTGTTGAGGTCAATGGCACTTCCAATGTATGCAGCAACATGCTTGCCCATGGCCTATTTCACTCTCATACAACTTCCTCTATATGTTGATCTTATGTTGGCCATATTCAAAAGGGTTCCACAGCCTAGCTACACGGTGTTGTCTCTCTAGCTCATCACCGATACACTTAAGTAATGGTTGGTTTCTATTCTAAATTCAACTGTTCTAATTGCTTCCAGTTTGTAGTTTGAGTAGAGATTTTACATTGTCAACAAGAAATTCAGTGGGATTCTAATAAAAGTTATTGAAATTTAGTACAAGGAGGACACAAGTTAAAATGTGTTGTAAAACAGAAGCGGTAACAAATCATATGTGTGAATAAAAAAGAAATCCCAGTCATGAAATGAAGCAGCTCCAATGATTGAAAAAATGGAAGAAAGCTATACAGATACACCAAGGTACAGACAACAAAACTGAATGTTAATTTTCTCTTATTCCTTTGTTGAAATAAGTTTCATACTTCAAAGTGAATGCATATTTTATAATTCCAACTATATTTCCATCCCTGAAAAGTTATTTCCGAGATTCCTGTAGAAAAAATCAACGATGACACAACACAAGTAACCAAGAAGACAATAACCTAGTCCATATTTATTACAGCCATAATCCACTACGTTAACCCAGAAGTACAGGAAGTCAGAAACAGAAAATAAAACAGTAGAGATTCAGTGCTTGTGTGGGAATAACAGAAATTTTATCAACAAAAATTTGATTCCCAAGCAGTACCGACAAGGCCAACACATAGTCAAAATCAGATTTCTACAACTCTTTACTTTCTCTATTTTATTAAGAAGACAGACTTCTACTCCTATTAAAAGGTATTTAGCATACCGCCATTCCCTTCTCCAGGACAGATGCAGCTAGCAGCTTCCATAAAAGTCCAGGATAAGGATATTAATTGCATACTTTCAGAGGCTTTGATCATGAGGCTTCAAAACTAAAGGGATCTGGTTGTCGATTTAGCCCTCTGTCTGGTTAAGGCACATGCAAAACTCTAGCAGAAAAATAGTATCACTGACCAAGCATCCAACTGAAAGGAACTTTAATTAAGGATTCTTTCACAAAAGATTCCTCAATGCACACTGAGCCACAGTTAGCTCCAAAATCAAATTGCGTTGTTCAAGAGTTTTTTTGTGTTACTAAAGAAATACTTCTTGATCGCCTTTTCTTTGAAACAGCCTGACAATATTAAGCTCTGACAATCAGTGAAAAAAGGACTTGCATATTATAAGCAGGGGCAGGGCTTCAAAAATAGTAAATACAATTGAAAGGTAACCAATAAATTCTGTGAGGAGATCATACTTACTGATTAGCAAGCCAAACGTCAGATCAAATACAGGATCAGAAGTAGGTTTCCTTTTTTTCCCCCATTTTTTTGCTTTATTTTACCCTTACAGTATCGTTTGCTGACCATGGAACCAAATAAGCCCATCACTCCCCCAACACAACATCAGACAGAGTGACATTCCAAAATCTTTCAAATTGGAGGCCAATATACATATTTACATACAACGAGGTTCCCTTAATTCTTCACTTAAAAGGACTATTAAATTTTAACCATCAATTGCATTCAATCCAATGGTAGATATAGTTGATGTGTTGACAACATTAAAAGCTATATTTTTATTTAGATCCACACCATTGGTTTAATTAAATCAATGAATAAAAATTTAAGTTATCTTTTAAGTAAGAAACTTATGTTTACATATTACCAACTATAGGGATTTATTAGAAGTTTATTATGCACATATCCACTGTATGTGTATGACATTAAGTAATACTACACAGGTATTTTCCACTAACGGAAGAATTTGATCATCAAGAAAACAAAAAAAGTGATAATATCAGAAAATAGTCAACTAGAGCTTAGTGAATGAAAACTTTAACACAGACCTTGGTTGACAAAGGTGGCAAAGAGGCCTGCCGTGCTGCCTTTCCAGGTTCAGTTAATTGCCGAATCTCTCGAAGTTGGCTCACTATGTCCTCCAAAAGCTGCAACTGAATCTTTTCCTGTCCCTTTTGCCCTTTAGAGAAGTTAAGCTTCTCTCTTCCCTCTTGCACAATTTTAAGCCTTTCTCTAAGACAACCAACTTCATTGTCAATTTTTAACCTTTCATAATCAAAAGCCGACATAGAATTTCGCCGCAAATCAGTTAGCAAAGTTTTTCCTTGTGAGAAACTCCTTTGTCTACTAAATAAGTCTGAAATGCTTCTTTTCATGTCCACCTCCATGCCTGACCTATCTAGGACTGGACTGTCACATCTGGTAGGAATGTTCAGAGTAAGATTCTTTGATAGGTCTCCATGATTGTTTCCACTATCTTCATTACATGAATTAAGTTCATCACCAATGACATGAACGTCATAAACACAGAGATCTCTTAAGGGAACTGAGATTTGTGAACCTTTTCCATGCTTCTCCACTTTATCATTGCTATATTTGACAATTATCTTCGTTTCATCACAAGCCTCCATAGCTTTTTTGAGTTCATCAGCTGGCTCCTGCTTTTCCCCTTCCAGCGTAATGATCTTCTCATGGACATTACGTACCTGAGTAGTTGAACAGTTGAACTGTGAACTTTCTTCTGGTGTTTGCTCCTCCCTTGGTTGGCCTATTGGATTCTTTTCCACAGACTCCATCCCCTTCTCTTGTAAACTTGGATGCCTATGGATGTCTCCTGGTTTCGAAGATTCAACTTCATCTGATTCTGGGTTTAATAATCCTTTTCCTGAAGTAACAGAATAGTTCTGTGACCCAATAGAAGTGACCTCATCATCCAGAAAATCATTTTCACTTTTAACCTTTTGCTTCTCAAAAACGGATTTGCTACTCTTCTGCAGCATTATCAGGGGATACTCACTGGAATATGATGAAGAAGTTGCATTTTGCTCCTGTGTGGTTGCTGCATCATCTGTCTCAGCACCAAAAGACATTTGCCTTAGTGTTTCAACTTCCTTCTCCAAAAAATGTTTTTCCCTCTCTCTCCTTATTATGATCTCTTTCAGAATGTTCATTTCTTCAGCATCATATGCAGATTTTTCTTCTATCATCCTCTGGTATTGCCTAGCTTCCATTTCTATTGATGCCTTCTCCTCTTGTAACCGAAGAATCATTGCCATTGCCTCATCTGCAGCTGTTGCAGCAGCACTCCTTTCTTTCTCAAGTTCAAGATACAGAGCTAAACGAGCAGCATGTTCTTCTTCTAGTGCTTCTTCCAAACTCCTGATTGTACTTATATCATTTCCATCTAAACCTAGCTCTCCTAGCAGATCACAATTTAACACGTCAACAGATGATGCGTCCTTCTCAACAGTATTACTTTTCTCAACAGGTTCATTAGATTCAGAAGGCATAGTTACATCTTCCTTCGAAGTTCCTCTGCTATCTGAAAACAGTATAACCGTCCACAACAAAGCAGCATCAGCATGTTAAGAAACAATCAATTAAAATGCAAGCATGTAATGTATGCACAAAACCATTATGAAGCCATGCAAGGCTTATGACCGAAGAAAAAATGTCAAAACTTAAACCTTACCACCTCAAACTGAAACATTCCTAAACATAAATTACTGCTCAATTCAAAGGGTGCAACCATTCACTTATCAAAAGGTTTACAAGAGTTGATCTATGCACTAAGCATACCTCTTGCGCTTCCAAAAAAAAAAAAATGTTGAATAGATTCTGAAAGTAATTTAACGCTCATATCAAGCATGCTATTCTTCAACTCTGACATTGATGATGTAGTAAAGCCACAGCCAATCAAAGTTATATCCCAAGAGATATTTGGGAATCATTCAATTGCATTGAGATACAAGATAGTAAGCCAAAAAAACTTCTTGCACTCTTTTATTTACATATAATGTGATTTATGCCCAGCACAAACTCATCTCCACCACAGATGGTTAATAGTTTCTTCAAAATAAGATGAGTCTGTGGTTCACTCTAGAACTATAAAAGTTCTATTCTTTAGTATCATATCGATCATAAACGCTACCCTAATTCTGTGTAACTGTGCACCACAAATAAGAACTAATAAAGAGACCTGCGATCCCATAAAAGGACATCATGATTCCTTATGTGAAAAAAATTATTTTCTGAGCCCACAACAAACATTCATATTCAATTATTTCTCTCTTAATTTTGAATGAAAGGTAATTATTCTCACTACAGAATGACACCACAGACACAGTGATGCATTATCAACCACAGCTACAATATCATGCAGAAAGAAAAATTATCAGAACTAAAGATAAAATACATTCATCAGCATTAAACATACTGAAAACTCATCTTTTGGATCACATTATTTGCACTTACCTTCAATGGTTTCACTTCCTCGATGAACAGGAACAGAGCTGCCTTCATTAATTTCAGTTCCTATTTTACGGAAGCTGCTAGGGGATGGCAAAACAGATTGCCATTCTGATACTAACTGATCAAACGATGAAAATGACAGAGACTTTTCATTACCAAAAGCACTTTTTCGATGTCGCCTGATACCATATCTTGGCCTCTGGCTCTTAACCACCTTCCCTTTAAAGTCAAACCTTCCTTCTTTCATCAAAGAATCTCTTCCAATTCTTTCTTGTGAAGACGAAGCACATGATATTTCACCCTCCAAAGCAACATGGCCCTTATCAAAGTCTCTCTCTTTCGATTGAGGATTCAAGTCACCGGCCAATATTGAATCGAAAGGGGACCTAGTCTTAGCTAAAAATTGAATATTAGATATTTTCTCTGTGGGGCAATCAACAAGAAAACCTTGCCAGCAGTTGTCATAACTAATCTTATCGGGTTTACCAAAATGTCCATTGCACGGACAAGGCAAAGACAATCCGAACAAACCAAGAAACTTCGAAGCAAAATAGGCAAGTGCTGATCCGCATAAGAGAAAATAAGCTATAGCAAGATTGAGAAATGCACCCACTAGCTCGCTAAATGTCCATACATCCATCACGTGACACATCATTGTCTTTCCCATTTTAATAATCTTCCACTTAATCTTTACGCATATTGATCAAAACAATTATGAAATAATCAACCAAAATCCTCTTTTTGGTAGCCAAGAAAACTGTGAGAAAATGAAAGGAAACACATTAAGTTACTATTTCACTGTATTCAGTTTGGTTGCCGAGAATCTACAAGAAAATGAACCAAAATAACTCATAACACCAAAATTTAAGACTCACATATTAACTTACAGGTGACATATTGACATTACATATATAGGTAAATCAAAAATAATAAAAAAAAAATAAAGAACTTACCGAGTTGTGAATGAGTCGACTCAATCAAAGCTGGCTCGTTCTATTCTGTTAACGTTTTTTTTTTTAATTAAAAACCCTGGTGTAAATATCTGGGCAGTTATGCGTAGATGCTGGCGTTGATATTCCAAAGAGTTAACAGATGCTGAAGAGTTTCCTAATTTGGATTTGATTTTATTTTATTTGATTTTGATTGTTCTTCAAACCACTACAGTTACATTACCTGGGAGAAGATGCGGTGTCGTTTTTATACTCATTTATGATTCATTCACTGCACTATTCACCGTTAAAAATTGTAAAAAAAATTAATAAAATTTTGCTCTTCAGCCACTTAAAGCACCAAATTTTTACATAACTAAATTATTATTACAGTATCATTTTATAAAGAATCATTAGTGTAATATTTCAAGAAAATAAATAGGAGGTTCTATAATTTAATCAGAATCTCAATAGATTTCTGATTCAGAGTTCAGGAACATTTTCCAAGACATATAATATTGTGAAAAATATTTTACACTATTATTTACCACTACATTTTATTTTTAAAGTGATAAATAATTTATTCTTAATTTTTATTAATAAAATTAGGATTATTGGAACCTATCTAACTACTATTCACATCTCTATCTCCATTTTTTTTTCAGAATGTAAATCCTTTTCTTATATAAATGCTGCTAAAATTTCATTAATAAAAAGAAAAGGGAACAATCAAGTGGTTACAAACTGTAGAAAAAATAAAAATCCTTACTATTTGAGAAGTCGAAAAATAAAAATCTATATTTGAGAGAATATTGATATTTCGAGGGAATATTGATAACAAGCGGTAGAATTACTTATATTAATATGAGGTATTAATATTTATTTTTGTTCGATATACATTGAATACTCATTAAAAGTTAAAACAAGAAAATTTAGATTACTTTTCATGAAATTTTTGTTAATCCATAATCATATCTTATGAACTTCATATTGCGAAAGCATGCATAAAATTGATGAGATATTTTTTTCCCTAAAATTAAATGTCGCATTTCAATATCTCTAACAGAAAACGCATGAAACAAAAATTATTAAAAAAGTTTCTTATTCTAAACATCGGTATGCGTAACAGTCATTTCTTATTACTTAAAAATTTAGCGTTCATATATGTTCAACTTCACGATATTTTTAATAAAAAGATATATAAAAAATGACAAATTATTGGATAAAACTAAACGAAAAAAAAAATTGAAAAGAAGGTGGTTAAAATAGGTTTTTGCTCAAAATTTTTTCACCAGTTTAAAGGGAGGTGTATTCATGTCACCCAAGTTTGAATCATTAACTGATAAGAAATTTTATTGAAAATTTTCTCCATGACCTACTAAACATTACTAGTTTCCCTGAGACAATTTGGGAATAATAGTAATCCATACTATTGTTGATTTTATTAAAAATTTTCCTTCATGACATAGATACGGGTAACATTGATATAGGTGGTCATTTGATATTTTTCCAAATAAGTTTTTCTGAGATTATCCACAATGCTATTTATGAGTTATGGCCTCCGAAAATATTCCTTCTTCCATATTATTCTAATCTTAACTGTTGAAGGGAGTAGTATTTGAGTGTGTTAGATTTTGTGTCAAAATTTATGTATAAAAAAAGTGCTCCTAAACATACAACTTATTATTTTTTTAAATTAGTGATTTGCTTCTCAATAGATGAATATTTGGTAAAAATAACTAAAAGGTCGATTAAGTTTTCAGTTTATTCCATGAGTGTGTTGAATGAATATCAAAACTGATAATATTTTATTCGATCATATTCCATAGTCTTTAATAGTAATATTTTATTACTCTATATATATATATATATATATTAAACAAGGATGTTTAGAGTATACATTATATTGCAATCATAAAAGTTCCATGTACATTGAATTATACCTTTGGCCACACTCAATTAATTAAATTTTGTGTGTGTGTGCATATATAAATTTGCATTCATTTTTTTTAATCTAATATTTGATGAGAATAAACATTTTTTTAATATAGTTTATAACTAGAAATGATATCTGGCTCTCACCTTTGTGAGCAAGGGTCGAGCTTGTTAAAGGAGCAAGGTTTGAGTTCTAGTCTTCGTTAATGCGCTGAATTTTGAATGCAGCTGCCAGGAATGTTAGATTGGTTTGGTTGGTGCGCATGGGATGCTTTTTATCAAGAAGTGAATCCTCAAGGAATCAAAGATGGCCTGAAGAGGTCAAGCAGTATTGGGTCATAGATCTTTTTCCACCAAAATCAAAAAATGGTGCCATGCTTTACAAATTGTCACGAAATTATATTTCTAGAATGAGTATGTTCAATAGTTGTTTCATGCTTTTGAGGATTCTTTATTTCATACCATTCTCACTCTTTTCTCTATCAGTTTATCCGAGGGAGGCACGCCTACAAAGTTTTTGATTATAGATGATGGGAGTTCCAAATAGAAGGGGAGCCATTTGTTGAAGGGTCACAGTAAGTTTATATAAATATATATATATATATATATATATATTGGGACTCCACCCTAAATTGCAGATTTGGTGGGAGATTGGCCAGTATCAAAGAGAACAATAAATTTCGGGGAACAACAGATGATGGTCAGAAAGAAACAAGTGGACTGAAGGATTTTGTTTTAGATATTAAGAAAAATTTTTGCCTCAAGTAAGCTACCTATAATACTTGAAAGTAGGTCTTTCTTTAGGTATTTCCAATTTCTTTCGACTTCTGAATTCTCAGGTATGTCTATTTGTGGCACGCCCTGATGGGGTACTGGGGAGGCCTTGCTCTGAACTCTTCAGGAACTAAAATGTATAATCCGGAGATGAAATATCCAGTGCAGTCACCAGGGAATTTGGCAAATATGAGGGACTTGTCGATGGATTGCATGGAGAAGTATGGCATTGGTGCTATTGATCCTGATAAAATTTCTCAGTTTTATGATGATCTACACAAGTATCTTGTTTGACAGGATGTGGATGGGGTTAAAGTTGATGTTCAGAACATTCTGGAAACCATTTGCTCGGGTTGAGGAAGCAGAGTTTCACTTACTAGACAGTTTCAACAAGCACTCGAGGAGTCCATAGCCACCAACTACAAGGACAACAGCATAATCTGCTGCATGGGACAGAGCAGGGATTCCATTTTCCAGTACATGATTCATGCACTGAAATGCTCTATGTTCCACCTTGAGACATGCATCAGGTTTAATTAATTTTTATTACTCTGGTTACTTCAGTTCAAAAGGAAGTGCTATTACCCGAGCAACTGATGATTACTATCCAAAAAATCCAAGGACACGGACATTGCACATAGCAGCTGTGGCTTTCAACAGCATATTTCTTGGTGAAGTAGTTGTCCCAGATTGGGACATGTTCTATGTGTGACAGACACATTCCCATAGATCTAACTATGTCTTTCCTTGTTACATTCTGGTACTGATCAGTGATCAACATGTTGGACAACTTTCAGAGTCAACATTGTGCGGCTGAGTTTCATGCTGTTGCTAGAGCTGTGGGAGGTTGCGGAGTCTGCTTTAGGTAAATTGCATTATTCTTGGTAGAAGCTTGACTACTTGTTCATAATTCAGCCCTTGAATAATGCATGATGTATGCTACTTTGACAACAGTGATAAGCCTGGTTTCAAAATACTTAAAAGGCTTGTACTTGCTGATGGGTCAGTGCTTAGAGCTAAATATCCAGTAAGGCCATCGCACAATTGTTTATTCAATGATCCAGTTATGGATGGGAAGAGGTAGACATGTGTATATCTCCATCTGATGGCTTCAATTTCTTGATCTTTGAGTAGTTTCTTTCTTTTTCTCATTGCCTTTTTCCTGAACTTTTGTGCATAGCCTCCTCAAAATTTGGAATTTAAACAAATGTATCGGCGTTATTGGAGTCTTCAACTGCCAAGGAGCAGGCAGTTGGCCTTGTATGGAAAAGGAAAACTCTGTAGAGGAAAATGTTGATTCTGTGATATCTGGGAAGGTCTCTCCTGCTGATGTTGAGTACCCTTGAAGAGGTTTCCGGGAAGCAATGGACGGGAGATTGTGCAGTTTTTTCCTTCAATACAGGTACACAAGATGCAACATTTGGAACAAGATGAAGCTTTCATCCGTTTTTCTTAATTATTTTCCACTGTCTTTTGAAACATCAGGTTCTCTTTTCCGATTACCAAAGGCAGAATCATTTGGCATTGCATTAAATGTTATGCAATGTGATGTCTTCACCGTATCTCCTATAAAAGATTGGTTAGTGAGCGGTTACCATCTAGATACATACTAATTCAGAATTCTACCACCACTAGCAATATTTAAAGAGAAGATAGATTACTTATAAGGACGTGAACCCGTGCCCTTAGTATTGCCGAGGGTGCCAACCCACCACCGGCCCACACCTCCAATGACTTTAAAAGCTTATATTTTTTTAGTGACTTGGTAGACAACTGGTCTACTTTTATTTTGATTTTTCTTTATTAACACACTTTTGAGTTTCATATATTAGGAAAAAAAAATCAATAACAATTTTAGAGATAGCCCATGGACGCTACGGCCCGTTAAGAAAGAGGCCTATTTGTGCTGGTGCCCACATAATGAGACATCCGGTGCGAAGCCCACTAACCAGATGTAGCATGGCATGTATGGGCCGGGGGCTCGCCCTTGGGCATCTATTCCAATTTTTAAAAAATTATTTATTTATTTATTTTCTTTTTTGGCGATTTCTATGACTTGAAATTAGAACACTTGGGTAAAGAAATTTAATTAACTAAAAAAATTAAAAAACATAATAATAATATACAAAAATCAAATTTTAGTGTTTTAATTAATTTAATAATTCAAAACATATTAACATGTTTTTTTTTTATGGAACAAATTAGAATGAAAAACATTATATAAAATTCGAATCATGTTTATTTTGCATTTTTTTACATATCGTACTTTATGGTCTCTTAGGCTTGGCCTTGCCTAACCAGGCCCATGTGCGAGTCATGCCATGCTGCACTGCATGACCTAATGGAGCATGCTTGTGCCATACCCTACCATACGGACTTATGCCATGTCCGTGCATGATCCATGCTCATGCGCATACTATGCCTAGTGTCGCCACACTCATGGGCCATCTCTAGATGGCATGGCCTGAGTTCTTAGTTCTTGTGTTTTCATTACACGAATTCTGAGACTTGTGAATAATTTTTACAGGTTTACAATCAAAAGATTCAGTTTGCTTCGACTGGGCTGATGAACATGTATAATTCTGGAGGAGCTGTTGAGTCAGTTGACTTGATTAATGATTCTTCTAGTTGTAAAATACACATCAAGGGAAGAGAAGGAGGGAGTTTTGGAGCATGTTCAAGTAGAAAGCCAAGTTCAATTTCACTAAACTCAAAAAATGAGGAATTCAAATTCAATGCTGAAGACAATCTGTTGACAGTAACAATTCCACCCACAACCAACTCTTGGCATATAGCTCTTTGTTATTGAGGCTTTCATGTTGCTGCATGGCTACTATAATTTTCATCATTCGGTATCAGCTAGATTGATGAAGGATTGATGCAATGACCTAGATGTTTAATAAAATGCCTCAATCACTAGCACAATTATGTTTAATGAATTGAAGAATAAGAGCATGGTCCAACAAGGCAATGGCTGGTAATCAATCAGAGTCAGCAGCATTGAAGAATCACGTGATGAAACTGTCACTATTTAAGGACAGTGAATATCAACCTTTAGATTATCTGATATCAGCCCTTAAATTTTTTGCTACAGCTATAATTGTTCTGAGCATTTCTTGAAAGACAAGCATGCATTCGTGTATATATTGCGACATGAAATGAATATGTGGTGTGTAGGACAGCAAAGTTTCAATTTTTACACTATAGAGTCCGTGCTCTTAGCGTAAGTCTAGATCAACAATACTTTTTAGAATTTTTCTCAATGTCAACGTGATTGTGATTGATGATTGGTCTGTTGCTCTGCATAGCCTAAGCCCTAAAATGGTTGCTGAATGAACATGAGAAATATGTTCGGCTGAGGGGTCTTCTGTTTAATACTGACGGCGATGTCTCTTAAGTTTGCAAAATGGTTACAAATTAAATTTTCAGAAATGATCTTACGTCTGGGACATAAAGAATCCTTTTCGTATTTAGAAATAGGTACACACCCTTAAGATTTGTGCGAGAGATACGCGTATCCTACAAAAATTTTGTGTGAACAATTTTAAATGATAAAAGAGTCTCGTAACTATTTCACCAAACCATAAGGGTGTCATTTATTTTTTCCGTTTTATAGTTTATAGAATTATAAAATATCTTAAAAAATGTTATCCTAACAAAACTCAAGTTTTTGTGTGAACAATTTTAAATGATAAAAGAGTCTCGTAACTATTTCATCAAACCACAAGGGTGTCATTCGTTTTTTTTTTCCGTTTTATTGTTTATAGAATTATAAAATGTCTTTAAAAAGTCCATAAAATTTTAGTATTCGTGATTTTAATGGGATTAATACTATGTAATCTCTATTTGAAAAAATTAATACTACACTACCACAAGTAGTTTTCTCTTGCTTTTTAATCCGAAACTTATGTGACCATAAAACATGGCAAGAAAAAAGATTAGGTTAAATGATTGAAAATTGATTTAGTTGGATAGAGCCTGAATCTTTAAATTTTAATTCGTGATTTTAATGGGATTTTATTCCATTTATTTTAAATAGTTTTGGATCCATAAAATAAAGATTAGGTATGAGAAAATTGATTAGTTGGTAGAGCCGTATAAACACATGTTTATTCCATATTTTAAATATTGGATCCATAGAGTGTAATTTAAACTGATGAAGCATAGTAAAATTGAAAAATAGAATTGGATTGGAATCTATTAACAAAGAAGTGTCCTTAGGTCAGCCTATATTATTATACTTCTATTTAATAAAACACGCTAACCCAAATCCCCAACCTGGTGCTTGGGAATTTAAATTTAATTTAGAAAAGAACTAATTCTATTATCAAAATTCAAAACCCTCCAACAAAGCAAAAGAAAATCTTTGGCAGAAATTTTAGAATGATTTGTGTAACCTAGTCGTCTTAGCATTTATTGAATCACTCGTTATGTCATCCTTTGATCGTCCTTTATTTATTTATTTTGTTTCCCTAACAACTTCGTTGGGTAAAGTGCGGCGGTTAGGAAAAATTGTTAATCTTAAGGAATTAATAAGAATATTTGAATCAAATAAATTGTGCTTGCGTCAATTTTTTTTTCTTTAAACAAAAAATGCACAACAACCTAGAAGCTACGGAGTTTGCTATTACCGTTTGAATTTTCACTCTGAATAAAAATGGAATTTAGTAGATAAATGGGCCCGATAATATTATTATATTTTATTAGTTCGTCTAGACAACTTTAAAATTTTGAAAAATTCACCACAGTTGAATTTACATAATAAATGTGTACCCTTTAATTTAAATATTAAGTTTTCACCTTCAATTTTTGAATGGATAGGTAACCATTTACGTAATTTTTTTAGAATATATTTTGGTATTTTGATATTTTGTAAAAAAGATTCTGAAGTTTTAAATGGACGATTTTGCAACACAACAAGATAAAATATATCTGATTGATATATTTTTTTTTAAATAACAAACAAAAATAAAGTTGACATGAGTCTAACGTGGCTCCTCCTAAACGCACCCCTTAATCGTTATTCTTCATAATAAAAGTTAATGGATTCATGGATTAAATAGTCCTTTGCATTATTCTTCAAAGAGATTTAATATTTTATTAATATTTTTCTTTAATCACTTACATCATACCCAATGTTTTTTTTTTTTTAATGTTAACTATGATTAAAATAAAAAGAATTATGGCAATCCAACATCAACTACTATTTGCCGCCATAAATCAGTGCTGAGTTCAGTTGCTTATTATCGATAAATAACACTAATATTATTGGACATTTTGTCAACTAATTACTCAATCATATAAATATTAATGGCCTTCGATTTCTTATTGGTAGACAAACAGAGAAAAAATAAACCACTTACCATATAATATATAAATGATAACGGTAACGCACCGCCACCATTATTGTGTAAGTCATAAGGCACAAAGGATGAAAATGTGAATGGTCCTCAAAATAATAATCCAAGAGGTGATTGGATTAGCTTCATAGTAAGTAGTAACACCGATTTTCCATCACACGCACATGGCACATCCTATAACGATAAAGGGGGGCAAAATAGTCTAACAGATATTTATTAATGCTAACTGAATCCACTTGGGCATGACTCAATTTCCTTTTCCATTGAAATTGGAATTCATCACCCTAAGAAGTCAAATTATTTCCAAAAATTAATGGGAACAAGAACATCTAAGCGTACCCAACCTTCACAAATTTCCTAATATGCGTATATCTCCTCAACTCCACCCAAGTGCCAACCCAAAATGTGACTTGTTTTTTCTTTCGTTTTTAAAGAAAAACGGCCACAAGTAGACAAACCGGTCGACCAACTCAGAAACCACATTAATACACTAATTTGCAATTGAACACAATCAATGGCATAAATTCATGCCACCATTAATTGCAAAGTAAATGAAAACGCCAGGGTTCCAAAGGTCCCAATCACACACCTGTCCCCAAATTGACTTTTGGCAGCGCCTATCCATCTACTCAGTTTGCACCTTTTGGCCGTTCCCAGATAATTCAAATTTGCTCTGACACCTCTCTTTTTCCTTCGTTCATATTTGATAAGGAGATAAATGGACACTTTTTTGTTTGTTTGTCATTTAATTAGATGATTTCGCCTACGTGGCCAACGGATCGTGCCGTGATCGTGTCCCCAAAGATAAGTCTATGGATTTCTCTAAGTTACGTTTAACGTAACATACGTCCGTTTGTCTTTTTCTTCTTTTGTTTTTTAGTAAAATTTTATTGAAGTCCCTTATATTTTATTTTATTTATAATTTATTTATAATATTATAAAATTTTTAAATTTATTCAAAAAATTTTAAAATATCAAATTTTTAATTATATTTTTAAATTCTTAAATACCCTCTATTTAATTAAAAAATATAATAATTATTATATGAATTATTATTATTATTATTATTAACAACAACAACAATAAAATTAAAATTATAATAATGGATTATTATTATTATTAAATTCTTAAAATACCCTCCATTTAATTAAAAAATATAATTATTATTAATGGATTACAATTATAATTATGATTATAATAATATAATTTTAATTTTAATTTTAAATATATTATTATTATTAACAACAATAAAAGGTATTATAATTAATTAATATATTAATAATAATTGATAATAATTTTTTAGTTAAATTGTTAAATAACAATTATTATTATTAATTAATTTTTTAATAATAATAATAATCAAAATAATTAAAATACAAAATAATAATCTAAATATACTTATATTCAAATCCAATTCATTTGAATTGGATTTTGGTACAACACTTCAAATCCAACCCATAATATGATAATAATTAATAATAATTTTTTAGTTAAATTATTAACAATAATTATTATTTTCATTTATTTATTTATTTAAGGATAAGGAAATGGAGCATGAGGGCAATGGAGACGGAGAAAACGAAGAGAAGTACCTTGGTTCCTTATGGTGGAGGTGGTTGCGACAAATTTATTGGGAGTATTATTGATGCGGTGTCATGTTGAGAAGAGGAATTAATGAGTTTGATGACGTAAGGTCTAGATAGTGAAAATGATCTTGATCGGAGGGTGGGGGAAGAGAGAGAGTGTGATGGAAAAATAGAGTGTGTGGATTTGGAGATAAGTTTATAATTAATTAATATATTAATAATAATTAATAATAATTTTTTAGTTAAATTATTAACAATAATTATTACTATTAATTATTATTAATAATAAAAAATTAATTATTAATAATAATTATTGTTAATATATTAATTAATTATAATACATTTTATTTTTGTTAATAATAATAATAATCATTTAATAATAATTATATTTTTAATTAAATAGAGGGTATTTTAGAAATTTAAAAATTATAGGGATAAATTTGATATTTTAAAAATTTATGAATAAATGTAAAAATTTTATAATATTTATGAATAAATTATAAATAATGTAGAGTATAAGGGGCTTGAATGAAATTTTACAAGAAAACAAAATAAACAAAACGACAACGGACGTGAGTTACAGTTACCGTAACTTAGAGGGGTCCTAAGTCTATATGTATTTGTATTTGTACCGTGTCGTACCATTTTTATTATATATTTTGTATTGTGTCGTGTCGTACCATTCTTACTATATATTTTGTATTATCCTACCTAATTTTATTTTCTTAACTCCGGTCCGGCTCACATACTGTGTCCACTCGTGCCGTGCCCTCACGTTGTTTGTGTCATGCTATACTTAAGTAAAAAAATATATACTAAGTTTTTTTTTTTCTTAAAAACACATACCAAGTTATTAATATATTTTTTTAAAACCTATATACCTTATGATTTTATTTAATAAATAAAATTTTACTATGTAATTTATTAAAATCAATTGATTTATGTTTATAAATAAAATTTTAATAAATAATTTATTAAATCAATTATAATTTTTTTGAAACTAAGAATTGAATAAATTTAAAAAGCTTGAGCTAATAAAATATATTAAAAGATTTAATTTCAAGTTATTTATACAATTATAAAATTTTAAGTTTACTTTCATTAAAAGTGAAACGTGTTTATTGTGTATTTTTTTGTGTGCCGTGCTTTGACAAATCTCTAATTATGCATACTTTTAAGGCCCGCGTGTTTAAAATCTAAGTCCGGCCCGGCCCGGCCCACGTGCGTACCATGTCGTGCCTCGTGCTCCACCGAAACGTGCCCGTGTCGTGCCATGCCCGTGCAGTGCCTCGTGCCGTCCGACCCATTAGCCACCTCTAATTTCGCCTAGGGAAGTCACGGGTATTTATATCAATTCTTTGATGATGCAGATTTGATATCTAAAAAAAAATCTTGATATATACTAGATATGCTTTTGAATAATTTGAAAAAAAAAAACTCTTAAAATATTCATATGTGAAAAAAGAAATGATTAGTTTATCATTAAGCCAATTGTTATTAAGCAGCCATGTAATTCCAATCAAACATTTTAAAAAAAAAAAGAATTAAAAATAAAAACAAAACATGTTTAGACAACGTTTGAAGTGATGTGATGTGACCAAAATTTGGGAATGAAGTGAAATTTATCATCAACAATGTCTTCAGTGCTCGTAATCAAAGTTATATCATCAAATTGATCATTATGCTTTCCATTGAATTGCAAAGCAACGGCCAGTGGAGTCATGGTTAAGATGTTAATTCTAATCCACTAATATCTTTTCAATCCCATGTGTAAATGACATTATTACGCAATCGAAACTTGGTTAAGCACAAGGGACTAATCCATATGTATCGACCCTAATCATGTTAAGATTAATTTCAATATATGATTATTAGGAATGAATGTGGTTATTTGTCAACTTTTATATAATTATGACGATTAATTTACCTTTATCTCATACGAAATAGTTATAGGTAAGAGCAGCAATTTAACTCGGCATTAACTGTTGCGCTCCAAATTTTAAACTCTAATTTGATACAATTAATAAATGAGTGACAAGGTCCTAATAAGATTAATGATTGTGTCATTTCAAATCAAACCGCTATGAAAATATTAGAGTCACGTTAACAAGCAAGTAATGTTAAAAAAGTTACCATCCCTAATTACATAGTTCAAATTCCAAATTTGATTCCCCCTCTCACTCACGTCAGAAGTGGGTAGAAAGTTATTTAAATTAGTGTATTAGTTATGATACGAATAAATGCATCACCTAAACACTCCTTTCGAGTTGGACAAAATCCAAGTTGAGGATTTTATGAATTTTGACCTAACAAAATCCAAAGTTTCGTCAACCAATCTTTTAGGGGGGGGGGGACATTCAAAGAAATAAAAAGAAAGAAACTTTGGCGTGTACTCGTGCGCTTGAAAAGACAAACCAAGAATTTTCTCGTGTGAAATCATTCCCAAAAGAAATGTCTTTAGATAATCATAAACCGGGATCCGCCTGTGTTGAAACGTAGGCGGACCCCTTGAAACCATTAAGTTTCTAGAAAAACGAGTCAAAACCACAATGCATAGGGCCTGTCCATACATTAATTTTTTCAATGCGTATTCCAATATTTTCGTTTCATGTCTCAAAAGACTCAAATGCTCTATATTCTATTCCTCTTCCCAGCACAACTTGAGAGAAAGATTTGGTGGCTAAGAGCAGCAAAAGATGAAAACAATAGAAACTTCCGTGCAAACGTCACGCAGGGTAGGCTCCTTTGTTTGGACGGCTGATAGTTTACAATTCAACCGTGCACACCTAACCACGTTGAATAAATGCCCGCCAGCACGAAGTTGATTCACATCGAAGAGCCTCAGCTAGCTTAGCTGCCTCCTTCGTGTTTCATGTTCTTCCCCGACCTTTTCTTTCTCCATGTTCTTTTACTAAACTAATCGTTTTATCCTAGCAATAACCAATTCACCATGCAGCGGCTCAACCGCCTTTGTTTCATTCTACCGGCGGACGCCGATGAGATCGAGCCGTATGAGAAGTCTCGAGTGCACAACATCGTATCCAGAAAACAAGAGGTCAAGAAACAACATGGACGCGGCTGTGGGGGTCGGATTTTGAGTTTCATTGCCGATAAATTACACTGGGTGTATGAAGCGAGATGGGTTTGTTTTTGTCATCATAACACGGCGAGGAAAGAGCATTCCGGCCTGTTTCATGACATGGAAGGAGTGCAAATGTCGGAGAAGGTTGGTGGAGACAATCCGAGGATTTTTAGCTACGCTGAGCTTTATATAGGATCTAATGGGTTCGATGAAGATGAAGTTCTCGGAAGTGGAGGTTTTGGCAAAGTTTACAGAGCGGTTTTACCTAGTGACGGAACCGTGGTGGCTGTGAAATGCTTGGCGGAGAAAGGAGAGCGGTTTGAGAAGACTTTTGCAGCTGAGTTGGTTGCAGTTGCTCATCTTCGCCACAGGAACCTTGTCCGGTTGAGAGGGTGGTGTGTGCACGAAGACCAGCTGCTTTTGGTTTACGATTACATGCCTAACCGCAGCCTTGACAGGGTACTGTTTCGGAGGCCTGAGAACTTGGAGGCTGCGCCTTTGAACTGGGAGCAGAGGAAGAAGATCATTAGAGGCTTAGCAGCTGCACTGTATTATCTTCATGATCAGCTGGAAACTCAGATCATACACAGGGATGTTAAGACTAGTAATGTGATGCTTGATTCCCAATTCAATGCCCGACTTGGTGACTTTGGCTTGGCGCGGTGGCTTGAACATGAACTACAGTACCAAACGAGGACATCATCAGCGAGAAACCACCAGTTTCACTTGGCAGAGACGACTAGAATTGGCGGCACAATAGGGTACTTGCCACCTGAGAGTTTCCAGAAAGGCTCTGTTGCTACAGCAAAATCTGATGTTTTCAGCTTTGGGATTGTGGTTTTGGAGGTGGTTTCTGGCAGGAGGGCTGTCGATCTCACATACCCAGATGATCAGATCATCTTGCTTGATTGGATCAGAAGGTTGTCTGATGAAGGGAAGGTTTTACAGGCAGGGGATAATCGGCTTTCGGATGGGTCTTACAAGCTTTCTGATATGGAGCATCTAACTCATCTCGCACTACTCTGTACGCTTCACAATCCACATCTTCGACCTAGCATGAAATGGGTTATAGAAGCTGTTTCTGGCAGTTATTCTGGTAAATTGCCAGCTCTCCCATCATTTCAGTCACACCCTCTGTACATTTCTTTATCCTCACAAACCAACACAAGTACAAGCAACACAGAAACCACCAGATCCACCAATACAACTGCCTCAAACACAACAATCACTTCCCCTTCTTCGAATTATGTCACAGCCGCAGGAGAAACTATATACGCAACAGCTGAGTGTGGGGGGAACAGTGAATCTAAATCTTACAATAGCAGAAGTCAACGACGAAATAGTTTCTTTATGGTCGAAACTCCACGGGAAATATCATTCAAGGAAATCATTTCTGCCACAAACAACTTCTCAGAGTCACAAAGGGTGGCAGAAATGGACTTTGGAACAGCCTACCAGGGCTTCCTTGACAACCACCAGCATGTTCTGGTGAAGAGGCTTGGTATGAGTAAATGCCCTGCATTGCGAACACGATTCTCAAATGAACTCCAAAACTTAGCCAGGCTTCGCCACCGCAATCTGGTTCAGCTCTGCGGCTGGTGCACTGAGCAAGGGGAGATGCTTGTTGTCTATGATTATTCAGCAACTCGCATTCTGAGCCACCTCCTTTCCCATAATAATCACAGAATTGGCCATTCCATCCTGCAATGGCACCACAGATACAACATTGTCAAGTCACTTGCTTCTGCCATTCTTTATCTCCATGAGGAATGGGATGAACAAGTTATTCACAGAAACATAACCTCTTCTGCCATCACTCTTGACCCAGACATGAACCCACGGCTTGGCAGCTTTGCCCTCGCAGAATTCTTGGCACGCAATGATCATGGCCATCACAAAGCTACCAGTGGAAACAGATCAGTCCGTGGCATTTTTGGTTACATGTCACCTGAATATATAGAATCTGGTGAAGCAACCTCGATGGCTGATGTTTATAGCTTTGGCGTGGTAGTGCTTGAGGTGGTTACTGGACAGATGGCAGTTGACTTTCGGCTGCCTGAGGGACTACTGGTGAAGAGGGCGCATGAATTTGAAGCACGGAAAAGACCGTTGGCAGAGCTGGTTGATTTAAGGTTGAATGGAGAGTACAATCATAAAGAACTGATGAGACTCATAAAATTAGGAATTGCATGCACACTTTCCAACCCAGAATTAAGACCAAGTATGAGGCAGATTTTGAGCATACTTGACGGAAATGACAAATGCTTCATGGAAGATGGCCAAATGATTGAAAAATTGGAAGAATGGAAACAAAGAAATGAGTGTTCTCTTTCATTGATAAAGAGAATCCAAGCTCTTGGAATACAATGAAAGCATGCTCACAGGGTTTTTATCTAGAAATTTTCTTCCTTCTACCGTATTCAAGTTTTGTAGACTGTTTGAGGTATAAGATGTGTATAATATTATAGGAGAATGTTCTTGGATTTATTTTTCATGAATTTTTAGTGCAGAATGTATAGCATGTTTTACTTAAATGAAGCAAATTCTTGCGAAATCTCTGCTACAGATTATTTATTTCACAAAACTTTTTCGCTGTAGTTTCAACAGAGCAAAATGAAGAATTCTGGAAGAAGAAAGAAGGCAACCATAATTATCAGTTAATTTATTGAAGAGATTCATGTTTCTACAATTTGGGAAGATGTTATAATGGACATGAGAATATAACAAATAATATACTTGGGGTGTTTCAGTCTGACCTCATTTCGGACCATTACCCACTTTACATATGTGTCTTGGCTTATCCCTTCACTCCATTTCTGCGATTTCTTCATCATTGTCAATTCCAACCCAACTGATCAAAGCAAAGAGGAACTCCCTGAAGCTGACCTTCCCATTTCTGTCCCAGTCCATTTCCTCTGCAATTTGTCAAAGGAGTTAGCAAAAGAAAAAATAATAAAAGATTTTATCACAATTACAGAACGGAACAAAAACTGAAATATAGAAAGTGAAACAGGCAATACTGAATCGAGTCCTGGTGACGTGTGCAGGTGATTTCTCCCAAGGATAAGATTCATTCAAAGTCTTGACCACGTCTTTCTTGTTCAGCCTTCCATCACCGTTTTTATCAAGAAACAAAAATACTTGAACTATAGCATCAAATGTGGCCTTGAGCTGTGGTGAGCCCAACTTCGATATCTAAAACAATTCCAAGGCCATCAAAGACACTGATTAGTGCAGGTTCAGTCGGAGGGCTACATAGAGAGAAAGGAGTAAAAGAATAAATACTGAGTTTATTTGTCAATAAATTTACAGAAGATGAGGAAGGCATTGCTAGTAGATAGATCAGACAGAGAAGAACAATAAACTCGTTGAATTGTATGCCTTCACTCCCATCAATGTCACAAGATTTGAACAAATCCTCAATTTCCTCCTCTTTGAGATGGAGTTGCAATTCCTCTAAGCATTTTTAAGTTCTGCACGGTCAATAGTTCCATTGGAGTCTCTGTCTATAGATGGCATGGTAGAGGAAAAGAGAGTCAATTAACAATAAAATCTTTAAAACATCACAGAAGATAAAAAAGGCAACCTCATTATGACCCACCATATTGCTCAAAGACACTTTTAATGTTTTTCAGTCCATCTTTGAACTGAGGGAATCGTAAAATTACACTGTCAATTGATTTGAAATTGCTATGTCCGGATGAACTTTTCTTAACTTCAATCATTTTCTTCTCAAGCTTTGCATCCAATCTTGCATACTTGTTTTGTGAACCGCAATAGCAAAGCATGCCTCTAACTTTGTTGGACAAGTACTTCAGAGAAGGGCAAGGGTAAGATGTGCCTTAAAGATAACATATGGACAATCAGAAATAGGCTAAAAAAGAATAAAACTTAAACAAATTCAAAAGCATATATCTGAACTGTTTGGCCAGCAAAGCACAATAATGAAATTTGTTATTTTCGTGTATCAATGGACACAATCCACCTTACACATAATCTCGGACTCAAGATAAGAAATCAAACAGTCAACAATCCTTCAACATGCCTCTACAATCCCAACAGCATAATCTATGTATATATTAAAGAATATTAGGTCCCATTTTTTCAATTCTGCAAGTTTACCAATAATAAAGAAAATCATCATGATTCGAGTAGCTTTTCCGCCGCACCATAAGCAACAAAGTAATGGTTTACATCATGTGTTGATGGTTAAAATGGGAATATTCAAATGAGTTGGCAGTATTAAGAAGTGGCAAAGCTGCTGCTTCTCAGGTAGCAGTAATTAACAGTGGCATGGGTTGTGCAATGGAATAGTAGTGCATGAAAGCAGCATTAGCAGTCCCGGCAAATGGCACCAATGATGATGTGGTGAAACCCATAGGCTGAGGAAATGATTGCACCATGGGACATTAAGCATAATATGCTGGTTAGTACCAGTAGTGATGGTAGTGGAAGGATGTTGCAGTTCTAGTGATTGTGTTGATAATTCTAATGCCAAAGAGTTACATCATGGAAAAAGAAGAGATAACAATCCTAATGTGCTGGTTGTGATTAGTGGTGAAAGTTCAACCAAAGACCGTTGAAGAAGGCAACCAGGCAAAGTATGAAAAGCATTTCAAAAGCGAATTCCTCGACCAGTTTTATATCCTTCTCGGATCCTAACATAAACCCAAAACAAAAATTCTACAAGACTGCACTAAGTTAAATGATACTGACCAAACGGATCCTGTTATCCGCTATCTTAAGAAAAATGACCAAGCATGTAGAGAACTACACTTATCACATTTATGCATAGTGGTAACCACACAATCAAATTGCTAGTTCCAAGAGTATCCATATATCTTGAACAAATAAATATTTGCAAGAACAAATAAATATGAACAGAGAAGTTTCTAGTGGTACTAGCTAAAAATTATAAGCAAAAGGCTAAGGAAGATGAACATAAAACTCATCCCAATGTGTAAAGCAACACAAGGAAAGAAACCCAAATTCAGCTACAGAACTAAAGTTCAACTAATACAAAAATAATGAATGGAAAGGCACAAAAAATTAAAACTTACCCATTGAAATCTTTTGCGGCAGATGGGGTTTGATAGAGGAGGCGAGTGGCTCTTTCAAAAGAAGAAAAGCGTTACAAAGAAAGCATAATGAGGAAGGACGATAAGAGAATTTAGTGAATAAGAAAGCTGGGGAAAAAGGGAGTAAAGATTAAGCAAAACGGGATTCTCTGAAAAGTGGAGATGCCATTATGGCCTTTGACAACAAGAAAGCATCAGCAGAATCCTTGCAACGCTTGCCTCACTTCTTCCTAAATAATCACAACATCACATTCAAAGAATATATAGTTTACTTGGACAGTTATAGACTGTACCTATCCCTTAACGGGACTTCCCCAACTGAAGCTGTAACTACTGAGATGTCACATGTCAGTGGCGAGATGATTTTGCAATAGCAAAATTTGAGAAATTTTTTTCTTTTATTATTATTATTTTTTATTTCTATTAATTTATTAATGATTGGTAACAACCTGACAACTTTTGAGAGTGTTTGGTGCCTATATTACATGAGTTGCAGTACATTAATAATGTCATACCCATGTTTAGGGCACCAAACTACTATATAATGCACCTTAATGTAGTAATTGGTCACATTAGTTAAACTTAACAATAATACACTTTAATACATCAATTGGCACATTAGCTAAACATAACAATATGTCAGGTTTAGCTAATGTGCCAGGTTTTTTTTTTTTTTACACTTTGTAATAATAATAAATAAATAAATTTTTTTAAATGTAATATTATATTATTTATTTTTACATTATAATTTTAATATAAATTAATAAGTTTATTATTTAATAATATTATATTATATTTTAATTTTTCTATATTAAATATACAACTAAATAATGTATTATTTAATTATATTATATTAATTAATATATAAAATTGATTAATCTTTAATAAGTTAATATAACTAATAATAAATACTTCAATAATATAATATTATATTATATTATTTAATTATATTACAATGATTAAATTAGTTATTTTAAAATAATTTAATATAACTAATAATAAATATTTAAATTTGAATAATATTAATTTAAAATTAATAATAATATAAATAATAACATAAAAATTAATACAATTTAAATATATTAATGTAATAGAATATATAATTTAAATTAATCACAAAAAAATTAATACAAAGATAAACAGAAGACCAAACATTGTGTAGCGTTATTATGTCTGATCTTAATGAAATATAGCATAATACGATACAATAATATCAAAATAATATAAAACAGTATAATACAATACAGTGTTCAAACGCACCATTTATGTTATTAGTAACTTTTTGCTAACAATTTTGTTATCACTATATTGCAACGCCGCCATGCCTAAGGTACAATTATATCATCATTAAATAAAATGTACCATGGAGTTAGGGTGGCAACATGCCAACACGAATAATTGAATGGTATTTTAATCAAATAAAAATGAATTGGGTTAAAATTCTATTAATTTAAATTTAATTTATTTATTAAACAAATTGAAATATCAAAATTCAGATTCAATTTGTTTATTAAACAAATATTCGATTCGATTCGTTTAATTCATTTAATAACATTAATAAACGAATTGAATAAAATCCCAATTCGTTTACTTTTCATTTATTCTATAACAAATTAGATTTAATATGAATTCGTTTATAAAAATAAAATTAATAAACAAAAATTAAGCAAAGTAAAATATAAAAAGACTTCTACTTTAATACCCTATAAAATACAAACTTATTATCATTTATAATTATTATATTAACCTTCAAACTTTAAATTTTTTTCATACATATTTATGGATAAATAAGTTATTTAATTAAACCTATTTTATGCAATAGAACGTATTCGATTTGTTTATAACATATTTATTAAACGAATTCTAAACGAATCAATATCCTCAAACCCGAATTCGATTCGTTTAAAAAGAAAATAGAATAAAATTCACTCATTTATTAAACGAATTAATTTTTTAAAGTCTAAACCCATTTAATTCGTATAGAATAAAATTAAATAAATTAATTTTGACCCAAATTACCACCCCTACCTTAGACATTTCAACACGCTGCCCATAGGCAAATTGAAGAACTGGATGATTTTCTTCGAAATCAGTGAAAACACAACCTTCTAGAACATAGCCCAAAGGACTAGGAAAATCCATTGAAAAGCAGTGTTTTTCAATAATGATGTCAAAAGTTCAACTCACTCTTTCCACTAACCCCCAAAAGCAAAGTACTTAAAAACTTTTGAATGAGGCAATTCCATGTCGTAAAATCAAAGGCATCCCTACACTCAAAATCATCTGCTTTAGGAATATACAGACCACTGATGATAGATGATACAGTTGACACAGGAGGAGACATTTAGATTAACTAGACAAGAGAAAGAAAAAAGAACAAGTCAAAATCGGTTTCCATTTCTAAGATACAAATGCCAGGTTATTGTTCATCCAATATGAGGCATCACCCATTCTACTTCTTGCCTCATGTTTCCCTCCAAAGGCAATGACTCTCCATTACCAAACAAGGGTCTTGGTCTCTTCTTCATGGCAGCAGCCTGTGAACCGACACCCATTGGAGAAACTGGGCTACTGGTTGAAGTCAAGCAACTTTCAACAGAACAGTCACCGATTCGAGCTGGTATAATGGCAACATTTTTGTTCTCTAGTGCTGCAGCGAGTTCAGATATGGATGGCATTTTTATGTTCTCTAGAGGGACCATCCCTTGACAATCATTGGAAACTTTGATGGCAAGTTCGGAAAGCTCCTCCCTAGCAGCTTCAAGCCCAGCAGCCACAATGGCCTGATCATTCAGAGCTTTACAAGCTTTCTCAAGTATTGACTGTAGGTATTTGCCTTGCGCTTCAATTCGGAGTTGGAGCCGTCGCTGAACCTGGTAAGTATAAAACCATAGGAAATGATTTGACTAAATAGGATCAAACTGGATAACTGATCAATGGAAAATAAATCTTTTTAGTAGGAAGAACTCAGCTTCATGTTAATAACTAAAGATTGCTAAACAAGCCATTGATAGACAGTATGCCAAGTATGTTCTACAACATTTTGTCCAAATTATGTTAAAGCCCCAATGGTATTACGGTAATATCCTCAAAAAGTAGCTTGTGAAGTTTTGATTCTCTCATGCACATAAGAGATATAAAGTGAAGTGTACAAGTCATTAAGATGGTTGACAGAAACAGAAAGGATATGTATCTACCAACCGAGACATAAAGGAAACTCACCTCCAGCTGCTCATGTAGCCTTCGTTGGACTTCCATTTGAACTCGCAAAGCCTCAGTAACCTGGTAACCACTATATGAAAAATGAAATGCAGCACTCAAACTACCATGCATAAATGGGTAAGTTTTGGAATTAATATGCAAGGATGATAACATACTCATTTGGATCTTGAGCTACCATTCTGCTTGATGATGTTGTCGATGAACCAGTGTCCTGACTTTCAGCAACACAAGAAACTGCAATGCCAACCACACAACATAAATAAGAATTTCAGACACGTATCTGTCTCAAATGTTGTTAACAGTTCTTGCCATCTAGAGCAACATAATCTGGCCCAATAAGAAAGAAAAAGAGGACAGACAGAGGAAAACAAATAAAAAGGAATTTGATGAGAAAAGAGGTAAAATCAGTACATGGAAACAAAATCATTCTAGCAAACTATCTTGAATCCCAGAATCCCCAAAGCCTGATGAATATGGTGTTTTCTTACAGCTGATGCTACAGATACTCTGCCGGAATGTTTTGCAGAGAATTTTATCTATGGGTTCCTCAAGTACATAATCATATGGCTTTTTTAAAAATGTCCTTTCATATGATTACATGAAATGAGAAAATGCAACAGGAAGTTTCATCCACCATAGCAGGATATATTAAAATCATTTTGCATTCTAAAGACCAAGAAAGATACCATCCTTGGAGTTCTCTGTCGTTTCCTTGCATGCTTGCTTTCCCAAGCGGTACTTCTGAAAGTACAAAAGGGGAAAAATAAAAAAGATGCTAATACATGAAAACATATTATATTTGCAACAAGTTATATGAGTTGTTTAAAAGGAAAAGTGCCATTAACAACCTGAAGATGTGATTTGAGATGATACAGGGTAAGGCCTTTCACTCCCATCGTTCTCATGATAGTCTTAGGTGTTGCTTCTGAGGCACATATCCAGAAGAATCAGGAGAAAGAAAACAATTAGTGTCAAATAATTATTTGATCTCTAGTATAAGAAAAACCAATTCCATTTAATATGCAATACTTGGGTAAATACAAGTGGAATACAACTCTTCTTGAATTAACTATGAGATTACAATGTTTTCTTAAGGCCATGCACAGATTTGCCTCTTGCTTTCAGGCGCATCATCCATGTTAGGCATAAGCATTAGCATGCTCATTGGAGGTGCCTTGGAAGGTATATTTTCGCTGCTTTGCTTTGACTCATCAGACAAGCACACCTTGTACTTTAGACATAACTAATCCGCCACAGAAACTATAGGAAGACTTCTTATTTTTTCCTCTTTGAATTACTATTTCACATGAGATTTATGAGCATGGGGCTTCACAACCTGAAAATCTCAACAGAAAAGCATACGACGGAGAAGTTCTATATGTCTTAAAATGCATTATTCTGGAAATTACTGCAGCAATTCCACCTAAGGTCAGGGCACTGATCATGATCATGACAGCATTTGGTAGTAAACAAAGAAGACAATTTGGCACTACCTATAAAAACAACTAATTGTACCCTTAGTTTCCGACGTGGCATGACACGTTATGCTTCTTGTTGAGACCCCTCTTATGCTTCTGATTGAAATGTTCCCATGTCATACCCATGAAATACAGGTACCTCTGGCATGAGAAGTGAACTACAAAGAGTCCAGTGGCACATCAAATCTCAAGCAGCATCATTAACTTTTATAGAGAATCTTCTGGTGCGGCTTTATGCTTCCAATTGAAAATACCCAAGTAACACTTGCAAGTGTTGAGGCTATAAGGAGTGCATCAATTATGCTGAAAACTGAGGGCATGCTTTTTCTATGAATTGAAAAGTCAGAATCTTTTTACTCACTGCTGCCATTCTATACAAGATATTCTTTTTAAATCCATTAACATTTGTGTCCATTTTGCGTTCAAATAGTGCTTCAAACAATCTATTTGATTGCCTACAATCTATAATTAGAAGGGGGCAGATAGCGCATCAAATGTATAGGCTTCTCATAAACTTGGGAACCGACTATCATTTCACCTAACTTGTGAAACAACTGATTACTAGGTAAATTGAACAATGACTTCTGGCACTACAATGGGTTGACATAAGGCAATAATTAGAAGGGGCCAGATAGCACATCATATGTATAGGCTTCTCATAAAATTGGAAACCGACTATCACTTAACCTAATTTGTGAAACAATTGATTATTGGGTAAATTGAACAATGACTTCCGGCACTACAACGGGTTGAAAGAAAGCAGAGGATCTTGAGACAAGTTATTAATGCTTACTTAGAAGATCTTGACACAAAATTCAGCAACAGTTGGCAAATATTAATTAAATTTTCCATCTTATGCCTCATCCAATCTCATACAATTCACTACTCCCTATTTAGGAAGGTGCTTTATGTGGACCTCATAAAAGCAGCCTTGAAAATCATATACTCACATCATAACTGATCATTATTACCATTCCATCAACATTAAATACACCTTAGGTTAACTTCCCTTGGCAACAACCAGAAAAACTCAGGTGTCATATCCAAACAACTCCTTTCTGGATCGGTTAAGCTCAGAAACTTGTGTAAATAAGCCTAAAACCATTCAGCTATTACCATACCTTTTGACAGGAACTAGACATGGAAGTGTCACTACACAAAGAATAATAAGAGAAACTTTCCACTTCTTCAGCAAACTCCCATGGTCTTTAAAGTTTCTGAAGCAATTCCCTCTAAATAACAGCAGGCCTAGTAAATAGACACCGCATTTTATATCTGTATTTTCTTCACAGTTGGTCATAATGACAATATCCTCCAAATAACAATGATCTGATCAATGAATTTTTGACATTATCACTGAAGCAAATTGCATTTATTACTGCTTAAATAGATTTCCAATAAACTTGGGAGGTAAACATCAATCAAAGAATAACCTGTGTACTCTAACTTTACCGGGACTGTCCTTTATCATCTTGATAGATAAAATAAAGCGACAAAAATTCACATGTATCTCTTATCCATCACCATTGGCAACTCCAACTTATCATTTCTTGTTTCCCATCTTTCAGTCCCTTATTACGCTATCCTTATGCATCATTTCTAAAGATGGTAAGTTAAGTTTGGAAAGTTAGAAATCCCTTCCCATTGACTGTTTAAGCTCATGGTAGCAACGATGGTTTCTATTACGGATCGCGTCAATGAACAATTGCTAACAATGATGCTGACGATGACAGTAGCTTAGTGCAAAGTCAGGTTACCCAAATTTCCTCAGTGTTTTGACAAATTTTCACTGATAACACTGACCACAAACTGAACAAGACTACATATTAATGTAATTGTAACAAAGTTTTACAGACATTAATTTATATGCAGCTGTATCAGGGACAATCATCCAACAAGATCATGGAATTGCAGACTACTCAAGCTAGCAATTTCAAAGAATTAAATTATATTGTGTCATATTAAAGCTTTGACTTTTGAGGAATAATAACTAAATACAGAGTAAAACTGAAGGCTTGCATTATTTCTCCTTTTATTCCAAATTTAGATGCTAGATATAAATTTCAAACATAAAGCTTGCAGATCTACAAAAAAATATTTCATGCAGTGGATGAAACAGATATTTTCTCCAAATCCAGCAGGAATAACAGCATATTCTTATGCAGAACAAGACAAAATGCCATGATCCGTCTGCCTTCTCCTACAGCTAAACCTTGCCCACCAACATTATTGAACTAAATGGTTCCAAACGATTATTTGTCCTGTTGGCCATATTTTTTCCCAGGTCAAAGTACAACATAATCACACAATGGACTCATGAGTCCATGAATAATTAAATAACACCTAAATTAGAAGAATAGAAAACGCAAAACACCAAAGTGATTAGGCAATGCTCATAGTGGATTAGGGAACTAATTCAGCTTTTAGTTGATTAGACAATGCTTTTAATACTGTCAAAAGTCCTTTCAAATGATTAAGTGCTTTTATATTTGTCTTTTAGCACTTGGCTCAAATGGACAAATGTGTTCGCAGATAAATTGGTACATGCTTTCCCAGAAAACATTTTTTGAGCAAAAGAGGCACTTGTTGAGACCTTCAGTTTCTAGTCAACAGACAACTTATAGGGGTCCAATCCCTTGGGGGCACATATTTGGGATGGTATATCCCATAACTTTCCTAACTACCAAAGCTGTGGGATCAAACAATAGTGCCGATGTTGAACTGAACCAAGTTGTTTAACAACGCAGGTCATTTGTTACTACCCCACAAAAGAAAGATAATGACAATAATATCAAGTGCATTTCTGAGAGCATTTCTTTACAATATTATTATCCTAGTAGTACCTAAAACAACCTCGATTCATTTTCAATTTTTCTATCTTGAAAAGAAAGATTAAAAAATCAAATTGAGTGATCATCCTCACAGAATGAAGAGCAACGAGTAATGGCGTTATATTAATTTCCCACTAAATATGGAAAAGTAATAATCCCATGGTTATATTTTTTCTAATTCAGCTTTAACAATAATTGAATCAATAAATGGACACTGCATCTATCATGAACCCCTTTGCCCTAACCGAAGAATTCTAAGACTCCATAATATTCTATAAATGACCAAGAATTAGCACAAGAAATTACCGCATATTATAAATCACGGAAAATCCCAAAAAAAATTAACAGAATAAAGTTTTTAATGATTGCATCTCCAAAATTTGAATAAAAAAGAAGACCAAAATTTGTAACCGACCACCCATCTAATAAAAATCCAATCATTCAAGAGATAACAGCTTATTAATTAACAACGTGAATTAATTAAATAAATAAATAAATCAACGAAGCACTGTATAAAGAAATAGACAGGAGGGAAACTAGTAAAAACAAATATAAAATAAAATGAAGTGTGTGTTTGTTGGTAAATTTAATCTTTACTTAGAAAAAAGAACATTATAAACCAGAAAAAACAAAAAAAAGAAGAAACTACTTACTGTCGGGGCCACCGAGCTGGGTGACAGCATCGACGAAGCGGTCGTGAAGCTCAGCGGTCCAGCGGAGGCGAGGCTTGGGATCGGTGGTTAAGACCAAGCAGGCGTCGCCGGGGAGATTGGTGCCGTCGAGTGGTCCCCCTTGGAAGTCGGGGTGGCCACCGTCCAGTGGCAGCGAGTGAATCGCCGAGTACATCTATCAAAGATTCAAGAATGCAGTATCTTGAAAGAAATCAAGATGAGCGAGTGAGTAAAGAGAGAGGATTAAAGGAGAAGATGGCTTTGAGCTTCAGCAGTAAGGATTCAGTTTCAGCTTTAGCTTGAGGTGAAGTTAGAAAGAGAAGAGTGAAAGAGAGAGAGAGAGAGTAAAAAGGGTGTGCAGCAATGCAGA
The DNA here is from genome assembly GCA_030449905.1 of Luvunga scandens. Taxonomy (NCBI): domain Eukaryota; kingdom Viridiplantae; phylum Streptophyta; class Magnoliopsida; order Sapindales; family Rutaceae; genus Luvunga; species Luvunga scandens. Next base: position 457,254 of record JASUUG010001008.1, read on the forward strand.
GCAGAAAGCAGAGAGGTTGAGACAGCGATGTGTTATGTGAAATGTCTCTGTCTGTTTCTCTCTCTCCTTTTTCTCTGTGTGGCTCTCTCTGTACGGTTTTTTTGTGAAATCTGGTTGGCACTTCGATTTTTTATTGTCTTGGTAAAAAATAATAAATTTAACAATAAAAGTATTTGTGTTATGTCTTGTCTTTAGATTTCCTTGTCCGAACAATTTTAAATCCAAATTGTTTTGCTTAGAACACCAACACTTTGCGGTGCACCAAAACGACAAACCGTTCTCATACAGTATTGTCGTTTCCAACATTGGAGTGTTATTACAGTGTTCAAACGTCATTTTTTATTATAATATGCTAAATTAGTTTTTTTCAGTGCTATAGTTCCTTTCATTTTAGTGTCATTATTATCTTTAAATATCATTTTTTTTAATTATAATATGTTAAAGTGCTTTTTTCAATGCTGACATTTTTATTATTTTAGTATTATTATTGTGTTCAAATATTATTTTTTAATTATAATATATCAAAATATTTTTTTCAATATTGTCGTTTCTATCATTTTAGTGTCATTATTATGTTCAAATATTATTTTTTAATTATAATATGTCAAAGTACGTTTTTCATCATCCTCTTGTGAATATAGCAAATGAATTAGTTAAGCACACACAATAAAATATATATTATATATGTCTATATATATTATATTAATTTCAGTGGGAGCAAATTGGCAATCTCCTTTCAACATATGAGCTTAGACAATTCTTACGTCAGAAGCTTCTTCTGCTATTTTTTTTTTTTTGGCCCCTAAAAACCATTTTGACTGATTTTTACACAGTTTTATTTAGATCACCATTTAATTTCAAATCCAATGAGAGATAAGAGATAAAACAAAATTGATTTGGACCTTACTCTGTGTTCCACCTTTTTTAAAAAAAATATACTTAAAAAATACTATATTTTTTAAGTGTGAATGAGTTTTATGATTTTTTTTTTATACAAAATCATTTATTTCAATTATTTTTTATTTTTAAATTCCATTCATTCACTACTTTCATGTCATATTCGACAGTAGATTCAATATGTGAGAATTTTTACTATATTATATTTGCAAACTTATGCATACAAACTATTGATACAATTATAGGGGTTGAATGAGTGAAAATAAAACTATATATGGTTATATATTATCGTCACATTTTCTATTCTTATTTATTGTATACATATTTCGTTTGTTATTTGTTCCTTCAATTACATCATGCAACATGATTTTATTGTTAGTTAATACATGTGCAGTGATATTATTATTTTTGAGCTCGCGTCACATTTTCTATTTTTATTTATTAATATTGGTCCCATCAATAATTATTATATTCTCAATTTTAATAGGGGATTGTTCATCGGCAGCAATGAAATTATGGGTTTATAGGGCTATTACGTGGACCATGGTAGGCATCAATTTTTTTCTTTTTTCTTTTTTGAGAATTAGAAGTCAATTCATCCACCAACTCTTTCAATAATGGAGAGTTACTATTAATTTGGATTTTTTTAATTTAATTCTTTTTTATTTTAAAGAGTTATTTGTAATCATATCAAACCGAAATTAAAGACAATTTCCTGCAAACGTTGTAAGGAGTAGGACAAACTATTTAAGCAAATCGCCCTAAATACAAGAAAGCATAAATAAAATTAGGGAAGAAACATTTTTTTTAAAAAAAGAATAACCATATTACAATTTGCGATTATAATAAAAAAAATCCAATTAAAGTCCGAGCAAAGTCACACTATTTCAAATTAAAAAATTATCAACAACTTGAACATTCAATCAAATTATCTACAACTTGAGCAAAGCCACCCTAAACCTAAAGATGGAGAGAATCTTTAAAAACCTCTTCTTTATCATTTGCACATCTTAACTAATAAAAAACTCAAAGAAATTTCTTTAAAATGACATGGATATAGGGTTAGCAAAATCTGAGTCCAAGTATCGCAAAGTTTGGACTCGGCCCGAATGCAAATTTTTTACACTCGAGTTGAATTTTTTAAGCCTAGCATAGGGCCGGGTTTTTATTTGGACATTTGGATTTTGAATTTTTAATATTATAATATATATTTTTTATTTTTTTTAAATTTTAAATTTTTAAATTTATTTCAATAAAATTTGATATAAGATTATAAACTTTAAGTGTTTAAAAATTTATATGTGTGTAATATATGAGTTAAATAAATATAAATATTTAAAATAATATATATTCTATAATATTTTTTAATAAAATCCAAGTTTTAGGTTAAATCATAAATTTATCAAATGATGTTTAGGATCAGTTCACTTTCATATACCCCGTTCACATCGCTTGGGTAGGATCTGGATCCAGACAGAGCGGATATTTTTTGCCACTCCTATATGGATACGAAATAATTAAGCTGCAATAGGGGAGAGCGCCACCCTTTTTACTCTACACTAAAGTTTTAAGTACATTATTTAGGAAATAATTTAATGAGCACCGGACGCATGGGTACAATTTTTAAACTAAAATTGTAGATTAATCAGATAGTAGCGTATGATAGTATCACTCGTGAGAAGATGAGCATCCTTACCCACTAAATTATTGATATACATTGGCTATCTTTAATAATAGATTGCATGATTTTCTTTTTTGGCTATGATTAAAAATTTTGTTTTTGGATGATGCAGAGAAAGGGAGAGACGAATGGATAGGAGGCCGGAAAAACAAGGCGGCCATTCTTTGTCCCCACCATGAACGAATAGTTGTGGTTGCTTTTCAAGTTTGAAGCAGATCAAGAAATGACTCCATTGAAAAGGGCAAAATAATAATAATAATAATAATAATAATAATAATAACCAAAACATGCCGAAGAAGGGACAAAGCACTTCGAGACAAAAACTCTGCTGTTTTGTTCTTGAACCAATTTCCTTTCCCAATTATAGTGGCTTGTGGGTTGCGGTCAGTGTGGTGGGGCTGTTGCTTGTGTTTGCGGTTGTTGTTGCTCTTGTCCGTTGACGTGACTTGCCTCTTTTCAAATCGCTTTTCATTGTTATCGTTTTTTTCCCCCCTTCTGCTTCTGCTTTTGCTTTCATGCAGAAGAAGCAGCAGCACCCAACACGACTTGCTGCATCTCTGATATGGTAACAGTAGTAATGTGAGTAACTTTGCTGTTGAACTTTTTGCATTTAGAGTGCATTTGTCCGTTTGTATTACACTGTCTGATAAATATATTAATATATTATGATACAGTTATGCTAAACCATATTTGATTACAAATTTTAGTTGTCTTGTATCGTGGCTAATACAAATATACAATGAAAGGTGAATCAAATAAATATTTATTGGGAGTATAGATTAGGTTTTATTGTATTAGAATATTGTTCATATTTTGAATGTAATCATTTAATCTTTACTATTTAATAAATTATAGTACATTTAAATTTATTAAATATCAGTTTATATTTATATTTAAATAAAAATTTAATTTAAATAATAATATAAGATAGTAACAAACTCAAAAAATTATAAATAAATGATAATACATTATTTTACTTCCATTACATTAAATCATTTTAATATAAGCATGTAAAAAGTATTTTAATTTTATTTAATCATTTATTATTTACTACGACACTAAATTTAATAATAAATTTGAATTAAACAATTATATTTGACATTAATAAAAATAAATTTATGATTTAATATTATATTAATTTATAAGCGAAACCTCTATAAATTAATATATGCAATTCAATGAACATACTTTTTAATCAACTGAAAATTTATTGTCTTTTATCAATATGATCAACTAAAAATAAATCGAACAACTAAATATAAATTAAATTAACAAAAAAAATTAAATTTCTTGCTATTTCAGAATTCAACTTTGGCACTTCTGAAAGCAATAAACAAATTTGGAGATGAGATCCAAGTATGTTTAACTTTCAAGAAGAAAAAAAAAAGTAACAATAGAGTTATACTTTATTTAATAAAATATCATAATAATTATATTTGTAATTTCAGTAAATTATGAATTTATGATATTAATGGGATCACCAAGTTGTATAAATTTTTTTAAGAAAAAGTATTATCTTATTAATTATATTAAAATTGTTAATTTAACTCTTTTGCCCAAGGGCCGTAAAAAGTTATTATATAATAAAGGTTAATAATTGATCGAGTATTAATTATACTATATTATAATAACTAATATATAAAAGTAAATTATATTATAATATAATATTATTAATAATATAAATAATATTGTATTATTCATATTATTAAATTATTTTTATATTATAAAATTAATTATGTAAAAAATAATACATAATACTTAGTTTCAAAAAAATTAATAATAAAACTGTAAAATATTAATAAATTTAGATAATATTAATTTAATTTTAGTATTAGTATAAAATAAAACATGGTAGTATATTACATCTTAATGCAATATGTCCTAATATAATACAACTAATACAGTGCATCACCAAACGCGCTCTTATTACGCAACATGCAATGCGATGCATGGCTCAGCTTCTTGTTCTTTTCATGGCGCTGACAAAATCAACTGAAAGTCGCAGTTGAATTAATGCCGAATCTAAGCAACGAGTTCTTTAACTCAAATATTCGATCAAATTATATAAGCATAGGGTTTCATTTTAATGCTGGAAAATTTTTAATTTTTTTTAATAAGAGATTAGTATTCATATTGATGAATCCCATAAATTAATCAATTAACTTAGGTTTAGTTTTTTGACAAGTGACTTTATGTTTTTCTGGATGTTTCTCTTTAACATCTTTCAAAATCTTAAAATAGGTCACTATGCCTTATAATTAAAAGTAGAAGGAACTTTTAACGGATTTTAATCCAACTTAAGATGAGATCAAATTTTGCCAGATATATTATTAGTGTATTACCATGAGCAATTCGGTTCCACAAGAATTTCGTTGATTTGAATTTGAAAAGTGCTCGCGTAATTTATGCATGTTATAAGAATTAACTAACAAGTGATTCAGTTAATCCATGAAATTGTGACTTCTTTAATTGCAAATATGAACATATTAATATGACATTAAAAAAAAAATTCAATGTAAGGTTTTAAAAGATTTCGAATTATAAAATCCGGGAGGTCAATAAACGACTTCAAAGAAACTTTTAATTATTAAGAGTATATTATTTATGCTCCTGAGCTTGTAGCCCAGTAGTTCATTCTCTCAATAAAGTGAGTTTAAAACCCTACAAAAAATATTAATATAAGAATAATAAATTTGGTTGTACCACAATAAAAATGATATAAATCGATCTTGGTAAATTTCAGATAATAAATATCAATGATATCATTATAACTCAAAAAAAAAAAAAAGAGCTCTTTATTACCTAGATTCATAAAATTCTAATTTGGGAAATAGTTGAAAATTTAAATTAGAATGTTTATTTTTGGACTCAATGGAGTTTTGTTAATTGTTGTTCAAACAAGCCCAAAAAGACATGTAATACATCATTGCTTTAATATTTATAGTTACGAACAGACAAGAGGGGGGGCGGGGGGGGTGAATGGAGAAGAAGAAGAAGAAGAAGAAAGTCATGCATTTGAAGCATACGATCATTAGGTATGCAGGCAACGGCGTGCTAGATACCTTAATTAACAACAAGAACAAATTTAAAAGGAAAAAAAATTAAATAAATTAAAAGGATGGATCATAAAGGAACATCTGAGATCATTTTATGCTGCTTAGCTAATTAATTACTTTTTTTATAATTTATGCATATTTATGTCTCCATTTCCCACTTTGAATAAACATTCTTATATATATATATATATATATATATATATATATATATATATATATAAATGCACATACATACTATAAGAAAAATGCAATAATTTTGGTTAATAATAAAATACGAGTATGATGACATATTGTGATAAACTAACTAAAAACAATAAGTATTTTTATTGTAGATATTTAAAATATTTGATCTCCATGGACCCCTATGGGATGTTAAATGATTAAGTAGTTTTGGTAGAGCCAACTCCATAATGCAAGTGTACTAAACCATTAAACAATGTTTAATTTAGTGATTTATCGAATGAAATGCAAAGCTAATAATTTAATACATATGATTGATCATATGATCCAATTTGGGTCCCCTTCACCCAGATTAATGCTAAAACAATTGGTCGGACATAGCTGTCCATAGCAAGAGACATGAGTAAATGGAGGTCGCTAGCTACCTGCAGTCCTTTTTTTTTTCTTTAATATTTTAAGCATAATTTAAATGTTTGTTAGTAGAGCTTGGCTCGATTGAGTTTATCTATAGATAAGCATAAAGTCAACTTTCAAAAGAGTTGGGGCATGGACCATTTGATAAAGAATAGTATAGTTTTTATCGACCAATTCCACCATAGCATAGGAGAATTTCCATCAGTCAATTCAATTTTGTTGGGCAGATGAATGCCAAATCCATTCAATGAAGCTTTATCATGGAACCACCAATAATTTATCAATTATAAATTGAGGGTTCGAAAGTTACATTTCAACTATTAAATGAGTATTATTTACTTGTTTTTTATTCATTTTTTTAATTATTTTTAGTAGTTGTAAGTTACACTAACTTAGAGATTGCCTTATAAATTTTGATTAAATGAGTGTGAGACTGTTGTGGATTAGCAGTTTGTTTTAAATTGAAAATAAGAAAGAAAAAATTTGTTAGCGTATATTTATTGTTTTACGCCACTCATTGCTACATATTCGAGAAAGGGTAGGCTTTATACATTGATCATTTGAAGTCTTTCTTGTAAATGATTAAGTAGTGCATACAACTATTAATATTTGTAGTTTACAAATTATAATTGGCACTACATTATATTTATATTGTGCAATATATATATTTTTTTTCTTATTTTTCTTTTCTGGTTGTATATAATCCTGACATTAATAAGTTTAGAGACGGAGTTAAATGTTTCGTTTAATGTAGTAGTTAATAATTTTTTTATTTTTTATTTTGTCCAACATTTCAATATACTTTCTACTTGTTCATTATCAAGATTAATGCTGAGAAGGAGATTCTTACAAATAGGGGTGGGCCAAATCGAGTTCGGATCAGGTTTGAATCAACTCGATCGGATTTCAGATTAATCGGGTTGAGTAAAAAATCATCCGAATTTAATCCAAATGTATAATCCGATTCGATTCGAACAAAATTCAGATCGGATCGGATTATAAATTCGGGTCAACTCAGGTCCAGTAGGGTCAGCACTCAGCAATAAGAATCGTGATCTCTCAAATGCCCACCCACTACCTCTTATCAAGATTTAAGACAAGAAATGGAGTTATCACCGCCGCCAGATTCATCATTGCAACAATAATCACCAGATTCATCAAGAATTTACATGTATATATACAGTTACACACACACACACAGTGAAAATTGAAAATTTTGGGCTGGAGCTTAGAGGACCTTAGTGATGGTGGCTATCGATCGAGGTAGAGGGAGCAACCTGCAACAACTGTCACGGTGGAGCAAGCGGCACTACAGCAGCTGTAAAAGAGATTGTAATATTTGTAAATATTGAAGTTTGAATAATAGAATTATTTCTGTATGTTACCGGCGAACCGTTTATTGTTAACGGTTTGCCGATAAATTCCAGAGAGCATGCTGTATGTTAACGGCGAACCGTTTAGTGTTAACGGTGTGCCGATAAATTCCAGAGAGCATGCTGTATGTTAACGGCGAACCGTTTCATGTTAACGGTGTGCCGATAATTTCCAGAGGCAATTTTAAAGTCACTGGAAACTAACGGTGAGCCGATAATGGAAAACGGCTAACCGTTTATTTCCTGAAGACAGTTAAATTTCAAACCAAATTATGTCTTTTTGAAGAGTTTTTTGATCTCTTGAATGAGTGCCTTGGTTAATGGTTGTGCTCATTCATTAAACGACACCTTCTTCTTAAAGAAAACAATGAATTACAATGATAAATACAGATTTATAGATTAAAACATATTCTGAGAATACAATTTTCATTTGCTAAAGATTATATTCAAGGTTTGTTGTATCTTGGAGGTAATTTGCTATTCAACTCTATAGCAAACCAAGTGTGGTGAGGGCAAATAAAACCTTAAAGGAAAGTGTAGATACACGCCTCAAACCTTTCCATTTCTTTTCCCTTGTTTGCCTCCATATTGGTACAAATTCTTCAACAATCTTTAAGGTTTTATTGTTTATAATGGAGGCTGAAAAGAATCTGTCTTCATTCCTAAATCCTAGTGTCCATCTTGATCGGTTTGATGGCACTAATTTTACTCGTTGGAAAGGGAAATTATTCTTCCTTCTAACTGTTCTCAAAATAGCATATATTCTTGATCCAAAATTGGAACCTTTTCCAGAAGCAAGTGAAGATGATACCGACGTTGTTAAGGCTGCAAGGAAACAATGTAAAGATGATGAAGTGATGTGTCGAGGTCACATACTCAACACTCTCTCAGACAGGCTCTATGATTTCTACAACTCGATGACTTCTCCTGTTGAAATTTGGAATGCACTGGAGTACAAATATAAAACAGAGAAAGAAGGTACGGATAAATTTCTTGTTTCTAAATATTTTGAATTTGTTATGGTAGACACAAAATCCATTCTTGATTAAATACATGAATTACAAATCATTGTTACTAAGCTTCGAGAATTAAAAGTTGAAATTTCTGAATCATTTCAAGTTGGGGCTATTATTGCAAAATTGCCTCAAAGTTGGAATGGTTATAGAAAGAAACTTTTACATAGTAGAGAAAACATAACTTTAGAAGAATTACAAAAACACTTGGTAATTGAAGAAGAGACAAGGTCTCGAGATTCCAAGACTAAGAAGGATTCTACTAAGGTTCATGTTGTTGAAGCTAGTAAATTTACAAGAATTTCAAAGCCAAGAATGACAAGAAATTCAAAAAGTCCAATAGCACACAAACGTTTTCTGGAAATTGTTTCTTTTGTGGAAAGAAATGCCATCACAAAAGTGAATGTAGATTCAAGAAGAAAAAGGAGGAAGTAAATACTCAAAAAGCCAATGTCATTGAGGAGAAAGTTCAAGAGATTTGTGCTATAGTTTCCGAGATGCAAATTGGCATGATTACTGAAACCAATATGGCTGAAACTAAGTCCTGCGAGTGGTGGCTTGATTCAGGTGCTACCATTCATGTTTGTAATGATAAGAGATTTTTCTTATCATACAAAGAAGAAAAGGAAGAACAAATGGTTCTCATGGGAACAATAATGCCGCCATGGTAGCAGGAAACGGAATAGTTGAGATTAACTTCACTTCTGGAAAGAAAGTTATTTTGTATAATGTCTTTCATGTACCTTCCATTAGGAACAATCTTGTTTCTGCTAGTTGTATGTGTAAGCATGGGCTTAAAATTGTACTTGAGGGTAGTACTTGTATTGTATCAAAGAATGGAACGTTTGTTGGGAAAGGGTATTCTTGTAATGGGATGTACAAACTCAGCATTAATAATAATAATATCAATTTAGCTTACATTGTTGAGTCTTGTGATGTTTGGCATGCTAGATTAGCACACTTAAATTTTAGATCATTGAAATATATGTCTAAGCATGGATTAATTAATTGTACTAATATTATCCATAATTATAAGTGTGAAATATGCATCCAAGCTAAATTAACTAAGAAACCTTTTCCGAAAGCCGATCGAAATACTCAAATATTGGATTTGATACATACCGATATTTGTGAGTATAATGGCAATTTAACAAGAGGAGGTAAGCGATACTTTATCACTTTTATTGATGATAGTTCAAGATACACATATGTGTATTTACTTAGAACTAAAGATGAAGCCTTTGATAAATTTAAAATTTACAAGACTGAAGTTGAGAACCAAAAAGATAAGAAAATCAAAATGGTTCGAAGTGATAGAGGTGGTGAATATTTCTCAAATGAATTTGATAATTACTGTGAAGAACATGGAATTATTTATCAAAGAACAGCTCCATTTACTCCTCAACAAAATGGTTTAGCTGAAAGGAAAAATAGAACTTTTACGGATATGATAAATTCTATGATCCTTAATGCAAAACTACCAAATAATCTATGGGGGGAAGCATTACTCACTGCATGTCACATTCATAATAGAATTGCATCCTTAAAAACACATGTATCTCCTTATGAGATTTGGAAAGGAAGAAAACAAAATTTGATGTATTTAAGGGTCTGGGGTTGTATAGCTTTTTATAAACTAAATGATCCTAAATTATCAAAGTTAGGTGCTAGAGGTATATAAAAAGTGTTTTCGTAGGATATGCTGAAAATTCCAAGGCTTATAGATTGTTAAATATAGATTCTAATGTGATTGTAGAATCTAGAGATGTTGAATTTATTGAAAATAAATTTCAATATAATTCTAATGTTGAGTTAGAATTTATGATTAATCAATCTTGTGACAATACTCCTGGTATCTCCACAAATACTAATAAAAGGAAAGAGTCTATGACATCTTTCGAACCAAGGAGAAGTCAACGTGAAAGGAAAGAAAAGAATTTAGCACCAGATTTTATTTCATCACAAGCATTACTTTTCTTAGTTGAAGGGGACAGAAAAAATATACCTAATAAAGTGCTATTGTTGTTAAATGTTGAGAAAGATCCAAAGACATTCCGTGAAGCTATGTCTTTTAGAGACGCTTCCTTTTGGAGAGAGGCGGTTAATGATGAAATGGATTCGATCATGTCGAACCAAACATGGATCTTGGTTGATCTTCCTCTAGGGTCTAAACCAATTAGCAACAAATGGGTGTTTAGAAGAAAGTATAATAGTGATGGTTCTTTGCAAACTTTTAAAGCTAGATTAGTAGCCAAAGGGTTTAAGCAAAGAAGTGGTATTGATTATTTTGATACATATGCTCCGGTAGCAAGATTAACATCTATTAGAATGTTATTTGCAATTGCTTCATTGAACAATTTGTATGTGCATCAAATGGATGTTAAAACTGCTTTTCTTAATGGTGATCTTGATGAAGAAATCTATGTGGAACAACCTGAAGGTTTTGTTTTGCCTGGAAATGAGAAAAAGGTATGTAAGTTAGTCAAGTCTCTTTATGGTTTAAAGCAAGTACCAAAACAATGGCATGAGAAGTTTGATTCAATAATCTTATCTCATGGTTTTAAGCATAATAATGCTGATAAATGTATATACTCTAAGTTCACAAATGATTTTGGTGTGATTATATGCTTGTATGTTGATGACATGCTTATCTTTGGAACAAACATGGAAGGAGTAAATGATACAAAGAAGTATTTAACTTCACAATTTAAGATGAAAGATCTTGGTGAAGTAGATACAATCTTAGGAGTAAAGGTAAAAGAAAATAGTGGGGGTTACTCGTTATGTCAATCTCACTATATTGAGAAAGTGCTTCTTAAATTCAATCACTTGAAATTTAAAGAAACAAATACTCCATATGATTCTAGTATTAAATTACTAGAGAATTAAAGCCGAGTAGTAGCACAACTTAAATATGCTAGTGCCATTGGTAGTTTGATGTATGCTATGCATTGTACAAGGCCGAATATAGCTTTTGCGGTGTGCAAATTGTCTAGGTTCACGAGTAACCCTGGCATTGAACACTGGAAAGCAATTGGAAGGATATTTGGTTATCTTAAAAGAACCATTAATTTGGGTTTGTTTTATAGTAATTATCCTGAAGTACTTGAAGGATATTCGGATGCTAGTTGGATAACCAATATAAGTGACAATAAATCCACATCTGGTTGGATTTTTACGGTTGCTGGAGGAGCTGTTTCTTGGGCTTCAAAGAAAAAAACATGCATAACTCACTCAACAATGGAAAGTGAGTTTATTGCTCTTGCAGCTGCAGGCAAGGAAGCAGAATGGCTAAGAAATTTGTTATTTGAAATTGAGTTGTGGCCACAACCGATGCCATCTATTTCTTTGTACTGTGACAGTGAAGCTACTTTGTCTAGAGCTTATAACAAAGTGTATAATGGAAAGTCTAGACATATTAGCTTGAGACATGAATATGTCAAACAATTAATAGCAGATGGTGTTATTAATATTGTATTTGTTAGGACAAACAAAAACCTAGCAGATCCCTTAACAAAAGGTCTTTCAAGAGACTTAGTTAAGGATACATCTATTGGAATGATATTGAAACCTTTTCTTGATAAAGTCACCAATGATGGTAACCCAACTGTATAATAGTTATACTACTATTTTATAGTTAAATGGGTAATAACAAATTGTTGTTATGTGACTGTTTTAGCACCGAAAATAAATAATCCTCTTTAAGATGTTCGGTGTAAATTAGCTACGTGTTTGAGGATGAGTATTTGCTCTTAATGAAATTCAAGTCTTATAGTAGTTAAAGACATGATTGAACTTTCACCTAAGTGAACATAAGAAATGGTGCCGTTTCTAACAAGATCATGGTTTAATCTTGTAAATGTTCATGAATCCAAGATAGAGCACAAGGCCGGAATAGTGCTAAATAATTAGAACTTAATTTAAAATCTGGGATAGCTTATATGTGATATTTTTCCGATATTTACTTAAGAGACAAAGTTTAATGCTTAGCAAACTGTTGTCTTGTAAATATTTTGAATTATATTCACTAATTGAAGGTTAAAATTGAAAGATACCTTCTTGTATGTATAAGTTGATCATTGATAAATCTGGAAAATATTACAATCTAGTGGGGGATTGTAAAAGAGATTGTAATATTTGTAAATATTGAAGTTTGAATAATAGAATTGTTTCTGTATGTTACCGGTGAACCGTTTATTGTTAATGGTTTGCCGATAAATTCCAGAGAGCATGCTGTATGTTAACGGCGAACCGTTTAGTGTTAATGGTGTGCCGATAAATTCCAGAGAGCATGCTGTATGTTAACAGCGAACCATTTCGTGTTAACGGTGTGCCGATAATTTCCAGAGGCAATTTTAAAGTCACTGGAAACTAACGGTGAGCCGATAATGGAAAACGGCTAACCGTTTATTTCCTGAAGACAGTTAAATTTCAAACCGAATTGTGTCTTTTTGAAGAGTTTTTTTATCTCTTGAATGAGTGCCATAGTTAATGGTTGTGCTCATTCATTAAACGACACATTCTTCTTAAAGAAAACAATGAATTACAATGATAAATACAGATTTATAAATTAAAACATGTTCTGAGAATATAATTTTCATTTGCTAAAGATTGTATTCAAGGTTTGTTGTATCTTAGAGGTAATTTGCCATTCAACTCTATAGCAAACCAAGTGTGGTGAGGGCAAATAAAACCTTAAAGGAAAGTGTAGATACACGCCTCAAACCTTTCCATTTCTTTTCCCTTGTTTGCCTCCATATTGGTACAAATTCTTCAACAGCAGCAGCAGTCAAGCTGTAGCAAATCGCGTCAACGCGCGTGGGCTTACGACGGACTCAAGACGCAACAGATCGAGTCAGCTGCTATGTTGTCTATGCTGCCTGTAGCAGACCACATCAGCGCGTCGTGGGCTAGCGATGGACTCAAGCTGCAACAGATCAAGTTGGCTGCCGTGTTGTCTATGCTGCCATGTGATCTCCAATCTCCGGTGTGCTGCAGTTACTATAATGTTGTGTTTGTGAAGATAAAGAGATTGTAATGTTGTGTGTGTATGTGAAGATGAAGACGATGCAAAAGTCAAATTAGGTTTTGCAATTTTGTTTTTTTTTTAACTCATTTAACTTTTTTTTGTTAACCAATCTGATCGGATTTTCAGATTGGATTGGATTTAACCTGATTCGATCATGATCTGATCGGATTGAGAAAGCTATTATTGATTTTTTTTTTCCCATGAAATTTGCTTGAGCTAATTGAAATGTGACATTGTGCAGGGGATAGAATATTCTTTCATCAATTTTGTGCTTCACTATATGAACCTTAGAAAATGTGATTAACCACCCAATCATCATACTTGAAATACATAATTTTTATAAATAAATGGTAGACATTGTGGCATTATTTCATGTGATAATTGACACAATTTAAAAGTGTTATTACTTTAAATATAAAAGTGTCTAGTTATAATATAATTCGATGAGTTTGGGGTTGAACTATAAGAAATTTAAAATCTAATAGTCAATTTGTTAAATAAAGAAAATTAAATGCGGAAAAATAAATTAATAAAAATCGATATAAAAATATGCTAAGATTATGGGATTCACTCTTAAATTTCAAATTATGATTATAACAACTATCTCATATTTATAGTTTATATTTATTTTACTAATTAATTATTATGCCATTTAATTCTTAATTAACTATTAGTATGATAAATATGAAATAAGTATTTAATGTGTCATAACTATATTGAAGTGTCAGCATTATGTCAAAGTATCATACAAATTTGAAGAGATCTAGATCTATAAATTAACATGACATAAAAAAACATGTAAAGAATAAAAATATAACAAATAAAATAAATTTTAATATTTATTTAAGAGAGTAATTAATCGATAATTTAAGTTGTTGAACTTCACTTTTCATCTTAGCTTAGAAAGTTCGCAACTAATATTGGAAAACAAAACATTCATTTTATGTAACAAACTTTTACAATATATTATAAGAAAATTGATTAAACAAGAAAATAAGAAAAAGAAAGAAAAAACAAAGAATTCTCAGCTTCCCTCTCTTCTCTTTGGCTCTTACTTCCTCCCTTCCGCTCCCCTCTCCGTTTCTCTTTCATCTTCTTACCTTTTATAGGCAAGGAATGCATTCGTTTATTTTATTTTATTTTATTTTTTTATAATACACACACACATTAAAGTGGTAGTAGGTGGCAAAATGGCCACCCCACCTAACTATCACAACTCACTTTGCTTCTTTTTTTTATTTTTTTGGAATATTTATTTTTGTTAATTACATCTCTTTAATAATACATTCCAATGACTCAAGCAATTCTTCTTTATTCTCGCTTTCAGTTCTAATTTTCTCTTTATTCCTGAAATATTTATAATATAAAAATTAACATACTGTAAATTAATTTTAACATAAAAATTTATTAGGAAAGCGTATGATAATTTAGGAATAATAAATGCATTAACCAACACTGTAAGTGAAAAATTAATAATTTTAGACTTATTTAATAGACACTTTTTAGTGTCAACCAACAATTTTTTTTTTATGAGATGATCGCATGTGATAATTAATTATTTATATTCATTACACATAAGTATAAACGTTATAAACCCTACATTATAAGTGCATCACTAAACCAGCATTTTAAAAGAAATTAAAAAAAAAGAGCTATTTGTGCTAAAATGCAATTCTCCCCTTTGGCACACTAAGGATAGCACAAAGGCTTGGGCAGTCTAGCCTAGGACCGCAAGGCTTTTCTCAGCCCTTTGTGTGAGGCCTTGGGCTAGTGCCATCAAAATCAAGACCCGTTCATTAGGCTTTTTGTGGGAGTGACAAAATAAATAAATGAATAGTATTCGAATCAAATTATAAACAACTTGAGTTAAAATTTTGCTAGTTCGAATTTGATTCATTTATTAAATGAATTAAAATCTCAGGATTCGCATTTGATTTATTTATTAAATTAATAATCGATTTGATTCTTTTAATAGAATTAATAAACGAATTGAATCGAATTTGAATTCATTTACTATTCATTTATCCTATAATAAATTCATAATGAATCGAATTGAATATGAATTTATTTATAAAAATACAATTAATAAACAAAAATTAAGCAAAATAAAATACAAAAAGACCATAAATTTAATATCCTACAAAATACAAACTCATTACAATTTATAATTACAATATTCCCCTTCAAACATTAAAATTTTTTCATATATATTTAAGGATAAATAAGCAGTTTAGTTAAATGAATAATAAATGATTTTAAACGAATGGATCGTATTCAATTTGTTTATGACCGATTTATTAAATGAATCATAAACGAATCAATGTCCTCAAACCTTGAATTGATTTGTCTAATTAGCGAATCAAATCGAATTCTTCCATTTATTAAATAAATCAATTTTTTCAAATCCAAACCCACTTAATTCATATAGAATCGAATCGAATAAATGAAGCCTAGCCCATATTGCCACCTCTAGCTTCTTGACACTCCTCATAATTTTAATTGAAATTACTTAAATAACCAAATACAAATTAACCAATTTCTTTATTTTGAATGAAAATTTAATTACATATTTCATTAAATTTTTCATTTAACAAACTTTTCACACCTACTCCATTTCATAATTTATATTTATATTTATATTATAAATTTTAATAAAAAAAATTTACTTTGAGAAAACCACAAGAGTTTAGAGCTTTGGAGCTAGAAATCATATAATAAGAAGGAAATAATCTTAGAATTTAAGATTTGTCGGTACTTTGAAATAAAAAAATTAAAAAATTATTTTAAGGTAAAATTTTGTGGGAAGATGATTAATGTCAATATATGTATTTGTATTTTATAAATTAAACTAAGGGTATTTAAAGAAATAAAATTCAAAGGAGCCGTTTTAAGAATTTTCGAGGGAAGCTCCTTATTTTTTATGGACTCAACATGTAATTCACTCCCTGTTTTTTTGTTTGCACTAGCAATTTTCATTGTTCACACCTGCATAATTCTGTGGGAAATTTACAAAACTAACCACAAAATTTTTATAATTTTCAAAATTAACCCTTAAACTTTATTTCTATCATAAATAGCCAAGCATAGAGGTATTGTCCCAAAATACCCTTGTTATTTAAGACAAATTGCACACTCGTTAACACTCTCTTCACAAATTTGAAACTGTAAGTTGCTTTCTATCCTCACCAAACCAAACCGTAAGTTGTTTTCTCTTCGAACTCAGCATCGACGACGGAATTTGGCAACGGCCAGCAACAACATAAACAGTAGTTCCGACCAAATACACCAAAATTCAAGTTTAATCCAAAACCTAGGTAAAATAATTGAACTATTGTACATAAGTTCAAAAAATATTTCTTAGATTGTTTGTTTATGCTTTATTTTGTAATAATCAAGTGTTTATGAGGCGTGTGTTAACTTAAAAATATGTTTGTAGTTTGATTTGGTGCGCCAATTCATTATTGGCGCCATTGTTGTTCCGCAACAGTGCTACGGAGTGCGACAGTACATGTCGCCTGTCGCGAGAAAATTTTGCGACGACAGTGCTGTCGCACCAACTATGTGCGACAGGCTACCTGTCGCCCAAATTTTTTGCGACAGGCAGCCTGTCGCACCAAAAAACAGTTTCAATTTCTGAAAATTTTTAAAAATATTATTTCATTTAATATAATAATATTATATAAAATGTGCTTCATATTCTTCTCTTTTTAATGTTTTATAGTTTTTAATTATAATATTTGTTTTTTTAATTTCAGGCTTAATGGATTATGTTGTGCTTCAATTGTGTTATGATGGTTGTTGGGATACTTTGGCCGATGGCAGTATGGAGTATGTGAATGCTAAGAATACAGCTTTTTTGGTTCAGAAAAATTGCCTGTTTGATTAGTTTTTGGCAAGGGTGTACGATGTGTTGCAAATAAATCCTCATGAATATAGTATCACGATGAAAACAACTTTAAGGTATAGTAACACACTGTATCGTGCATGTTCACTGCCCATGGACATATTTAATGATGAAATGGTGAAGGTTGTATTACATATGGCCTCTGATGTGGCCAACTATGGATGTGTTCCTATATTTGTGACCAAATCTCCTCGAGTTCAGAGCCAAGATGTTGAGCCACCAGTTGAAACTGAAACTTCCTTCCGAGCAAACATGTATGTCCCTGATATTGAAGAAGAGGTGTTCCCAAGGACGGTGTCGTTGCAACAACATTACTCTCTATTCAATGACAACATTGACGATAACGGCATTACGTTAGCGAATGTTGGACACGAGGTGTTACCACAAACGACGTCATTAGACCAACGTTACTCTCCATATCATAATAATGAGTTCCGTGACAATTATGATCCGATTAATCACATTAGGAACACAGAAGCCAATAATATTTTTACAGAACCGTCTTGTAGTACGAGGGGCACTCACTTCAATAGTAATGTTGATGACGGGAGCGTTGGTCATTCCAATATTCCGATTAATGATGTTGACGAGCGTGAAGATGATATTCCTATCAATAATAGAGACAACCGATCTATTCCTGCAATGACTGAATTCAGAAGGACAATTGACCCTCTCACAACTGTCGCTCCAATTTTGGCCTCAGATATAGTTGCTCCAAATTTTGTTAGCAATTGTCACTCAGATGATATTAGTGTGGGTAAGCTTTTCGTTGTGAAGAATGAGTTAATATTGGAACTGCGCAAGGTTGTCTTAAAGGATAAGTTTGATTTCAAGATTGCACGGTCTACAACCACACGTTTCGAGGCCCACTGTTGTTCGGAATCATGTAAATGGCGTCTTCGAACAACGAGATGTTCGAATGAGCAAAATGTTCCTTGGGTGGTAAGGCGTATCGACAATGTGCACACTTGTCATAACGAGGTTTTGTCTGATGGTCGTCGTCAAGTAAGGAGCCGAGTTGTAGGTCACCTTATCGCGGACAAATATATTCAAGAGAAAATGATATACACTCCGAATGACATCCGAGCAGATATGCAGCAAGAATACGGTGTTCACTTAACATACCAGCAAGCATATCGTGCCAGAGAAGTTGGTCTAGAAATTGTTCGAGGGAATCCTGCAGAATCATACAACTTGCTTCCAAAGTACTCTCATGTTTTGACCACAGTAAATGATGGTACAGTTACCCATCTTGAATTGGATACAAATGGTAATTTCTTATACTACTTTGTAGCTCTTGGATATTCCATCAAGGGTTTCTTGTAGTTTATCAGGCCAGTTATTGCTGTTGATGGCACTTATCTTAAGGGATTATATCGGGGAACCATGTTTGT
Organism: Luvunga scandens; assembly: GCA_030449905.1. Lineage (NCBI taxonomy): Eukaryota > Viridiplantae > Streptophyta > Magnoliopsida > Sapindales > Rutaceae > Luvunga > Luvunga scandens. The sequence continues at coordinate 476,195 of JASUUG010001008.1, forward strand.
GGCAACATGTTTGGACGGAAACAATCAATTGTATCCGTTGGCCATTGGGATCATGGATTCGGAAAACAATGAAGCTTGGGAATGGTTTATGACGAAGTTACATGGACTGATTGGTGATACAGCAGACTTAGTAATTATCTCCGACCGATGCACCGCTATAAAAGAGAGTCGTTTATACAAAGATTTTAATGCTACACATGGGGTTTGTTTTTACCATGTAAAAGGCAACGTCAAGTCAAAGTTTAAGATGTGTAAAGCTGTTTGGGATGACTTTGAGCATATCTTCATAAACGCAGCAAAAGCATATGGGCACGAAGAATTTAAAAAACAACTGGAGGGGTTGTGGATGCTACATTTACGCGCGGGCCGATTACTTAGAGAATCATGTTGGTACGTGTAATTGGGCAAGGTCTGAGTTTGATGGTAGGAGATATAGTATTCTTACCACGAACATTGCGGAGAGTGTGAATTCTTTTATGAGGGAACCACGAAAATTTCCAATAACTCATCTTGTGGATCACTTCAGATAAACACAAAGAATGGTTTTATGATCGAGAAAATGGTGGCTGAATCAATGAGTACTCGTCTAACGACGTGGGCAGATGAAATAGTCACCGAGAGAAGAACTTTAGCTGAAAGAATGATTGTTCGTCCTGTGTCTAGGCATCGATTCCAAGTATTAGGAGGTGGTATTAAGGAAGGGTTAATTGACATAGACAACAAGACTTGCTCTTGCAGAGTATTCCAACTTGATCAGCTTGTTTGTGCTCATGCAATTGCTGCTTGTCTTACTCTCCGAGTGGATTACATAAGCCTTTGTTCTAATTTCTACACCAAGGAAGCATTGCTGAGGGCTTATGCACAACCAGTGGAGCCGGTTAGCATTGTGGCTGATTGGGAAGTTCCCACTGAAATTCGGGAGATGAACGTTTATCCACCTATAGAAGTACGACAACCAGGTCGTCGTAAGGAGCTGAGAATACCTTCTGCCGGTGAGGATGTCAATAGGAGGACTGTCAGATGCGGACGATGCAATGAATTGGGACATAACCGTAAGCGATGTAAAAATCCCGTAATATCCGATCGAAGCTAGTTGTATTGTTAATGAAGTTTAATGAATTGTTATTGAACCGTCTTGTATTAGATAATTTTATTTCATTATATTTTTGAAGATTTTTATTTCATTTCCACCTGTGAGAAGTCAAATATGTCAATAGACAAAATGTGTCCATATTCACCGAAACACAACATTTATGCAATTGTCGCAACAATGTTGTATATATACAGATTCACTGTTTCAGGTAATTTTGTCGCAACAATGTTGTATATATACAGATTCACCCTCACTGTAATTTGGTGCGACAGGCAGCCTGTCGCCAAAATTTGGGCGACAGGCTGCCTGTCGCCCCAAATTACAGATTCACAAATTCTGATTTGGTGCGCGACAGCGACTGTCGCCAAAATTGGGCGACAGTCGCTTGTCGCACTGCATTTGATGAGGTGAATATGAGACTTGGTACGATAGGCAGCCTGTCGCCCAAATTTTGGGGACAACGAATAATGAATTTGGCCAGTGTGAATTGTACTTAATTTTATTAGGCATTTATTTATAATGCAGTTTAATATACTATAGATATGTAATATGAAAAAGTATGTAATTAAACTGTACGTCCATCACCAAATTTATCCATACATCAAAATTGTAACGGGTACAATGGCTTATAGTCCAATATCGTCATTAAATATATCCACTGCAATCTTCTTCCTAAAGTATTCTGCATGACTACTGTCAAAATCAAATTTACGACCAAACATTAAATACATAATAAATATCAACATAAAAACTCCGCAATCGCCACTACCAGGAGTTTGTTGCGGGATACCCTTTACTGTTATGACTTTCCATGGGTCAGCACTCTGCAGCTCTTGTCGGATGTTATAGAATCCGACAAATTCAAGCCAAACAGGGAATATAACTTCGAATGGCTTGAATTGATGCTTGTAGGTTTTATTGTCGCGAATCGACATTAAGGAGTCATAAATCCAGATTTTTTTGGTGCGAAAGTCCGCTCGGGCTAAGACCCAGTGATTGCTGCCCAGATTAACAGGAATGAATAACTGCATACAAAAATGGTGGGAAATGTGTCATCAGTGATGTGTATATCACTGGCCTAAATTACCAAACAACACTATGTATAAACCACAACAATATGCATACCATATCGACCTCCGTGAATGGCTTTGACTGGATGTGTTGCCGCCCACCAATATAGCTATTCAAGCTATCGTTAAATGCTAATGAATCGAGCGCACAATCCCCGTGGTTCCACAACTGATTCAAGAACACCTAGTACACAAATAACATGAAAGATTAAATTTATTAATGATTTAATACATTAGCAAAAAATAATTCATTTAATTAAAAGTTCTATAAAATCAACATTACCCAAAAAAAGGTGTCTGTATGTGTGACCCGTTGGGATAAGGCAATGGGATACTGCCGTTGCTTCGCGCTTATCAGACGAAGATACTCATGAATATGCTGTGCGAGAACAAATATATGTCAATTGACTATATATATATATGTGTAAAGATATCAACACTATTGCGTGGAAAAGGTCGAAATTACCTCGTCATCTAGCCACCCCAGCTCCGCATGGCCCAAAAGTGTTTGGAAGAATGAATGAGACCGGCGGACAATCCAATCCACTATGATATCGCCAGCGATCCATCGGTCGAACTCAGCATATACTGTTGGATCGTTTAATCCTCTAAGTGGATTTATGTCCACACTTGTTCGTCGGTCAATGTCATGATCGATTATTTGTGGTGCAGGCAGAGGCACGACATTCTTTCCTCGCTTGAATGGAGGAATCAAGTATGGACTATTCAAAACATATGATTGTTTGTATGGTCGTCCAAACTTACTAATGCCTCGAGGCGCCTCAGTGAAGACCTGCACGCTTTCCCCGCTTGGATCTCCATAAAATATATACAATGATATAGGAGAAGAAACATTCTGATTGCCAACATCAGGATATACTTCATAGTCATCCGGGACCTGTTAATTTAATAGGATGAACATGTTAAAAAATATTCTGCATGAATATAAAACAATGCAATTGTTAAATTTTATATTTGCTTATCGTATATGACGGTCTGCTCGGAGATTTGCCGGAGGAGCGTTTAGTAAATGAACCCATAAATCCCATCACTGCTTCTCTAAATTCTTTATGTTCTCTCCGCTCTGCCTCAAACGCCGTCTTCAATTCAAGGATGTTACGATCTATCTTATCCATCCGTCGTCTGACGTAATCATGATGATGCTTTGTCCTCGACTATTACAAAAAAAAAAAATTTAATTTCACAACCAAAGAGATCGTATATAATGATTTATATACGAGGAAATTAAATGATTTATAACCTTTGAATAACGTGTGTCAGGTGATTCCGGTGTATGCTCCTCACATTCGGCTGCAGGTATCTGATCCTCATTGCCATCTGCAGGTATCTGATCCTCAACATTTTGCTGCTCAAGTGTTGGGCTCGGGGAAATGTGAGACTTCTTTGTTTGTCTTGTAACCGGTGGCGCGTTGATTGAAGGTTGATGCTGTAGAAAGTAACAATGAAATTGAGAAAATAATAAGTTTAACCATTTCAGAGTTTCCATTAACAAATAAATAATAGTGGTTTAATGCACTATTGGATACTCACATTACGGACCCATCTTGGAATATGCGGCACGTAATCCTTCACGGTCTGCCAATATTTTTTTCCTTTCTCGACCTTATCTGGCTCAAGGGTTTGACGAATGTTCTCTTCCTATAAATTCAGCCAAAAATTTTAAGTTCGTCTGATGATAGTATTTAATAATACGAAAAGTAATAATATACATTCAACAATAAATAATACTTACAAGACGAGAATTGTCATTAAGAAATGAATAAACTTCTGAAAAGTTTATTTTTGAAGAAGCCATGGGTTTCCATTGCACGATTCGCGGAATCGTTTTTTTCGTCTTGACGACCCACGCAGACGGAAGGCCTCCAATCGCTTCGAAAATCCAAGCCTGCAACAACCGAAGTAAAAAATCAATAAAACTTATAGTTAAATTTTTAATATTACAAAACTAATTCATTTAAAAAACTAAGTCATCATCAAAATTTTTGTAACTCACTTGAACCCCAGACGTGAAACCATACATATTGTACTTTTCAATTTTGTGGCTTGGATTTGTCAGGCGACTCTCCTTAAATTTCTCATCCTTGCCACCTAATGCATTGTCGAGACTCTCGTATATCGTTTGCCAGGACAAATAACCCCATGGATGCTTTCGGAAGTGATCGATGTCGTCTACTTCATTAAGCAACGAGAAATTTATTTGACAGTGGTCTTTTCGACCATCAAGAACTCTGTCCGCAAAATAAAAGAGTGCGATCTTAACTGCATCAATATCGTCCATTGCCTCGAAATCCAACTCTTCAAATCTTGCGTCGAATTCCTTAAGATTAATGTTGCGAAACAAACTGTCAAAGTACGTACTAAGTAGCCGATGAATTGTTTTTGACTGTTTGACCACCATATCTACACCATAGGAAAGTCCAGTAACTAAGCACCACTCTCCAACTGATAATCGTATCAGATGTTCACCAATTTGAAACCATAATTGATTTTTCTTCTTGTGTTTCTTATCCACCACTTGCCTAAGCAACAAGTTGTGCAAAATTACGCTACTGAATGGAAAGCTCTGACACTCCAAGAAATGCCCAAATATGTCATTCTTAAATAGTTGCAACTGCCGTTTTGTCAACTTTCTGTGGATGGTTTTCACCACTTTATCGAATTTACACATACTAGAGATACGACCGGGAAAGTGATCGATATAAGCAAACTTCAAAATGCACGGTTCATTTCTACATTCTGCTGACTGCTCACTTGCCATGTATCTGTTACATTTATAACATTATCATGTTAAATGAAATTTATAACAATTTAATAACATAAAAGAAAAAAATACAAAATCTGTAATTTTGTGCGATAGGTCGCGCTGTCGCCGCACGTCGCCGCTTTGTCGCGACGCTAGATTGCGCGCGCGCACACGCTCGCCGCGACGCAAGATCGCGCGCTTTGTCACGCGAGACGTCACGGCGCAGCGCGCTACTGCCGCACGCAAGAGGGCGCAACGTGCGCGCGCCCATCGCCCGCACGTCGCGTGCTCTTCTGTGCGACGGGAGCGCGCCGGTTGCGCTCTCTCCCACACATTCCACCCTCACCCACACCATCATCCCAAGAGCAACATCACCCACTCCACAATTACAATCATTTCCATCACCAACACAAAAACATACAAACATCCACAACAATTTTTTCTAATAATTTAGGGTTTTGAAACTAACCTTCTATTTGTTTATTTTAACCATAATGTGGGTGATGTTGGCCGCCGTTGATGGACTCCGACGTGGTGGGAAGCCGCCGCCGATGACAATTTCACTTGGAGGAGAGAAATCCGTTGAGCATGAGAGGAGAGGAAGTTGGGAGAATGAGAGGGGTAAAATCAGAATTTTTTCAATGGTTGGCTAGTTATGATAGAAATAAAGTTGGAGGGTTAGTTATAAAAATTGTGAAAATTTTGTGGTTAGTTTTGTAAATTTTCCTAATTCTGTAGGCATACACCCTTTTTGTCTGGTCATTTTTTAATTTTCTTAAAAAATTCGGCCCAAGTCAGGCCAAGATGTGCTAAAGGCCTGGGCTTTCCCAAAGTCAAGGGCCTGCTTCTGTGATTGGCGATGCCCAACTCGGCCAAACCCATTTGGCAACCCTTACCCTCACTCTTGTGCTTGGATCGCAAGATAGGCCCGTGTTTGAGTCAAAATTTCAATGCCCTTGTATTCTAAAATCTAAAATAAAATTTATTTCAATGCAGGAGCAATTCAGGTAAATAAAAAAAAAATGATGTGACAATCATTAAATTAAATTTTAATCAACATCTTGCCAAAAAAGAGAGACGAAATTTATTTAAAATGTAAAACAAAAAAAAAATTGCCAAAACAATTGGAATCAAAATTGCGTATGCGCGCACAAAAAATGTCTGCAATCGTAAAGAGATGATCGTGGATGATGTATTCAAAGTAGCTACCGACTAAAAAAATGATCTTAAATTATAAACTATCACTAAATGTGGCGATAGACATTGGTCACTAAATGTAGGCACAGGCACGGTTGTCTAAATAGAAAAGAGTAATCTAAATGGAATTGATTTCTTCATTCAAATGTTAAGTATTCGGACTGTTATCCTAACTACCTAAGGGCAATAACCTTAAGATATAAATGGGTGCATGTAGTGAAACGTAATGAGAAAAATGAGATCATTATTAGCGTAACGTTTCTTTTGAAAACCTATGATTGATTATGAACAAATACATTATTTAGTAATGAATACAATTTCTAAATAATATAATTGACTTTTTCATTCAAATGTTAAGTATTTGGACCGTTATCCTAACTATCTAGAGGCAATAACCCTAGGATATAAATGGGTGTATGTAGTGAAACATAATGAGAAAAATGAGATTGTTGTTAGTATAAAATTTCTCTTGAAAATCTACGATTGATTGTTGTTATAGTGCATTTCATGCACTAGTTTTGCATTGTTTACTCCCTTTAATATGAATGTTTTGTACTTAATAATTATGATTTACTTGTGCTTTATTTTTGTAGGTGCAATTCTATTGATTGGTGCTAAATTGAGCTACAAGATAATGTTTAAGGATAAATTGATTTCCTGAAGAAATTCTCAGTTTCAGAAGAAGTTTGTTGATAAGGCGTGGGCGCGTGCTGTCTGTTGAGTACTAGAAAGTGTGTATTTATAACGGAGAAAAATATCATTTTACACTCCAAGTCTCACTAACATCCCTATTTTTATGTCTTTAAGTCTTTTGTAATTTAATTATGTATGTTTTATTTTAATTAAGTATTTTATGTATTTTAGGGGATATCATGGTCATTTCACAATAAACGAGAGATCAGATGGAAAAACGGACAACACTTTTGAACTCAGGACAGTCGAAAACCTTAGGAGGAGCATAAAAAGAAAAATGGTATTGTTCACATATACTAGATCGTTCACACATACGGTATGGTTGATATATACTGATCGCTGACACTGCAGACTGTTCACATGTATCTGTATGATGACGTGGCATGCACGATGACGTGGCACTATACGATGACGTGGCGGCATTTGATTGGACGAATGATGTGGCATTGACCGCTTATGTGGCATTGATCGATGATGTGGCGTTGATCGATGGCGTGTCACGAGCTTATTGGACCAAAAATGTTGACCGGTGACGTGGCAGAATGTTAGTGGCCGAAAAAACGCGTGTATACGGTACATGCATATACACAGAATAACAGCCCCGATGATGTGTTCAATCCAATAGGAACTTGCCACGTGGGCGCAATCCTCGAGCGTTCAAATTGTTTTAATCCGATGGCCATGATTTACTCGGTTTATCTATAAAAGGGGCTCCCCCCCCTAATTTGACACCCCTGAATCCATTTTTGGACTCTATTTTCTGTAATTCCATCTCCATCTTGTATTTTCTACGTATTTTAATAAAATTCCCATTTTACCCCTAGTTCAAATATGAGTGGCTAATTTCCTTTCAAGCTTGGGTTGAAGGTGAAGTCTCAACATGCTCCATGGGCTTAATTTGGTAAATTTACTTTTCCTTCCCTTTAATTTATGTGGTTGTTTTGACTTTTCGTAGAGCAGGATAGTAATAATCTTGTGCGGATATCGGTGGAATAACCGCCTCCCTAGGCAAGGTTATTACTTATTTTAAGACGGAAGCCCAAAGACCATATCTATTAGAGTGTGGTTCATGATGAGTGGAAGTTCCCCCTTCATGATTTAATTGGTACTAATAATGAATATTAAGCCGATGGTGCATGTTGAGTACAGATCCGGAGATCCAAGTATTTTATTTTAATAGTTTATTCCAATAGCTTTAATTCAAATTAATACATTGCCTACATAATTGTCATTATAAATCCAACCACCAACTCAGAAAATTAATTCTACACATAATTAAAATCCACCTCCTCGTGGGATCGACACTCGTCACCATTAATCTATTCTACAATAGATTCGTGCACTTGCGAGTTCAATAAAATTTGCACAACACTGTCAACTACGGACTTGAAGTTTTTATTTTAATGTGTTTTATCTTTTTGTCATTCTTGTAATTTTGAATTTAAATTTTAGATAATATTTTAGATATTAGTATTTTATCCTTTTGAAGAAAACTATAAAAATGGGAGAAAAAGAGGGAATAGGGAGATTTAGATTATTAATTATTTTTATTTTTTTTAGGGTTTTCTCTTTTCTCCATAAGAAATTAAACTCATTTTTCTGGTTAAAGATTAATGAAGCTTTGATTCACCATTACTGTGAGATCTTTCTTGTGCTTTTAATTGTTTTATTACTTTTTGGGTATTTGTTTATTATTTGAATTATTGTCACGCTTATGTTTGTTAATTAGATAATTGTCTACTATTTAATTATCAACTTAATCTACTGCCAATTGAAAGATTCATCATATGAAGATTTTGATGTTTGTGGCAAATAACATAGTAGTGCGTTGTGTCATGAAAATAAAAAATTTAATTTAAATGAACCATCGTATGCTTTTGTTAATTAGGATTCGAGTATTTCTAATTTTTAGGCTATCAATTGATTAAATCCTATGATTGTATCTAAGGTTGTCTATTGATTAGGAAAATAACCAACGGTCGTACCTTGGTTATCGACTAATTAAGGAGAGATTGGCTATTAGAGTGTCTCAGTAGCTATAACCGGTCTATTCATAAGTGATAATGATTTGCAATTGTATCAATGATCAGTAATAAAATCAAAGCTGAGTTGATTCCTTTAACCAAAGTTTTCCTATTTTGAATTACACTTTTAATTTGCATTCTAAATATTTTTAATTTAATTTTCATTATTGTCAATAATTCTCCAATTTAACCTTTTCATTTTAAAAAGGATTTACTAATTATCAATCTCTATGGACACGACCATGCTTAATCACTATACACAATCTTATTTAGAGTATGTTTTTAATTTACTGGCTTCAACACCCCATCAATTATGAACAAATATATTATTTAGTAATGTATACAATTATGTTCCCAAATAATTTGGTAATTTTAGAAAGAGTTGATATACATCTTATGGACAATGACATTCATATGGAGTTTTCTACCGGTTTAAAATGTCCGAACAACATAATGTTTAAGATTGTTGCTTATATTCGATAAAACTACAAGTATATATTTGTGGGTTGAAACTTGAAACAATAAAAGCAAATGCCGTGCAACCCTCTAACTGAATACTTAACCATAAAAGGCTCCATTAATGGTCTTACAGCTCAATGTGTATTTATTAAAAAAAATCAAAAATCAATATATGTCAATGACATATATTGATTTTTGATTTTTTGACACACACACACATATAAAATATGTTAATGACATGAATTTAATTAGAGCTCTTAACAAATTTTAAATAGTACTAAATAACTTAAAAAAAAATTGAAATGAAAGATTTAATATTGACTCGGACTGCAAATCAAACACAAATCTAATAGATTATTTATCCACGAATCAGCCCATACAGAGAAAAAAAATAAAAAAATTTGAAAAACTTGCCGCGGTTGGTGTGAATTCAATGGTTAACAAACTTGCATTGGAAAAATAAAATGATATGACTGTTAAGGTAACTCTGAAAAATAACTTGGGTTTACAAAGTAATGGGCTTCAGAGCCCATGTTAAAACCTCAGTCGGGAGCGGTTTAAGGCTATGAAATTCGCGAAAGCCTCAACCTCAAAGCAAAAGCAGAATCAGAAGCGTCAGGCGTAAGCATAGCGAACGCAAATGCTTTCTCGCACTCTCGCCGCGAAAACGGTCCCATTTATCTTCAACGGTGTTGATTTAATTGTACTTAATCCATGTCAGCCTCGACTGAAAGCTCTCTTGTGTACACACATTGTTGGGGACAAACCAGTTCTTGTAAGTCACTCACTCATTCACTCTATTTCTTTGATTCATTTCCATTTTCATTATTATTACTAATTTATTATTTCAATTGGGCAGGTTCGTGATTTCATACACTCAGCTCTGTACCACCCCAAACATGGCTATTTCTCTCAGAGATCGAGGTCCGTTGGTGTGCTTGACGCTGCCATCAAGTTCAATCAGTTTCAAGGTGTGTGTTTGAGCTTTTGTTTACTTTGTAACTTGTGATCTGGGTTTAGTAGAATCTATATTTAAGTTTGAAATATGATCGCATTACTGATGACTGTTCAATGAACCTTGTGTAAAGATAACGAGGTTTGTCTCTAATGATGAAAGAGCCTGACATATATAATGTTCTAATTCTTTAGTGAAATTTTAGATGCTAAGTAAATGTGGCATTTGGCAAGCACTTTCACTGCTATGCTTTCAAAGTTAAGTGGAAGCCCGGCAGTCTCAAACATGCGCTTAATATGTTGATCGGATTTCTAACGAATTCTATTGATTGATTATCAGTGTACTTTTTTAAGAGTGGATTGTGCATGCTGCTGAATTCATGGTTTCCCTGCTTAAGCTTAATATGTTAACTTAAATCTGATAAAAAAAAAATTGAAATCTTTGACCATACTGCTATTTTCTTTTGAAGTTGATTTATTATTCTAACTTTTGGTATGCTTTCAGGCAGGAAAGCTTATATGAAGCACGTGGATAAAATATATAAGCAGAATGAAATATCATGGTTTACTCCAGTGGAACTTTTCAAGGTAATCTCTCTTTCAATCTCCTTAAGATAAAGAAAGTTTGCATCCATCTAATATGCAAATCGTGCATCAAGAATTCAGTATTTTGTTTTATCTGCTCGTCAAGAGTTAGGGAACTTCCATGATATCTAGTTTCTGAGCATGCATGAAGTGGTGAGAAACTTCCTCGATTTTGTTTCTGTACTGTCTGAACTGGTCTACCCATTTGTCCATTTGGAGCTTTAGACCTTTGGCTTGGTTTTAGATAGCTTTGGAACTAAATAATTGGAGTCCTTACCATATGTTCCATCAACCACAATTTGAACCCATTGTTGGTATTCTTTGATCATTACTATTATTATCATTTTTTCCATGCATTATGATAATCACAATTCAATAAATTTTCCACCATGATCTTAGTTATTCAATCAAGTTTCATTTGTAATAACAGTGCTAAAATTTTTTCATGCTGTATAATTATATTTTTTTCCTTCTAATTCTTTGATGTTGTGAAACTTTCTTCCTTGTAGCCTTGGTATGCCCATGGGATTGTGGAGGCTATAATGCGCACTGCTAACCTTTCTGTCCCTCTAAAAGTATGTAGCTTCTCTTTTTGGCAATGTCTTTAGAGTTCACATTACTGTATGTTAAATTCTTGAGCTTTACCGTAATCCGAAATTTAAAATATAATTCACTCTTTTGTGCTTCATATTTTACACTAAAATCTAAAGAAAGATTTATTTTCTGATCACTCTGGTCTAATTAAAATTCATATTAGGATTTAAATTGATCAGCATCTAGGCTTTTAAGTAAGACCTTATATTGTAAAAGATATTGCTTTATTTCGTGATTGACTTTAGTTTGACTCAGCATGACAGCATAGAAACCTTGCTGTCTTGAGCCAGGAATAAGCTATAAAGAATTATGTTTTACATGTTGAGATGCTTGCTTTGGAACTAGGGATTTCCTTTTGCCAAGCTAAAGCAATAGAGGGGCAAAGTAATTTTTCTTTCGGGTCTGCTGGTATTTTGTAGAGAAAGTTGCACGTTTTCATCATTTCCCTTTTATGTTGTATCAAATCTGTAGTTATCTATTGTTCAAAGGGTCTCTGCGGGCTTTGGCTCTCCTTGTTTGATTTGGTAACGAAGTAAGTCTTAAGTTCAAATGTTATCTATCTAATACATATCCGCACACATACCCACTGACAGACGTGTATGCTTTCTTTTGAGAAAAAAGTTAAGTCCTGACAGACAGTGTGGTAGGATTTATATTTTACTGTTGTAGTGGATTAAATGGCATTGCAAGAGTTTTGGAATGTCGTATCTGTATACTTTTACTGTCTGACTAGCTGCTTCTTTTCGTTAAGGTATACTGCTCTTTTGCATATTCTGATCTCTCCTTACCCGTTTCATTCATTACCAGCTTCTAGATGTATCTGAATTGTGTGATCTGAAGGTGTGAACAACTTAATTCTTCGTGGCACTTTTTAGATTTTGTAGTGCTGTTTAGATTTTGCTGTTTGAATGAGCATATAGCTTTAATCCAGAATTCAAATTTATAGTTTAACAGTGCATCATTATTTTTGAGATATCTTTGCTCAATCCATTGAGTCTAATAATTTGATCATGCTGTTTTATGTTTTATAATGTGCACTCAGATATATGAAATTGGTGGTGGATCAGGAACTTGTGCAAAGGGTGTGATGGATTACATAATGTTGAATGCACCCGAAAGAGTTTACAACAATATGACTTACGTGTAAGTTTATTGATTAATTCTTTAACTTCCATGAAGTAGTTTGGTCCCTTTGTCTTGTAATCCTGGGCAATGTAATTACTAGTACATAACAGTTATATCCATGAAGTAGACGTGACTTAAATATTATTTGGGAATTTTTTTTCCCTTTCTTGTTTGAATATGGAACTTGGATTCTTGGAGCATAACATGTTTATATTTTTATAACAATATATGTGATTACATTACTTCTAATTGATACAGTTCTTGTGTGCCACCTTGATCCTACGACAGTGAAGTCTTCCATTTAAGTAGAGCAGAACTTCTGATGAGCTTTTAATTTGGATTGATGAAATAAACAATGAAAAGAAGGAACCCATATGAAAAGATGGTAGATTTTGAAATAAGGTTGGGTCATGAAAGTCATATGTAATTGTTTGCCGGTGTGTCCACTTCATGTCCATGTTCTGTGAGTGCCTAGATATTATTCTCTATTTATGTCACAGCATCCAGTGTGAGAGAGCACCAGTGGGAATCTAACATTTGAAGCAAGTCTTAATGTCCTTTTAATTGTTTTGCTTACTATTTCCTTTCTAAGGAAGCTGCTGCATATAGAACTTGTGCTCCACATGATTGCTGTTGTTCTGGTTTTGTCACGAATTGTCTTTCTTCTCACTGAATTATGTTTGAAGCTTGCTCTTTAGTTTTTTAACTCATTCTTCTTCCTCCTCCTTTTTGTGTTTCTGAGGAGTACTGGTCTAATTATATTCTTATGTAGACGAGTAGAGAAATTCATAACTTGTCTGGTTGAGTTTTATTTTCTTGTTAAAGTAGTTTTACATGCTTTCTAAGTATGCTTATGACAGTTATATTGTCCTGAAATTTTTATCATGTTTAATCATGTTTGCACATTTTTATGTTTGCTGTAGCTCAGTGGAAATTAGTCCCTCACTGGCCGAGATGCAGAAAGAAACTGTTGGACAAGTTTCTAGTCACTCGTCAAAGTTTAGGGTTGAATGTCGTGATGCCGCTGATCGGGTTGGATGGGGTATGCTGCCTTAGTATTTGTGCTAATTTCATTTTCCTTGATTGTTCTCAATGAGCAATACTATCTTATGCTTATTAAAAGAAGAAAAATTAAAAAAAAAAATACTATCATATAAACAATTTGAATATTAGAAATTGCAATAAGATTTGATCATTGTCTGAAGTCCTGTCCCGTGTCGCTGACAGAGGTAAACCAACATGAGGTATGCTGGTGTTCAGACAAGCACACCCCCAAACCACTCCCATCCATCCCCACAGCCCATTATTCTTCCCTCCACTGAATACTGGAAATGAGACAACAGCTTCTGTCATACGTGAGAAGTTTCTATTGAAAAGAACAAGAAGACCATTTAATAAACATGATTATATTCTTATTCAATTTTACTTATTGACCCTACTTTTCCAACCTTATACTGCCATCCCTGTGGACTTATCAATATTGTATGTTAGGCCATCCTACCTGAGAACTGCTATTTGATTGCTGCATTTTTCTTTTTTTGTTTACTAAAAGCTGTTCTTTTATTCCTTGTTCAAATAAACTTTTTTTTTTGGTTTTTTGTCTTCAATTTTTGATTTATTTCGTAGATTGACATTGGAAGAGAAGGATCTAAGTTTTTATGATTTATTTTCTGTAGCTTGGTTTGAGTTGCTCCAAGCATTCATATTGTGGTGGTTCCGCCTTCACCAAATGTAGCCTTTGAATATAGGGCTAGGGATTTTGGGGCTTCCCACCCCTTACTATTGGAATTATTCATGTGAAAAAATAGTGAAATAGAAACGTAAAAAATGAAGCTATTTTTTGTTGCTTATCTATTGTTTCTAGGCTAGCTTCAGAAATTTTTGTTTCTCTTTGAATGTGCAGCTAAATTGATGTGAGTTCTATTGGTCATTTTGTCACAGGAAATGTTATGCAACAACCATGTTGGGTGATTATGCTTGAGGTACAATCCTTTTGGTTGCTTCTATTTTGTCTACATAATAGAGTTTGTTACCAGAGAGAAAATAAACTACACAATTATTCAAAATCAACTGGATGTGCTGAAATTGTTTGCTTTTAAGGAAGAATTTTCATATTTGGACTAAATTGATGTGTCTTAAGCATAACTTCGTTATTTGAAATGAAGCAATATCATGTGGGCATATGAGGACCCAATTATCAAAATGTGGAAGTTACCTAATATTTGTCTGTTATTTTACTATTGTAATTAGTCTAACATGATGCAGCTGCATCTAATACATCTACAATGTCACTATTATTATTGAGTCCTGGCAATTGTGGTTATTTAGCTATGTGATATGAAGCAATGAATTCCATCTGCTCATTGCAACTTTCCAAGAAGAGAATCAAATTTGTTAAAATGAGTTAAAAGAGAAAAAATCAATATTTGCTCTTATCTTAGGGATTAAGGTAGCGTTTACTTTTTGGATTGGAATGGGAATCCTAAGTAATGAGAATCTCGGGATTGAGAGTGTAGAGTAGTGGGAGAGTAGATTGTTTATTTATACTGGATTTGGAGTGTAGAATAGGAATCAGAATCCCATTTATGTGTTTATTTGATCTTGAATTAGGAATGAATTGTTTCAAATTACAACTTACCCTTACTTAAAGAATTGTAATTCTTAATTACAAAGTGAATTAAAAAAATATATTTCTAAAATAAACTATTTATTCGATTATTAATTTTAATTATATAAATTAATAATTATTATTAATATTCTTAATTATGAAAATTACAAATTTTTTATTAATTTTAATTTTAATTATGTAAATTAATAATTATTGATGAGAACAACACAAATGAAACATTATTATTAATAATATAATAGAAAATTAATATTTTCTTAAATAAACTATTTACTATGTTAATTATTAGTAGCAAATAAAGATAATACTATTAAAATTAAATAAATATAATAATATTATATTTTCAGATAAAGATATTATATAGTAATATTATTAATTCTATGTGAATATAATAAGTATTATTTTAAAGTAATTTTAACTTAAAATCAATATAAATTATTATTTTTAAATAAATGTAATATTATTTTATTTTAATAACTATAATTATATTATATTTAATATTTTATTTTAATAAATATAATTATGTTATATTTAAAAGAAGGGTAAAAAAGGAATAGGTGAGAGTGGGATTCCCACTCCACTCCCACCCTTAAATAAGTATGTAAATACTAGAGTGAGAGAACTCCACGCTCCCCGCTTCCACTCCAATAAGTAAATGCACCCTAACAGTATTTGTTGAGAGGTCAAGAACTGTTGTTACAGTTTTCCTTGAATATGCATGAATTAGCATATATTTATGCAACATGAATTATAGTTGAGGACATAGGATGATAATTTTAGTTGTTGTTTGTGATATTTAGTTTCCTTTGCCACTAAAAAACTGATGATGTAATGTGTAACGACATGAATAAATCATTAACTTTTTCATGTTTAGGGGTTGTATGACTTGCCCCTGTTGCATACTTTACAGAAAGTTACATTGATGAACATTTAAGGTTGTTTACCTGCAAGTTCATGTAGTTCGTTGATAAACATCTCTTAAGTTCTAGTTGATTAATTTTGTTCAGCAAACGTAATTTAGCTATTCAATCCTTACAGGTTTTGGATAATCTTCCACATGATCTTGTCTATTCAGAAAATCAAGTTTCCCCATGGATGGAAGTATGGGTTGAAAAGCAACACGATAGGTAGGTGCCATTGTGTTGGCTGTATCCTTAATTACTTGGTTGCAACTTGCACTCAATGTTTCTTTGGGATCCACTACCATATAGCTGAGGTTTCAAATTTTGTTTTGAAGTTTTCAAGTTAGGTTTTCAACTTTTTGTCAGAGTTTTAAGTTAAGAGTTCAACAAGGTTTTTGTTTTTTTAGGTTTGGGAAAGAGTTTACAACTTTTGTGTTAGAGAGCTGTAACATCACATGCATGTTACCTGTATCATGTTGTATTGATGTGCACCTTACCCTTATTAGAGAATTAATTTCATAAGAAATCCAGCACCTCAGCTTCAAGTTAACCTAATTCTTTTTGAGTCTTAACTCCTTACAGTGATCTATTCTCTGTTTTTCTGTCTGTGCATATTTACATTTCATTTCAATCAATAATCTTGATTTCAAGTGCCTTTTATCCACCATATGAAACCATTTTGCCTTTAAAGGTCAAAAAAGAATGGGTCCTTTTAGTGAACATCCTATTTTTCTGTTATCCTTCGACTGCCAACATATTTCTTATTTACATCATTGGCTTGTATTTTAGTATGTGGTGATTTACAGGGGTGTCCCATGTCTGAACAAACTATTTTATATCAAGTTCCCGGTTCTTTTTTATTTTAATTTATTTGTGTAATACCCAATTTTATTTGAAGCTAATAGAAATGTAGGCTTGATATAATACTCCACATAATTCGTTGATACTAGAACTAATGTTTCTACAGGTTGAATTTAGTGATAAGACTCATAGCTGACCCTCCTCTTTCCTCCATCTACAGAGAAACACTCTCTGAGTTTTACAAGCCACTAGAAGACCCATTAATTACACATTGCATTGAGATCATGGAATTTGATGAAAATCATACCACCCAAAGAAGTGGCATGTTGAAAAACATTTGGTCAAAAGTCTTTCCAAAACCTCGAAGATGTTGGCTTCCGACTGGTTGTTTGGTAAGGAAATTGTTTAAATTATTCTGTTTGCTTTTGCACTCTGTTTTCTTATGCATATTTCAGAAATATTACAATCCCTTAATATGCAGAAACTGCTTGAGGTTTTACATGATGCTCTACCAAAGATGTCTTTAATTGCTTCAGACTTTACCTTCCTGCCTGATGTGAAGGTACCTGGTGAAAGAGCTCCATTGGTTTCAACAAAAGTACGTTCTTTTCATACATGTGAAATCATTGTTGCATTTGTACTTATGCTTGACTCTGTTTATCATATTTCCAATGCTTGCTTAGGCTGTCTGATAAAGTTATCACATAATGTGTTATGCTTGAATTAAAAGGAAATGTAATGACTTTGGAGTGAACTCTATTGGTCAAGTTTAACCTTTTGTCATGACACCATCCAGTAATATTCCTCCAAACAATGGTTGAATAATCTGGTTTCAGTTCACATCTAACATTCTAGAGCATGAAATTGTCTTCAAAGTCTTTGACTTCATTCACTTAATTATGCAGAAAGATGGCAGCAGCACAGATTATGGCAATTATCTTGATGCAAAGGTGTGTGCTATTGCTAATCTTATCTCTTCTTCTACTTGTATGTTGTGTTCGTATGGGATTGCCATCAATGACCAAACTCTGCTAGCTACTAAAGTTCAACCAACCAAGCACATGCATGGATTATCATTGTGACTTATGGGAAATGAATATAGTAAGGTTGCAGAAGTTTAAAAATCTCACATTGCTGCTAATGGAATATCTTGTTTCTTAAGTCCTGTTGACAAATCAGTGTGCTATAATGATTTTTTTCCCCCTTGGTTTACAACTCACAAAAGCTGAGGGTCAGAGAGGGACCTCTAAACCCTGTAATGATTATGATCACCTTTAATTGCAGGGTGATGCTGATATTTTTTTCCCCACAGACTTTTGGCTTTTGGAACGTATGGACCATTACTGCTCTGGGTGGCTGAAAATGCAGAAAGATAAATCATCCAAGCAAGGGAAGAAGAGGCGAACACTTACAGTAAGTTCATTTTCTAATAAAGTATTGTAACTTTTCCTTTTGTGATGATCATTTAAATTAATGTCACAAGTACAAAATCTATCCTATACTGGCTTGCTTGTCCTGTTATTGTTGAGATGATGATCTTTCTAAAGGAGGATCAAGAAATCAATTGAGAAACAACAATTGCACTTCAGCAGGCTGCAAGCCGTTCATATTTAAATGACAGTTCTTAGTAGAATACCTAGTTCTAATTGAATGACAATCACATCAGTTCCATATTGTTGTAGTCTTGTGGAGGAGCATCTGGCTTTCCAAAAGTACTTTTGCTATAAGATATTGATGAAACACATGCATTATATAGCCGATACTTTCGAGAGGTATGGAAATTTGACAATCATAACATTCTTACCTAATTATTTTGAATATACTCTGCGCAGCTGGATACATCCTCTTTCATGGAGGAGTTTGGTTTGCCTACAAAGACAAGAACAAAGGATGGATACAATCCCCTTCTCGATGACTTCAAGAACACTAAATTTTATCTCAGTGTTCCAACACATAATATGAAATAGACAAGTCATACAGATGCCTGGGGATGTTTGGTTCCCAAAATGACACCAGATCAAGATGAGATTTGTAATGGACGTGGTTCATGTCTGTAATCATCTGCACTGGGATGCTGGTGGATTTTATTATTAATCTACAAAAGCAATGGCTCTCCCAGATCGACGCGCATCACATTTCCCAGAGGCAATGCCCCAGATCAGAAGAGACCAAGCACAAGATAGAGATGGATTTTAAAAAACAAATGATTTTTTATTCATGTTCGTTGAAAAATCAATGATGAATTCAATGTTACTGTTGCATACATGGGTAATGAATCAATTACAAGAATTGTTCTCTTTCAATGGAATCATCAGGAGACCTTGGAGAAGATATGCTACAATACTTTATTCTTTTCTGAATAAAAAAAATGAGAACACTGGTTATTTTACAATTATCTTTAAAGAAAGATTTGTTTAAGAATTATGAGTTAATATGGCTGTTTGTGAAGCCATCCCTCTCTATCAATGAAAGAGATGCTAGTCAAGTGGGTGAGCTCGGCTGAGCTCAGTCTCTTCTCCCAGCTCACTCTACGGGAAGTGTCAGCTCCTCCTCCATAACACCCATGCTCTGCAAATGTTAAATGGTTCCTGTTCATTTAACCACCGTTCAGTCCATGTCCAGTCATTATAAAAAAATGGAATTTGATTAAGAGGCCCCAAAGAGGGCCTGTCGTGATTTTTGACCCTCACCTAAATTTATATTTTTTTTGTGTCCCAAATGATCATGTTTTCACACTAGTGTCTTGTAGGCACAAGCAGGGTACAAGACACTGCTTCGCATGCAGGATGAAGTACAAGACGAAGACTTGCATATTAAAATGTGCAAGAAGGCCATGCTAGACAGAGCACTAGTTGGAGACTTGTATGCAGGACGATAACTTACAAACATAGTCAGTCTCCTAAATGATTGAAAGAAATACTTTATTAGAATAGATGTTTTTTTTTATCTTTTTACAAAGGTAAAGTAAAAGATATGATTTTGATCAAATGGGTCAAGATTCATGACATGACAAGGATTAAATAAAGTGGTTCCCATCAGAATTTTGGTCGGGAATGGTCTGAACAATCGTCTATCTAATAAAATCATGTCATAAAAGATCATGTTTTCCATGCAAAATGAAGTGTAAAGACAAAGAAGACCGCGCTAGACAGAGTGCAGGCCACACTAGACAGTGCCACTCAGAAACTTGTATCCAAGACAGAAACTCACAAACACAGTATTCTAATAGATTGAAAGGAATAATTTATTATAATAGGATATTTTTATCTTTTTACAAAGTGGAAGTTAAAGGAAACAATTTTGATCACATGGATTAAATAGAGTCCTTCCCATAGACTTTTGTGGGAAATGATCAAAATACACGTCTAATAAAATCAAGTTCTGGTTAGATAATTTTAAAGTAAATGCATATGTGACAGAATTGCATTGAATGAACTAATAGATGAAGAATTTTCGTTGTTGGGATTCAAATGCACGAAAACTTACTCATGGCCAATAGAATTCCAAGCTTCCCAACCCTTAGGATCCACAACATTAGTGAGATTGACACTGTAGAATAAAACCCTAGCATAGCCTCTCCATGGCCTTCCTAACAAAGTTGAGCCCGTTCCTATTACGATGCCTCCTTTGAACACAAACCCATTGGCATCATTAGGGTTTGTTCTTCCTTGTGCTGTTATGAAACCATGAAGCCCTGGCTGTAATGTTGATCCAACCACATGTATCACGCAATTCTACGTACAAAATAAAATAAATCAACATTATATTTTATCTGACAAACACATGTAACACAGGGCAAGTATAATATGATGTGACACTAACAAGTCCAAAATTGTGGATCACATTTTGTTTGTTTAGGATTCATGTATCGAATTTGAGGGACATTTATAATGTCAAAAGAAAGCAATTCCTACCGTCCAATATTTTTGTGGATTATTTCGAATGTTAATTTCAGATTACTTCCATCGTGAATTAATTATCTTTAAATCGCCCTTTTTTATTTTTTAAAATTTCAATTATCTCAATTTTTATTAAGAAGACCAAAAAACAAAAAAGTCATCAACTCACCTCCATTTTTTTTCCTTATCTTTTGATCAAAATATAAGGGTAATTTAAGGTTTTCCTAAGTAAGAAATGTGATTTGAAGATGCCCAACTCACGAGAGAGAAAATTGAAAATTTATGGCACTTCAAATGGACATATAGTCTAATTGGTCGGCCTCTGGAAGAAATTTCTAGTTGTAATAAACATTTTTTTTCTTCCGGTGTTTCTTCCAAGTTTTGAGTTAAATGTAGTGGAGTCTATGGTAATTATAAATAAATAAATAAAATATTTTGCTCGGTCAAAAAAGAATCAAAATTAATTAATAAAGAGATTTACTTTGAAAATGTGAAAATGTGAAAATGTAATATGATATGACACTTAAGTTAAAAATGAGTGCGGCATTTTATATGTTTCAGATTTATCTATTGGAAACGTTTCTTTTGAAACTTATTAACTAAAAAACAATTATTCCCTTTAATCTCTTTATTAACATAATGAATAATTTTTTTTCAAACGTGAATGACGATGCAGACTTAATACGCTAACATGAACCAAAATGTTAACGCGTGTATATGATAATTAATTTGAAATTTTTAACCATAAATTGTCAAAATTGCCATGCATGTTGGTAATGTGAAACAATGCACCTCATAAATAGATTGGCCGCCACCAAAGATAAAATCAACAGCACCCTCAATTGTACAATGATCAAAGTAATGACGGCCTTGATCATCCCACAATGTGTCTTGCACGCCGGAGAAGCCGCACCGATAGAACGCCGTCTTGTCTCCGGCCACCATGGCAGCCACCGCCGGCATCCTCGGGTTCTTATTGTCACTTTGTGGACTATTGTATGTATTCTATACACACACACACACACATCATAAAACATATCATTATGATAATTATAATTAACACAACCAATGTCATTAATTACTATTAGAGTCTTAAGATAAATAAATAAATAACTTACCACAAAGCTCATGCTTTTGACAACAACATTATCAGCAAAAGAAGCAAAAGTAGGGCTGGCTGCAAGCGATTCATGATCATCCCATATAATCTGAGTCCTTCTCTTTCCCTCTCCTTTAAGGATTATAAAAGGCTTTTCATATGGAATTTTCACCTTCTCCCTACATACTTTCACAAATACTCTTACAATATGCTTGTACATATACATATGTACATACACATACATGCAAATTACGTTCAACTATAATGTATAATACATTTTTTCAGTTAATCTCGATGGGGCGAGGAAGTTTTAGTAAATAAAAAGAGAGAAGTGGATCAGGAGATACGTAACGAGCCATACCCTTCAAAACAATCGAATCAAAGAAAGTTTTCTAAAGAAAAAAGAAATAAAGGAAAAATAATTTTGATATATACCTGTATATGCCAGCCTTGATGAAGATGCAAACCCAATTCTTATTATTTGAAGGAATGTTATCAATTGCTGATTGAATGCTTGAGAAATTTCCATGGCCTGAATGATCGACAACGATTTGGCAAGAGGCTGCTCTGGTGCCAAACTTGAAATATGCTTTTGCATTTGCTGTTCCTAAATGACAAGAAAAGAGAAGAAAATATAAACAAAAGAGACAGCGAGCAAATGACATTTTTGTTTGGTGCATGTGTATAAAATGAGAATAAAAATATTAAAAACAAAACCCTTCAGAAGACTGAAACAGTAATTTTATTATGTCCATTGCTGACTTTGTGTGTTTAAAGAGAAATAATTTTAGGAGGGAAAGTGAAAAGTCAATCGTCTTTTTATGGCAAAATATTGGAGCGTCAGCTGTACAATCGGTTTAGTTAATTGTGTTTTAAAATCTTACTATATGTGCTTTGATTTTTATGATTTTGTTCTTATTGTTAAAATAAAAATAAAAGATCGAAATCTCCTGTGAACACTTTTGAAGGTAATAAAATTTTATATTTTCCATTGAATTTTTTTTTAAATATATGGTAAATTCAATAAGGAATATCCTCAAATTTTCAGAATTTTCTTAAGAGAAATGTAGTGCATAGGAAGAAAGAAAATCTAAGCAATAAATGATATATAATTATCCATGTATATAATTATCCGTAAGTACAGAAAAAGCACAGTTAATATAGATTGGTCCTGTGCCGTCCAACATTAAACATTTCACAAGTAATGGTAACTAGCTCCAATTTTATTCTGAAACTTTCAGCTTAAATTAAAGGACACTCATCTTATAGATGATAAAATAATATGATTAAACCTTTGCACTCCATTTCGAGTTGTGATTTTCTTGGATTATGCAGCTTAATCTCTCTTGTCAATGCCAAATATTATGTATAATATTTATATTAATTGATTTGATTTTGTAATGATAATATATATATATACATATACCTTTCAACTGCCTCAGCTGTTCACACATAAGGTGAAATAATTACCATGTTGTCACCATAAGACATGGTCAAGTTTAGTTGGGGTGTGTGTGTGTGTAATAATAGAAAAAAGTAGAATCTAGTTTAAATTTTATTACTTCATACGATCGGAATGTCAGTTCAGGTGTTGAGATGAGGGTTCAATTTTCTTAAGTCTAGGTTTAAGAATTGATATTCTACTCTACTGAATAAGGATCGGTTAACGTGTGATTCTTATTAGCTTTAATTCCAGAATGAACTTTTGGATCAAATAAAAACTTTAAATTCAATCCAGCATGTTTACTCCGTAACCGATTGGGTACAGAACAAATAGTTTCGATTTTTGAACCCGATTTTGCCCACCCCTATTAAAAAGCCACATCCGATAGGGGCATCAACGACTTCCTGTGATGCACGACTTCGAAAGCAGACCGAAATGCCAACACAATAGAAGGCACAAATCAAACAATACCATAGCCTGAAAAAGTATTAAACTGTATAAATTAGATTTTGTCAACTCTTGCAGGCCTCTAAAATGCAGTGAATTGCCGTTATAATTGTGGTGCATAATCTGTCCACGATTGGCATGCAACCATGAGCAACCGTGCCCGAGGACTTCAAAAACAGGCAAATTAAACTGCATCTTCAAAAGAGAAGTTTTCAATATGAACTCTAAATTCGTGTATCTCATATACTCAATAATATAAAACGGCCACTCAAGCAGTATAGAAAGGTAGAGCGACCGCTTGACAAATTTTGACAAACACTGATAAGAGAAGCCAAAAGTGAAGAAAATTGTACATCACAAAGCCGCAAGTAAGACGGTACATAATCTCAGCTTTGTGAAGAAATTGAGCAAATTGATAACCAAAATAACTAATTTCAACAAGTGCATTGCATACAGCATAATATCTACTTCAAAACTACCACAGTAAAACTATAATCCATCATCAATATCAAAATGGAAGACAAAATATAATGGGAACATACTCTTCTCAAATGTAACATTTGGAAAATAAACTTTTTATGAATTGTCATCATCAATACTTGATGGGAGCAATGATTTCTAGCTGGGGACCAAGCTTCTCCTCGGCAACCTTCTCAGCTTTGACCCTCAATTTAGCCAACTGCTTCCTCCTCTCATAAGCTACCTGGGCCCTCTCCTTTCTCTTCTTCTCAAGCTCCTACAAGGAACAGTATGACAGAAAGTCAGAAATCACTGCAATCAGAATCATTAAAGGGCAATAGTGCATGAAATACCCAAAACTGGAAGAATGAGGCAGTCCCAAATAAAAAATAACAGCATCACCCATCCACAATCCAACAAGTCTAACAAAGTGATTACTAAAACAGCAAGTGCAACTGAAAGCATCACGGAACAAGCAATGTAAATAGTTAATACTCGTGATAACCTTTGGGTTGTATCCACAGGCTGCAAATGTTGAGATTTAGAATTCACAACACACATTAATGAGCTTAAGCCATAAGAAACTTCTATTGTTCTTACCTCAACTAATTAAAACCATTGAGCTAAAAGATAATAGATGAAGGCGAAGCTTCTGTAGCTGGACTTTGAGCCATTATCCAATGTTTTACCCTTTACTAAGCTAACCAAGAGGGGAAACTGAAAACTAGAATTCGCATAGACAAACAAAAAGCGTGCCAGAATATTTACCCAGAGTACCATACAAAACAGGCAATTAAGACTACAACAAAAGAAAAAACAATGTTATTAACAAATTATTGAGCATCAAATTGGATTGCATCATAATATTACAAGAAGCATCCTCATATTAACAAGTCAAGCTCTATTCTAATCATAATGGAGGTGTTGATTATATCTAATTTAATAAGATTTGTTAAATTCACATGTCAAATTCAAAACTGTGATTATCAACAAAAGGAACCTGACATAATTTGCCCAACCCATTCAACAAATGAACCATATAAGGCTAACGCTACTTCAGAGCCAAAGTGATCCATTTATCTTACCTACCTAATCTTGCATTACTTTGATAAAAATCCAGTATATGATGAAATGTTCAAAAGATGAATATAAAAACCATGCAGATAATGCTTGAAGATATTTAAAGGAATGGAATACATAAATTATAATATTATTTGAGTTTTTTTACAACAAGAAGTTAAATAGACCAACACAGATAGCATTGTAGACAACTCAACATGGAACAATTAGTTAATAAGATAAAAAACAGTCCAATTGTATTAGTCAAATAAGGAAATAATGGTTCATCATTAATACAATTTTCAGTTTCTTATGGAAAAAAAATAAATAGGGGAAGAATGGTCCAAATAATATGAACTCCAATAAGTTTAGCATTGTGTTGTCTGCACTAAAGTCTCAGCGTCATACAAGGCATGTATAGAACTGATCAAAAAGGGCAAAATAGCATACTTCAATCAACCAAAAAAAAATATGAGAGAGACATGGTGGCAAGCACTCACCTTAATGGTGTCATAATTGTTCCATCCTACTTCAGATGAAAGCCTGCCCAACAAGCAGTACTTGTGTCCTTTTTGGAGCCTCAAGACCCTAGCATTTGAATAACCCAAAAAAATGCACACAGTCAACAGGGGTCTAATTCAAAGAGAGACATACGGTTTGAAATATAAATCCATGACGAACTCAAGTAACAAAAACTTACTTGAGAGCATCAGGAATGACCATCCTTTTTGTCTTGTCATATGGAGCAGGAACTCCTTCATAAGCCTTCAAACGAGAAAGGGCTGCAGCCCCACGCTTAGTCTTGTGGGGAATCATCCTATATAGAAGAACCGAACAGCTTTCATTACCACATATATGTAAAACAAATAACCAACTTTTACGAAAAAAAAACTAAAAACTAAAATAAAGGATTGCACACAAAGTTTGCACTCCAGTAATTGGCAAAAAAATACCTTAAAAGCATGTTACCTCAGTAAGCTTACATTTGTGTAGCGTCTAAAACTAGTAACAAAATCAGGTATTTCTAATTCTTTCAGATACAATCTACTAAGAAGATTGTACAAGCCAAACACAATCCCAATTTAAAAGGCTGGAACAAAAAATACGGTTTCAACCTTAGCAGCAAAGAAACTTATCATACACTGAAAATGACAGTCCAGCTACAAAACAATGTACATCAGCTCATACACTCTCAGTAGCCACGTGAAAAAGCACACTTTATTTCTGATGATAAGCTCAATCAAATTTTATAATCCACGCATAAAACAATCAGATAGAGAGCTACACATTTTCAATCAATAGACAAAAATATAACATTCAAACATGAAAATTAATATTTTTTTAAGATAAATGAAAAGAAAAATAGATAAATTTGCTTAACCTAAACTAATTTCAACAAACCCACAAACGCATTTGCATACTAAATCAGAAAATCCAATTTTTACACAACATAGAATCAAACAACAAGAAATAAAAGAACCCAGAAACAAAAACATAACACACCCACGAATGGTACGCCAAAGGATCTTAGCAGGAGCTCGAAAATGGATGGGACCATGAGAAGGCTTAGTGTTCATCCTCTTTCTCAAGAACCTCATGTACTTCATCTTCTGCCTAACAAGCCCACCTGAGATACAAATCTCCTCGCACCGGACGACGACGACCTTCTGGCCGTTCAAGAGCTCCTTGGCCAAAACGGAGGCTAGGCGGCCGAGCATGTGGTGCCTGGCATCCACCACCACTCTTTTCGCGCAGATCCCTGAACCTGACACCATTTTCGTGCAAACGGCGCGCTCAGTGGAGTGGTGAAGTCAAAAATGAGAAACGTAAAAAGGGTTGATAGGGTTTTCGGACTAGGGTTAATAATGTAGTGTGTGTGGGGTTTTGGTGGGTTCTGTTGTTTTGGACGGTCCAGATGTAATTGTGGACGATGATCGTATGGGATCATAGCATCCGCATCCCTGATTTCTTATTTGTTGTCAAATGAACATTTATGTTTCCATTTATTCCAACTAAGTCCCTCCCAACTCTCTAGTCTCTTCCATGCAGTGTAATCCAAATTATCTTTATTATGTTAGATTTTTTTTCCTTCAAAGCATTGATGTGTATATCAACTCTATTATGATATGATTCAGATTTTCACCTTCATTAATATTTAGAACGATATCTAATCTATTTACATTAGTAAAAGAGAAATATATCCCTATTTAATTATATATTATAAGAAAAATAAAGTGTAAATATATATTGAGACTTGAAGTTGAAAGTACAAAATTTATCAATAAACTTATAACTCATTTACATATATATACACGGAAGGTAACATGTAATAATTTTAGTAATTCATTTAGGTTAAGAATTTATTGATACAAATGAATTAGCTGTGTTTTTATTTGAGAGAACTTAAGAAATTAGGGACCCAAATATATATAATATATATTTACTCTAGCCACATTGTAAATTCAAAACATGAAGTGATTGTTTAATCCGATTAAATGGGATGGGACGAAACTTTAAATCGTGTTGTGCTCGTCTTAGATAAATTTAAATTTACAACATTTGAACTGTAAGGCAATGTTTAAACAATGGTTGCATTTGTATTGATTTTTGTTTTTTGTTTTTTGTTTTTTGTTTTTTTTTGTTAATTTGAATAGTTTGAATTTAGTTAAAGTATGAATAGGTTTGAATAGAAATGTGACATATTTATTTTTGTTTCAACATCTAAAAAATTTAAAATTTAGTAGTTTAATATAAATATTTTTTTAAGTGGTGCATATATTTGTTCTTAGCAATTTAGAAATTTAACAAATTGATTAATTTGATAGCATTAAAAAATAATATTATTATTTTTAATTTAACTTTGTAATAAAAGATGTAATTATAATATCAATTTTTATTATAAAGTCAATTCTGTTGTTTTAATTTTGATTTATCACAATGGATATAATATTTATTCAATATTTTACTTTAATTAATGTTACCATGTGCATAAAAATCTAAAGCAATAAAAAGAATAACTTCAAGGATAATAGAAAAAATTAAGTATATACATAATATAGAAAATACATAAATTGTTAAAGATATTTTTGAGATTTGAAATTAAAATTTACATTTAGATTTTAGATTTCAAATATTTTTTTTTTATTCAGATAAAATTATCTAATAATAAATTAAAAAAACTAAATAACACAATATAAATAAATGTCTAAAACTATTTACATTTTAAACTAAAAAACAAACATTACTACCTAGACTTAATTTCTCAAGTTGAGAGGGGAATAAAGCCCATCGGCTACCTATGCTTCCCTAAATTTATTGTGCAAGCGGTGACGTCGTGGAAGAGTTTGTCTTTTTTTTTTTTTTTTAAATGTTTTATTGATTTGAAAGAAGCACAACTGAATTAAAAAAATAAAATGAACTCTTTAACATATAGCATTATAGCTAGCCATTTGTCATTACATGTGAACATTTGCTTTGACTTCGAACAGCACAAAATGTTGATAATTTTCCTCTAACTTGCTATAAGTTAGCCTTTCGATCCTCCGAAAAAGTAAAAATTAAGGAAAACAAAAAGTTCCAATCTGGGCAAGATTGTGGAACTGCTCTCTGAAAGCTAACTATGGCTGAAACTTCATCATCCCCTGCTCAAGTAGAATCAGCATCAAAAACTGTCCAAGAACTCATCACCAGCGGCAAAGAATTGCCAGAAAGATACGTCTATAAAGGCGGTGATGCTGGAAATCTTGATGCTTCTCTGCCGCTCATGGACATTCCAATTATTGATATTGGTCTCTTGACATCCCCATCATCCAGCAGCACGCAAGAACTTGAGAAACTGCGCTCAGCGCTCAGCATCTGGGGCTGTTTCGGGGTTAGGTTTAATCTTGCCACTTTTTTCTGGAATAATTTTGCAATAAAATTTATTTTGCATACATGATTTTGGATTTTGTAAACATTTTGCGATCTTGGAAAACTTAATTTGCTCATATATATATATATATATATATAAATCCTTAATTTTGGAAATTCAGGCAATCAATTATCATGGAATAGAACCTGAATTTTTGGACAAAATGAGCGAAGTTGGCAGGCAGTTCTTTGATTTTGCTCCGGAAAAGAAACAGAAATATTCCAGGGAAGATGGTAGCACTGAAGGGTATGGGAGTGACATTATTATTGCGGAGGAACAAACACTGGATTGGGCTGATCGATTGTTGCTTACAACAAGTCCGAAGGATAAGAGACAGCTCAAATTCTGGCCAGAAATTCCTGAATCTTTTAGGTAACTTCATTGTGATGCCTGGAAGCTCATGCAATTCTATTGAATGAAAAACAGAACAACTTGCATTTTAGAAGAACTATATGAATGAATATACCAAAGGCAAAGGGAGCCTTAATTTGGTTTGTTGTTGTTATATTTGCTTCAGGGAAACGTTACTTGAATACGCAACAGAGTTGGAAAAATTAAATGAAATTCTGCTCAAGGCCATGGCAATGTGTTTAAATTTGGAAGAGAATTGTTTCCTGGACATGTATGGAGAAAAGGAAAAGGCAACAATGATTGCGAGATTCAACTTCTATCCTCCATGTCCAAGGCCTGACTTGGTTATGGGCATTAAGCCGCATGCAGATGCATCAGCATTTACTTATCTCTTGCAAGACAAACAAGTGGAAGGCCTCCAATTCGTGAAAGACAATCAATGGTACAGAGTTCCTGTCAATCCAGCAGCTCTTGTTATTAATGCTGGCGATCAAGCAGAGGTAATTGCTGATATTAACTGCTAATCTTCGGTGTTTTTTAGCTTTGTCTTTTCTTTTCTTTTGAATTAAAGAAAGCGTGACTTCAAATTATGGTGCAGATAATGAGTAATGGAATATTCAAAAGTCCAGTACATAGAGTGGTGACAGATTCAGAAAGGGAAAGAATGTCTCTGGCCGTGTTTTGTATTCCGAATCCAGATAGAGAGATTGAACCAGTGAATGGAGTGGTGAATGAAGGAAGGCCAAGATTGTACAAGAAAGTGAAAGATTATGTTAGCTTGTATTTTGAGTACTACCAGCGAGGCAGGAGACCAATTGAAGCAGCACGCATTTAGTTCAATTTTGAAGCCTTTAGAAACATCATGCATACAGCAACTTGAAGAAATTGTTGACTTGCTTCCTATACTTATATCTTTTGTGTTATTAAGGACATTGCTGGAAATATCATTCAGGGGTACAGGTTACAAAATAGCAAATCTTATTTCTAAAAGGGACATTTTTCTTTTACGGCTTTGAGAGTGAAAAGGCTTATAATTTGGGAAATGAGTAAAGCTATCAACTTGGCAAGACTGATTTTGTAACGAAACACCTTCGCTAGCTTTGTGCCTTAAAGAAGGTTTTTGAAGATTTCAAAATGAGTGAAGAACAGTTTGAAGAGTCTAATAAAATGCAAAGCAGACTGTAATAAATAAATTTTCTGTCCAAAGTAGCGAAGCAGGATGCGTAGCAAAAAAGAGAATACATTTCCGAAGCAAATATATGGTTGGTGGGACTGTTTGCACTTTAAAAATTACTCAATATATTTTTATTAAATATACTGCTGAGGACAATTTGTATAATTAAATAAAATTAAATTTAACACTCATTCATTTAAGGTTCAGTTAAATAAGCATAAAGCTTAATTTTCTTGTTTCATTAACTATTTTAAGTCTTAAGTTTACAACTTTCAAGAACTCCCGAGTGATATCGTTAATGATTTTATATCCTAACCAATGAAACTTTACTTAAAATCCGGTATGAATTAGATCAAACAGCTGCAATTTGTTTCTCATTATCGGTTGTAAGGTCCCGATTTGATGAAGAAACTACAACGGGAGGGCAATGACGAACTGTGAAATCTCCAAACAATTATCTACTGTTAATGAGTTATTATTTTGATTTCTTTCCTTTTTCAGTGGGTTCAAGAAGGAATTAAATTGAGGACTGTTTTGCATTTTTAAGTAATTGTTGAGCAAAAATTTATTTTTAAAATTTATTATTGACTGTTTTGGGTAATAGAGTATCCAAAGTATTTTTAGAGTGTAAATAGTCTCATCATTTTGACTGATTGTTGACATAGATATATGAAATGAGGATTAACTAAAAATAAAAAGCAATGACGTTTACATAAAAAAAAAAGGGTTAAAATATTAAAAAAAAACAACTATAAATTCAAGCGGACTTACTCACAGCGTAGATTCAAGATCTAGGTGGAAGGGAATCACCGTTGAATCTAGATCCACTAGGTCGAGGAAAACCATCATGGATTCAAGATCTAAGAGGAGAAAACTTACAAGTAAACTAAAAATAAAAAAAAAAAGTTCAATTAGGGTGGGTAAAAAAGTCTGGTTAGGTTTGACCCAAGTTTACGGGTTTGCGAGCTTTTAGACCTAATCTCTATATAAGGGTCTAGACATGAGAATTTTTTTTTTAAAACCTACGGTAATTGAGCTTAGTTAAAGGCTTAAGGAAAAAGCCTAGATTCCTAATTTATAAATTAAAAAAAAAGAAAAATAACCAAATTCAAGTGATTGAATTTGTGGTTTATTATGTTGCCTTGTTAATTAGTATTTTGCGTATTAGACTACTAATTTATTTTGTATTGAATAATCATATTTAATTTAAGTATTTTTTTTAACTTTTAGCTTTATTAAAAATTTATTTAAAAAAATTAATAGAAGCTCAAGCCCGCCATAGGCCTAGCTCATCCAAGTTTGGATGGGTTTTTGGAAGGAATGGTCCTCAAGAATGCAATTTGCCATCCCAAAGTTCTATATGTAGTGTGTCTCATTTATTTTTTGAACTTTCAAACAAGTTTCTCTTTAAGCTTTAGATCATGTGTCTAACTGTAATTCTTAAAATGAATTAGGATTCTCTTATGATTTAATTTTCTCATAAGTAAAATTCACCTAAGTGATTGGTGATTAGTAAATTAAAATTGTCAAATTCAAAAGTAGCTAAATCATAATCATACACTAATACTAAAGGGTCAACGACACAAAATCTTTAAAAATTTCAAAAAACTCAAATTAGAAGTGTATTCTAATCCAGTCAAAGATATGTTAAATAAGAGCAAAGGTCTAAATCTAAGGTTCATCACACTCACATTGAACCTTTAGGAATAATTGTAGGTTCAGCGAGCGTTATTGATTACCTTAATATCTCAAAATGTATCCTGAGCTTATAAATATTGATTACCTTAATATTTCAAGATGTATTCCAAGCTTGAAGATAACTCACATACTATTTCTGTGTCGTAAGTCGATTATGCTGGTTCCCTTGCATGCGCAGGCAGATCCCATTACGAGTGAAAACGGGGCTTTTAAAATTTGAGTTGAGCAATTGTCACCCTTAAAGATCCTCTTAAAATTATTTTTGATTGTTTATAATTTTACCCTTGATAAAGTTTACACCTAAAAACATACAAGTGAAAAATGGCAAATACTTTACACTCTACAAGTTCGTTTTGAGTTTGAAAAATTATTAATAATTTCATAATTTTATTGTTAAACTAATATTATATCACAAAATATTTATGGTTGCATTATTGTTTGATTTTTTCACAGGGACTGATTGCTCAGAGTGGCCAAGATTCACAATCACCACTCAGATTTTCTTCCTTCTCTATGGTTGTGGGAAAAATTACAGTATGCTTATTAAATCTAAATTTGTCGTGAACTAGCAAAACATATAAATGTATTTCACCACCAACCGTATAATGCTTGTAGTTGTGCTGGAAGTCTGAATAATTTTATTTTAATCTTTACACTTGTATATATTTTACATACTATCTTTCGGGGTTAATGCACCATTAAATAATACTGCGATTAGGAGCATTAAGACAGAAATCCAGTTAAAGAGTGAAATTTGTGTTTTTTTAAAAAAGATTTTAATGGGGAATATTAAGAATAGAGGTTTTAAGAGATATTTAAGAGGAAGCAAACAGTCCAACTTTTAAATTCTTAAAATGGATATTATCATTTTTTCACTACAGTTTTTTGACACATAAAGTCAGTAACATGGTATTTTACCATCAAATATTTATGTTGTTAGTATTTTACTATTATTTTAGTAAAAATAAGTTAATATTTAATGGGATACAAATTAAAAGTTGATTTTACCCCTAGAGCATAAAAGACAATTTTATCTTTTGAAAAGAAATATTTAACAGAAGATAAAATTACAAAATTATCCTAGAAAGTGGCCAATAGATTTAAAAACGACTACTTTTTTGCTTATAAAAGCTTACTGCCGCCGCCTCCCTAAGCCATTTCAACACCACAACACCAGCCATCCCATTTTAACACCAGCAATCCCATTTGAAACACTAGCAACAATAAGCTAAATACTCAAATGTTAAAACTTTATCATTCAAAAACAGCAACAATAAGCTAATGAAAACATTTCAACACCACTGCACCAGCAATCCCATTTCAAACATCACCAACCCCATTTCAGAAAGAAAGAAAGCGGCAAGCCAAATACTCAAAATTTAACACTTCATCATTCAAAAACAACAATAATAGGCCACTGCAAACATTGTAATTCATTCAAGCACAAAATATCCACCTCTTT
Organism: Luvunga scandens; assembly: GCA_030449905.1. Lineage (NCBI taxonomy): Eukaryota > Viridiplantae > Streptophyta > Magnoliopsida > Sapindales > Rutaceae > Luvunga > Luvunga scandens. The sequence continues at coordinate 510,084 of JASUUG010001008.1, forward strand.
TAATCTTCATTCAAAATCAAACATACTTTATGCCTTCACACATATAAATTCAAACAAAATAATGGCCTCTAGTAGTAACTTAAGTGTTAATTCTAAGGGTCAAGCTAAGAAACCTATGGAAGTTACTTGCTGCCTTAAATACTGCAACTGTGGAGTTTAAGCATGTGCAATGGTATCCACTATATTGGAAAATCCTAATAAAATATTTTGGATATGCAGGCTTAATTTTTAGCAATGGGAGGCAATAGAAGATGTATAAATGCCTAACACCACATCTAATCATGACATGAACCTAAATGAAGATGTATTGAATATGAATGAAAAGGTATGATGCATTGAAGGAAGCTAAAATTGTTCATAGTTTTATCTATGGTTTTGTGGTAGGCTTATTTATGAGAAAGTAATATAACACACATGACGAAATACTATAGCAATCAATCATTGTAGTTTAAGATGTAATGAAAGTGCCTATCACAATACTATTAGTTTTTGCATTCAAAAAACATAATAGCCTAATGAACTAATAACAGTTGGTGCATTAAAAAAATACAATAGCAACTCAATGCACTAATAACAGTTTATGCATTCAAAAAATACAGCAACCTAATGCACCAAAAACAATTTCTGCAAAATATGATACAATTCAAAAGTGTTTAATTTACTTTGATGGATAAAAGTGTTTAGTTATAATATAACTCAGTGAGTTCGGAGTCAATCCACAAAGAAAATATTTAATTTATTAATTTCTAAGAACTAAAAATATAATTTAAATACACACTATTTAATTTAAGTGAAACTATAAAAATAAATTAGTTAGGGTTGTAGATCCACTTTTACTAGTAAATATAATTTAATAAATTCTTTTTATCATTTTTTTATTTGCCAAAAAGATTAACTAAATAAATTATCATTTTTTATAATTAATTTTATTATGGATTAAGTACTTAATGTGTCAAAATTCAATTTGTTTATAATAAGTCAAAATACTATTTTACCATACTTTATATTAAGATATTAAGAATTTATTGTGCCAAACTCTCTTGTTTGTCTACAATAAATCAAAATTTCAAAATATAAAACATGGATAAAATTAAATAGTAAAATAATTTAATTTATTTAATTAAAAATAAAAAATTGATTAGATCATATTTTTGTGCCAAGAGTTTCCCCTTACCTTAACTATTATTATTTAGTTAAGTATAATTGAAATAAGAACAATTATTAAAAATAAATTACACATAATAAAAAATAAAATAACTAAAATTGAAAATCAAACTAAATTTATTTATGAAAAATAATTTTACAAAATATTAAAAAGAGTATTTAGGAGAGATGAGGTGAAGAATATGGAGAGAAAGGGGTGAAGAAAGGTGTATAGAAAGGTATTTGAACACATAATTTTAGGCCCCATTTATAGAAAAATTGATTGATGATCCAATGTTTCGCAAACCATTATAAGCTTTATGCATGCAGTCCCATCCATTAGATCAAAGAGATGACGGCTGGTAAAACTTTAAAAGTCAATAGGAGACATGGCACCATGTGAAACGTCTGATTCGATTAAAAAACGGTTGAGATTTTGATAGGTTAATGGGTGGATCGGGTGAACCCAATTACAAAAGGCGTAGATCCTAAACGATAATTATCAAACTTTTGCAATGTGGCACGATCGTGACCATTGAATTATAAACAGTTACTATTTGTTCAAAGTTAAGTCATGGATTCAATGTGTGTGTGCGAATCATAAGCTCATTTTAGTATCCAATCAGCAATTAGTCAACTATGAAAGTCAACAATTTGTTCAGTAACATGCTACACCTTAGCACATTGGATTTCAGCCCATTAAACCTCTTTCTTTTAATACATCCAAAGCTCAATTTCAAGCCAATCTTAACTCATCCTAAAGTTTTTAAGCCTTCAGAATTCAAATTTGATATTCGTTTATCTGTTTAGAGTCCCGAATTGCATGAAATGATTGTTTTACATATTAAATAGATAAAAATACATAAAATTACATATGAAAAAATATAATTAATAATTCATAATATACTACATAAATAAAAATATAAATTGTAATAAAAGCACGAACTAACATTTTCACTTTTTAGTAGACATATAATTTTTAACACTAATCATAACGCATTAATAGCAGTTTGTGCATTCTAAATATATAATATCATAATGCTAACACTTCACTAACCATCTACAATCTATGAAGCTTGTGAGCCTTAAGTTTGGAGAAAGATTATCAGCTTCATATGCCTGTATAAAAAAATTATAACTTCATTATCTAAGATAAGTATTACCTAAGACAAGCATTAACTATTTCCATAAATAAAAACATTGATATAAAATAGTACCTCTTCTACCTTTACTTTTCGTTTTTCTACTACCTCTTCTTTTTCTATTATCCCCTTGGCCTCTATTACCTTTTCTTCCTTTGTTAATAGCAAAACTCTCTTTTGGACAGTCTATTTAAATTAAAATATATAAATATAAAAGAATTCTATAACTATAACAAACTAAAAATTATTCTATACTCAAATCAGCATTTACCATTTGTTTTGTCCTCTTCGAAGTACTTGTTGTATTAAAACTTTCTCCCGATTCACTAACAGCTTATTTAAAATTACATATATAATAATAAAGAATTAAGCTTAATACATGCAAAAGTAATTAAAACAGTAAGTACAACATATTGAAACCTGATTCTGAGCTCTTATTTCTTTTGCTATTGATGGCCTTAATGGGCATTTACTGATATTGTGGTTCATTCCACCATAGAAGGAGTAATAGACATTATTTTATTACCTAGTAGCTGCCCTCTTCCTTGACTTCTTTGATATTCCAATCTTCTTAGTAATCTCAAATGGAGAAAGTTTTAGCTTTACAAGAGTCCCATTTAACCTTATCATGAATTGACTTAAATAATACTGTATAAGTGTTCAAGCATGCTTGTTTGGCGAATATTTTGGTAGGTACTCTTTTGTTATGTGTCTTGCATGACACAACCATAGCATGAGTATAAGGGAGTCTAGTTAGTTCCTAATAACCATAATCACAGGACTTGCTCATTAGATCAGAATAAACCTCTTTGATGGATAATAACCCTTTTCTTTAATATAAAAAAAATTAAGTAATAATTAAAAGAAGTACATATAGGGAAAATTTAATTATAATAAAATAAAACTAGATTTATACTTGAAAGTGAATATCCTTAGAAGCCAAGACATTTATCTTACTTCCTACTTTATAAGCATCATCCAATTCATTTTTCACTTGATCTGGAATATTGGTCTAAGAATGTACTTTTTTTTTTCTACTTATGAAAAGTGTCATAAACATGCATCTGATCTCTTCAAGCATGGTCAGGCTCCTTTTTATGAAGTAAGATCTAGCTGTTGAAGCACTTTGAAGTGTTGTTACTTATATGATTCACTTTACAATTCTTGTCATACTTATATTTTAACTAAGTAAACCCAGCAAGTTCTATCTCCAACTATTACCATGCCTTTAACTTTTCTTTTTTGAGCTCTTCCATTCCGATTGTTTAATTATACTTTTTAGTGCTATAGATAGACCTCCAAAGTAGAATCTTCAAACTAACACCAAGATGTCTCTTCCAGATGTTAGCATATACATGTCTATCATATGGATTATGATAAGTAGTAGGCAATGTGATTCAATTACTCCCAACAAACCTTTTTCTATTAGTGCAAAAGGGAATCTAATCTAATACATTATCAAACTATGATTGTAGAATTTTAAAAAACCATGTATAGGCTTCAATCTTCTCTATCTCACACACTACTAATGCTAATAAGACTATTTCATTATTAGCATCCATACCTATAGCAGCTGATAAAACTGCATTGTATTTTGATTTCCAATAACATCCATCCAACCCAATACATGGCCTTTGTTAAATGCATTTCTTTGAGCTAGAAATGCCATAAAGAATTTTGATATAGCACTTTATCAAGCTTGGTTATTGCATCGTAAAAGCACTTTGCAAATTGCACCAGGATCTTATTTGTGAATCACTGCAATATACTGAAATAGATCTTCTTAGCCTTTTGTATGATCTTTATGAATGTTTGTACTTTCCCTATCTCTAACCCTATACAGTTTTAGATTCCCTATCTTTACACAAAAGGTCTCTTATATAAACTCGTAAAGAACAAAAATTTTCATATAAGGATCCACAGTTACTTTGCTCTTTATTTTTTCTGCTATCCATTTACTAGTCACATTCACTAAATTTTTGGTTAGTCTACAATCATGCTTCTTCTGTAACTGTTTGATTATAAATCCACCCTTACCTCTTATTATACCTCCCGCCATATACCATGGATAGGCAATAATCTTGCATTTACCACAAAATCTCCAAAGCTCATCGTACATCTTTATAATTTCAATGTCTTTATCTACCATCACTTCACCTAGCCCATATCTGAAGTGGTCAATATCATCAAATACATCTCTTAACCTCAACCCATGCTTATCATCAGGCCTTAGCTTATACGCATGCACTTCAATATAATCCTACTATTTAGTAGTGCCTAAATCATAATCTGAATTAGATTGTCAACCAATAGTTCGAGATTTATGTCAATTGTTTCATCATCAGAACTAAATCCCACATCATCTACAACTTTTGCATCCTTAGCTATGTTTTGGTCATTTATACGACTGCCATCAGTGGCAAATTCCTTGTCAAAATCTGACAAACAATCATCATCATTCATCAATCTCATGCTTGACATTCTTATTCCCAATAGCTTATAGTCTATCTATGCCTTCAGTCCTAGGAGTACTTCATCATCATCAATCTTGTGCCCATCATTCTCATTAAAGTTTGTTTATGGCCCATGTATGCCTCCAATCCTAGGTGGTAGTTTATTTCCACTGTCATTTGTCTATATAATTTGTCGTATATAGTTGAAGTCTTAAGTTATGTAGTATGGCTTGTAGCACTCCTCCAAGTGGTAAATTAGGACCTAAGGTTATCAACACAGTGACTTCAAACACTATCACTTCCAATAAGTCATGTACAACAAATTAAATTTATAACACTGCCTCAGAATCTATAAATACCATTTGCTTGTTCTTTATTGGTGAAAATTGACTGCACACTTTGAGGATTGATCAACTTGTCTTCAGTTGTAATCTTCACTGTCTTATTCTTCATCTGTAGCAGTGTGTATTTATCATGTTCAATCAACCTTGTACGATGTCTTTTGCCTTTGTAGATTATATATAGTTGTATTGGTGACATGATCTACTAAATTAAAAATGAGGAAAATTATCGCAGCTGGAACATAAGCAATAATAGAATTCACAACTTAAGAAAAAAAAAACAAGGCTTCATATTTTGCACAATAAACACAGAACTCAAATTCACATAAGCAAATAATTAAAAAGAATAATAACAAAATTAAAAGGAAACAATTATAGGATCTAAAACTTCTTATTACTAAACCTTACGAATTACGGAAAATAGCACAAAATTACTAAACTTCTATTTTCAACACAATTACTAAACCTTCATTTTCATTACCAAACCTTTAGAATTAAGGCAAACAGCAAAAAATTGAAATTAATAAAAAAAAATGAACAGCAACCAAAATTATGGCAAACAACAAAAAATTACGACAAACCAAAATCAACACAATTAATAAAAAAAAAATTATGTTGCAAAATTAAAATCCTAATCTATTAAATTCATGTACTAATCACAACTCAAAATGATTTAATTAAGGAAAAAAGTAATGAACAATTTCCCAAAAAATTTTTTTAAAAAAATCAACAAGTCACAATAGAGAGAGTAGAGAACAATGGAGATGGCAACGAGTCTGTCACAAGCTAGTTAGATGCATGAGTGATAGTACTACTATAGAGAAAGCAGCAAGTCTACTATGAGTGAGAGAGAGAGATAGGAGACGACAACAAGTCCTCCGCGAGAGTGAGAGAGAGATGCGTTAGTGACAACGCTATAGTGGATAAAGTAGCACAGTGGATAAATCAACGATAGTGTGAGAGAGAGATCAAAGATGGACCATTGACATTGAGAGAGAGAGAGGGATCGATTTCAATTTCTAGGGTTATGATTTTTTCAATTTTTTAATTATTTACCCCATATATTTTTGCATGACTAATTAATTGTTTTACAATTGCAAAAGCAACATTTTGGCTTTAATGAGAAATGCCTTAAATGCCCTTATGACATTAGCAAATTTTTAACCATGTTAATAGAATAGTAGTAAAGTGCTAATAGTGTAAACGTTTAGTGGTAAAATACTATTTTTACTAAACCATGGTACTAATTTGATGTGTTAGAAAAACTTTGGTGGGAAAATAATAACATCCCTTTGTTAAATGCTCTTACACAATGTAAATGGCACATTTCTAATTTTTCAAAATTGCAATAATACTCGAGCAAAATTTTTTATTATAACATCTATTTCATTGTCTATTGAGAAAATTTCATTGTTTATATGTTTTTTATAATAATAATAATAATAATAATAATCTCTTTTGTCTTTTCCCCCTTGTTACTTTTATGTTTCAACAGGTTTAGCACTATAATTAAACCTATATTGAAATGAACAAAATAATTAAACCTAAATGCAACTCATAATGAAGCAAATTGAATAATGATTTACGTTTTATATTTATTGTCAAATATCATTATTGGGATTTTATCTAATAGTTAAATTTTTTTAGTTAAGTGATTTCCCTAGCACAGTAACAAATCGAAAGATGTGGTTCCAGCCCCACATGTCTCCCTAGTCTTGGTCATTATTGGAGAAAATGAAAGCTTAACCGTGTACATAATAATATCTTCTTGGGGGGTCAATATAAGCTAGTTGCTCATCATGCTAGCTATCAATTTCAGTGTACTAGATCCTGCTAGTCAATGGAGTACAAGAGAGAGGGATTATGAGGAATCTCGCATGATCATGCAATTCTTCCACATGTATAAACTAAATTTAATTATTATGACACATACGTTAGCATATGTTTGAAGTGCAATATATTGTATTACTTGCATTCGTATACAACAATTAACAAAATCCTTAAGGATTTTGACAGATCAAAAACAGATAAAAAACAAATCACTTATCTATTCGAGACATCTGTTTTTGTTTTTCAATTTCTTCATCGTGTGCTTTTCGCGCAAAAATTGAAAAGAATGATTTGTTTAATATATGATTAACTATTTAAGTAATAACAACATGCTGGCCCCATTTTTGATCCAATAAAGTTTTGTTCTGTTTGCCATATTTTCAGAAAGTATTTAGTTGTATTTAAAAAGCAATGATTTATTAATTGCTAGAGATATAAACTTTTTTGACAAAAATCGGTCGCTTTGGAATTTGAGAAAAAATATTAAAAAGATGATATAAACGTTGACATAATTACGACCCATTTAATAACAAGTAATTAATACTACAATTTATTTACACAATTGATGTGGTATAATATAATTAGTGGGATAAAAGCATAAAATAATAAAATAAAGAAAAATGATTAGGGAACCAAAGCCTAACAAGAGATTGACAAAAATGCATCCAAAACGACATCGTTTTGAGTTTGTTAAAAAAAAAAAAACTCACCCAAAATAACTTCGTTTTGAGTGTATTTCTGTCAGCCTTTTGTTAAGTTTTGAGCTCCATGATACCTAAACATCCAACAATGCTACATTAAGAGAGAGCCACAAAGTGTTTGTACAAATTATTACTCTTTAAGATTTGTGTTTGACTCGCTAATACAATTTATAAACCAATCATATATACACGTAACTAACCCTAAATATTATTATACTTACTTTTGACAATTTTGGATTCAGTGTTAATTTAAGTTCATGCTAATCTTTGTAGATCTTGTATAATGTTTGTATTATAATTACAAAATTGTACGATTAAAATTTAATTACTCTTATATCTAATAACCACCAATCATATACTTGTAAATAAAAATCAACGATAAATCATATAAGCCTAACATGCAAATCTAGGTTTTTCGTGACACAAATATAGCAGACAAATTAAAATTATTCACCCTCTTGGAAGAGAATGCATCCAATGTTGATTTTTTTTTTTGAAATCTTGTATCACAAGTGCATTTATAATAGTCTACTGTTTAAATTGAATTAGGATCCTCTTCAGATTATTTTTCCCCCCTTCCCTCTCCTTGTCTTCATAATCTAATTAAAAAAATTGACTTCATTACAATTAAATTGAAAAAGCAAGTAAAAAACTCAATCTCTTAGTCATCATTAAGAGCAACGCTAGGTATCCCATATTAGAGCATCTCTAAAAAGCTCTATTAATTTTACTATTTAAATATCTATTTGCTTGCTTATGTGGTAAAAAATAGAGTGAAAAAATATGTTATTCTTCAAAAGACTCTTCAAATAAAAATAAGTTAATAGTATTTTAATCAAATAAATATTTTTTCAAAGGAAAAATAAATGGTAATTAAAGCACTTCTTTTCCTCTCTCTAATAAAAAGTAATAAACTATAAATTAAGGAAGGAGAAAGCAACTTTATAAAATTAAAAAGAGAGAATCATTTCTTATTTAAAGAATTTTAATTGAAGTGTCTTTTGGAATATTAAATGCTGACGTGGCTCTTCAAATAAGTAATAAAATTTTATTTGAAGAGTTTTTTTTGAAGATGCTCTTACAAGTCCTAATTTAAGTTCCAACTGATGTAGCATTTATCTATTGGATGATGATTAAATAATTTTATTAATTATGAAATCTATCATTCAATAAATGAGTAATACATAGCATTGGAATTTAAGTTGGGCCTTGAATGTTAGGATCTCAAATATTATTGCATCATTAAACTAAGAGAGGCAAGGATAGGAAAAAAGACAACGAAAGGGTTCTTATCCATTTAAATTTTGATTGCATACATATTGTGCTTCAATAACAACCAACAAAGCCGGTAAAAAGATCACCATAATGAGCAGATCAACTCCAAATCCAAATCATGGAAGATTAAACCACTACATCATTAGTAAGCATGCAATGACCAGATTAACCTCAATCAGCAAAAGTGAGATGAAGGGTGAATGCACCTTGCCAAATTGATCCAGAAGACCAGGGGACCCAACGAGGATGGCACGCCTAATACTAACAAAAAATCTAATTGATCTCTGACAAGTCAACCCACGGCAAGAGGGTACGGGACACGTTGACCTTCTACCTCATCATAATCATACACAATCACTTCAAACAAATTGCCGAACCTGTCTCCATTCTCATCTCTCTTCTCCTCCACAGCGCACAGAGATTCCACATGGGATATCATATGAGAATTGATTCATCAAAGTATTGTCATTTAGTTGCCAGAAAAATTAACAGAGATATCAAAAAGACAAAGATACATGAATTTTAAGTCAAAGCTATATGTTTCTAACTACGACATAGAATCCAAATTTTCAAAAAAGAAAAATTTAATTGCTTAGAAATTAAATCCAAATAAGTATTTTATCTATATCACATGCTACTGTTTGCATGAATGAAACTGAATATTTGTTGCACTGAGCTCGCTATATCATCTGCTGTAAACCTTGTTTCGCTTGCCACCTACAGAGAACATAGATACAATATTACTAACATGTGTATATATTGATTTGGAGGCATTTCGATCTAAAAACTAAAATATATACACAGAAATGTCAATACCTTAACGTTAAATGAATAAAGAACAGTTTGTTCAATGGTGGTGATGTTGGTATGGAGAATATTGAACTGCAAATCTTCCAATGCAGCTATTGCTTTAATGAGCTGGCCTGGCCTTCTTCGAGAGAGTATCTTTATCATGGCGTCAAACCCTAAAAGCTTCACCTCTACATCAGCTAAGCAAGATTTGTTTTCAGCTGTTTCTTCACGAAGCCCGGTTTCGAAGTCCATAAGCTTGATTTGATCGTTCGGGAAAGGCAAAGGAGGAGGAAACAATGGAGTTTGTGGCGTTTGATTAATGGCCATTGAAGAATCTCCCATTTGCCGCCCGCCTCCGGGAGCTGCTGCTGCTTCTCCCAAGATTCTTCGCCGTTTCTGTGACTCCAGGCACTGCAGAAGCTGCTCCAATTCCCTCACAAATTCAATAGCTCCACCTATAATCGACGCTTGATCTCCCTACAAATCCGCAAAATATTAACCAACGATGGATTACAATATTTTTATTTGAATTATGCACGCGTGTCAGAGAATTGTAAAAAGATCAACACAGCTCAACTTAATACTGGATGTAAATTTATTTCTATCTTTATTTTTTATTTTTGGCTTACTCTTTGAACGTATGAGCCAGGCATGAGAGATCTCAAGACTCGAAGGTGTTCATTCATTTGCTTTCTTCGATTTCTTTCAACAGCAATATGAGTCATCCTTTGGCTCTCAACTTCTTCAGTTGTCTTTATAGATCTTGGTCTTTTTCTCTTGTTTTTTGCTTCTGGTACATTGTTAACTATGCTCTTGTTGTTTTGAGCATCATCTTCGAGAAAACGGAGTTGATGCTGCACCGAGTTATTGTCAGAAACCCTAATTTCATCATTATCCTTAAAGCTTTCATCTTCGTTGCAACCACCAGGTTGTGGGAGCATGAGAGAGTGCTCATCATCCTCATCTAATTTATCGTTCAAAACGGGAAATTTAAGAAAGTAAACAGGGTCAATAATCCCGGTTTCTTCCTCGGGAACATTAACCCTATTATTGGTTTGATTTAAGGACAACTTGGGACCAAACTCAGCAAACTGCATCACGTCCGCAAAGCTTAGTTTATCGAAAGAATTCGATGTACAAAACCCTGATGATGATGAAGATACTTGGTGTAGTTGTGGTGGATGTGGTGGTGGTTGAGGATTGTTGTTGATCATGTAATCAATCATTCCATGGCTGTTGTTACGGTCATCAGAAGTTTCACCTATCCTCGGCTTCATGATCATTTCTTGATGATGATGATGATGATGATCTAGAGAGTAATCTAGCCCTTGAAAATTTGCCTGCAACAGGAGAAGTTCAGAGCAAAACAACATGGCGTTTTTGAAAGATTAAAGTTTACCAACAGAAAAATATGCAAACAGTGAAGATGATGATAAGCTAGATATGTATGTTTATATTTATATAAACGTATATACCGAGTAATTCAGTTCTTTCTCCATCTGATACTATATACTTTGATCGGAAACCCTAAAGTGACCTCAATTCATGCAAAGGACAAAAACAACCTTGGGAAACTTCTCAGCTAGAGTCATTCACCTGAGAAAAGAAAAATAATAACTGTAAACTTTAAAATTACAGTCCAGTAATAAACAAAATAGCACTTGTTTCCATAGTTAAACAGCTAGGGTTTTGAATTTGTATCTAGTACTGATGCTAATTTTACACATTTATAACAGTATATGGTTAAATATTAATCAATATCTACCCATCACACGCTTATGAGAAAAAAAAAAAAATTAATAACCCAAACCTCAGATTAACACTAACGTAAAAACATAACAATTATGGAGAAACAGATTGGAAATTTCACAAACCTGATTGGAGACAGAACTAGACAAGAGACAAGATTAAAATTAATCAAGTGGGGTTTTGATATTTGAATAGCAGCAAGCCAGCATGGGGGGTACCCACACAAAGCTGAGAAACTTCCGACGAGGGTGATGAGTTTTCTGTCTTACTGTCTTTTATTATATATATGAAATGGGCCATGAGATGGCTTTGACTTGAAGGACGAGACACGGAGAGAGAGAAAGGGAAAGATCAAAGAGGAGCCTGTGGATTAATGTCAACCTCACAGTTTGATGAGTTTTCACCTCTTCAAATTGCTTATCACTACCACCTCTAAATATTAATGCGAGTCACAGGTGACCCAACGCTCTTTTTTACTTTACACTTTACTACCTCTTTTCATGATCCTAATTAATTAACTCTCAATATCATTCATCTCAAATTTGAAATCTAGGGCGGTTTGTTATTATAGTGTTTCAACATAATTTTAAATGTACGATACTTTTCAAAAAAATAATTGGTGAACAAATATGGATCTAGAGTATGCTGTAATCTTGGTTAGAGGTACAAAATGAGTCGGGTTAGTATCACCCCAACAAATAGCTGCAGAGTCGTTTTCATTAAGGTAAAAAGGTAATAATTTTCAATTACAAATGCCAAGATCAAATTGTACAAATCTCATGTTGCCAATAGAATTTAAATATCATTGTGTGAATTTCGACAGTCGATGAATATCAAATATAGCAAATGATAATTTGAAAATAAAATAAAAAGCTCTGTGTTTTTGCTCTAAATTTGTATTAATTTATTTAATTTGTAGGATCTCTTAAGGTTGTGTTTGTCTTTTTTAAAAGGAGTTTGGCGGATTTCGCAACGGAAAAAAAATGCGGAAATGTCCAAATGGTGAGGTAGAACAAGCCGAGTCAGAGTAAAGAATAAAGAGTGGAAAATACGAAAATTTGAATGAACTCGTGTCTAGCATATATTTTAGGCATGAAAGTCCAATGAACGGGCATATGGATAAGCATTAAAGCACGAATGATAAATTAATCTTTTTTACAATATTTTGAAATTATAAATAGTCAACACCATAGTATTGATAATATTTTTTTTGTTTTGACAATATAGTAGTAATAATTTTATAACTACTAACCTCATGGAAACATTAGCACAATTAGATAATTAAAAAAGGAACTTTAATCACGGCACTAATGCTATTGGGCCAATTGGCCAAGGCCGATAACTGATTGAGTTGAGCTTCCAACGCGCCTTTTAGATTCTCAAGAAATCTCAATTTTCTTTTTTTCTTCTTAATCTCTTTTACGAAATTACAACAAAGACATAAAAGCACAATATAATTTTGATTAAATTTCACTTTTATTTATAATATATTCTTTATTTCTTCGTTATTTCATAATTATTTTGATTTCATCAACAGAATTCATTGTATCATATGTTAGGATTAAAAAATAGTTAGGATTCATTATTTATAAAGACATTTTAGTGTAACTAAATTCATATTTGTCCTTTCATGTAATTTACAGCAATAATAGAACTATGATTACAAAAATGGGGTGATATGCAATATCGAACTAGGGTGGAAAACATTCTCTAACTAATTATCGCATGATCCTATGAGATAATGCTATGTTATTTGTCATATCGATGTCCATCCTTATTGCCTAAGCCTAAAATTAGGGTAAATATTTATTTCATTCCTGTATTTTGACTTAAGTACTCTTTTGGTCCCTGTATTTTAAACAAACCTCAATACATCTCTACTGTTAAATATGATATAATTACTTTCCTTACCTTTTTTTTTTTTTTACTTTTACAATAATACCCTAGTAACAATATTTTTGACATTAATTAATTTATCTATAAAGAAATTAATTCAGAAATTAACTAATAAATATTAGTATGAAAGAATTAGTATTTTTTTTCATCTTTGCAACAATATTGCTAATAATTATTTTTAAATAAATTAAAATCCGCTAACTTAAAGCAATGTTTAATATCTTTACAATAATCTCACTAATAATTTTATATTAAAAATTTAATTTACTAAATTTGTCCTAAAAGTAAAATAATAATATAAAAATTTCCCCTAATTTTTATCTTCCTTTCAAAGCTAATTTGATGATTTAACATTTTTTCTTTACATTAATATCTCCAAGAATATTATTGTAAGAGTGTTTTTGTAAAAGAAAAAAAAATAAGGTTAAGAATGTAATATATAAAATAATAAGAATTTCTTAAGATATTTTTTTCAAATATGGGAACCAATGAACCAACTAAACAAGTATTTACCCTTAAAATTCTGGAGCAATCCAACCCTCTCCTAACAGCATTTTAGAAATATAGGTTAATTGTCAGAAAGCTTTGGTATTCCAGTATTATCAAATTATTATGCATTATTTTAAGGTCTTAAAAATAAATAATTGGAACAATTTGGCGGCACCGAGACATTGACCCCCTATTAATAGTTTTTAATTTTATTTTTCCTTCTCTTTTCTTTTCCTCTTGGTTGGACTCCATGATTTAGTCATTGATTAGGATTAACACGTTAAGCCTTTGGAGATTTTGATTACATGAAGAGTATTTTGATACAGAAAAAAGGGCAAAAAGAAAAGGGCTCACGGGATACGAGTGAATTTAACTTCCATTGTCAAGGAAAACATCAAACTCAATTATAATCATAGTCCACCAAGGCTTCCCCAAACACCTGTATTTCCTCCAACGTAAAAGAAATTTAATTTTCTATCACAAAAAATTCTACAATACACTAATTTGTCTAAAATGCATCGAAAGCACCATATCACTTCATATCTATTACAACTAATAAACAAGTCATATTCAAATATAAGTTTCAAGTAATTTGCTCTCCAATACCAATCACATGATTGGACCTTTTGGGGACAAAGCTGTAAAAACAATTGTTCTACGTTCAAGTAAAGTAAAACAAAATCAAAGGAGCATTGATTGAAATTGCAATCTTGTATTATGTCACGCTCACCGAGAGTAATAAGCAAATTACACAAAAAACCAAATATGATGCTTAAACAAGATACTGTAACTAATTGCAAACTCACGAACCCCAAGGAGGATTGAGCTAGGTTTCCCCTTTTCACTCTTCCGAATAAACGTAACTACAAAAGAAACACAACAAATTCATCTAGAAAGACATCTTTTGCTCTGTTCAGTGTCTAGATTTTTTTGGTGAAAACAATGTCTTGAATTACAGGGAAGATGGTTAAGAGCTTTCCTAGATCCAGTGTGTTTGCAGGTTCCATCTTTCCCTGTTCACCTTTAAAAATAAACATACAAATTAAATTAAAACAGTTTACAGTTCACGATAACAGAGAACCTGCAAAGTGCCTGCTAATTCAACCTTTGTTGCTCATCTCACTAAGCAGGATTGTAGCAGTGGTTAATCAGACCAATTTGCTTCTTTCTTCGGTTCATAGCACCACTCTACTCCCAAAAAAGAAGATAAAAATCACACCAGCTGAATCACGAGGCGTACTCAAAAGGAGCTGGCGGCTGAGGTTCTTCATCAACAGCCATGGCCGAAGCAGAACCCTGCTGTCCCGTTGTTGACCCACCACCAGCAGGTGACTGTGTAGACGATGGAGCATCTGTGAGGGATAGTACCTCTGGTTCATTGGGCCGCAAGTCCCTCAGGAGAACAAACCCTGATGGTGCTGACTTCACAGGCACATATCTGCTGTCCTCGAGAAATTTAATGAACTTCTCCTGTGCTGGAACCACCCTCGCAGGGTTAATCAAAATTTCGAAAGAAGGCTCAGGCTCTGCTTTCTTCTCTTGAGGTGCATCAACCTGCCATATAAAATGGGAAAAAAAAATAAAAAATAAAAACTATCACAAGATTCACCATATAATTAATCAACCGGGATCACTAGATCATTTATTACTGGAAATATAAAAAAGTTTTTTTCAGAAAAATTCTGAAGTTGAAAAGAACAATACCAGCAATGCACTTAATATTCTGAAAACATTTACTAATTTTAATTAAAAAAAAGGAAAGAGCGGTTTCTCACAAGATGTTACTTCTAGTGGTTGCCAGGTGATTAACCCAATTTCCCATAGAAGGTCATATGTTCTACAGCTCCCAAATTGGAGATATACCAATATACTACAAGAGCTGCTTGATATATATCCAAGTATCCTTTCTCTGAATAGTAGATTTATCAAACACTCAATAAACTGAGGATGTGTTTACCTGCATAGAGTCTCCATCTTTCTCATTAGATGATTTTCCTTTTCCGGTAGAGGACGAATCTGTCTTTTCAGCAGTTGCTTTCTCTTTCTCTTTCTCTTTCTGCTCTGCTTCTTTCTTAGCCCGTGCTTTGGCCTTAGCTGAAGTTGACAGAACAGCAGTGGGAAGTTTTACAGCTGATGTGGTGGTGGGCACAGTAGTAGGTTTCGGATATTCGAACAGAGAAGGTTTTGCATGTGATAAGAATTCAAACCGAGGAACTTTCAAGTCGTAGTTGAGTCCAATTAAAGCCGTGGGTGAAAACGCCAAGCTAATGAAGTATATAAGGGGATACCAATACCAAAACTGGCTAAAAACAGAAAGACCAACTACTGCAGTGATTTTATCATGTTTTGTCTTTGAAAGTAATCTTATGGTTACATTCCTTCCACCAGCATCAAGGATTCCAGAGGCCAAGATTGCTCCCATCTTGCTCATGGTATCTTCATGCTTATCAAGAATGATTTTTTCCAATTGTCGCCTAGAATAGGAAAATAATATGTCAAAATTATGAGCTAAAAAACACACATTAAAAGAGGAAAATATACACTAAAATCAATACCTGAAGGTTCCAACACGAGAATCATTGGCTTCATTAATCTGGACCATGACCATAGCCATTGCAATGAGCGCACCTTGGCGAACAAAATCAACAACATCTGATGTAAGAGGCTCCAGCAATGATATAGCCTCGCTCAGTCCTGTACCTGCACAGGAGATACCTACTGCAAGAGCCGCACCATAGCGAACATGTGGATTATATGACTCAGACAGCAGAGACACAATTCGAGGAGTCTGCAGTTTAACAATGCAGTGAGATTCACAGAAAACTGTTACCCCTCCCTCTCCACTCGGCCACCAATCCACACCCACACACAGAAGGCATGTGCTAAAAGAAAAACAAAGAAAGAAGATAAAATTCACAAACCTGCTCCGGCTCAGAGTACAGGACAAAACCAAGTGCTAGAACGGCGGTCCTCCTGACATCATCACTCACATCTGATACGGCAAAGTGCAGCAGCTGGCGAATTGCCTTGTTGTTAGCTGTTCCACTGTAGGCCAATGCCAATGCATACATTCCTCCATATCGCAGTATTGGATCTTGATCGCGAGTCATTTGCTCAATTAATGTATCTGCTTCTTCTTCCCTTCCATACACTGTTAGAGCAATACCCAATGCCAACCCCCTGCAACATAATCAGATAAGCAATAAGAAAACAGAACAGTTAAATTGAAGTTTCAGCAGTGCCAACACAAGAAACCAACTAACCTGATGATCTTCTCATGCTGCGTTTCATGTGCATAAGTAAGCATTTCACCTGCCTTCTCACTAGCGGTTCCAACCATGAGCAAACCCATACTTATCCCAGCAGCTTCTCCAGCAACTGCACTGTCAGTATAAAGCACATTTTTTATGTCATCATAGATATCTTCGTCAGCAGTTCCTAGAGCTGCCAAGCCAAGCCCTAAGCAGGCACCATGTTGAATAACCTGCAAAGATTTCAAATGGTGAATCAACTAATACTTGTAGACTGTTCGGCTAAAAAGTAAAAGCTGTCACAGACTAAAATTAAGCACCTCCACATTAGTACTCCTTAGGCTATCACGAAGGAATTGTTTGATGCCCTCGCCATGGTTGGCATGAATGAGACCTAAGGCATAAAGAGCTCCACCCTCTGAGTACGGGCTGCCACCACCACCAGCCCCACCCTGGGGCAAGTAAGGTGCCATAAGTGACCTTCCTTGCTGCAGATGGCCTCTGTGAATAACACCTAGCCCTGCTGTTGCACTAAACTTGGCCCAATTGGTGGCTCTGCTCAACCAGTCCTGACAATTGACATGAATCAACAGTGTTAAACATTCACATCAAATGCCCATGCATATCTGGGTAGGTGAGTGCATGTTATTGTCTTTTTCATAGGTGGAGTGTAATTGAACGACTATCATGATTGACAAAGAAATAATGAAAGCTAAACAAATGTTGTACCAGATTCTCCCTAAGAAATGTGTCCACAGTTGTTCCAGCGTGCATAATTGCATTAGCATAAATCGTCGCACTATGACAAACACTGTTTCTCATCTCAACTGACTGCTTTATAGTTTTAAGAATCAAAAGATCTGACCTATAAAATGAGTAAAGTAGTAGTGTAAATAAATTACCATCATTTTACCCAAATAAACTCAACAAATAATCCAAAATGTGTTGAAAAACAGATGCCCCTACTTGTTATGACTGTATAAGAATTGCAGAGTCAGTTGTATTGATGTCTCCCCAGACAAAATTCCCTTGATTTTATTGAGTCTCTCAGCATACATTACTTCCTTTGGATCTGCGTCTTGCACGTTTACATTGGAAGCAGGAGTTCCATCGTTCATTTGAACATCCTCAGCTGTAGAACTATCATTTTGAGCAGATGGTGGATCATTGGATCCTGGTTGCACTGTCTGCAGAGGTTGAGTTTTAGGAACAGGAAGGTGATCTCGCACATTCAAGAGAAAAGCTTGGTGCTCATTCTCCACAAGATCAAAGGTGACTTGAAATGCCAATAATGCATCATCTTTGTTCTCAGAACGGAGAAGCTTCTCTAGTATGCTCACAACACCTTCGGGTTCATCCAAGAACATGAGACACTGGCAAATGCTCAAATAATCTGGAGAAGGAAGCTTTTGATAAACTTTAACAAGGAGACGAAGCACCTGTAGCAAGAACCAATGTATATCATACCACTTAATTCAGGGATCTTTCAGAACATTCCATCAACTTCACCCACCAGTTTCACTTGTAAAAAATTTCTTCGTACAGACCTTAACTCAAAACCGTATTCATTAAAGCATCACATACTTTCAGCGACCAATACCACATAGCAAGAAGTAAAAACACTAAATACAAATTAACAGGTGGTTACTCGAAGTAGACAGCAAAATAAGGAGGCACTGAATTATGTTCGAATTATATTATAGTTATATATCATGTCCAGGTTATTAGCAATTCCTAAATTGTCATAGTAATTCAAATAACAAACAAAAAAATTAGTGAGAAGACATTAGTAGTATACTTTCGAAATCATTAATTAATAACATGGTATAGGAAAAGCTGTCTAGCACCCATCAACTAGGCTTCCACAAGATGTATTCTAGAACATTAAGATATCAGGGTCCAAGGAGTGACAGCAAAGATTTGGTCTGCCATGGAATTGGATGGCTCATTACTACATCACCATGTTATTTAGTCTACAACAAACAAGCTCAGAATTGGTACTACTTTAGTAAACCGTATGATATAGCTTTAACAAGCAGTTCAAGAATAACACCTAAACCAGAGAACAAATTCTCACCTCACGCCGGTATTCTCTACGATTAACAAAGGAATGAGAGACGTTAATACAATATGACAAAGTGCCATGCACATTGTCGCTCCTAGTAATTGCTTCCTCAAGTTTATCCAATCTTCGGCACTCAATCGCAATTCCCATTGCTTGTTGGTATTTTCCATCATTAATGCACCTGCATGAAGAACGGTTGGTCATCTAGAAGAACTGAAAAGATATAATATCAAAATTTTAAAGCTTTACATACTTATCGAGCATTCTCTCCACAATTGCCTCCAACCTAAGATCCACATTTGCTGCTTCATCATTTGATTCAGCTGCCTTCGACTTAATACTAGCATATTCATCGATAGCCTTAGCTGTCGATATGAATTGAATCCAAGTGTCAAGTCATAAACATGGCATAAAGAACTAAACTAAAAAATATGAAATTCATAATTAGCAAGCAAAAAACATTTTGACTGACCATAAAAGGTCTCATCAGTCTTCCCTTTTTCTTTCAGTGACAAAAATAGAAAAAAGTTCAATGGACTTCCTTACCTAACAGTGTATGAACATAATCAGAATCCTCTGAAACATCAAACAAGGAACCAGCTCCAAGAGCATATGAGAGTGAATCATTAAGTTCACCCAAGTAATAAAAGACCTGTGAGACAAAATAGAATCCTTTTAAGAAATAAAAGGGAGGTCAAAATTAATTATACCTATCAAACAAAAACGAGTGTGATAAGAAACTATGAGCATTTGTATTACTAAATAATGGACAAAATACACTTTAGTAGTGGACCAGATATCCACCCAAAATCAATCAAAGCTATACAGAACAGTGTGTGTGTGTGTATTTATATTTGGCTAAGAAACAAAGATTATATACAGAACTATATGAGATATGAATGAGCATTGGTGGGACTACAAATCCACAAAAACAAGGATGAGAAGTCCCATTCTAAAGAAAACACTCAAAAAACTACATAGACCAGAAATAGCCTGAAGCTATACAGAACAGTATCAACCCCTCAAAAGTGAGATTTAACCCAAAAGACACCACCCGAACCTATACAAAAATGAGCAGAGTATACTCTAAATCCCTAAAACTCCCCCAAATTAAGATGAATGAAGAAAAATGAAGTGTCAATAAAGTCAACTACTTACATTTTCCTTTTAGATGTTATCCCAAAAATCATAGTTTACAATAAATTGATATGGGCCTTGAAGTTCCATGGTTTGAAATTTGAACTCTTAAAGTAGGAACTGCTAAAGACCACTTAAATACAATTAAGCATCCAATTTACAATCAAATCCATCTTTCCTTTCTAGAGAAAGAGCTTTTAGAAAAGCTTCATTGCAGTAAAAGATGAAAACAGGTAGGGCATACTTTCTGCAGAATGGTAGCTAGGAGTGATACTTCCTAAATAAATTTAAGCATCGTGAGTTGACTAACTTATTCTGCATTTAGCAATATTGTTATGGAATTTGGGCCATAGACATATAAAAGAAACTTTTGATATTCTAACTCTTAATCAATGGGGAAGAAAAGCAAACACTTATGCTGTGTAGAAGAGTCATAGACAGTAAAGTACAACTGAATTGGGCTAACCTTTGACACTAGGAGAGCAGCAAGTTGTCTCTGGTGCTGATCAAATTCTTCATCCTCATACAAACTTTCTCTGAATCAAGGCAGAAAAAAGATAGAAGATATAAAAAAAAAAAAGAATAATCCATAGTCATGATCTATAAAGATAAAGAAAATCGGTAAAGGAATATTAGATTTGGAGATAGTTTAAAATTCAATATCCTCGGAATCAAGACAGAGTAGCTCAGAAAAGTTATCTTCTGAGTCCTCACTATAAATAAACATTTAAGAATTGAATAAACGGTTATAGGCATTAACAGCATGATCAGTGGCAATTTCACCAAACTCCTAGTTGTGGTTCCTGATTCAGCTGAAGCTTTGACTAGAGGTAAGCACTAGCATATTTTAATCCATTGTTTATAAAGTTACTCAGACAGAACTAGAACCCTGACAGCAACCAACTAACAAAAATCACTTCCATTAACTAAAACTACTTCCACTACCCACTTAAGACCCCAGACCCTCTAGCTGAAGGTCTTAAACCTATGATAAGTAAATTTTTGGACCATCTAGAAACTCAGAAACACTATGTTTTTTTCTTCCAAACTAAGATTCGTCTACACATATTAGTATCAAAATTGGCATGACAAAATCATCATCATCATCATAATCATAAAAAAACTTTTCCTCTGCTTCCAAAATCCAAATCAATTTCCCAATTAACAAAATAAAACCCCAGACCCAAACCTAAAAGGAAAAAAACAAAGCCCACTAGTTAAACTGCCAAGCTAAAATAATAAATTCTTGAATTTTACCCAATTAACAACTATAAATACTCGCTTTAATTCAAATCTACACTCCTTACCACTCACATTCTCGTTTTCCACAGAGAAAAACAAAACAAAAACAAATATTGAACGCAAATTACAAACAAATAGCGACAAAGAAAGAAAATTTAATTACATGATGGGGACGCTAGTCGAGATCTCCGGCCAGAACTGGTCGACAAAGCTATTGAGATTAGAAAGCGCGTGCAGTTTCAGCGAAGGATGACTCTCGTTCAACATAGCCAGTAAACCACCGGCCGAGCTCACCATCGTCGCCGCCATATTATCAACTGTAATCTAAAGCGAAAACCCTAGGGGTTTCAATTCGGTTCTAATCAATTGAAATAAAAATCGGAGATTTAAACTTGGCGTTCCGTCGGAATTGAAATTCCAAACCCTAGCACTGCAAGAAAGAGAGAGGGGAGAGAGAGTCGAAAGAGAGCGAGACTTGAATGGTATTTTTTGTTTGTTGGCTGCTTTTTATTTGATTTATGAATTCTGAATCTAGTAAACTTACCCAACAAGTTATAATTATCCTTATTTAATTAGGATTAGTTATGAGCTCCTCACTGGGATTAATTTTAAATTCAATGATATTTTTCTTTTTTCAATTCTTATTTCAATGAGAATTAATTAAATGTTAAAAAAATTGTCAAAAGAAAAATGTAAGTTAAAATTTTATAGATAAATACTCGTTTAATCTTTATATTTTAAGTTAAGTATTTGTTTAATATTTATATTTTAAAAAATACTTTAAGACCGTTTACTATTAAATGTATGATACTTTCGCCCATTTTTTTGTCATTACAATAATAATATCTATGTTACAGTCTTGAAAATATTAATTAATTTATGTATGAATAAGAATTAATTAGTAAATTAATTAATAATTATCAATTTAGAATAACTAATATTTTTTATACTCTCACAAGAATCTTTTCAATAATTATTTATAAATAATTAATACCAACCAACTTAAAGCCGCGTTTAATACCTTTTTGTCTTGTTAATAATCATTTATAAAAAAAATTTAAGTTACCAAGTTACTTTAATTATTATTTTACTTTTAGTGCTAATAATAATAATAAAATTTACTTTAACTTTAGTGTTAATTTAATAAATAAACTTTTTTTTATTAATGTTATCAAGAATATTGTTGTAAGACTATATTGCAAAAACAAAGCAAAATAAGGGCAAAAGTGTTATATATTTAATCCTTCAGGTGTCTTGAGATAGTTTTTAAAGTACAAAAACTAAATGAATACTTAACTCAAAATATAGGGATCAAACGAGCATTTACCCAAATAACAATATTGCCTATAAAATTATGGTAAATATTAATGAATAGGTTCTTACCTCATCAATTAAAAAATTAATTTTTTAATGATTACAATATTACTAGCAAGTAATTTCTCTTGCTTTATTAAAATAAAGAATTTCTAAAAGATAAGAAAAGCACACACCTTCGGTATAATATGTTTTGTCACGTAGTTATACTCAAATTTATTTTTTTCTCTTAATTGTAAGTGATCCTTTGTTAGATAATGATTCTATTATTTCTATCAATGGTAGGATTTTCACCTCCAAATAAGAATCAAAGCAAAGCCTTAAACTCTAAAATGACTAACATTCATAAAATTGATAAATTGCGATATCTATTTTCTGAAACTATTATGAGAATTCGAGTTTGAGATAGAATGAACAATTGAGGAACTACCAATATACTCAGAAAAATATGTGAAACTATATGATTGGTATTTATCTAGTTACTCTTTCCCTAAACATTCTCAGAAAAATAATCATGGCGTGGGTGCTTATCTTGATTCTTTGACAAAATGACTTATTTTCTCAATATGAAAAGTAGTTGGAAAATTAATATTAAATTAACTTAAGGTTTGTTTGATGAATGTTTAAAGTTTAAAATTTTATTAATTTCAAATCTTTCTTAAATTTTGCTTATTTAATTTTTTTTAATTTATGTCTGATTTTTAAAAATTCACTTATGAATAAAAAAAGTAATATTTTATGACTTTTATCTCAATACGAAAAAGTCTGGATGAGAAATAAATATTATATTTTAAAATATCTTTATAAAATATACATATTCCCTAAACTATAAAACTTAATCTCTTATTTTTATTTTTATGTACAAGGACATAAATGTTAAATAATTATATTTAAAATTTTTTATTAAAACAAACAAGATGTTACTTATATTTAAATATTAAAAAAATATTTATATATTCATATTCAAACCTAATCAAACTTTAAAAAAATTCAAATTTATTTAAATTTCAAATAAGAAATCGCTACCTTAATTTTATAATTTTGTACGTAGGATCAAATATACGTATATATATAATTAATATTCTTCTATGGCGCACAAGCACTGTCTCATTACTCAAGATCCACTGGCTTCGACAATTGGGCGTCAGCTTGAGGGCAAGTGTAAGGAATTGAAAGTACTAGGCTGACTTGACTTGACACATTATGATGTAACCACAATGTCTAGCCATTGTTTGGGAAAACAATCAGGTTCTAGTTTTACTAGCCGAGTGTTTTTAATTTTTTTTTTCTTTTTTATAAATTTTTAGGCTCACTTTTAAACAAGGGATACCGAGAGGAGGGGTTCAAGGTGACGACTACAATCTATGAACTGAACCCAAGTTTAAAATTAGAGTTATTAGCATTTCACCATTTAAAAAAAGGTAATATATTAAATGACTATCAGGAATATTGTAGTCTGTCATTTTTTTATTACGTTTTTATAAATTTTATTATTTTATTATATTTTCATTAATATTCATTAATATTCATTAATTGATCAATTAGTTGATTAATATAATATTAATTTTGCCTTTCAATGATTTTTTTGGTAAATAAATAAATAAATAGCATGCAAAGTATTACAATTATGTAAATTTAAAATATAAACTTGTTAAAATAATTCCTATAAGCCCATAACTTTAATTTTTGATACCTTTATTTGTGTTGATTTCTTTGGAGAGTAAAATTGGTATTTTATTGGTTAATTAATCAGTCAATCAATAGTAATAAATGATAGATTTTGTAGAAATATAATAATAAAATGATAGACGATTATAATTCTTATAATCATTTTATATATTATAATTTTTAAAGTAATCAAGCGACAATAACCCTTAATTTTATGCTTTGGGCATGCCTATCAAATTCGTTCACATTAAATATGAGTAGTAATATTTCATTTCATTATTTTATCTTGTTAACCTTTACTTTTAAAGTAATACATTATATTTTCAAAAATACACTTACTTTAGAGGAAACATTTTTTTCCTTAATTTCACTTTCTCTCTCTCAATTAAATTCAAGGCCTATGTAGCAAAATTATAAAATCAATAATGATACAGCCGCAAATTATTGTACAAACTTTTTTGTACAACCCGAGTTGGTAGCTGATGTGCCACTAGCCACGTCACCAAGTCAATGCAAGTTAACGGCGTAAAACCTTTTTTTTTGTCTATTTCTTTCATTTCACGACTTCGCAAGCTCCTTGGACGCCTTTAACTCCTCTCTCTTTTGCCGGTGACAATCTTTGTTGGTTTTGCTCTATTTTATTGATGACAATCTTCCTTTGCCATCGAATTTTTTGCTAGTATGTCCTATAAGTTTTTTTTAGATCCGAATCTAATAATATTTATTAGATTAAATCTCTAAAGGTTATCAAAGCTTCAACAAAAGCCACAAAGGAGAGAGAGAAAGTAAAGAAGTTGAAATAATAATTATTCTTATTTTTCTTCTGCTTAGATATATGTCTTATCTTTCGGTGCTTTCTCAGCAATCTCCTCATGCGCTTCTTCTTGCACTTGGCTCTCATGGTGACAGGGTTGCAAAAACTAGTAGATTCTCTCTCAGTGGCCTAAATGAAATGGGGTTGGTTTTTTTTTTTTTAATGGTTGAATTTGCTTTTGCTATGTGAAAATCAATCAATTCTTTTTTGTTTGAACAATCTAGAAATTGTTATTGATCATGTAAAAAAAAAGCATTCTTTTTGTTGGGAATGATCCAATAGATAATTTTCATTTCCTTTTGTATGTTTCACAAGTGATGATTAATTAGGGGAATTAAATAATTGTGTTTGTTTGGTCTGCTCTACATGACTTTTTATTTGTTATATTGGTTGTCAAATCTTCATTTTTGGGCCATGATTTTGCATTCTTTTCACTGTTGACAGCAATTGTTCTATAATTATTATGTTTACTTTATGCTCTATTTTAGTTTATGAAATGGGTTTTAATAGTAAGTTTTGTCAACACCTGCTGTAAAGACAAATAATTTGTGGTGCTAATAATTCTTTTGTCACAAGTTTATTAGTAAGCATTGTGTGAGCTCTATTTAGGTCAATATTTTCACCACCTAAGTTATGCCTCAGTATTAAATGGAAAAAAGGTGATCTAATTGATTTGCACTCATCTAATGGAGTTCATTGGCAATGTGATGGAAGAAGTCAACTTCTTGCTAGCTATTATAAGATTCTTTGGAGAAGAAAACAGAAAGGGGACTTGACAATAATTTGTTAATAATATCGGATTATTAATGTTTGCTTGGTGGCCTATCTATTTAGTGATTGAACAATATAATAGAACTTTTTATTTCCTAACGCGAAGTGTGGTGGGGACTGTGCAAAATAGGGAAGAAAGGCAATGGCTGACTTGCTTCTTATTTAATATACTGTATAGTCATATATTATCCTCCAAAATGCCCTAGGCCAAACCATTGTGTGGACGGTATACAACTTCCAATTTCTGCTTGCTCCAGTCACCATTGCTGGGAAAAGCCTTGTGGTCCTCCCTGAGACACCCTAGTGGAAAATAAAGAGGTTGGCTGTGGTGTACTTCTTTGCCCTTCACATTATTTAGTAAGTGTTGACAGCGAACCAAACCTAATTAATATTTAATAGTAAGCAAAATCAAGCCTATTGAATATGACAAATCCTATTTAGAAATGGAGATTTGATGAATCAAATTTGGCTTTGGTCTTAAATCACTGTTTTGAGTTTGCAAGGGTAATGGTGAATTGAATTTAGTCTGTTGAGAGTTTTATAAATGTTGAGATTCATCTTGCTGCCTTGATTATTTTTTCTTAGGTTCTATAGTTTAAAAGCTACTTAGAACATATTTTGGCATAGACATAGCTTCTTTATAAGATCACTGAGAATACTTTTGAAGACTTCTTTATAGATTTTTTTTTTTTTACAAGTTAGAGATTTCTCGATTCATTTTTTCTCATCACCGTGTACAATTTGTTACTAACTTATTGTTGTGTAATAGATTGCAGTATCTTCACTTAATGGACCCTTTTATGCCCTTCTAGGAGGTCACAACATGCTGACTTTTACTGCCAACGCTATCAACATGCTGAGTTTTGCTATCGAAGCTATCATAGCTATGACAAGTGGTTTCGTGGCACTCACTATGCTCCCATCTTAACCTATTGATATTCCCATTGAAAATGAAAGTAAAAATTGCAACTGCTGGATTTTCCTTGTCATACATACACTTGTGAGTATTTACTCTGGCCGTTTAGGCCTTTTTTTTAATAATATTTATCTTTAATGATTAAATTTTTAACTTTTGAACAATTGCAACAATGAAAATGAAATGAAATACAGACACATTTTAAATGAAAGAGCCTTCAATATATTCTTTTATGTTAAATACATCAAATGAAAAGAAAGGATATATCATCATTCCTTTTGCAAAATAGATTAAATATAACTTTAATGACATGAATAAAGGATTTGTCAAAGACCAAGTAATAATTCCTTACAAAGTGCCAAAAACCATATTGTAGTAACAGAAAAAAAAGAGAAAAGAAATGACAACCAAAACAAGCTCAAATTCTTTTTCTTCAAGCATTATTTTGAAGTAAAAATGCACAAAGGCTTCAACTAATGCTGCAAGACTAATCACGTGCATCCTGCTGAGCTGAATAATGACTGCAAATTAAAACGAACAAGTTAATGTTTATGATGTTATAACAAATAACAATATTCATAACTTATTAATACCTGCAAATTACCACCAGATTTACCTATAATTAGATTGTCCTTAGTATGTATTTGCAGGCAAGTACGCACATGTAACTGGATCAATTTCAGAACTCTATAATTCACCAAAAAAAATATAAACATTATAGAACTAAAATAAATTAAATCTTTACAATTTAAAGGGGAATTATTGAACAAATATTACATACCTCCATGATCATGCTTTGTTGTGTGCCAAAGATATCTTTATCACATAATGGTTCTATGAAATCATTCTAAGCATAGTATAGTACAATACAGTTACTACAAATAATAAACATGATAAAAAAAAAATACAATAAAAAGAAGCTATTGTTAAGATTTTTTATTTGCTTACCTTTTTCATCTTTTTACCATTTGAATTCTTTTGCACTATTTTTCTTTTCATTTTTTGGACATCTTTTTCAAGCTTAGATTGCTTCCTCTTGAATCGAGGACAACTTTTACTTTGGATCACCAAAGGAGTGAGAATGGTTGAAGTGCCATCAAGTTTTCTATTATTTCTTGTTCCATTAATCAAACTAATTTTACTCTATTTTTCATTGACAAATTTTCACTCAACATTTTTTTCCAAATCATTTATTGTTGACACCACCAAATTGCACTTCTCTTCACTAATGGAAGTCAATTTCGCCACATTATAGAATAAATTACACATCTTATCAAAGCGATGACCCTCAGGTTTGACACTCCAATTATCATAATTTACCTTCACTTTAGTACGATGTCTTTTTACATTTTTTCTCCATTGCCTGAGAATATACTTCAGTGGGATGTGAAAGATATTTTTATGAAGTAACATCACAATTGCATGTTAACATAATATTCTTTTAAATTCAAACAACTGGCAATTACAATTAACCTCATGAGGTGCCATATTTAAGAAAACAATGAAAGAATCACAATGTAGAGTTTTTCCAACATTGACATCTTTATTCACAGTAAACTCTAAGCTCACACCATTCTCTTTATATAAAGATCCTTCACAATATATTTTTGCTGATAACCCGTGCTAAAACTTTTTAAATTTTGCAATGGTATAAACATCCTAAAATTGGTTCTTAATGGTGTAATGAGTCATACAAGGGATCTGCGAATTGAAAGAATTAAAATAAGCTTGCTTCTCCTGTTCTACCTTATCCTTCAATGCACTCTCATATTGTTCCACAAATTGTTTCAAGGTCGTTTTAGAATTTATGTACTCATAAAAAAATGCATGCACGCTTTCACTATGTTAAGTCGTAGACATTCTTGCCCAAAAAGAATTTCTTATAAATGATGGCACCCATCGTCTTCTTTCATCATACAACTCAAGCAACTACTTATTATTACTCAGATTATATTTGTCAATGAATTTATCCCAACGTCCTTCAAATGCAGCAAGCATTAATGAATCATAAACAACATTTTGCAAAATAAATTTGATTGAATCATATTCCTTGTAACCTCTTAATTGCAAAAGGCAATTTCTTCATTATATGCCATAAGCATCGTCTATGCTGTGTATTTGGAAAGACAACCACAATTGTTTTTTGCATAGCTTTATCTTGATAAGCAATTATTGCTTCTAGAGCAATACTCATCATACATGTATGCCAAGACTCAAAAAGCCATATAAAAGTTTTAGTATCCTCGTTAGAGATCAATCCGCAACCTAATAACGTTGATTGTCCATAATGATTCACCCCAACAAAGGTGGCAAAAAGCATATTATATGTATTAGTTAAATATGTTGTATCAAATGTAATAACATCACCAAACTCCTTATAT
Source organism: Luvunga scandens (assembly GCA_030449905.1). Classification (NCBI taxonomy): domain Eukaryota; kingdom Viridiplantae; phylum Streptophyta; class Magnoliopsida; order Sapindales; family Rutaceae; genus Luvunga; species Luvunga scandens. The sequence continues at coordinate 539,454 of JASUUG010001008.1, forward strand.
GCAGCCTGACTTCTTGCATTAGCCCATAAAACATTCTTTAATCATCCCTCTTCATCTAAATCTATAAAAATAAAAGAAATTTGAATTGTTACCTTGCATTTTCATAAAGTAGTTTTGAATTGCAGTGGCATCTCCAACTCCAAGTTGTAAACATCTTACTTTATCAACATGATTTCTACAATCTCTCTCCAAAAAAGATAAATTATCTTGTCCTCTTGCTTCAACTGCTAAAAAATTAAAACTCTTATTCATTTTTATCCCAACTCTATCATTTAACTCCAATTTCCTCTTTACATATGTCTTCAATATTTTGTTGGCCTTTAAAAATCAAGTTTTCTCTGGAGTAATAAGTTCATGATTGTGATCAAATACGATATAACACACTTACCACTTTCCATCAGGTCGTATAGAAGCACCAAGCCTTGCTTTGCAATTAATATTTTTCATTGGACGCATCTTGAAGGCATTTACATACTTTGATCTTGGTTTGCCATAATGGGAACAACGCATTGTCACAAATTTCAATTGCCCGTCATCTCACTTTCTTGAAGATCTAATAACACCTTCAAACCGTATACTTTTTCTATATCGCTTATAAAAGTCAAAAACATTGTCAAAAGAATAAAAAATCATTCCAACATTAGGCAACTCAATTATTTCCTTTAGACTTATTGTATCTTCCATTTCCTCATCCTTATTGTCCTAATATACATGATATAAAAATCCAAATAAAAATTAAATTGATGAACATTAAAAAAAATGTAATAATACAAATTTATCTCGACAAGATGAGAGTTTGAGAGAATGTCTTCAACAGGTTTTGACTCAGTTCTACATCTTTAATATTCAATAATCAATAATTAAAGTAATCAATCGATGCCAATACATGACAGAGGTCAAAAACTGCTAATAAACAATTAAAACCAAAAAGCCCCCCCTGAAATATGTGAGCTAACTTCCGTATCAGTATACGATAATTATATTTCTAAAGGAAAAGTACCACAAAGAATCTAAAAATTTAAAAGATTGTTATGTTAATTTTTTTTAAACAAAATTTTTCTTCAAACCAAGTGTTACAAACTAATCTTGAAATTTTTCCATTAATTGCTACAATAAATATATGATTCAAACTAAAGTTCCAAATTGCTCAACTACAAATTTGCAGAACAATTAATAAGCAAAATTTTGTTTTTGTTCCTGGAAATGAAAAAAAATAAAGAAGCTTATTAATAAAGTCTTTGTTGTAGTAAACATATGATTTCAACTGATTTTGTTTGACTTAAAACTAGAAGGAATTGATTGATTTTTACATGGAAAAAGCGAATTCAACCCCTAAAAATAGTCTCAAATTCAATTAGAACAAAATTGAAAACAATAATGATACAACATGGAAGATTGTAAAGAAAATACCCTTAATCTATCCGGCAATTTTATAGACATACTGAAAAAAAATAATGCGGCAAAGGAAGATTGTTAACAAAGAGAAGTTGAAGCCATAAAAAGAGCTAGTGAAGTCAGGGAAATAGGAAAACAGAAATTCAAAAAGAATGCTTTTTATTTGAATTTATAAGTCGTAAGGGTTTTATGATGTTAACTTGGGGTTGACTTAACTTGGTGACATAGCTAGTGGCACATCAGTTGCCAACTTAGGTTGTATAAAAAAATTATACAATAGTTTGTGGGTGTATCATTATTGTTATAAAATTGAATTCACAATTATAAAGCATCCTGACAAATTTGAATCTAGAACTAATTCCCTTTTTTTTGAAGAAACCAAATTGAAGGTTTTAGCTTCATTTCACGTTTCGATCATGCAAAATTCTTTGACGAAATATTAAAATCTCTAGCAAGTAGTAAAAGAGATCAATAATTACTTTACAATAAATTATACAAATTAAAAATTATTAATTATTAAAAAAGATTATATTTCTAAAAAGGAAATGGAGAAATAAAATTTTGTACAAAATTCTAAAATGGATCTTCTTTATGGCATGCGAGCAGTGGCTTCCTCGATGACAAGACACAATGTAGTGCAGCACATTAGCCCTACTTTGTATCATGCATTTTGGGGCGTGGGAGTTCTTTGCTCTTGTGTGAAGCAAGGTGGCTTGGTGTTGCAATGGGATTTAGGAGAGGGCTACCTTATAGCATTGTAAGGTACAACCCTCTCACGTGAGCAGTGACCAACCGTGGGCCTAAGTGAGATCCACGACCAAGTTTGTGAGAGAGTTGCACTTTACAAATACTACAAGGTAGTAAGCTCCTCTGATGTATATCATTTTCTTTAAAAACACTTGTATATGGTGGTGATGGTAATTTGGTAGTGCCTAAGTGAGAGAGTGAGTGTCGAAGATGAAAAAAATTATATTTATTTTTTAGTAAGGGTAATTTTGGAAATAAGTGGTATTGACTGAATTAGTGGAGGCTAATGGGAGGATTTGAAGGGGTTAAATATCATTACACTTAAATATTTTAGCTTTTTAGGTTTATCCCTATTTAAGATATAAGTCTACAATTTTAATAAACATTTGTAGTTGTTGGGGTCAGTTTAGAAATATTGTAGTTTTTAAAATAATTAATATTAGTTATACTATACAAATAATCAACTCTGAAAAGAATCATTTAAATATTTAGTAAAATTCATTTTTAAAAGTACTATGAGTTTTAAAAGTAGTTATATATACATATTAGGAGCTTGTTTGTTAAACGTCTAAAGTTTAAAAATTTGTTAATTTCAAATTTGCTTGTTTGTTTTTTGCAATTTATATCTGATTTTCAAATATTTATGTTTGAATAGAAAAAGTAAAGTTCCATGACTTTTATCTAAATGAAAAAAAGTTTAAATAGGAAATAAATACTCTATTCCAATAATATCCTTATTAAATATATATATTTCCCATATTGTAAAACCTAATCTCTTTTTTATCTCTTTCTGATTCATGTTCAACTATTCTCTCTATTTGTTCTCTTTTTCATTAGCACTAAAATACTTCTAGCACAACCCATTGAATCTCTAGTGTTAAGGTATGTTTTTTATTTTTTATTTTTTACGATTTTTTTTTATAGTTTTTATAAATATTCTATTTTTACTTAAGTGTTGATTTATATGTTATTTCTTGAATTTTTATTGATGAAATTGTTGCCTCAGTTGCTTGCACCATTGATGTTGATTAGTCGTTTGAGTTGATTTTTTGAAATCTTTTGTATTAATTGATTGTTCTCACTCTCACTCATACTAGCAAAGTTGCACATAAATAATATTTACAATAAGTTCAATATACTTATCAACCTTTCGGACTACATTAGGAAGAACCATTTAAAAATATGCATCTCCTTCCTTTCAACCTCTTATTCAGTTTCAGTGCCTTTTCCGAATCTTATTATCTTTTAGATTATCAATTGGCTTTTCTTATATTAATACGACTTTCAGATCCCTGGAGGTAAACGTCTAAAAGGCTCTGTGTATGATTAAGAGTTTGTATTAAAATGTATTGTTATGCTCTGTGTATTTTTCTAAAAGGCTTTGTGATATTATTGTGTTTGTGATTTGTTTAATTTTGTGATATGGAAGAAATACAACATTATTTTGAGCAACAATAAAAAAAAAGAAATCACAAACAAGATTAATATTATTGGTTTTTCATACATTTCCTTTTAGTAAGTTTGAAACTTTGGGCGTATCAAATGCAAACAAGATTAATGTTACCTTTTTATCTAACTTGGACTGATTAAATAGGATCAAACATTGATATGGACACCTTATGCCGAAGCTTTACACATCAAATATATAGAGAAAGAATCGGCTAATTTTATACATTTCTTTCTCTATTATTGGTAAAGAGCAAACAAGATTATTGGGAAACTTTGGGTGTATGGAGAAAAGAATCACAATATGTTGTAAGCCAATAATATTGTTTGCTCTTTGATTTGTTTAATTTTGTTGTTGATAAAATTAATCTTGGTTGTGATTCCTTAGTTTTGTGTTTAATTAAATGTTTTTGTGATTTTTTTAATTTTGCATTTCATATTTTATCATTACTTTAATTGCTAATATGTACTATGTATTTCTCTCTTTATATTTCGATCATCATACTCTTGCTATTATTTAGCTTCCATATGAATCAAGTAGATTTCATCTAGACTAGACGACTTAATATGCTTGCGTATTATGTTGATTCCATTTAGCATGTGCTACTAATTTTAAGTTTAAGAGCTACTAGTTTTAAGTTTAAGAAATTTGAAACATTAGATAACTGTTATCGTTGTCATCAATTTCATTTTGAAATATTTGTTTTTAGTTTCTAGAAAGATAAGAGAAGATTGTCTACATTGAAGAAGTCATTAACTATTGGCATAATTATCTTCTACTTTCAATTCTAATTATAACATGTATGTGACTTGATTTGATCATAGATGGCTGAAAATGTTGGATTTTGTAGAGCAAATTGGAGTGATCCTATCCAATGAAAGCAATTAATTGATCTTTGCCTCATTGAGGTGAATAATGGATTTAGATTAGGAGGAACTTTAGAGCCAAGTGCTTGGGCTCGAATTAGAGAACAAATATTTAAGACATTTGGAAGAAGGTTAAAACAAAAACAAATTAAAAATGGTTGGGATTATATGAAAGGACAATATTGAACATGGATTAAGATGACAATAGTAATAGGACATGGTTATAATCCTGTGACCCAAGCATTTGACTAGCCAGATGAAAGACGGGAAGAGTACATAAAGGTAACATTTTAATTATTTAATTTGTTAAAATGAGTTTATAAAAGATTTTATAATATATAGGTGTTAACTATTTTTTCATTTTTAAATAGAAATATCAAGAAGCTAGACAATTTCATTATAAGCCTTTAGCTAATGTCGAGGAATTAGAGACTTTGTTCTTTAGAGTTATAGTTACTGGATTTAATAGTTGGAGTTCTGGCATGAATGAGTTACCAAAAGTGGGAAATTTGTCATCAATATTTGAAACACCTGTGTCTAATGAAACTTCAATTCAAGTAGAGGATGATGGTAATGAACCTAAAACATCCACATCAAATTACAACTCCGATCAGCCAAGTATAAATGAGATACAAGGTTCGAAGAAAAAACAAAAGAAAAGAAAAATTGATGAAACTCGTGAAGAAGTAAAAAAATTAATAGATGTATTGGAGAAGACTAATGATAGAGGACCTTCAATGAAAGATTGTATGAAAAAATTGTGAAAGATTTTACCTATTCAAGATCCCCTTTGTTATGTAGCAATCAACACATTGTGCAGCAAGAAAGAGTACAGAGAGGTGTGGATGGAGATAGAAAGTGAATTTGTTGGATTCAAAGTTTAGCAAAATAGGCTGGGAACCTCTTTCATTTAAGTTAAAATGTCTTGAACCTAAAGTCTTTTTATTACGCTTGCTGAATTTTGACAATGTCCTTTCATTGAAAAATATTATATGGTGATTTAATGATTATGTTATTTTATTTATTCATTTTACTTCTTCACAAGCTTATTATTATTTCTTTATAAATTGTCATATTTTCTATAATTGTTGGATGTATTGTAGTACAAAAAATTTAGATATTGTTATTATTATGGTCTTTTTTTTTTTTTGATATTTCTATGGGAGCTTTAAGTGAAGGAGATGACGATCAAAAATACAAGGTTGAGAGATTGCTACGAAAATGATTGATTATGTTGATACTTGATTTATTAAAGTCATTAAATATTGAAAAACTATCAACATCAAAACTTATAGATTCAGATTTTACTAAAGAGCTTTTAAGTGGACCATCTATTACATGTTATGAATTAATGCGGATGGAGAAGAATGAATTTATTTATTTATGTCAATTCTTCAAGGTAAAAAGATGGTTATACCCTAGTAAACATGTGTCTATTGAATAAAAAATGGCAATATTCTTGATGACAATTAGTCACAATCTTTGTAATCGACTTGTAGGAAATATTTTTCAACATTCAACTCAAACAGTACACAAATACTTTCATGAGGTTTCAGTAGCCATGATGAAGTTCTCCAAAGAAATGATCACTCCTCCTTCATTTAATGATGATTTAAGTGACATAACTAATCACAGGCTATGGGAAATATTTAAGGGAAATTATCTTTTATCAATGATAAATGGTAACATAATTAATATATTTTTCATATTAATAATATTTGCTTTTGTAGGGTGCTATTAGTGCAATAGATGGAACGCTAATTCATGCATGTATTCCAATAGATAAACAAGGTCCATATAGAGGTCACATAAGACGGAAATGTTTTCAAAATGTCATGGCAATTTGCGACTTTGACATGATATTTAGGTTCGTTGTTGTTGGATGAGAAGGAACAACACATGATTTAAGAGTCTTGACAGAAACAATCTGTGATTCAAGACATAATTTTCCAATGCCACCACCAGGTAATCTTTTCCTTTAATATAATTGTCAGATAATTTTTTTCTAACAATTAACTCTTGGTAATTATTGAACCCAGAAAAATACTATTTAGTTGATGCGGCATATACACATACTAGAGGATTTATGGCGCCATATCATCACATACTTTATTGGTTGAATGATTTTCATAATGGTGGTCGGGTTAGAGGGAAAGAGGAGATTTTCAATCATAGTCATGCGAAATTAAGGAATGTTATTGAGAGCACTTTTGGTGTTCTAAAAGCTCGTTTCCCAATTTTAAAGCGGATGCCGCCATTTCCATTTGATACTCAAACAAAGATCGTTATTGCATGCATTTCGATAAACAATTTTTTTCAAAGATTATCGCTTACAGATGCATTATTTTTAGACTATGACAATGAAGAAGTTGAGTTGGAAAATAATAGTGCAAATTTAAATCAACCAACAAATGCAAACAACTTCTTTGGACTATCAAATCAAGTCTTTATGCAACAGTTACGAGATTAACTCACAAATCAACTTTCTCAAGGATGTAATTGATTTTCTTATCTTTTAAAAATTTTAATTGGTATAATAAGTTTGATTAAATTTTAAATTTGGAGTAATGTAATAATATTTTTATTTAAAGATCAATTACTACCTAATTCTACATATGTTTGATTTTAATTGTAATGTGCATGTATTTAACTCTTTAAATTTATAAAAAGTATACATAATTCTTACAAAGACATAAATGTCAAATAATTATATTTCAAATGTTTGTGATTTATAAAAATAATCAAAGTACCACTTATATTCAGATATTGAAAAAAAAAATAAATATATCATTCAAACATATGGAATTTAGACCTATTCAGACTTCAGTCAAATTCAGACTCATTTAGATTTTAGATAAAAAAGCAAACGCTACTTAAATCTTACTGTTAAATTACTGTAATAATATAAATGATCAAATTAAATATAATATTGAATAAAATTTATTTACACATTTATAATATATATAAAATATTTCTACTGTGCATATGTAATAATTGATAACTAAAAAAATATTTTATATTATTAATTTTATTTTTTATCTTATTATACCAACATAATTGGTAATAATACTAATAATAATTTCTTTAAAGTTGACGATTTTATTTTCTAATTAATAAGGATAATTTTAAATTTTTATAATATATATGAGGATATATATGAGAATATATTAAATATAAAAGTAATTCTCAAGATCAGACTTTAAAAAACCACTCTTTCTCTATTTTTTAAAATCTATAGTATAATGACATAATTTTTTAAAAAATTTACCAAATACTAAAATTAACTTTTAATTTTTTAAAATCACTTTTAAACTTTTTAAAACAATGTCAGATGAACCCCTAATTTGAAACCAAAGTTTTTTTTTTTATCTCGCAATTATTCAGTGAATGAACTAATTTTCATAATATTTATGTTTAACAATAATCGTGGGCTTTAAACTTTAAAAGTCAGAATACTTTTGTACAAAACGAAGCCTTAAAATCCGCGTCCTAAACCCACCCAGCTGCCAGCATAGTTAATCTCTCTCTACAAGTGCAATGATGGGGCATAGATGGGCTTTCTAAATTGGCGTGGGCTGATGATTATTTAAATGAGTATGGGCTTTTGACAAGTTTCTGAAATTTTTCGAAAAACCCCCTTTACTTGAAATTAATTAAAAAACCTAGCACAAATTAATTCATTTCTTATTTTAAATGAGAATTCAAATAAACATGGAAATTCGATTGAACACATAAATAAATTGTTATTCTTGAAATTTTTTTACACGCACCTGATTTCATAATTTAAATTTGTATTTCAAATTTTAATTAAAAACATTTGTTTTGAGAAAATTATAAGAGTTTAGAATTTTGAAGATAGAAATTGTGCAATAAGAAAAAAAAAAAAATAAATTTAATATTTTAGGAAATGAATATAATTTTAAAAATGTTAGGTAAAATTTTATCAAAAAATAATTAATTTTAATATATAGATTTGTATTTTATCAATTAAACTGAGAATATTTTAAGAAGTAACATTAAAAAGGTGTTACTTCTGCATTAGTTTAGTTATTTTTATAATAGATTTTGTATTTTGTCCGCTGTGGTAACTAGTACCAGCAAATAAAAGTACCACTCTAGAAAAAACTCTGTACAAAAAGAACCACTGCAAAGTAACAATATCCCAAAAATAAGAATGTTACTAATTTACAGGTGCTATAACTTACAATCCATTAAAAAATATGTAAAAAATTATAACAATTCGTGAGACCCACATAAATTTTGAGTGGAGTGTAAGTTATAGTAACTGAAACTTAGTAGTTGCCTAAAAATAATGGAAAATAGCCTCCTAAAAATAGTCAAGTCCAAGAGCACTAGATGGGTCTAGCGGAAAGACTATTGTTTTAACCTCATTAGCAGTTGGGACAGCATTTAAGTACTCATTGTTATGGTTGGCAAAACTCAAGTCTGAGTCTGGGTATCGCAATACTCGGACCCGACCTCATTGCATTTTTTAAACACCTGAGACGGGTTTTTTAAGTCCGACACAAGGATGAGTTTTAATTCGGGTACTCAAATTTGTATTTTTTAATGTTATATATGCATACTTTTTTTTTATTTCTTTTGTAATTTTATAAGTTTTAAATTTATTTTAATAAAATTTGACATGAAAATATAAACTTTAAGTTTTAAAATTTTACATATGTATAATAAATGAGTAAAATAAATATAAATATTTAAAATAATATATATTTTAAAATATTTTTTTAATAAAATCTGATTTTATAGTCGGATCTCTAATTTATCAAGTGATGCACAAGACTAGCTCAGTTTCATTGCCACATCGTTTGGGTGCAGTCCCGGTCCGAGTTCGGACAAGATGGGTATTTTTACTATCCTATTCATTGTTAATAATAGTAACTAATCGAGGAATAGGGTACAAAAGATCATCAAAATCACCCACCACTCCTCTAGAGGAATAAAGATCCTCATAAAAGGAAACCACATGATCAACAATGAAACTTTGGTCCAAACAAATATCATCATTTATTTTCATGCTGGTAATTGTAGTGCGCGCCACTTGTGCTTTACAATAAGCATGAAAAAAAATCTAATCCAATGGCTCAATTGTATGATTGTCATTCGTGGGATTCACTTTTATTTTTCTCATATTTATCGTAAAGATAATTCAGTAGTAGATAGTTTAGTTTTCTTGAGAGTTGAATATAATGATTTTGTATGGTGCGACGATGCACCAATGTTCGTTAGAACGTGTCTTTCTAAATATGCTTTTAGATTTCCTAAATATAGGTTCCAATAACCTTTTTTGTACATCACTCTTTATCTTCTTTAATTTTCTCACTTTAGCAAAATTTCTAGAGCAATTTACTTAAAAAAAAAACTAGCACCAACGAGTAGCAATTTCGACCTACGAAAGCCGGTTCCAAAATGCATTTGATGCATTAATAACAACATTGAAAATTTTCACTCCTTCCTTCCCGATTTTCCAAAAGTAAATTTCCCATATCATACGGGAAAAAAAATCATGACTAATGTAACTATTTATTAGTTCATCGCGTTATTTAATGGACAAATGCCACCTCCTCACTTTGAGTGCCCTTTATTAAAATAGTTACTAAAAAAGTGTCGTATCATTACATTTTTTTTTTAAAGTGAAATAATCACCTCAGGTATCATCGGCAGCCCCACCCTTATCGTTAAAGCCATTAGGCCCATTACCAAATAGAGATAGCAATGGTTATTGTCAACTCCTGTAGATTTGCCATTATTAAATTCACATTCGTAAAAAATTTAAATTATTAAAGTTTTCCGTAACTTGCAGCATATTCTTATTTTTTTTAGAAAAACTCACTTATTGCGTATTTTGATAATTATTAAACTCATTCACAATTTGCAACAAATTTTTTGTGTGTTTTCTCATATAAAATTAAGAATATAAAAAAAATACTTTTAATAATACATATGAACTTAAATTATATAATTCAAACTATAAATATATAATAATAGCCTAAAAAATCTATAAATAATATTTAATTCTAGATTTCATCAATGTAAATAAGAAATTAAAATTTCAACATAAAAAAATACACAAAATATATTAATTTAACACAATATTTTTATTGTTGGCAAATCATCATGACTAATATCAATGTCTTGCTACATCTTTTAATCAATATACAAGTATTATAAAAAACATTAACAAGTAAATTTTACACAATCATCATTAAGGCAAAACAAACAAAATCAATTAAAATAAAATGAAATATTAGTAATATTAAACTTAAAAATTATAAAATTTCTACTCACAAAAGGCTTGTTGTATATATATTGTAGTGAGATAAGTTAGGTTTAGGAATTAGAAAATTTAACTTAGATTTATAACTAAAATTTTTTAATGTAATTTTTATGATTAAAATAAAAAAATATAAATAATTAAAAAAAGAATGCGGGTTGGTGGATATTGCACTGGCATCTAACGAATTTTTTCTCAATACCAAACCCACCCGTAACCCGCAGTAGATTTAAGTTTGAAATACCAAATCCACCCACAACCCGCAAAATTACCCATAGTGGGCGGGTCTTTGCAGGTGGGTTTAGGTGGCTTGGCAGATAATTTTGCCATCCCTATTACCAAACAATTGCGTGTAATTAATTATCACAGACTGAATTAGTTACAATAATATTATATTACCACATCAATTTGTAAAAATAAAAATTTATACACAAGTTTGCACATGTATCATTATTTGAATACAACACGTTTCGAATGTTTCTATCTCAATTTTACCCTTATTTTTCAGAAGGTTTTGACCCTAATCTTTGTCACTTTTCTTTATTTTGAAATTTTTTTCCATTTTTTGGAATAAAAAATTTAAAATTTTTTTCATTACTTTTTATTTTTTTTATTATTTTGTTCGTTATTTTTTTTAGGACACAAATATATTTTTTTACCTTGAATTGAATTGAGGGGATGACCTTATATATCATTGTAGCCATTGCTAGACCTAGCTAAAAAGAGTGTGCACGTGAAAGCTTTTTTGTGTGAAATATCCATTCAAAAATCTCTAAATATTATTTTTAAAAATAAAATAGGGTAAATACTCGTTTATTCCCTACATTTTGAATTAAGTGTCATTTAGTTTTTATATTTTAAAAAATATCTCAAGACACCCCTATTATTAAATATGTGACATTCTTACCCTTATTTTTCTTTCTTTTTGCAATAAGAGCCTTACAGCAATATTCTTGTTGACACTAATGAAAATAAAAAATGTTAATTTATCAAATTAATACTAAAATAAAAATAAAAATTAAAGTAATAAAATAAAAATTAAAAATTTTACTTTAATTTTTATTTTACTTTTAAGATTAATTTGGTAATTTATATTTTTTTATATAAATAATTATTAGTAAGATAGTAAAGAAGTAAACGTAGCTTTAAGTTGGCTGGTATTAATTTATTTATAAACAATTATTAAAAAGATTGTTGTAATTAAAGCATAAAAAATACTAGTTTTTTAAATGGATAATTATTAGTTAATTTGTTAATTAATTTTTTATGGATAAATTAATTAATGCTATCAAGATTGTGTAGCATAGGTGTTATTATATGTAATGGCGATTTTCAAAGAAATAATAAGGGTGAAAGTGTCATATATTTAATAATAGGGATGTCTTGAAGTATTTTTCAAATTATAAAAGCTAAAAAAATACTTAATTTAAAATATAAGAATTAAATGAATATTTATCCAATAAAATAATATAATAGTTCTAATTCACCCAAAACACTTTTCACGTTAATTTCAGACTTATGGAATTCTTTGTATCTTTTTTGTTACCATCAATTAATTATTGATGTTGTTGTTGTTGTTATTATTATTCTTATTATTATTATTATTATTTTGTATTAGCTTTATCATGCAATTTTTCCCTTCCAGTATAAATTTAAATTTTAAGCTTTCACTCTTCGAAAAATTTCATTTAACATTGACGAAAATATATATGTCATGCCCAAGCACGACTGATAACTCCATGGCTACCAAATTTCATCACCTTTAGGTCGTCTGTTAGGTGCAACTAAGGTCGCGGCTCCTCACAAAGCATATTTAGTAATCATTACATTTACATTTGGTTTTCTTTTTTAGGTATGGCTAAATCGTGACAAACTAAAATGGGTCTCATCATGTAAGAATTTCAACACCTTATTAAATAAGAACATAACTAGAGTAGATTTCTTTAATTTTTTTTATCCTAAATTTCAAGTGAAAAGTCATTATATTCCTAAAATTTACTTAAATAACTATATAGATCCTCTTATTTTTAAAAATGTTTATACATACTCTTATTTAATGATTATATTTTTTTTTATTATAACAACTCAAAAATTTTTGTTTATTATAAAAGTTTAAACTATAGTCAAAAGGCTATATAATAGTTAAAAAAAAGTTTGTATAATCATCTCTAAAACTAAATAGTATATGTGATTATTTAAATAAACTTTAAGAAAATATTTATTAGTATAAATTTTTTAAATATGCTCACTAGACTCTCCAATCCCGAATCATATTATATATTAATTTAAAATATAATAAAAATAAAATAAAATAAAATAAATAATGTCATACACAGTCAATTATATTGTAATATCATACATGTGGAATATTATCTTAAAAAATATGATTTCATTTTTTTGAGAAGAACATAATTTCATTATTTGTTTACGGAATAAAAATAAGTTTTTTTTGAAAGGTTACCTAATAAAGATATAATAAATAAATAATGTTTTCATTTCACCGACCACCGCGCATAAACTAATGTAGCACCAAAGGCTCTCCACCTATTCCACCTACCTACTATCAAATTCATTAAAATGACGTCACCACTTTCTTCGTACTAATAATAAATTATTTCTCCTTATCTCATCCACTTTGCCCGCCAATATATTTACTTAGCCTCTGGTTTGGTTGGTTAGCCCGCAGTTTTATTTTCAGTGTCTTGAATTGTGTTTCAAAGTAGACCCATCTCCTTATATCCTTACATCTCTTTTCCCTCTTATCATTACCAGCTTCAGTTACGTACATTGCTTAAGAGAGCTGAAGGGAGCATAAAATGAGTGGTGGTGATGGCAAGGTCTTCACTGTGGCTGAAGTATCTGATCACAACAACATGAAAGACTGTTGGCTCATCATCAATGGCAAGGTTTTCACTTTCTTTTCTTCCCCATTTCAAGTTCTGCCTTTTTGTGATCGTTGTTCTGGTTCCTTACGCTTGATTTGAGAGACATGTTCTCTGCATGTGATTGATCTGATGGGTGTCTGAAAAATTGTGCATTGTGGTTCAATCCTTGGATCGATTTGAGAGTGAGGTTCTTGTGAGTTTGATTTTCTTTCATGTTACTCAAAAGATTTATATTTGATTCTATTGGGGTGGTTTCTGGTTATATCTTGTGATTAATGTAGGTTCAAAGTTGATTAATTTTGAGTGACTGGCCTACTGCGGAACTGTCAAATTGGCATTTTTTGTTTTATGGTCGCTTTGTATTACGAATTTAGGCACCCATATTGATTTTGTTAACAATAGTATTTGCATTATTACAACAATATTATTGTGTATAATCGGGTCTACTTTCGTGTTTAACCTTTGTGCATGTATCGTGAGTTTAGCCCGCATACTAACAGGATAATGTTTTCAATTCATCTTACTCTTGCGCATGTTTGAGCTCTGTGGCATTAGTGAATGGATAAAATTCTTTTATCTAGTAGTTTCTAGTTATGATTGCTTCTGTTTGATTGATGGGATCTTTAATTAACTTAACTATTGTCAATATATGGATCTTTTTCCGGTCGTTCCTCTGTAATTTGACGTAGACTCTATTTGTCTGTTGTGTGTGCACAACTTTGTGTCTATTGCTTTTTGTTCTGTTTGTGCTTTTTTTTCAGTTCCTACTTCCTGGCTATTCTTTTTACATTTTTAGATTGAATCTAAATAATTGGGAAAAGCATTCTCAACATAAACATGTGAGTTTACATGACTCGATTCAAATTACAAGCTAATGTAGTAAGTCTCATTACTTTTAGGGATTTTTCTTGAAGAAATATGATTCTTGTTTGTTGGGTGAATGCATGTTATGAATGCTCTACATCTTTTGGATCTAGGCCAGATTTTAATACCAGATTTTAAGTCTAGTAAACTATAAAACTTGAAAAATGAGAGATTTAAAGGCGGGGTTCAATGAACAGTGCGATGTGCTCTTGTAAGTAAGAATGGCCTTGTGTTTTTGAGGCCAAGAGAGCGTGGTTCTTTATATCGCAAAGGTTTAAAATCTGAGAAAGGTTAGAGCAGGTTAGAAGTTTAAGGAATTTTTAAACTTGAGGGTACTTTTTAAATAAAAATGACAAAGGAAGCTAGTCCAGATCACTTTGAGTAAGCAAACTTGGTGTTAAGTTGACTATATGACTTGAAGATAAAGTTAATTGAAAATATTCATAAGATTGACCCAATTAATTCATAGTTCGCATAAAAAGGTTCCTTAGTGATACTTGTCAGATCTATTAGGTCATATGGGATTTCTCGATTGTCTATCTGGATGAAGATATCCTCCGTTTCATCCAAAAGGTTGATTGAATTATCAAAAATTTGTATTATGAAATGCAATGAAGTGAAATCAGATCCAGATGGAAACTGAAGTACTTACTTGTTTAATTTATAAGGTACTTTAAATGTTAACTTAATTATTTACATATTTGAAGTTGAGCCACATAGGTTAAATTATGGCTCATGATATGCATATTTGACAAAAATTCTCTGGAGAATATTTGCACATACTCATGGAATGAAAATCTGATTTTAATTGGATAATAACTTTAGATACTATTTTTAGAGGAGTCTACATGCTTTAGGCTCACATTCTCAAATTATTCAATAACCATTTAAAAATGGCTTTGATGTTGTTGTGCAGTACTGTTTATAGTTTGAATGGGGGACCTTAGCATGCATTGCCAGTCTACGCAGGCTTTTCAGCTTCTTTGTCTTCTTTCTTCCTCTATTTTTCTTTTTTTCTGAACTGACAGTTTGCTGGTTCAATTAGGAGTTTGATGTTGTCTCCACATTACGATGCAGATTCATGAACCCAAAATTTTTTTCAATTTATTTTATTTACTATCTGTTTTAGGAAATATTTGATTTCTATAGATATTGGATATTACTTATTAAGTTTGATCCCTTCCAAAATTTGGTTTTTCTTATTTTAGTGGCTTCCTTGGAGTACATTTTGATTTCCTTTATGCTTACGATTAAGTCATCAGAATAGGCCTTGTGTTTTGTCTTGAAATATAGACCAGCTGAATGATTTGATACTGATTGCATTGTTTTCTCTTCCATCTCTCTATGAATTCTTTCTCCTATGATATCTTCTTTTCTTCTTGCTGTAATCACCGTTCCTTGTCCCCTGAGTCCTACGTCACATTATCTTCTAGAGTTTCCTGGCCGTCCTAGGTTCACGACTGTTTAGGAACTGTTTGGCATACATCTTCCTTTTCGATGTGCTGTCCAAATGTCATCTGTTCTTGTCCCATTAACAAGTAAATAGCAAGTATTTACTTCTGCCAAAAATGAGTGTTGCTTCAACATATTTGTGAGATTTTTTGGAATTGAGGTGCTTTAGCTTTAATTCACAAATATTGTGAAATGGAGTCTACTTAGTTTAAATAATTGTCACGTTACAAACTCGGGATCCACATTTGTTAACTAAAAACTTTACCTATTATGGTTTCAAAATTAAGCTGAAGCAAATTGGTTACAAAGGAGCCCTTAATCATCTTGATATGAAACTATTGTTGGATTTAATATTTGAGGAAATTATCAAATGCAAAAGCACAAGAGTGTGGGACTTTCGTTTTCCTTGCTTTCTTTCAAAATTGTTTCGTTCATGTTTCAAAACGCTAAAAGCATGAATTTTTATATTGATATACCAAGTAATATGTGTAACGTCAAATATAGATTGTTGTGCCCCAATGATTTTGTTGCCATTTGTTCTAAAAAGCAGGGCGTTTTCAAAAGTTATGATGCTTGTTGGAAAGCTAAAATAAAGGATTTGATGCCAATTGTAGAGAATTTTCATATATTCAATGTATTTATTTTACGATTCAAGATTTCTCACTGGAAGTGTCTGATGTTTGATATTTCATGATTTGTTGCAATGCTAATAGCCCTCTTTGTGAAGACTAATATCGTTTGGCATTTGTTCTTTTATTGTATTGCATTTTCTAGTCGTTGGCTTCCAGTTTAGATTTGTATGGTAATATTTCTGGTGCAAGTATGTAACATGTATGAATGCACCGTACTCTCGCCTCATATTTTTATCGTGATAGACTGAGAGGTCTAAAGTTTCAGGTCTTGCTGTTTATGTGGTTTCAAAACTTGGATGGTGTTTCTAGCATGGTGGTTATGTATCTAATTCTTTTAAGTTCATCTATTAGCTGATCTAATATTTTGAATAGGTGTATGATGTAACAAAATTCTTGGAAGACCATCCTGGAGGTGATGAAGTTTTGCTGTCTGCAACAGGTATATCCTTCGCAAAAGCCTGCATCAAGCAACTCGACATCTAGTTTATATTTTCATTGTATAAATATCAAAGCTACAAGCGCGATCGATTGAGGTTTTCTGAATGTTTTTCAGGGAAGGATGCCACGGATGACTTTGAAGATGTGGGTCATAGTCCGAGTGCTAGAGAAATGATGGACCAGTACTACATCGGAGAGATTGATGTGTTGACCATCCCGAAGAAGGTGTATACACCTCCAAAGCAGCCTCACTACAACCAGGACAAGACATCAGAGTTCATCATCAGGCTTCTCCAATTCCTCGTGCCGCTAGCAATCCTGGGTTTGGCCATCGGCATCCGGATCTATACAAAAGCATCTTAATGTTCTAGATTATGTTCTCATATTTGTGTCATTTCAATGTTCTAGATTATGTTATCATAACAGACAATTTGTGTTTTGTTAATAAGGCTTTCTTTGTTCAGCATTTTGTTCTCGACTTAAGAAGGTTACTGACTTCTTATAGCTGGTGCCACTTCCTTGCCCAAACGCCTTGCATTTTGTTCTTCGTTTTCGTTTTCAGTTTACTTTTTGTTTAAATATTAAAATTTTGGGAAAAAAAAAATAATATCCTGAATAAACTTCTAAGTCGCATAGGTATTATTTTATAGTTCTTAAAATAAAAAATTTTGGAACTTCTAATTTAAAACATACGTTTTTTCAATAAAATCTCTAATTGTTATTTTTCTTTTGGGCGGAGCTAATGTTAGGTCCTTTAGTTTTGCTGATTTTACATAGGTTGGTACAATTAAGAAAAAAAATTTCAAAATTATATTAAGGCTCCATCATTTTATTTTGTCTCTCAAATCTGAACTCCGAAAATATTACATAATTGTTTTCTCCCTCTCTTCAGGTGAAATGATTTGTGGGATTTTATTGTTGCAAAATTATACGTGTATATTATTAATTTATTATTTTAAAATTTGTAGTATTATTATTAAAAACGGAAAAGAAAATGAAATTATCCCCATGATTGGGGACTTAAATGACAAAACTTCAAACAAGAAGGATAGTAGTGTGAAGTCGAAAGTTTAATAGAAGCCTAGAATGTTGGCATCTTATTGTCTTCTTCATCTCTCTAAGTATATAACTAATCTCATTTTCTTCAGCCCTAGAACGAGCCTTGCGCTGCCGCACAATGGATTTTAAATTCTCAAATGGTAACTTCCCATCTTCATTCACTCAATTCCGAAAACTCATAACCTTTAACTTCAATAGGAAAAAAAAAAGTAGACATCACGATTCGTTATTAACAGTCAAAGACTGAACTTCACTTGAAAATTAAATCAGGTATTTATTTATATTACTCACAACAAAAGTGTGTTCTATTTCTTTGATTACATTATAGATTTGATTGCTAAGTATGAGCTATGTGCTACTGCTGTGTTGTGTGCATGTGCCTATTTGTGTGTGTGTGTGTTTTATTTTTTATTTTTTGAATTTCTAAACATATAAATTGAATGTTTGTTGCCAGATTTTATTGGATTAAGTATTTTATTTTATTACTTTTAAGTTTATGATTTATGATTTTCCAGATTGTTTTTTTGTATTGTTTGTTGTTACCGTCCTAGATCAGAGGTAATAGTATGAAAAATTGTACTGTTTCTGAACTATTGAATCTGTGAGTTTTCTCTATGTGGTGATGTGATTTCAAAGATCGAAATAAAGTGGGTCTGCTTATCCTTATTAGACATATTTTTTGCCTCATCCTTGGGGCAAATGTATAATAATAATAAAAAAACTTTTACAAATTATACAAATAATCGCACAATTTTTTTTCTATTAAAATTAGCCAAATCACAAAATTTTTGACAAATCTACCCGTGTCATTCTCACTTAATTTTTCCAAAACGGAAGCAATTCTCTCAAGCAAATTCTCACCAATCACTGGCACCGGAGAAGAACGATGGTGTTAATCAGCGGCGGCCAATCTCTAGGGCTCACGTCCAACAACATCAATTCTGCCAAAATCAAGTCCAATAGTAGTGAAGAAATGTAAAAATCAAACATTGAACTTCAAAACCATAGGTTAGAAATTTGAAATAAATTCTTCATCTTGTTCTTGTGTTGTGTTTTATTGTGTTGTGGTTGTGTGTTGTTGTTGTTTGATGTTGTTTTGGTGGTGGTTGTTGTTGTTTGATATTGTCTTGGTGGAGGGTTGAAGGAGAGGAGAGTGGATTTTGGTAGGAGGGAGGAGGCTGGGCTGTCGCCCCAGCATCGCGCGCCAGCCTGCGTGAGGGCTGTCGCCCTAGCCTCGCGCGCGCGGGTTGGCATGTGATGCTGGGGCGCGCGCGACAGCCCAGGCGAGGGCGCGCGAAAGCCCAGGCTCACGCGACATGTTTTGGTGTGTTTTGCTAGTCACACCAAAACACAGAGACTGTGTGATCATGTTTTCGTTGCGCAATTTGTGTTAATAAAATTTTTTCGTTTTTTTATTATAATAAGTTATGAATTTTAATAATTGATCAAAATTTTATTTTGTTATAGATACATAGCAAAAAAGAGTTTGGTTAAGCGTAATCCGTCTAGCCCGAGGAAGGATCCATGCGTAATGTCATTAGGATTTAATGATTATTTTCCAGGCCGTGTTACAGAGACATCAAAATTTAACAGAGTCGTCGAAGCTATCCGGAGTAAGTTAACGGAAAAACAATTGTCATTATTTAAGAATGATATTTTCGGGCACTTTATGATCTGTTTATCTTGGATAAATTTATCAGCGATAAGGTGACCAATAACCCGACTCCTAGCTTGACGGAGACCACTAAGCAATACCTCATTAAAACAAGTGTGTTCATTATCAACTCTTTTTACAACCCAAGGAACATTATGTTTATTCGTACCTCTCGTTACTCGAATACGCCATTTACATGATTCCGAAGAACAATGGGGCTCAAAGCGTATCGTTGTAGACTGTGCAATCTTAATTTGAAATTTATCCCTCAAGGCAATTTTGAGCAGTTCTAGTATTAACTCGTTCTTCTCAGTGAACAACTTATCCACATTAATATTAGCAGAAGTACAACTTTTAACTAAATCTGAAGCAACGAAGTTTGAAGACAAAACTGGAGCAAGACTCACGAGGGGATCAACTGTTGTCCGCCTCCTCGAGTGGGTCATTGGAGGAACATGTCGGTTGTCTTTGTTATTAACAGGAATATCATGTTCATGCTCATCTTCATTACTGATATGTATATCGGAATGATCGATACTCCAATCATCAATAGGATTATCATTGTCGCGGAAATCATTGTTATGGAGTGGAGAGTAATGTGGGCTTAACGATGTTGTTAGTGGTAATATTTCTTCTTCAACCTCCGCTAATGTAATGTCGTTCTCGTCAACAGTGTCATTGTTTTCATGGAATGGAGAGTAACGTTGCTGCAACAACATCGGCTGTGCTAACATCTTCTCTTCAATATTGGGGACAAAGTCATTTGTTCTTAACGAACTTTCAGTTTGTACAAGTGGCTCAGGATTTTCTGTCGAAACTTGAGGAGCTGTGGTGATAAATATAGGAATGCATCCATAGTTAACCACATCATCAGTCATGTGCAACACAATCTTTACAATTTCATCATTAAATATGTCTAGATAGTGAACATGCACGATAGATTGTGTTATTAGACCTCAAAGTTGTCTTTATTATCATACTATATTCGTTAGGATTTATCTGCAAAACTTCATACACGTGTTTGAAATTGATCAAATGTACAATCTTTTCAAACTAAAAATGCTGTATTCTTGCCGTTCACATACTCCATACGGCCATCTTCCAACATCTCTCACAAATCGTCGTAACACAATTGAAGTATGACTGAATCCATTCAACCTAAAGATCATTAAAAAAAATAAAATAAATAAGATTACACGCTACGAAATAAAGTGAATACGCGGTACATGAGATCTTATTGCACTTAAGTTTAAGCAAAATTTTAGTTCAATCATGCGATACAATTGAGTACACAATTTTGGATTTCATTTGTCTCGTCACAAGTTTCGAAACGGTATATTATACGTTTAAAATGGACACATATAGCCCAAGTTATGACTTTCAGAAAATATCTGAATTTTAGTGAGACATGTCACTTTGGTGAGATAGGTAGTGAGACAGGTGCCTGTCTCATACAAACACAGAACTAGTTATGTGCGACGGGCACCTGTCTCACTAACTGTCTCACATAAACACAAAACTGGTTGTGTGTGACGGGCATCTGTCCTACTGCCTGTCTCACATAAACACAGAATTGTTTAAGTGAGACAGGCACCTGTCCCACTGCTTGTCTCACTTGTTCTGGGCTTCGGTTTTTGCTCAAGTTTTTGATGTTTTGAACTATTTTTTTTCCTTTTCTCAACTCAAATTAAGTACTTTATGAATTCCAATGTTTTATGAATGAAAAATAATAGCATTTATAACAAAACTTACTTCAATTTTAAATTTATTTGCCAAATTAAATATATTAAAAGTTTATATTGTATAAGAACACTAACCTTAACAAGCATTCCAATTGATGATTGTATCTTCAATTATGCAATACATGTTTGATGGAATTTGTTGATTTGTTGAGAATGATGAAGTTTGTAGAGAGTGATGAAGATTTGTTAAGTTGTTGAGAATTAAAAGCTTTTAAGTTTGCTAAAAATTGTTAAGTGGCATGTGTTTGAAATTTTTTTGAAAGTAACAAGAGTAATTTAGTCCAATAATAGAATATTTGTCTAAATATGATAGAAAAAATTTTAGTGGGCTAAATTTAAAAATTCCTAAATTTTTTTGGTTATTTTTATAAATTTCCGAAAAATTATTAACTCAGATCTGTTTAATTGAGAATAACAAGATGCAAATAATACTGAAGTTTGACTATCTATATTATTTTTAATTATAACTTCTCTTAAATTAATAATTTAAGAATAGTATTTTTATACTATTTCTTGTATTATATCTTTTATTAGATGCTACTTCTATTTTTTTTTTAAAAATTACATAGATAACCTTCAAACTTATCTATTTTTTAAATTTAACCCCTAATTTTTTACTCTAAATTACCCTCGACATTTCCACACTCCAAACTCTATCTAGTCACACTTGAAACTCTTGCTCTTGAACAGCAAACAGCTAACGGAAACAACGATAGTGAACTAAAATCCAATAGAATCCATTGTAATCTATCCAAAAATTAGAAACAGATATAAGAAATTAAAAAGAGTCCAAATCCTACATTAGTAAATTTTAACATTTTTTAATAATTTGAGTGAATTTGATTGAGATTTTAGACTATTATAAGTTGTGAGAGTGATATAATGAAAATAATTTAGTTAAAATAATAAATTATAACAATTGTACATTAGGTGTTTGATGAAATTTTTTTTAGATAGTTCATATTTAGTTTTTATACAATGAAGGTATGACAGGGATTTTGTTGAGTTGTGTGCATTGTTTTTCGTATGTCAAGTGCAATGGAGAGTAAATTTAGTGATCAATGAAAGAATGAAACGTCATCTCGTCACATTTATCACGTGTGCCTTGCCGCACTAAATTATTGTCCTTTCTTTTGTGTTGTTGTTAATGTTGTGGATTTATTGACATGTAATTATGTAATATAATAATTTAATTATGTAACTTGTATAAGATAAATAGAAAAATAAAAAATAGCAAAAATATCATCCACCCAAATTGATGAATGAACCGGGCATGATGAAGGTACCTTATGATGATCACTTCTCCGTGTGTAACACGAGTATATGTAAATTAGGTGTAGTTGTAAAACCATTTGAAGAAAATTAACAAAACAGTAGTTGAAACTGTTCAAGGATGACATATTTTGACATTTCATGGATTGTTGAAGTTTTCTTTTCAATGGTGTAATTGTGCATAATGGGTTGTTTAGGCAAGTGGCTCATGGAGAAAGTAATGAAAAAATGCAGTTATGGTTTCAAATTGGTGAGGATTTGATATGCGTATCAGTTGAAGAGTGGTGCCTTGTTATAAGACTTAGCTATGATAAGGATGTCGTATTAAAAAACAAAAAAGGTGCACCGATTACTTAACAAGTATTTTAGTGGTTTGTTTCGCAAGGTGAATTTTGGATTTAGACTTTGAGGTTATGGATGACACTGATGTGTCAAAGATCATGTTATTTTACTTTTCAGACAGAGTACTAAATGAAAGAAAATATCATTATTAAATTAATGTAACATATGCACCTTATTTTTATTAATTGAGTGTTCTATATATTTTTAATTTTGTTGTTAGTTTTAAAGTAATTGGATTGGTTACAAATTATTGCGAGTATATTAGATGTAGTTATTAAATTAATCGTGTTTGAATAATTTAAATTTGTAATGGTACAAAATCGAGACAATTCAGACACAATTCAATGGCTGCGTAGTTGGATTTTATTGCAACACTTGGGTCTGGTATTAGCTTAATTTGTATTAGGCTTAAAAAAAAGAAAGAAAAAAGAGGGAGCCACTTCTATAAATAGGAATAGGAGGGGGAGAGAGAGAGAGAGAGAGAGAGAGAGAGAGAGTTGCTGACCTTTTGACTTTGACCTGTGAACCCGACTCGGTTGGAACTCATGATTTCGGCCACCACATTGGTTAAGTAAGGTGTTGATTTGGAGCTTAAGAGTCGGCCAACGTACCCCTACCGTCATCAACGTCGGAAAACGGCGAGAATGACAGAAATATAGCTAAAAAAGATGCGACCAAAACTCATTTCACCTCACATTGATTTTATTAGAAATAGGTTTTGACACCGCTTGGATCTTGTTTCACAGTTCACCCCTATCATTTTGCAACCGATCTCGTCATCTGAAACGACTAGAATGTCGCAGAACAACGGCTGGAAAGTTCACGGCTTTGGGAGCTTAATTCGTTGTTGCACCATCGCCGCGCGTGGGAGGTCACCGCTGGTATCATTGGATTCACTGAGGTCAGAATTATCAGACTTAAATTTCTCGTTGCCGATGACTGAGTTCTTATCACTGTTGACTGATAGGGGTAGTTCAATAATTTCATAAAATTTAGGGGTAATTCTATAATTTTAAAATTGGTGGATATTTTAGTAATTTCAGAGTAGAACAGTTAGGTAATTTGAGATTTTAAGGATAATTTAATAATTTACATTGTTAGGGGCATTGTGGTAATTTTATAAATTCAAAATTCATGGTTATTTTTGTAATTTGATTTGAGGGTGGTTTGATAATTTGGGATTTTGAGGATCATTTGGTAAATTTTGATGTCGAGGGCATTTTAGTAATTTTATGGATTCGAGAATAATTTATTGTGGATAAACATTGTTTCGAGTTTATTAGTTTTAATTCGCATTTATGGAAGTTAATTATGTTATTTCTTTGAATTAGGAGGATTCATGAACGAGAACAATTTGCGGACGTTGTTGATATTGGGTTGGGACATTGTCATTGCGAGTGGAATATACAAAACGTATTTTCATTGTTTATTATGATAGTAAAGCATGTTTGTGAAATAAATATTTTAAATATTCAGATTTAATGATTTTTCTAAAATGGGCATTTTTTCACATATTGATTCGTTATTGAAAAATATTCGGTTAATTGTTTTTTTGTATTGATTTCGAATAAAGCATCATAGTATTATAAAGTCCAGAAAAGTATATGAATATGTTAAACAAAAGTATGATTAAGTATATATAAAGTGAAGAAAAGTATATATAAAGTGAAGAAAAGTATATATAAAGTGGATTCAATTGTGTTAATGAAAGGAAAAGTATTATTTAACGTATGGTTAAAAGGTATATAAATATGTGCATAATGATTGTTTTTAAAATCATTAGACAGTATCGTTTCCTTTTAAATACAGTGATACAAATGAGATGAGATATAAGCCTTTAGGGCCTATCTGAACACATAGAGGCTTTAGGTCGTGTATTTGGGCGCTCTTGTCTTTTGGGGGTATATTCATGTAGTATGATGATTATCAAGATACAGATGAGATATAGGTCTTTGGGGCTTATTTGAGTACACACAGAGGCTTTGAGCTGTGTACTTGGGTACCTTTGTTCTTTGAGGACCAGATTACGTATGCACATATATGATGAGATATAAGATGACATTTTTTGATCTATTCGTGTAGTTACGGTGTGTGATGGTATCCTGATAGCACATCATTGCTTGTCTTTCGAGGTCCGAATACGATGAGATTATTCTTCTGGGTACTTGTTTGATGATAATTTTAGTATTCAATATTGATATTATAATTATTATGATTATTATTTTTATGCAATATTATGTGATATTGTTATTTCAGTGCATGATTTAAATTAAATAAGTTTATTTAAGTTCTTGTGATATTTTGATGAAATTATATTTAGAAATGATATAATTATTTTTAGAGTAAAGTTATTTTCAAAAATTACAATTCACTTACTGAGTTTTATACTCATCTCTTTTCAGTTGAGGAGTATAAGAAGAAGTTTATGGACCTCTCTTAATTTGCTATGTTTGCAGTAGGTGATGAAAGGGTGATTTGAGGAGGGTCTTTGATTTGAGATACGTACGACAGTGGTTGCATCATGATGCATTGAGTAGAATATAGTATCTTAGAGGGGTGCAGAGTTTAAGCTTTAAAACAAAAGCGTAGCTAGAGTTGGGCAGAGGGTGGCTCTAGTAGTAGGTTGCTTAAGAGAGGAGGTACTCACGTTAGCTACTCAGATAACATTAAAAAAAGTCAGGATACGGGGGGCTTTAAGGAAGATTTGAGATAGATTATTAGTTACAGTTCAGTGCAACAGTTCTTAGGGAGTAATGCTAGAACTTAAGGATAGTATGATAGGAATAACGGAGGACATCGTGGTGATTGTTATAGGAATATACAATAGACTTCTTGTCCTTTGTGTGGCAAGAACTATTAAGTTCAGTGTCGTGTTGGAGACAAGGTGTGTTATTTATGTGGAGAACCTGGACACATAAAGGGGTTCTGTCATACTTTGTCTCAGGGTGAGTTTTGCTCGAGGGACAGCCTCACAATATTAATTTCACTTTGGACCAGCTCAAGGTCGGAGAAGTGCACAGACAGGGGGTTCTACATCTATGTTTAGGAGCTAGACGCATGCTCCAAGTTAGAGAGGTCAACCTAGTTGACCTCATACCTAGGCTTGAGTTTTTAATTTGACACAGCAGAAGACTCATGCTACACTAGAAATTATTATGGTATGCTTTCTATTTTTTTATCGTGTGGTCCATATTCTTGTTGATTCTAGATCCACGCATTCTTTTGTTTTTCGTATGTTTGTTATGCATGTAGAGCAAGAGCCTGAACCATTAGATTATGGGTTAGTTGTTATTACACCTGCTAGGGGTTTACTACTTGCTGAGAGAGTGTATCGAGATTGTATGACTAGATTGGGTGAGTATAAATTTGGGGCAAATTTGATTAGTTTAGACATTCGAGATTTCGGTGCTATATTGGGTATGGATTGGCTTGCAGCTCACCATACTACTGTGGATTGTTTCAAAAAGGAAGTTGTTTTCAAAATGTTAGGGAAAGTTGAGGTGAAATTTTGTGGAGAGCGTAAAGTATTATCCTTGTGTGTCATATAAGCTATTAGTACAAGACGATTGTTAAGAAAAGGATGCTCAACTTATCTTGCATACATGATAGGCACAGAAGCTAGAGAGTTGAGATTGGAATGTATTTAGTAGTTCAGGAGTTTTCATATATATTTCTAGATGGACTTCTAAGGATGCCACCTAATAGGGAGATTGAGTTTTCTATTAATTTAGTCCTTGGGATGTCTTCTATATCTATAACAACATAAAGGATGACTCCAGCTGAATTGAAGAAACTTAAAGTTCAATTATAAGAATTGATGGATAAAGGGTTTGTTAGACCTATTGTATTTTTATGGGGAGCTTCAATTTTGTTTGTTAAGAAAAAGATGGTACTCTTAGACTATGCATTGACTATAGGCAGTTAAACAAAGTTATAGTATGTAATAAGTATTCTCTTCAGCGTATTGATGACTTGTTTGATCAACTTTAAGGAGTAAATGTGTTTTCTAAAATCGACTTGTAATTGGGATATCATCAATTTAGGATTAAAAAGGTTGACGTTTCTAAAACAGCATTCCGAACTTGTTATAAACATTATGACTTCCTGGTAATGCCATTTGGGTTGACTAATGTTCCATCAGATTTTATGTATCTCATGAATAAGGTATTTTGCTTTTATCTAGATCAGTTTGTGATTGTATTTATTGATGATGTTTTGTTTTATTCATGGAGTTAGAAGGAACATGTAGAGTATTTACGGACTGTTTTACACACTTTAAGACAAAAGCAGCTTTATGCCAAGTTCAATAAGTGTGAATTGTGATTGGACAAAGTAGTATTTTTGGGCCATATGATATCAGTTGAAGGCATTTATGTTGATCCTCAAAAGATCGAAGCAGTTGTGAAATAGGAACGATCTACAAATATCATAGAGATTAGGAGTTTCTTTAGATTAGCTGGTTACTATTGTACATTTGTGGAAAGATTTTCCAAGATTGCCATTCTTTTGACACGGTTAACTAGGAAGAATGTTAAGTTCCAGTCGGATGATAGCTGTGAAAAGAGTTTTCAAGAACTTAAGATAAGTCTCATCTCAACATAAGTCCTTATACTTCCATTTGTAATGAAAGATTTATGGTATACAGTGATGCCTCTAGGTAGAGATTGGGTTGTGTTCAATGAAGCATGGGAAAGTAGTGGCTTATACTTCTAGACAACTGAAGAAGCATAAGTAAAATTACCCAATACATGATTTAGAGTTAGCGGCAATAATGTTCACACTTAAAACATTGAGGCATTACTTGTATGGTGTAACGTGTTGGATTTTCACTGATCATAAGAGTTTAAAGTATTTGTTTACTTAGAAAAAGCTAAATTTAAGGTAGAAGAGATAGATTGAGCTAATTAAGTACTACGATTGCACTATTGATTATCATCTAGACAAGGCGAATGTGGTAGCTGATGCACTAAGTAGAAAATTCTCCAATTCTATGGCTCACTTGCGAGTGGCATACATGCCTCTGTTGATCGAATCGAGATCTTTGGGAGCTGAATTGAAAGTTGATAATTGCGGAGCTTTGATATCTAATTTTTAAGTTGGGGTGACTTTGATTGACAAAGTCCACTAAATGCAAGACTAGGACTTGCAGTTAATGAAGATAAGAGAGGATGTGCAAAAAGGTTTACAAACCGATTTTACTGTAAGAGATGATGAAGTTTTAGTCATGGGCGATAGACTTTGCGTATTTGATATTAAGCAGTTGAAAAATGAGATCATGGAAAAAGCTCATTGTTCAGCTTATGCGATGCATCTTGATAGTATAAAGATGTATCGCATTTTGAGGGATCGTTATTGGTGGTAGGGCATGAAAAGAGATGATGAAGTTTTAGTCATGGGTGATAGACTTTGCGTATCTAATATTAAGGAGTTGAAAAATGAGATCACGGAAGAAGCTCATTATTCAACTTATTTGATGCATCCTGATAGTACAAAGATGTAACGCACTCTGAGGGATCATTATTGATGGTAGGGCATGCAAAGAGATGATGAAGTTTTAGTCATGGGTGATAGACTTTGCGTATATGATATTAAGGAGTTGAAAAATGAGATTATGGAAGAAGCTCATTGTTCAACTTATGTGATGCATCATGATAGTACAAAGATGTATCGCATTTTAAGGGATCGCTATTGGGTAGGGCATGAAAAAAGAGATAGCATAATTTGTTTCTCAGTGTTTAGTTTGCTAGCAGATTAAAACTAAACATTAAAGACCTGTGGGATGTTCTTAACCGCTTTGTATTCCTAAATAAAGTGGGAGCACATCTCTATGTCTTTGTAGCGGGACTTCCACGTACCTAGAGTGGACATGAAAGTGGTTGGGTTGTTGTTGATCGACTTACAAAATTTGCTCACTTTTTACTATTTAAGACCACTTAATCGATGGACAAGTTGGCGAGTATTTATGTGGCTAAGATAATTTGACTTTATAGAGTGCCAATGTCTATTTTTTCAGATAGAGATTCCCAATTCACTTTTAAGTTTTGGACTAACTTGCACAAGTCTTTATGCACCAAGTTGAATTTCAGTACAATTTTTTATCCACAGACCGATGGTCAATTAGAGCGTCCTATAGGGTAGTTGGGATATGCTGCGAGTTTGTGTTTTGGAATGTAAGGGTAGATGTGATGTTTATTTACCTTTCATGGAGTTTGCTTACAATAACAATTATCAAGTTAGTATCAAGATGGCACTGTATGAGGTTTTATTTGGTAGAAAATGCAGAACTCAAGTCTGTTGGGATGAGGTTGGTGAACGAAGGTTATTTGGCCTCTAATTAGTCCAAGATGCTAATGAGAAAATACAGTTTATTCAGGATAGATTAAAAGTGGCCCAAAATAAAGAAAAGAGCTATATAGACAGTCATAGATGGGAACTTGAATTTGAAGTTGGTGATATAGTTTTTATATGGATATCTCCTTGGAAAAGGGTATTTTGATTTGGGAAGCGCTAAAAGCTAAGCTCATGCTACATTAGGCCATATGAGATTGTAAAGCGCATTGGTTCGTTAGCTTATTGATTAGTTCTACCACTCGAGTTATCCAAAATTCATGATGTGTTTTATGTTTTGATGCTTCAAAAGTTTATTTATGATCCGAGTCATGTGTTATTGAGGTAATCAATTAAGTTGAAGGAAGACTTGACTTATGAAGAAGAATCGATGTAGATATTGGAAAGAAAATACCAAGTGTTGCGTTCTAGAACTATTTCTCTAGTAAAAGTTCTGTGGAGGAATCACACAAAGGAAGAGGACTTGGGAACATGAGGACTTAATGTGAACCCAATATCCTTACATGTTCTCATCATATGTGTAAATTTCAAGGATGAAATTTTTATAAGGGAGGACTGTAGCATATGCACTTTATTTTCATTGAGTGTTCTATGTATTTTTAATTTCATCGTTAGTTTTAAGTTGTCAAATTTATTATAAATTGTTGCAGGTAAATTAGATGTGGTTATTAAATTGATCTTCTTCGAATAATGTAAATTTGTCACAACACAAAATTGAGATAATTTAGACATGATTCAATGGTCGCATATTCATATTTAATTCCAGCACTTGGGTTTGGTATTAGTTTAATTTATATTAAGCTTAAAAAAAAAGAATGGAAAAAAGAGGAATTGTTTTTTATAAATAGAAAGGAAAGAGAGAGAGAGAGAGAGAGAGAGAGAGAGAGTTGTTGACCTTTTGACTTGGACCTGTGAACTCGACCTAGTTGAAACTCACGATTGTAGCCCTCACATTTGCTAAGTAAGGTGCCGATTTGAAGCTTGAGAGCCGACCAACGTATCCCTGCCGTCATCAACGCTAGAAAATAGCAAGAATGTTAGAAATCTAGCTCAAAAAGTTGTAGCCAAAACCAGTTTCACATCGTTTTGATTTTGTCGGAATTAGGCTGACACTGCTTGAATCTTGTTCTTTTGCTCACCCCATCATTTTCCAATCGATCTCATCACTAGAAACGATAAGATTGTTGCGGAACAACTATCGGAAAGTTCATGACTTTGGGAGCTCAATTCGTCGTCGGCTCCACACATGGGAGGTCATCGCCGGTACCATTGGACTCACTGAGGTTAGAACTATTAGACTTGAGTTTCCTGTTGCCATTGACTAAGCTCTTGTCATTGTTGACCGGTAGGGGTAATTTGGTATTTTTAAAAACTTTAGGGGTAATTTTATAATTTTAAGTAATCTCAGGTCAAGGCAGTTAGGTAATTTGAGATTTCAAGGGTAATTTGATAATTTATGTTGTTAGGGGCATTGTGGTAATTTTATATTTTAGGGGGAATTTCGTAAATTCAAAACTTTTTTTAAAATCTAATTTGAGGGTATTTTGATAATCTGGGATTATGAGGATGATTTGGTAAATTTTGATGTCGATGGGCATTTTGGTAATTTTATGAATTAGAGAAAAATTTATTTTGGATAAATGTCGTTTGGAGTTTGTTAGTTGTAATTCGCATTTATGAAAGTTAATTATGTTATTTTTTTGAAGTAGAAGGATCCATGAATAAAAAGAAATTCACAGATGTTGTTGATACTAAATTAGGACATCGTCACTGTGATTGGATTATAAAAAAACTTTTTTCATTGTTTATGATGACAGTAAAGCATGTTTGTGAAATAAGTATTTTAAATATTTGGATTTAATAATTTTCTTGAAATGGATTTTATTTCACGTCTTGATTTGTTATTGAAAAATATTTAGTTAATTGTTTTTCTTTATTGATTTTGAATAAAGCATGATATGATTACAAAGACAAGAAAAGTGGATTCAAATATGTTAATGAAATGAAAAGTATGATTTAACGTATGGTTAAAAGGTATATGAATATAAGTACAATGATTTTTTGTATAATAATTGGAAAGCACCATTTCCCTCCAGAGATAGTGATACATATGAGATAATATATAAGCCTTTGGGGTATGTCTGAACACACATAGAGGTTTAGGTCGTGATTGGGTGTTTTTTCCTTTTAGGGGCATATGCATGCGGTATGATGATTACATAGATACATATATTGAGATACAGATGAGATATAGGCTTTGGGGCCTATCTGAGTACACACAGAGACTTTAGGCCTTGTACTTGGGCGCCTTTATCCTTTGGGGACTATATTTTGTATGCATAAATATGATGAGATATGAGATAATTATTTTTAGAGTGAAGTTATTTTCAGAAATTATTATTCACTCACTGAATTCATTGAGTTTTATACTAAATTCATTTTATTATATTTTTGCCCCTACAGGAGAATTGTAGATACAACAGTCGACCTAGCAACGATAAGTTTTTTAGAATTGTGATAACGTGATGATGTTAGGAGTCACAAATGTATTTATTGAGATATTGAGAATTGTATAATTTGTTACATTAAGTGATTGTGAATAACCTATGTATTTTCTCTAATATTGGATATCTAAGTGATTTAGTAGTTTGTTGAGGAGATTGATTTGTCAAAGATGGTAATATTTGAAATTATTTTTGGGAGTGCTTGTTTTATTAATTTGTAGGTTTGGGTATCATAAATTATGGAAGAGAGTTTGTTGAATTTTTCGATAGAATCTGTATTAATTAGATTATTTTAGATTGATTTAATAAGATTTAGGCAAACTCGCCTTAGGGGTTTGGGGCCGGTTGTGTTAATTAATTTCTCGTTGCTTAACAAGATAAATGAAATAAATCACTTTCAAAATCGTACGTTAGGTTGTTTGTCATGGAAAGCAATAAAAGACAATCTTGACCATGCATTAAATGGTAAAGCCAAAAATTTAACGAGGCTCGTGCTAAAAAACACAAGCAGAAAGGTGAAAATTCATTGTTTGCTACTTTACGTTTGCAGTGCTGGTGTTGACAATTTTTTTTCGATTACTTAGTTTTGTAATAATAAATATTTAATGACATGTTTTATAAATTTATATCTTTCGTTGTTACAAGTATGGATTTTTTAAGCGATTGGAGGACTGCTATTAGAGTGAGTTGTGAAAACAAAAAAGAAATTTCTTGAATTGTGCAATGAAAGTCCATGACTTCTTTTAAGATAAATTTTGTTGAAGTGTATTCATATATCAATGACAACTCTCGTCTTGTAAATAATATTTATGTATGTATATATATAGTTTCTCATATTAGTAAATATTAGATAATTACAATAACTTAAAATTTGATATTTTTAATAGCAAGGGAACATTTTACAAATCATCAAATCGAATGCAAAAGGGAAAGCCTTAAAATATTGACAGTGTGAAGGATTACGTGTTATATATTTGAAGTTGGGTTTATAATATGATTATTCTTTAGTGCATCATACTATAATTTAAAAGATAATCAAAACTAAAATTTCTCTGCCTTGGTATCTACTCATTTTGAATGTTCTTTGTGTAGCATCAACTTTCATTTAATATGCCATCCATTACAAGGATAAAAGAGAAGGATCACGACAGCACGAGTCCAATATAGGTGCAGCAGAATCTCGTTGAGGATGAGCTTGTTGCCAATGACTGTCATGAATCTGCACACGATTCTGATGATGCATAGAATTCAAAGGTGAATTTCTAATTTAAAAAATCATTTTCTTTTATGATATATAACTGATTTGAGTGATCTCTCATCAATTTTTTATTTTATGAAAATATGGGAAAATAAAGTTTCGTTATGATAATTTCATTTAATGGATGAACAAGATTGAACGTTCCATTTATAAATTAAGGGTGGATTTTTAGGTTGAGCGAAGAGAACAACAATAGTATACAAAAATTGTTATGAGATTTATGGCTTCGTTCAGTGATAGTTTTTTCAAGCGTTCATATGGTGATTTGCCAATTGGACAGTTGTATATGGTGAGCAAGTTTAACATGTAATAGGTGTGCTCTTTTAGTTTTAAATCAAATATTAATTTAATATGTTCATCTTGACGAATCAACAGACCTTAGACGATCATGGACTGTACACTGATGTTGGCAATCATGATGATCACACCCTCATGTCATTGTATAGTTTGTATGGGGATGCAAACAGTGATGGTGTGCAGATCCTTATAAAGACACCTCTTGGCGTAAGTAAGTTTGGATGATCACACAGATCGTCGTATGACAGTTCTTAATTCCTCTTTTCAAGAAATGAGGAACATTAGGCCTCCACCCATACTCGAAATAACAAACCTTCAGATGGATAAAAGAACGAGTGTTAATATAAATTCGCTTAGGGGCCTAGAAGATCTATGGTTATTGAGTTTGATTAGTGGTTTGCTAGCAGAATCACAGTGGACCGCACCATCCAATAGTCACATAAATTATTTGAAATACTTTTGGGCAATGCTTTAATGGGATAGCTTAGAAATGAGGTAAGTCTTAATGGTTATACCTTGAAGTATTGTTCATATTGCTTTTGCACCATACTTTGTTTTAAATTGAGATTTTTTTTTTGCGCAGTATATTTATGCGGATACGAATGCCTTATCTTAGTGTGTTACGCATATGGATTCATTTTTTTGGCTAATAAGTTTACGAAATTTAATAATCCTTGATTTCATTTCTTATTTCTTAATATCTTGAAGTCTTATAATATATTGATTAAATGTTCTTAAAGCAGTTATGGAACAACAGTGATTGTAATGTCCATTCATTACAATATATCAACATGAATAGTTTTGTTGATGGGTGGGAAGGTATCATGTCGAAATATTTTACGGACATTGATGTGGCGCATATTGATACACAATTCAATGGACTTTATTTGTTAAACGATCTTAGACATTACAAAGATGAAAAATTTATGATTATTTTTGTATGCAGATATTTATTCTTATGAATCTAGGTGGCGATTATCAGGTACTAGCTCGGACAGACCTTCGCATAAAGAAGGTGTGGATTTTTGACTCGTTAATGAAATTTCACAATGATAAAATGTATTTATGTCAATTCAAACCACTTAAAGTTATTTTTCCTCGATGGTTAATAGATGTTAAATTATACAACATTCGATAAGAGTTGCAAAGTGCCAACTCTTGGAAAGTTAGAATGGTTAAGGATGTGTTGACAAGAACCTCGAAGTGGCGATTGTGTCATTTTTATGTTGATGTTTACGATATATTTAATGTTTGATCTTAGACTTGATTTTGATAATAGTCAATAGTAATACTTTAGGAAAAAGATTGTTGTGGATATATTTAATGTCGATATTAGATTGTAAGTCATTATAGTAATTCAAATGTTGATGTATGGATATTTTTTTGTTTTCATAGATATAATTTTTTGTTATACTGATATGTTTAGTCATCAGTAATTTTTTTTATATTACTAGTTAATATGCAATTATACACAAAATAAAATACAATACAATACACCAAAAATAAGAGTTTAAAATACGTAAATATTTGGAATAATGCAACTAGTTTTGATTTGAGGTAATAGGAATCATACGTCTCTTGTTGTTATGGTTCAGTTTGTTACACTGCTCGT
Organism: Luvunga scandens; assembly: GCA_030449905.1. Lineage (NCBI taxonomy): Eukaryota > Viridiplantae > Streptophyta > Magnoliopsida > Sapindales > Rutaceae > Luvunga > Luvunga scandens. The sequence goes on from JASUUG010001008.1 coordinate 574,560, forward strand.
ATTTCACAGTCTTTCAGTTTACATCCTCATTGATAGAAGGTATTATGAGTTCTGGACGATGACCAAGTGATGCTGCTTTGACTAATGGGTTAACCTTCATTTCCTAGATTTCCTTTGGTACTTTTTAGTCTGGCATGTCCTCAATTGGCTTTATTGATTTTCCATAGGCCATGACCAATGATGATTTTTTAAAGTAAAAATTAAAACAAAAACTTATATAATGCACTCAGTTGATCAGATAAGCAGTGATTGCATGCGCATAGACAAGTTAATCAAGCTGGAATACTTTATAGAAGAAAGTCTTGTTACGTATGTCAACTATCCTTTACTTAATACTACCACTTAAAACATAGAATTAATCCTGAGATACAGGAAAAATGATCATTCTTTCGGTCAAAATTCAGTGACTATCTCGTCTGACCATGTTGTTAGATGAGTATTCATCAATTTAGCCACAATTTTTCTATCATCAAACCATTGTTGCAATGTTTTTCTAAAGTGATCAATAAGATGAGTAATAGAAAATTTTTGCGGTTCCCTCATGAAAGAATACACGTACCCACATTATTCTCTAAGTAATCATTCTTATCCGAGTGAGTATCCACAACCCATAAAGCTATTTTTTAAATTCTTCGTGCCTATATACTTTGTTGCATTTATAAAGGTAAGCTCAAACTCATCTCAAACAGCTTTGGACATCTTGAATTTAAACTTTATGTTACCTTTAACATTGTAAAAACAAACGCTGTAGGCAGTAATGTGAAATACTTTCAGAATGGCTCTCTTAATGGTAGTGCATTGATAAGAGATAATTACTAACTTTGTCCTATTGCCAATCACTCCATGTAATTTTGTCATAAACTATTATCCGGCATCATTGTTTTTTGAATCCATAACCTTAATAGCTAATGAATACAATTGATTATTTCTATCCAGGCATGTTGCTACAAACATGCTCACAATATGGCCCCTTTAAATAAGTACAATTTACTATAATTATTGGCTTGATGCACTGTATGAAACCCTTGATGGAAGATCTAAGAGCTACAAAGTAGTATAAGAAATCATCATTTCCATTCCTCTTGAGGTGAGTAACTATACCCTCATTTATTTTGATCAAAACGTGAGAGTATTTAGTAAGTAAGTTGTATGACTCTGCAAAGTTCCTCATACTATTTCAAGACCAGCTTCCTTGGCCCGATATGCTTACTAATATGTTAACTGAACATCGTATTCCTTTTGCATGTCTGTTCTAATGTCATTTAGAGTGTATATCCATTTATCCTAGACAAATTTATATTGGATAAATTTATCTGTGATAATACGACCAATAACTCGACTCCTTACTTGATGAAGACCAGTAGGCAATACCTTATTAGGACAAGTGTGTACATTGTTAACTCTTCTCACTACCCAAGAAAGATTCTACTCATTCGAACCTCTCGTTGCTTGAATACGCCATTTACATGATTTCTAAAATAGCGGGCCTCAAAATGTGTTGTTGTGGACCATGGAATTTTGAAATCAAACTTATTCCTCAAGCCAACTTTGAGACATTCTAGTATTAACTCATTCTTCTCAATGAATGACTTACCCACACCAATTTCATCAGAATTACAACTTCTAACTAAATTTGAAACTACTAAGTTTAAAGGAAAAACTGGAGCAAGACTCACAAGGGGATCAACTGTTGTCCTCTTCCTTGAATGAGCCATTGGAGGAATAAGCCTGTTGTCTCTGTTATTAGTAAGAATATCATACTAATACTCATCTTTATCATTGATAGAAATATTAGAATGACTGATGCCCTCATCATCAATTGGACTATTTGAATTCAGTACCCTTCGTGCTATTGTATAGTTCAACACAAGTATTATTAACTTCTGTGTTGTTTATGTCATCAACAGGATCATTATTGCTGCAGAAATTATTGTTGTGGAATGAAGAGTAATGTTGCCCTAACGATGTCGTTAGTGCTAACACATTTTCTTTAACATTCGTTAACGTAATGCCGTTCTTATAAATGGTGTTATTGTTTTCATAGAGTGAAAAGTAACGTTGCTACAACGACATTGACTGTGGTAACACTTTCTCTTTAATATCGGGGATAGAGTCGTTTATTATAAAAGAAGTTTCAATTTCTACAAATGGATCAAGATCTTAGGTCAGAACTTAAGGAGATGTGCTAACAAATATAAGGATGCATTTATAGTTAACCATATCTGAGGCCATATGTAATACAACCTTGACCATTTCATCATTAAATATGTTGATAGGTAGTGAACATGCACGATAGATTGTGTCACTAGACCTCAAAGTTGCCTTCATTGTCAAATTACATTGATTAGAAAGTTGTATTCATGGCATTCACGTACTTCATACCGCAATCTGCCGATGTCTTTCACCAATTGTTGTAACACAATTAAAGCTTAATTGAATCCATTAAGCCTAAAAATCATTAAAAAAAAATAATATTACACTCTACAAAATATGATAAAGTGAATATGCAATGCATTTATATGGATGTCACACATACTGTGATTATATGCGATAGTTCAATAGGCGCCTATTTTCTATTTGACCATGCGATAGAATGGAGTACATGGTTTTAGATTTGATTTATCTCACGCAAGCTTTGAAACAATATATTATATGTCCAAAACGGACATATGTAGTCTAAGTTATGAGTTTTGGAAAATATTTAAAATTTAGTGGGACATGCTAATTTAGTGATAGGCAGAGTGTGACAAGTGCCTGTCTCACATAAATACAGAGCTGATTATGTGCGACAGGTGGTGGGACAAGTGGTTGTTACACATAATCATCTCGTTATTTGTGTGAGACAAACATCTGTCTAATAAATTTGGGTATCATTTTTTCTTCGTATTTCCGGCATTTTCAATTATTTTTTTGATTTATCTACTCAAACTAAGTGCTTTAACAAATTACATTGTTTTATGAATGCAAAATAACAACATTTACAACAAAAGCATATCAATTTCGGATCCAAACACATATCTTTACTAAAAAAGGTTTATATTGTGCGAAAACATACACATCCTCAAGAAGCTTCCCAATTCTTAATTGATGATTATATTTTCAGTTATATAACACTTGTTGATGGGATTTGGTGATTTGTTGAGAGTGTTGAGAATGTGAGTGGATTTTAAGAATGATATTTGTATGTAAATTTGTTGAAAAGTGATGAGGACTATTTGGTCCAAAAAACTAGTATTTGGCTAGTTATGATAGAAAAAAGTTTGGGGAGTTAAATTTAAAAAATGGCAAAGTTTTAGGGTTATTTTTATAATTTTTTCAATTTTTTATTTGTTATAATTCTTAGTTTAATATTATAATTTATATGACTTTCTATTACGGCTTAGTCTTTTTAAATTATCAATCTGTGTAATGCATTCACCAAATGCTTCAATATAATAATTTTGTGAAGTAAAACGAGTGTAATTATCAATTTGAGCCCCTAAAGGCGTACAAGCAGATTTTAATTAAAAAAATTTCTTATAAGCAATTGTTTGTCTTTATTAATTATAAACTTATGTCAAATTAGTTAGATCACAAGTTTTGTCACAAATATTAACCAAGTTTGCTAAAAAAAAAATTTCTTCCTCTTAAGGGCATGGAGATTCCAATAGAAAGTCTCACTTCTTTAAAACACATATCCTTTGGCTAATAAGGCTTTTACGGGTAAAACTGAGCACTTAAAGGTCCTTTTTTAAGGCTTCAAAATTTTTATTTCAAGCAACCTAAGTTTCTCTTTATAGTCTAATTTTATTTTTTATAGATAGAAAACATTCTTTAAATGCAAATAGAAGATAAAAGATTTGTAACATGTGAACTTGTTCATTTATAAACACATAGAAGTTAACAAAAGGCTAGGTTTCTCTTTTAGAGAAGAACTACGTAACTTAGTTACGATACATTATGTTGAATAAAAGTAACTTATTTATAATGACTTTGGGGAAATAGATCTTTTGTAGCAACACTATTATATCCTAAGCTATACCTAATATTTTAGGGGCTCAGTCCAAAGGCAAATAGCCACTCTAGCGAGCTAAGGGAAAAACCAAAACACAAGCCTCTAGATTTTTATGCTTCTAGTTTTAAGTCTAACGGGTCTCACTCCTCGGAGGTTAGGAGGGCTACTTCGCAAGATAAAGTGAATTAGAGCTAAGTAAAACTTGTCTTCTTCTATCCATCTTAGGGTACGCCATAAAGATGAGCACTCAAAAGTGTCTTGTGACCAATGGTGTAGCCCTTCATATGGATCTTTTCAATTTTGGGCTCTAGCTACCCCTACAACCTTTTTTAAAGAAGATGTTTAACCATTTGTGAATCGCTCCTGGATAGTTTTCCCTTTTGAGATAAAGAATACTTATTGGCCTTGAGGTACTATGTTGGAAATGAGTCAGCATGATATTTCTTTCAGGACTTGAGAGAACTTTACCAATTAAAATAGTTCAAAGGTTTGTCTGCTGCCTACTTTTCTATTTGGTCCACCCATGGTAACTTGTTAGACATGGATCTTACCCTACAAAAGGGTTATAAGTCTAGGTCACCATTGTTATGATTATGTTATTATTATTTTTAAAAAGGGCTAAAAAAGGTGATCTTTTAAATTTAGCTCTCATTATTTTTTTGTTTCATGATAATTGTTAGAAACAAATTTCTGTTATGATTAGTCATTCAATAAATGAATAAGATATATCTTTTTATTTTTTAGGTGAGGTCAGATTTTGAGGTAGAGCACAAAAAACAACAATAGTTTAGAGAAACAGTCATGGGATTTATGGCTTTGCATTATGATGGTTCATCTACACGCTTATACAGTGATTCTCCAATTAGACACTCATATAGTGAGCAAGTTTAACATGTGAAAATTGTGTTATTTTAGGTTTTAATTTGATATTAGTTTAATATGTTTATCTTGCCGATTCAACAGGCTCTAGATGACCGTGGAGTATGCACTGATATTGGCAATCATAATGATCTCACCCTCATGTCGTTGTATAGTTTATATGGAAACCTAAGTGGTGACAACGTACAGATCTTCACAGGGCACCTCTTGGTGTAAGTAAGTTTGGATATCCATGCAAATCGTCGTTTATTGATGGGTGTCGAAGCCAGCAAATATAAATACCTACTCTAAACAAGATTGTAAATAGCGATTGAGTAGGGTCGTGTCTACAGAGACTGGTAATTATTAAATCTTTTTTTAAAAATGAAAATGTAAACTAGGGGATTGTTGAAAATAATAAAAATCAATTTAAATTAATAAGAATGCAATTTAAAGGTGTAATTCAAAATGGGAAAACTCTGGTTGAAGGAATTAATTCAGCTTTGATTCGACTACTGATCATCGATATAACTATAAATCATTACTGCTTATGAATAGACTGGTTATAGCTACTGAGACACTGTAATAGCCAATCTATCCTTAATTAGTCGATAACCAAGGTATGATCGTTGGTTATTTCCCTAATCAATAGACAATCCTAGATACGATCATAAGATTTAATCAATTGACAGCCTGAAAAATTAGAGAAACCCAAATCCTAATTAACAAACGCATACGATGGTTCATTTAAATTAGATTGTTTATTCCCATAACACAACGCACTGCTATGTTATTTGCCACAAATATCAAAATCTTCATACGATGAATCTTTCAATTGGCAATAGATTAAATTGATAATTAAATAGTGGCCAATTATCTAATTAACAAAGATAATCATGACAATAATTCAGAGAATAAACAAATAACCAAAAAGCAATAAAACAATTAAAAGCACAAGAAAGAACTCACAGTAATGGTGAATCAAAGCTTCATTAACCTTCAAACAGAAAAATGAGTTTAGTTTCTCATGGAGAAAAAGAGAAAACCTTAAAAAAGATAAAAATAATTAATAATCCAATTCTAATTCTCCTCCTCCCTAATCCTTCTTTATCTCCTCTTTTTATAGTTTTCTTAAAAAGGATAAAGATAAAAATATCTAAAATCTTATCTAAAATCTTATCTAAACTTACAAGAGTCATGAAAAGATAAAACACGTTTAAAAGAAATAAAAACGTCAAGTCCGCAATTGATAGCATGCGCCCACGCCTTATCAACAAACTTCTTCTGAAATTTAGAATTTCTCTAGGAAGTCAATTCATCCTCAAACATTATCTTGTAGCTCAATTTAGCACCAATCAATAGAATTGCACCTATAAAAATAAAACACAAGTAAATTACAACTATTAAGTGCAAAACATTGATATTAAAGGGAGTAAACAATGCAAAACTAGTGCATAAAATGCACTATAACATATATATTTTAATAGTTCTTACTTAATTCATCATTTCAAAAGAGTAAAGAACATCAGGCTTTTACCAGCACTTAAGTCATGAACCGTGAGATCGGTAAAGGAATGAGTCTGAATATAAATCTACTTAGGGGATTGTAAGATATAAGCCTATTTGATGAGTTTGATCAGTAGCTTGCTGGTAGAATCATAGTGGATCGAATTGTCAATAGTTGTACAACTTCTTCCAAATACTCTTGGGCTATATTTTAATAAGATGACCAGGTGATGAGATAGGTGTTGTTAAGTATTATTTTTTGAAGTATTATTCATCTTGTGTATCATCTTTTATTCTAAATTGATATGTTTTTATTCCTCCACAACATATTTATGAGTATCTTCATTTGATCAGTGAGAAGCAACGGTAGTATCTGAATGTCTTACTTCAGCATATCAGGCATACATGCAAGTTGTTTTAGGTAATGGGGTTACGAAACTTAATAATCATTGATTTAATTTCTTATCTCATTATACTTTGAAGTCTTGTTAGTTTCCTAATTTTCATATAATGAAGATACTAGGTGTTCTTGAAGCAACTGTGTGATGATGGTAACGTGATGTTTATTCATTACAATATAACAACTTAAATAATTACATTGGTAGGTAGGAATACATTTTCATATAATGTGCTTTTTTAAAACAATTTAGACATAATAAAGACAATAAATTTACAATAATTTTTATACATACATATTCATTCTTGTGAATTTCGGTAGTGATTGTTGGATACTGGCCTGAGTGGACCTTTATATTACGAAGGTGTGGATTTATGATCCATTGGTGACATTTCGTGACAATAAAATGTACAATGGTCAACTCAAGCCACTTGAAGTCATTTTTCCTTGATGGCTAGAAGATATTGGATCTATCACATCTGACATTGAGCTGCAAAGTATTGACCCTTAAAAAGTTATAGTAATTAAGAGTGTGCCACAATAAGAGCTTTGAAGTGGTGAATGTAGCATTTTTTTTTTTATGTTTTTTTGTGTGATGTATTTAATCTCTTGGCTCCGGCTTGATTTTAGTAGTGGCCGCTAGCATTATTTTAGGAAGAAAGTTGTTATGGACATATTTAGTGGCAAAATATTAGATTGTAAGTCATTTTAGTCATTCGAATGTTGATGTATGAATTTTTTCGAATGTATTTAAAAAAAATAATTTTTTATTATACTGATATTTTTAGTTATAAGTAATTTTATACCTATTTTACTAATTAATATGCAATAATAAATAAAATAAAATACTTTATTTTATATGATTGTACAACACATAAAAAATAAGAGTTAAAAATATATAATTAGTTGGTACGATACAGCTAGTTAGGATCAATGCAACAAGATTCTTACATTTATTGTGGTTATGGTCTTGTGCATTGTACTATCTAAATTTCATAGTTCTTCGGTTTACATCTTCACTGATAGAAGGGATTTTGAGCTTTAGTTGACTACATGGTGGTGCTTTTGCTGGTAGGTTAACCTTAGTCTTTCGATTTCCTCTGGAACTTCCAAGTCTACCATGTCGCCAACCGGCTTTACTGGTTGTACATATGCCGTTAGCAATAATTCATTTCTATAAAAATTAGAATGAAGGCTTATACAATCCACTCGAACGGTTAAAAAAGAAAAATTGCATACAGATATACAATCTGATTAAAGTGGAATACTTTACAAGTGCAATTCTTGTTACGTTTATCAATTATCTTTTCCTTAATAGCACCACTCAAAATATAGAATCAATACTAAGACACATGATGAACAATCATTCATTCTGCAAAAGTTCGCTTTTCAGTGATTATTTTGTTTGCCCATGTTGTTAGATGAATACTCATTGATTCAGGTACAATTTTTCTATGATAAAACCATTGTTGCAATGTTTTTCTAAATTGATTAACGAGATGAGTAATAGAAAATTTTCATGGTTCCCTCTTGAAGAATTCACAACCTCTTCGATGTTAGTGGTAAGAATATTGTATCTCCTACCTTCAATCTCAGACATTGCCTAATTACACATATCCACATTATTTTCTAAGGAATTAGCCCCACCTAATTAGAGCATCCACAACAATTCAAGTTATTTTTTTAAATTGTTTATGTCCATATACTTTTGTTGCATTTATAAAGGCAGACTTAAATTCATCCTAAATAACTTTGGAAATCCTGAATTTTGATTTAATATTGCCTTTGACACGAAGTACATGTTATAGGTAGCATTGTAAAATACTTTCAGAACAACTTTCTTGGTGGAAGTGCATCGGTTAGACATAATTATTAACTTTGGTCTATCACTAATCATTCCATGTAATTTCACCATAAACCATTCTTGAATCCAAGACCTCAATGGCTAATGGATACAATTGATTGTTTAAATATGGGCAAGTTACCACAAACATGCATCCACGTTATACCCTCTTTAGATAAGTACCATCTGTAGTAATCACTAACCTAACACACTACATAAAACCCTTGAAAGAAGATCTAAGAGTTATAAAGTAGCATAAGGAATTATCATTTTCATCCCACTTGAGGTGAGTAACTACCCTCATTTACTTTGTTTAAAAAATGAGAGTATTTATAAAGTAAGTTTTATGACTCTGCAGGGTTCTTTCATCCTATTTCAAGACCAGCTTTTTTGGCCCAATATGCCAGTTGGTATATTAACTGGACATTGTAGTCTTGCTACATGTCTACTATGATGTCATTCAGAGTGTATATATGTTTTTGTTGGACAAATTTTTCCTCAATAATAAGATAAACAACCTCGACTCCTTACTTAAGGAAAACCACCGCGTAACATCTCATTAGAATAAGCGTGTACATTGTCAACTCTTCTCATTACCCCAAGAACATTCTACTCATTCAAAGCTCTTGTTGATTAAATACGCCATTTACATAATTCCAAAGAACAGTGATCCTCAAAGTGTGTTGTTATGGACCATGAAATCTTAAAATCAAACTTATCCCTCAAGGCAACTTTGTGTAGTTCTAGTATTGATGTGCTCATAATTTATGTATTATTTTAATTTTTCGATAACTTAGTTTTATGTTAAATTATATTTTATTAAGTTATTTTTTATCTTAACTTTCATTTTTAGTTAAGGCATATATTAGGAATATTCAAGTGAAAAATTTAAAGAAGAAACAAGTTAAAGCTTAATGGAAACAATTGTTGACTTTGAAAGAAAAATGTGAAGAATAATGCTTAAAGGAGAATTACTAGATTTATTATCAAATAATCTTATAGATTTTTTGGTTGTTTGTGCAAGTCATGTGAATAATTACATAGGCATTGGCCTTTTGTTCAAGTGGGCTTCATGTGCATGCATAAATTAAAGCGATGGCTAGGCTTGGTTTGTTTTAAGTCCTTTTGCGTAAAGGATTTTGAGGGATTCATTAATATATAAAGAAGGAACTAAGGCAGAAGCCAAGAAGAGAAAATAAGAGAACCAATAGCCACATAAATAGAATCGAGGAAAGAAGCAGTAACCGTAATTAACCAAGAGCAAAAATTTGGAAAAGCCGATTGCGGAGATTGGTAAGAGACAGCTTTTTGAATTTATTCTTTCCCTTTCATTTTCCAATTATCTTGCTTGAATGTTCCCTATCAAATTTATGGATTCTCTTTTTATTTCTATGAACAATTTTTTTTTTGCTAGGGCTATGATATAGCCTAACTATGAAGATTTAATTATATAAATCTATGTTATTTTTAGTTTATTATTTTTAGTTCATTATTATGCTTCATGCTTTTAAATATCTAGCCAATATTTGAATGATTTGAGAATACATAATGAGACCTAGAGGATATGCTCTGTGTAATGGATGCATGAATTAAAGGAAAGACAAAGATGTGCCAATGTGATTCATGCAATTTTATGTAAGAATTTCCATAAACTTAATGAATCTTTACATATTTAAATTCACATAGAGATATAGTGGGTTAATATGTGAAGCTATTTTTTATATTACACTAGAGGGGATATTAAATAGATTAGAGAAATTCACTACTAACATGGGTAATAAATTTTAATAGCATAGATGGAGGATCAAAATGAATTGGTTAAGGAAATAAAATGTCCTAATATCTTAATCTTTTAGTGATTTCTATTAATGTTTGCATCTTTATTTAATTTCTATCTATTTTTTTTAATCTAAATTTGCTTATGCAATATAAATTAGGGTTAAAATAATTTTGGTAGTTAATAGGATTTACAATCTCTAAGAGACGATACTCTATTCTATATTATATTACTTATGTCGAGTAGTGCACTTTTAATCTATGCAACAAGTATTAACTTATTTTTCTCAGCGAACAACTTATCCACATCAATATCATCAGAAGTACAACCTCTAACCAAGTTTGAAAACAAAACTAGAACAAGATTTATGAGGGGTCAACTGTTTCTCTTATTAATATGAATATCATATTAACGCTCGTTCTTATCATTAATAGGAACACCGGAATGACTGGCGTCCCCATCATCAACTAGACTATTGAAGTGAGTGCCCCTCGTGGCATTGTACGGTTCCACACAAGTATTATCTATTTCTATGTTGTTGACATCATCAACAAGATTATCATTGTTGCGGAAGTCATTATTGTGGAATGGAGGGTAATTTCTAACGACATGGTTAGTGGTAACACTTCTTTTTTAACATCTGTTAACATAATGCCGTTGTTGTCAATGGTGTCATTGTTGTCATAGAGTAGAGAGTAACGTTGCTGCGACGATATCATTTGTGATAACATCTCTTCTTCAGTACTATGGTCAAAGATGTTTACTGTAAAGAAGTTTCAATTTCTATAAGTGGCTTAAGATTTTAGTTCAGAACTTATGGAGATGTGGTAACAAATATAAGGATGCACACATAGTTGACCATATTAGAGGTCATATGTAACACAACCTTAACCATTTCATCATTAAATATGTACATAGGTAGTGAACATGCATGATAGATTGTGTTATTAAACCTCAAAGTTGCTTTAATCATGAGATGCTAATTCATTAAGATTTATTTGAAAAACCTTATACACTCTTGCTAGAAATTGATCAAACGTACAATCTTTTTTAACCATAAAAGCTGTATTCTTGGCATTCACGCACTCTATAGGCCATTTGCCAACATCTCCTGTCAATTGTTGTAACATAATTGAGCAAAACTCAATCCATTAATCTTGAAAATTATTAAAAGAGGAAAGAAATACGATTATAAGCTACAAACCATGATAAAGTGAATATGTGACACATTGTATAAGGATATCGCACATACTGTGATTATGTGCAACAATGCAACAAGTACTTGTCATACTTAAATTCAAGCAAATTTTTGGTTCGACCATGTGGTAGAACGACATAAGCCGGTTTAGATTTTGTTCATCTCCTTGCAAGTTTTGAAACAGTATATTATACACCTAAAACAATCATATGTAGCCTTAGTTATGACTACCACAAAGTATTTGAAAATTTAGTTAGACAGGTCATGGGACATGTGCTTATCACATATAATCAGCCATTCCCACTAAATCTTGGTTTCTTTTTTACTTCAAATTTCTATTGTTTTCAATGATTTCTTTTTTAATTTTTTAACTCAGACTATGTGCTTTAACAAATTACATTATTTTATGAATGGAAAATAACAACATTTACAATAAAACCATATAAATTTTAAACCTAAACACTAAACTTAGTACATAAATGTTCATATTGTGCAAGAACATAGATTAACCTTAAGAAGCATATCAATTGATGATTATATCTTTAGTTATGTAATAGTTGTTTGATGGGATTTAGTGATTTGTTGAGAGTGTTGAGATTGTTGAATTTTTTTTTTTTGGATTTTCAAGAGTAGCATTCATTTGTAAATTTATTGAAAGTGATGAGGATTATTTGGTCCAAAAAATTAATATTTGGCTAGTTATGATAGGAAAAAGTTTGGGGTTTCAAAATTGAAAAATTAAAAGGCTTTGTGGCCATTTTTGTAAATGTCCCCTCCACACTTCCTTAATGGTACATGGCGGCTTCATTTCAGCGATGGTTTGAATTATCTTAGGGTTAGCCTTAATTCCTTTCTGTTGCACTATAAATCTAAGAAACTCTCTAAATGTAACTCAAAATACACACTTTTTAGGATTAAGGAGCACCTTATGCTGTATCAAAACTTGAATGTGTCCCTAAGGTGGCCCGTCTGCTCACAGATGTGCATCAATTTCATGGTCATGTTATTAATGTGCACCTCAATTGTGCACCTAATTTGATCTTTGAATATTTTGTTAACCAATAACTAGTAGATGACCTTGCATTCTTCAAACTGATGGCCTGACCTTGTAACAGTAAACTTGATGAAGGTTGTCTTTTCTTGGTTGGGCTTATACATTAAGATTTTTTTGTACCTAGGGAACATATCTATGATGCTAAGCATCTCGTGTACCACCATGACATTGACTAGCTAGTCTACCTAGGGTAACAAAAAGCTATCATTTGGGCAAGACTTGTTTAATTATGTGAAGTCCATGTATGCACACACATTATTTTCCACTTGTTTTTTTGACCAGGACTTTATTCGATGCCCAATTAAGGTACATGGCCTTGTTAATGAATCCAACTGCCAACAAGTAGTTTACCTCTTGGTCATTGTATGATACCACTCTTAATTGAAAGTTAGGTCCTTTTGCTTGACAAATTTGTGATGTAGGTTAACATTGAGCTTATAAAAAGAAGTTAAAGGGTTGATACCAGTATATTCACGTGGGACTAGGCGAACACATCGTGATTTTTCCCTAAGAAGTTAACAAGTTGTTCCTAGTATAGTTTTAGAAGGTTGGAGCCTATTCTAATAGTCTTGGTTAGATCATTTGTGCTGATCACAACAGAAATAAGATCTTCAATCGACGTTCTTCGCTTTTCATCTTTTGCTATTTGCGGGTTTAATGGTGCCTTTAATCCTCCTATTGGTTCTAGCTTGTCATGATGGGTGCCTAGGTATATTAAAGGTTACTGTATTAACTTCCATTGGTGTGTTCTTTTATTCATTTGATGGGCTAACTAACTGTATAACTTTTCTTTATTTGGCTTTCCAGTATTTATCGGGTACTCATTTAGTTAGGTGAACTGTTACTTCATGTGGTGATAATTTCGATGTGGTGAGGTACCCCAATAATTGAGCATCAGAAGCTATATGATATTTTACTTTAGAGATGACAAAATAGCAATGATGAGTTGCTTACTGGTTTACTTTAATGATAATAACATCCTTAGTGGTTGGAACATTTATAGCTAGATAATGCATCGATACTGACACTTTGGTTATTGCTAGGAATGGCCCAGACAGAATGATATCATAGGTAGTTGGGTAATCTACAATGAGAAAGTAAATCACGTGGATGACACAATTAGGTACCTCAATAGTAATAAAGGACAATGTAATGATTTTTTAAGGAATGACGATATCCTAGGGTAAACCAATAAATGGCATTGCATATGGAGTAAATTTTTATGAATCAATCAACAACTGATCCTAGGCGGTTTTGAAGTTGATGTCGATGGAGTTGTCCTTGCCCATTAGCGTTCTTACTACTTTGTTCGCAACAACTTTTAATACTATGACTAGGGCATTGATGTAGGGGTTTACCCTCAACATCCTTCTCCATGAATAAAATTAGGATAGCATGGTGGGGTACTAGTGATTGATTGTGGCAAGTGAAATTAACTTCCTTGTCAATGACAACTGTGGGTATCGAAGTTTTGCCATAACTCTTTATGGTTCTATTATACCATCAGTAAGAGTAGGTCCTTTGGCTATCATTCGAGCATAAACTCCTTTCTTGGATCCCTTGGGTGCTTTATGTTTAGCGCTAGAGTTAGGTACGTGTTTGCTATTACTTTACTCCATAAGCTTCTGAGCCTTTCTTATATCGACTATAAACTCCGTAAGGTACTTATTGAGAATTAAAGATTCAATTTCTTCCTGCAAGCTAAAATATTCAGTGGTGCTATGATCAAAATCCTTATGAAACTTACAATATTTTAGGCTACGCTTCATGTTAGATACTTTTGTATAGACTTTGGTAGGAAGAGTCAGCCACCATCTTAAATCTGATAAAAGAATTGCTTGAAAGATTGATTCAAATGGTGATAGGATTCACATTGAGGTTTCTATGATGGTTCTCTCTACTCTGATTGGGGTAGTCTAACAAGTGGTGGTAAGTGGGGTACATCAGGTGCATTGTACCCTCATTTGCTTTTGGTAAACTGCAATAAACTATGTATTTGGGTTACACTCGGTATAAGTGCTTCAATTTTCTTAGGTTTTCTCTTTGCTTTTGATTACCTCTGGTTTATTTTCTTATCGTTTCAAGTGACATTTCTTGTTTATCTCATTTTTCCACAAAGCTGGAGAGTAGGTTTCCTATATAAAATGAGGTGTATTTTTAAAGGAACGCTACAACTTTTTTAACTGTAAATTCTTTTGAAAGTTGGTCAACATGTATTGGTGACTAGACGCAATGGTCAGTAACATTTTTTTATGGAAATGACTTACGTAATCTATCAAAGATTCGGATTCCCCATCCTTGATAAAAAAACAAGTTTAGAAATTGCTTAATCTTGAGAGGAAGCACAAGAAAACTCATGAGTAAACTTAGTCAACAGCTGGTCAAGTGAGGATATGCTATCTGCCTGTAAAGAATAAAACTATGATGTGGTAGGCTGCGAAAAATGTGTGTAAACATCTTACACATGGCATTCTTATTAACACCCTTGATAAACATCTAGTCACAATATAGCTCGGCATGCTCGGCTGGATCTGTAGTGCTCGAGTATTATGGTATTGAGGCATAATGACTACTTTGAAAAGAACTATTGTTCATATCTATATAGTGATTGGCAAGTTTTATGTTATTAACGTTGGAGCATCAATGATGTTTTACTTTTCGAAGAGGAGCTTTATTTGAGCTTTTAGGTGCTCTATTTTTTTAAAGAAATCTCAAGGTGCCCCAATTGCACTTAAGGATGTTGCCACCATATGAGAATCTCTTTTAACATCTACCTTTTATTAGAGATTTTTAGAGGCTCATTTTGTATGTTTGGTACCCTGGCTACTATATGAGTAGCCAGAGGCCATGTAATGTTTATCCTTAAGTGCCGCAGTTGAAACTTAGATTAAGTGCTCTACAGCTCATTTTTTAGGTACCTCAGAGTGTAGAATTATTTATTTTTCAACTCGTATTGGTGGAGCATCTTGATCAGTTAGGGATGCTACTGGTTCTTATACCTCGAGATCCTATTGTTCTAAGGATCACGTGGATGAGATCTTTAAAGTGCTTGTTGTTGAGTACTAGAAAGTGTGTATTTATAGTGGAGAAAATCATCATTTTACACTTCAAGTCTCACTAACATCCCTATTTTTATGTCTTTAAGTCCCTTATAATTTAATTATGTATGTTTTATTTTAATTAAGTATTTTATGTATTTTAGGGGATATCATGGCCATTTCACAATAAACGAAAGATCAGATGAAAAAACGGACAACACTTTTGAACTCAGGACAGTCGAAAACCTTATGAGGAGCATAAAAAGAAAAATGGTACTGTTCACATATACGGTACTGTTCTCACATACGGTACGGTTGATATATACGGTACTGTACACGACACTGTTCACGGCACTGTTCACATATACTGTACGATGACGTGGCACTATACGATGACGTGGCAGCATTTGATTGGACGAATGATGTGGCATTGACCGCTTATGTGACATTGACTGATGATGTGGCGTTGACTGAAGACGTGTCACGAGCTTATTGGACCAAAAATGTTGACCGGTGACGTGACAGAATGTTAGTGGACGGAAAAAAACGTGTGTATGGTACATGCATATACACAGAATAACAGCCCTGATGATGTGTTCTACCCAATAGGAACTTGCCACGTGGCGCAATCCTGAGCGTCCAAATTGATTTAATCCGATGGCCATGATTTACTCAGTGTATCTATAAAAAGGGGGCTCCCCCCCCTAATTTGACACCCTGAATCTATTTTTGAGCTCAATTTTCTGTAATTCCATCTCCATCTTGTATTTTCTACGTATTTTAATAAAATTCCCATTTTACCCCTAGTTCAAATATGAGTGGCTAATTTCCTTTCAAGCTTGGGTTGAAGGTGAAGTCTTAACATGCTCCATGGGCTTAATTTGGTAAATTTACTCTTCCTTCTCCTTTAATTTAAGTGGTTGTTTTGACTTTTCATACACAGATAGTAATAATCTTGTCTGGATATCGGCTGGAATAACCGCCTCCCTAGGCAAGGTTATTACTATTTGGCACAGAAAGCTCTTAGCACCATATCTATTAGAGTGTGGTTCATGATGAGTGGAAGCTCCCCCTTCATGATTTAATTGGTACTAATAATTAATGTTAAGCTGATAGTGCATGTTGAGACAGATCCAGAGATCCAAGCATTTCATTTTAATAGTTTATTCCAACAGCTTTAATTTAAATTAATACATTGCCTACATAATTGTCATTATAAATCCAACCACCAACCCAGAAAATTAATTCTACATACAATTAAAATCCACCTCCTCGTGGGATTGACACTCGTCACCGTTGATCTATTCTACAATAGATTCGTACACTTGCGAGTTCAATAAAACTTGCACAACCACTTGTGAGAGATAGGTTTTTTTATCTTCGCGAATACTAGTCAATTGCTTAATCAATTCGCCTTTGTCAAGCTAAGGTGCTCACCTTTTTGCATTGCCAATCTCATCATTACTATGGTTTTTCATTTGCTTCGGATCGCCCATCATATCATCTAAAGTTATGTTAGGTGCCATCTTCGTGTGAGCACACACAACAACAAGCTTGTTACCACTAAAAAGGCTTTTTATACAAGCCTTACATATGGCACCGATTGTTTTAACTAGATTTTGGATGAAGGAAAAAGAAACAAAATCTATCTAAACATAGTAGAACTTATATTAAGGTGGTAGGGTTGCCTAGTTAAATCAAGGTGTGCTGCTTGTTTTGGTGTTCCAAAGAGTATGAGGAAGAATGGAAGAAATGAAGTGGTTGAATTGAAGTCTAGGTCTAGAGAGAGTTGGTTTGAAAGATCGCTTTTAACTTACAAAATGAAGAAAAAAACTAAAAATGGTGCCGACAGCGACCGCGACCGCACTCCAACGCTCAAGTTAGTTTTGAGAAAGTTTTTTGGTGTTAAGAGCTTGCAAGCTCTTAGGTATGACAGTTGGAGGTTAAGGAAAGCCTTAGCCTTGAATTGTGTGTGTTCTCTAGTAAATGAGAAAAATAGTACCGGAGTGTCTTTTTGTAAAGTGCCTTGGGTTGCTTAGTTGCCTTGCACTTAGCATATTTTTATTGGCATTCTCTCTCTGACTAAAGATATTCATGTTCTTTGGCGACTATTAAAGGCTTGGGCTCATGCTTGGAGGGCAAGTTTCTTCATTATGTTGTAAATTGTCCACACATACACATGTTAGACATTGTTGGGTGGTCCAACGTGCCTCTGGAGAGGCTATTTAGCAATTTAAGTGTGGCGGTTGAGGACAAAAGGGCTTAACTATCCTCATGGTTACTTTTTGGCTTTTGTTTTAGCATGAAAGCCTATTATCCCCCCCTCCCCCCCATTTTTTTTAAAATCAAGTATTTGTTAATTGATTCATCATTCTTAACTAAAGAATCAATTATTTTTTTTAGCGAAGGTGAAACCTACATTTTCTTTAACCTTTTTACTATTGACATAAGGTAACTCAAGTACCATTTTAATTACCTGGTGTGCTCGGCATATGCCAACATCTCTTTGGTGACTTTTTCCTTTACAAAACTCTATATAAATATATGGCATTCTATTGATAATTCTCCACTTCTACCTCCAAACAATTTGTTTTATTGATATGATCTTATCTCCTAATCTTCCCTAAAAGAGAAATCCTTCCATTCATAGAGTTCCTAAATGGTTTTATTTTTAAATCTTGCTTTCCATGTGTGTGGACCAAATTGTAGGTTGACATCTACTCAAAAAAAGATGTCGTCTTTATGTTTAACTAAGAAAGGTGGGCGTCAATAGAATTATCAGTATAACTTTTCATTTTTAAATCTGGTGGATATTATGCAATTAATAGATATTCAAAATATACAATCCAAGTACACAAGTTGAAAAAAAGATGGTTGAATCAAAATAATTCTTTTTAAATTTCTGTTTCGGTCAGAGAGCAATATAAATGTTCTATCATGCTCCACAAACACTTTAAGGGGGTTATATGATATATTCAGTGTGGAAGTAGGCCAACATTTCTATTGGCAAATAGGTGGGTTTTAGGTCCACGCCTAAGTACTTATTACGTTTTGGGTTGTAATTGCTATCTTATGAGGTTAAGCCTTTATATAGCTGTTTGGAATCCACAAACTGCTCCGATTGGCGCTCAAAATTTCTTTAAATATGTCCTTGAATTCATTCGAGATGTGAGTGAAACTCAGATTGGAGAAGAATATGGCCCATGGGTTCCCTTTATTGGATTTTTATTTTTTTATTTTTTTGTTTCTAATTGGTCAAGTGCTCTTTTACCTTGTAAAATCATGGAGTTACCTCACAGGGAGTTAGCCGCACCCATGAATGATATAAATACTGCCGTTGCTTTAGCTTTTCTCAAGTCAATAACATACTTATATGTAGGTCTTTCTAAAAAGGGATTAAGTTATTTCAGTATATTAAGTGAAGGGTGATAGTTGGAGAGTGGACTATCACCAAGCAAGGTTTTAATATGTTGTCAAGGTTATGGGCCTTAACATCATCTATATTATTATAAAAGTTTCTGCCATCATCTTTTTTTTTTACCTGAATGATTTTCCATGAGAGATCTATAGGCCTTGAGATCTTCTTTATATTGCTTTCAATAGAAATCTACAAGCTGATCATATATGGTCTTAGAAATAAAAGGGACTTCAACAATCAGTTTAAGATGATTAGTGAATTGTCAAATCTCAAATTCCCTTGCTATTATTAAACTTCTTTAATATCTAATCTACTTGGCTAAGGAGTTAGTAATGCAATTATAAGGCAATAAAGTTGCTTTACCTTCAATTAACACTTTGTCTATCTATAATTGTTGTGAAACAATGGTTAAGAATTTCAAAAGATTGAATGACAAATGCAGAGATCTTTATAAAGAAAAGGATTCCCTAAAGGATAATCTCAAGACTTTATTACCCCACTGGCAGATAAAGGAAAAAATCTTCAACCCCACTGGTTAAAGCAGATGTTGAGTGTAAAACACTAAGCCCATGTGAGCTAGAAATGAGAGAAAGTAGAACCTTTTTCTTTACCCATATTGATTAAAACTACCCACTATGACCAGCTTATCATTAGAAAACATCTTGCCGAAATTCAAAATGACAAAATGGAGTTCATTTAGAGTTTTCTCATGCACTGTGCCAAACACAACTATGAAACCTTAAAGTTTGCCTACCAAAAACCTAGATTTCTCATCTTATAGGAGACTAATTATGATAGTTCTCACAATATTAGCTTAAGAACTGACCCTTTTGCTAAGAAATATGACTTGAATATGCAGATTGTAAGTGCTATCTCATTTGCAGTATTGCAAGGGTTAGCGTTTATCTAGGACTATATAAATCAATAGAACTAAAATTCAGAGATAAACCACTAATATTAACTCTATAGTTATTATTAGATTTTGGTTTCCTTTATTAAGTCATTGTTGAAGACCTAGACTAGATAGATGAATTTGGAAGAAAGTTAGCGTCAACTATGCTTAACTTAATTGTAATAGGGAAACGGTTTGTGGTCGCTTATATCCAATTAAAAACACCATAATGAAAATTCAAGGAAGATATGTATTATGAATTTTAAGATCAACATTCTATTTTTCTTAAGGAATCTAACACCATTAGAGAATTTGATATCTTAGAAGGTTCTAGTATTCTTTAGATCAACATTACTAATTCCTCAACTAAGCATATTAGACATTGGAGAAGCAGAATCATAGCAAAAGAATTTGAGATTCGAGAATTCACTAATCATCCTAAACTGATTGTTATAGACTTTAATCAACAATATATTTTTGCTAAGATATACCCAAAGTTCTCTTTACCTCTAAGAAAATAAATGATCAACTTGTAGATTTCTATTGAGAAAAATACAAAAAAGATCTCAAGGCCTACAAATCTCTCATGAAAGATCAATTAACGAATAAAAAGATAATGGTAGAGACTTCTACAACAATTTAGATGATGTTGAGGCCCACAAGCTTGACAATATAGTAAAACCTTGCCTTAACAATGATCTACTTTCCAATTATTTACCTTTCACTCACTACTTTTATAAAGTACAACTTTAAAAAGGAAAAGTTATGGTAATAATTTTATTAAAAATTATCCAAAAATTAATCAATAGAATCTCATCAAGTACAACTTTACAATCTACGTAATCCTAACGATTTTGAATGTGCAAGATAAACATTTTGTATCATGGCTTTAGTAAACAGGTCTGCAACCATGAAGTATGTGGATATGTGTTGCATTAACACTTCCTTTTTCGCCACAAAATCTCTCACAAAGTTGTACTTAGTGTCTATGTGTTTAGACTTGCTGTGGTATTTTACATCCTTGGTAAAGGATATGACTACTTGGCTATCATAATATATAGTCACTGGCTGAGGACCAATAGTAATCTCGAGTTCATCTAGAAAATGCCTAAGCCAAACAGCCTCTTGTACTGTGACTGAACATCCCCACATATTCTGCTTCCATAGTTGAAAGCGTTGTGCATGTTTGCTTCCTGCTATTGCATGAGATCACACCACTATTAAGTAGGGATACGTCGTATCCTAAAGTTGATTTACACTCATCAAGGTCACCTCCTCAATCTACGTCTGTGTATCCAATGAAGTGTAAATCACCTCTTAATAATATAAAGAATAGTCGGCAGTGCCATTCAAATATGCTAAAATCCTTTTGACAAAATTCTAATGTTTACGTCCAAGATTTGATTGATATCTGCTTACCAACCCTACAATTAGAGGTGGCAAAATGGGTAATCGAATCATGTTCACGTCATGTCAAATTTAGGTCGACCCAAACCTGACAAGGAAAAATAATCGGATTACTTAATAGCCCACTTAATAACTATATATTAAAAAAAATTTACATAAAACATTTAAACACTGTCAGACAAACATACATATATACATACATACTTTATCAATATTATAAAATATACATATCTACCAAAATATTATATATTTACACTATTGAAGTTTTAATTATATATATGTAAATAATATTATATATCGATATTATAAAATATACATGTCTATCAATATTTTACACATTTACTTTATTGAAGCTCTAAATGTATATAAAATTTTATAAATAAAATAATATGCTTATATTCATCCTTTTAATTTTATTTTATTTAAAAAATATCCTAACAATTATGTAATTAAAGATGATAATAAATTTTATTCATAGCATATTAGTGGTATTTACCATGTATTTAAAAATCTTAAAACTTAAATATTAGATTTATAAATTTAAATAGTGATAAGATAAAAATAATTGTAAGGTAAAATTAAGGCATTCAGCCCTTATTTTGTTTAAGTCTTCACTCTTCAGTTTAACATCTTTCTTTCTCTTTAGTTTACTCTTGCTTCTCCACTTCGTTTGAATGCTTGGATCAGTCCTTTAATTGCCAGATAAATCTCTAGATTTGAGTTTCCTTTTATGTTATTTTTTCATAACTTTATCCATTTTATGTAATCACTAATAAGTGGTGCTTATCTACTATAAAATAATTAAATGGTACTAAATTAAGAATATGTCAAGATTGGTTGTTGGCTTAAAAAGATGTTGGTATGGGTTTTTGTAATTAAAATTAACTAATTTTTTGTTTAATTAATAAAATTTTTATTTAATTTTTATTCTCAAAATCAAATTCATGTTCTTCAACATATGCTAGATTGACATATCCAAAAGACATGGACGTGAATGAGATAAAATTAATTATGTTATTCACATATTTATTTAAATATGGTCATAATAAAAATAATAAAGCACTGAATATTAATCATATTTAACTTTTATTTCATTATTTAATGTTATAGGAATGATGATGGGTGTGTTGTAGATATCAGGATGAACAAGGGAACATTAGAATATTACATTGATCTAACTCCTACAATTACTTTTGATGGATATTTTATTTATCTTTCTTACCTATTTGTTTTAGTGTAAAAGCAAAAGCAACAATATTTATTAGATTTTTGAGAAATATTATATAATTCAATTGTTATTAATAGAATTTAGTCTTAATTTTGTTTTTAAAAAATTATTGCTCTTTTATTATTGAGATTTAGAATTGATTACGGATCTAAAGCAGATTTGGATTTTTTTTTTTTAAGATTTGGAGTAGATATAGATCTGTATTTTTTTTTTAAAGATCGGATATGAAGTTCAAAACATAGATCCATGACAAATCTGGAGTAGATACAGATCTCAATTTTTATTATGGATCTGGATTTGGAGAAGAGTAGATTCAACTTATATCTGCCCCGTTGTCATTCATAAGTAACCTGTTAAAGCTCAAATAATACCAAACATTTTCTTTGTCAATTATAAACTAAACTTTTAAAATCAATATTTTTAATATAATATGAAAATTTAATTTGATTAAATCCAAAATTAACTATTTTTAACGACATGTTAATTTTTTTTTTTAATGGAGACATGTTAAAAAATTTAGGAAAAAGGATAACTTCATCTTTAAGGTTTGGGAAAATAATCACACAAACTCTCAAGTTTTTAATAAATGACACCAAGCCTCGCTTTTAACCATAATGCCCTTTAACTCTATTAACCTTAAAAGTTGATTCTAATATTTTATAAAACTAAAAATATAATATAAAATAAATGTATTAATATATACATTTTAAAATAATTTCAATATTAAAAAATTTAATATTTTACAATCTATTAAACATATTTTATTATATTAAATTAAATTTTATAGTAAATATATATATATGTATATATATACACACACACACACAACTAAGGGCAGAGATCTGGTCTCTAAGCCTTAGAGGAACGTAGCAGTTTTTATAACAAGTTTCTGGTGCAGAAGTTTTTATAACAAGTTTCCACTTCAGATATACCTAGCTCTTCTATACACTCTGTTGACTATACTACTAGCGTTCCTCATCCAATTTCCACTAGCAGTCAACAGGTACAAAGCGAAGAGAAGGAACCTTCTCCTCCAACTTCTCCTACATTTTCTGTTGTCACAGAAAATGTAATTAGTATCCTTGAAAAAGATTTTGAGCTTAATAAAACTCTTCTACATAAAGATTTTTATTCTGACAACAATAAAGACAAAAAACTTTGGTTTTTCAAAAATTTCTTAAACTAAAGAAGAGAAATACAAGAGATTTATTATGAATTTGTAAATTTGCATAAAGTTCATATTCTGTTTTTTGATTGGTTCGAAATATATGGTTCTGACAATAGCATTGCTTATCCCTTTAAAGAATCTAATCCTATTATAGTTCGAAAAAAGATTACTGAGTGGAATCTTTCCGATAATTATACAACCATTGAATCTGAGCATCCTCCTCTTAAGAGTTTGACCATTAATCATGGCATGCCGCCTGTCCAGATTAAAGCCTCACCTCACAAAATCCATAAAACAAATGATCTAGAGACAAAGTTAGGTAGCATTATCCAACAGAACAATTTATGTAATGCTAACCTAAATACAATAGGAAAATAATTGACCATAATAAAAAATCAATTCCAAAAGTCAATAATAGATGTTTCTCCTCTTAGTTTATCAAAATTTAATCTTGCCAAAAAGCTTAAAGAACCTATTTTCAAACCCTTCTAGGTTTCAAAAACTAGTCAAAAGATCGTTCAAGACTCAAAATTAGATTTTGCTAAAGCCATTAGAGAACAACTTGATCGAATAGAAGCCTCTTCTTCATCTAGTAAGGTCCAAATAGCTCCTGATAGTACCCAATCCAAAACCATTGGTGTACTAGATCAAGACCAAATGTTCGTAGCCTTTTCCGATATAGAAGCCTTTAAAGATGAACCTATTCCTAAAGCCAATAAAATTCACTGGGAATTAGCCCTTCCTACTATCAATTCTCCACCTGACTTAGCCATAGACAACAGATCAAGTGCATTAAACCAATCACGATTTAATGTCTCCTCTGTTTATGAGTGAAATATTGATGGTATGTCTGAGTATAACATTCTTGGATTGTTGCAACAGATGACCATTGCAGCCAATGCTTATAAAACTTAGTCAGGAACCTCTGACAAAGCTATTGCAGAGATTCTCATTGCTGGTTTTACTGGTCAACTAAAAGGTTGGTGGGATCATCTTCTCACCAAACAGAACCATTAGATATCTTTAATGCTATTCAAACAGATGAAAATGGAGCACCCATCTGTGACGAAATCAATAACCCTATTCAGGATGCTGAGCCACCCTGATTCTTACTATTTCTCTACACTTCATAGGTGATTTCCCACACCTTAGAGATAAAAATGCTGAGTTACTTCATAACTTAAGATGTAGAAAACTTAGTGAATTCCAAAGCTATAAAACCACTTTCTTTACTAGACTTTTTCTTAGAGATGTGCAAACCATATTACTTGGAAGGAAAAATTCCTTGCAGGTTTACCAACCCTCTTAGGAGAAAAAGTCAGAAACTCTATTAAAGCTCTTTATGACAATCGTATTCCATATGATGAACTCACCTATGGTAAATTGGTCAGCTTTGTTAATAAAGAAGGTTTAAAGATTTGTCAAGATTTAAAACTTAAAACACGTCTAAAATAAGAGCTTAGACAATCTAAGCAAGAATTAGGCGGTTTCTGCAAATAGTTTAATTATGATCCTTTTAAAACCTCCACCTCCAAGGATTGTAATGGTAAATGTTCTTCAAAACCTTACAAAAAACATTACAAATAAAAAAGTCATAAACATTCCCCATTAGATTTTAAAGAATCTTCCCATAAGAAACCTTCGAAACCTTGTAGGAAGCCCCACTTCTCTAAAAGAAAGGATTTTAAAACCACACCAAAGACCCCTTTTAACTATAAAGAAGCCACATGCTATAAATGTGGAAGAAAAGACAATACTAAGAAATTTTTTAGAATGAATACAAAACTTCATGAACTTGGTCTAGATGAGGAAACACTTTCTAAAGTAGCTCTTTTACTAATTGAGTCTTCTACCTCTGAATCTTCTATGACCGGAGATAGTAAGCCCTTACAGATAGACGAGTTAATCGACTCTGACTCTGTATCTAGTAATAATGATTCTGACACAGAATCCTATTTAAAGAAAATTAATGTGTTGACTAAAGATCAAGAAACTTTTCTTGAACTAGTAAAACACATTTCTGACCTTGCCCTCCAAAAAGAATACCTTGATAAACTTTTAAAAACCTTAGAATTAGGAGATAAAACAGAAACTTCTAAAGCCCCCATTATTAAAAAGAATACATATGATCTTACTGAGATCCTTGATAAAAAGAAATCAAAGAAAACAACTCTTAATATTCAAGATCTCCAAAAAAAGATAAAAGAAATCAAACTTGAGATAAAAGACTTGAAAGAAAAACAAAAAAATGATTCGAAGACTATCCAACTCCTGTTAAAAAAATAGTTTGAAGATAATTCTGATAAAGAAACAGATTCTGATGGTGAGAGTGAAAAGCAAAACCTTGAAAACATTGAATCTTTACCCAATGATTTTCTAAAACAAATCACCACAAGAAAATATTTGATAAAGATCACCTTGATCCTTTCTAAAGATTTTCAAATAGACACCATTGCTCTTTTTGATACCGGTGCTGATTTAAATTGTATTAAAGAAGACATTGTTCTTAAAAGATTTCATGAAAAAACAAACGAAAGACTTTCTGCTGCTAACAATTCAAAACTAAAAGTCAAATCTAAAGTTGATGCTTCTGTTCATAATAACGGTTTTGAATTCAAGACTTCTTTTATTTTAACAAATGACATATATCATACTGTTATTTTGGGAACTCCTTTCATTAACCTTATTACTCCTTATACTGTCAATTATGATAGTATATCCTTTAAAGCAAAAACCAAAAAACTAATTTTTCCTTTCATTGAAAAACCTAAAACTCGAAATCTGAATATTGTAAAAGCTTGTTCTGTTTACCAAAATCAGATCAACGTTTTAATTAAGTCTAAACAAAATGACTTAGTGTGCTTACAAAAAGATTTGGGTTTACAAAGAATTGAAAGCCAATTACAAAATGAATTTATAAAAAGAAATTTTTTTTATTTTAAAGCCTTAATTGAAAAAGAAATATGTGCCGATCTACCATCTGCCTTTTGGAACCGAAAACAACACTTGGTTGATTTGCCTTATGAAAACTCTTTTGATGAACGAAAAATTCCCACTAAACCTCGTCCTATCTAGATGAACATGGAATTGGAACAACATTGTAAAAATTAAATCAAAGACTTAGAGTCTAAAGGCCTCATTGTCAAATCTAGGTCTCCGTAGTCTTGTGCTGCTTTCTATGTTAATAAGAACTCAGAAATAGAAAGAGGAACACCTAGACTTGTTATTAATTATAAACCTCTTAATAAAGCGTTAAAATGGATAAGATACCCTATACCTAATAAAAAAGATTTACTCCAAAAACTGCATTCTGCTTTCATTTTTTTGAAATTTAACACGATATTAAGTTTTTGGCAAATTCAAATTCATCCTAAAGACAGATATAAAACTGCATTTACTGTTCCTTTTGGTCAGTATGAATGGACAGTAATGTCTTTTGGTTTAAATAACCAAATTAGAACAGATCAATATCCCGCACGTTCGGGTTTCCAGCCGATATACCAATAGGCGCAGAGATAGTACTAGATCCGATTCTCAGAAACTAGTACTCTGATTGAATGATGGGAGAGAGAGAAATACAACTAAGGGCAGAGATCTGGTCTCTATGCCTTAGAGGAACGTAGCAGTTTTTACAACAAGTTTCTAGTGCAGAAGATCATCCTAGGCTGCAACTGCAGAGCATACTTACAAAAATAAAATTACAAAATTTAATTAAAGCTTTAAATTAATCACACACTTTAAATAAATTACAGGCTTTAATAAATTATAGGAAATTTAAATATACATCAGAGTCTTACATGAAAGTGTGCTTGAATCCAAGAAATTTTATATTGAAAGAATGTTTACAGATGGAGAAGAACGGGAAAATTGTAAGACAGGAATAGTTCCTCGAAGTCTTATTATTTCCCAAGAATGAGAAGAATTCTGGAGAAGAAAAAATTTTGCCTTCTTTCTAGACCTTGGTCTTGATTTTATAGGCTTGATTCTCTTGTTCCTGTAGCTTCACATGGTTGTTGCTTTATGACTTTTTCTTTTTTCACGTGGAGGTGGCATGTTTGCTGGTGGAGATAGCAAGGGCTTGACAGCTTCTTTATGACTTTTGCTTTTTTCATGTGGAGGTGGCTTGTTTGCTGGTGGAGACAGCAAGGGCTTGACAGCTTCACATGGTTGTTGCTTTATGACTTTTGGTATTAAATAATAACTGGTGAAAATTGTCTTCACAGCTTTTTCCTTGTAACAAGGATAGTGAGTGAAGGAAGACATTTTTCTGGATAATTTCTAATGAAAATTACATATATACAAAGAACTGACAAAGGAAAATTACAGTGAAAATGAAAATTGCATATACGAAAATTTAAGGGAAATTTAAAGAATTTTTTTTTTTTACAAATAATAGCTTTAAGAATGCTTTATTGGAGAAAGAATTCCGAAGCAGTCATCTTCGTTATCATCTCTAAGGGAAATGAATGGCTCAGCTTCATCAGAAGAACTCGCAACAGAAGGTTCTGATCTGGAGGCAAGGAGCTACTGCATGACTTTAAAATATTCATCTTCAGTCTTTGCACTGGCCAAAAGGGATTGGGCCTTTGTTCTTTGAGCAAGAAATGTACTCTGGGCTTTAACGTCTTGAATAGTGGGAGTAAGGAGGCCTTTTGATGAAAGTCATGCTTGAACAATAGCTTCAGACAACTTGGACTGCTCATTAAATTTAGACCACCATTTGACTTTAAAGCGTCTTTGTAGAATTAATTGGGCTTCATATGTGTGGTATTGGAAATTCCATATCCAGATCCAGGGAAGAAAGAAATTTGTACAGAAATAGAGAAAAGGAGGAAACTTCTTCTCAGACTCAGAAGGAATATAATGGGCTTTGAAAAGGTTTAAACAGTGAATGGCATTTGGGGTTAAGATTTCTGGCCTTGGGCTGAAATAGTTCCACCATTGTTGGAACCAATTTGGAAGGTTTTGAATGGTTATTTTGGAATTGAAGAAAAATAACCAAGAATGGGTCTTTTTTGGGTTTTGAATAAAAAATGTGTTAAACCAGGCCTGTTGGTAATCCCAGTAGGAAAAGGACAAACAATGGTTTAAACGCATTTTAAAGGTAACGGGAAAAGTTTTAGAATGTGAAGTTGGTTACCCCATTCTTTTAGGCTCAAAACTCTCAATATGGTAGTAGTGGAATAAGCTGGCTCAGTATGGGATTCACTGAGGAAGAAGTGTTTAAACTTGACGGACTCAGTGAATTCTAAAATGCTTTGGTAGAAAGACTGGGGTTTTTACAAATCCTACGGTTTGAAAAACCAGCCTTTCGGGAAAATCTTTGAAATAGCTTGAAATGGATCAGAGTGATAAAACCCATCTTCTATAGATAAAACATTTTGATGATGAGTTTTATGAATCCAATTCGAAGATTTTTGGGAAAGCTTTGATTGGGAAACAACAATTTGAGAATTGGAGTTTTCACGAGAAAGAACAATATTTGAAGATGGTTTTTTTGAAATTTCTTTAGAAATAGTTTTTTCCTGTAAAGGGATTGTTTTAATAGGTTGTTGACTTTGTGAAATATTTTGAAGAAAAGTTGTATATTAAAAAGAATAAAAAAATATTGATAATATATCATGATTTGTATCGACTATGTGATCACAAAATGACAATTTTGATTTACTTCTTTTCAATGTCAAATTTGCAAGTAATCTTAATTTCAAGAATTGGGAATATTTTGACAAGTCTGGCATTGCATTCAAAAACATCCTTCTTCAAGTCAGTGAATCGATGGCTTCTCTTAAGTATTTATCACTGTCATATTCTAGACTTAATAGTACCGTTCTTGATCAAGGTTAATGAGTCTCTCTCTCCTCTCAATCTTCTAATAAACGTTTATTTAATTAATATATATGCTTATAAAATTTATGCATCAATTTATTAATTGTTATATATATATACATACTAAAGGGTCGATTAATTATATTTCAGGCCTGCGTGAGTTGGTGCACCTACAAGATTTACAAATTAATAATAATGATTTCAGAGGTAGCTTGTCTTGGTGCTTGGCAAATATGACATCCCTCCAAGTATTAGATGTCTCCTCCAATCGACTTACTGGAAATATCTACTGCAGCCTCTGTGAGTTGGTGTGTTTGCAAGAGTTACACATGGATAGTAATGATTTAAGTGGTAGCTTGCCTTGGTGTTTGGCAAATATGACTTCTCTTCGACTTTAGATATCTCTAACAATTAACTTAATGGAAATATCTCCCATCGAAGAGCTTCAACTGTCCAATAATCAGTTTCAAATCCCGGTTTCTCTTGAGCCATTTTTCAGCCTCTCAAGACTCAAGCTTTTCAGCAGTGGAAGCAATAAAATATATGCGGAAACCAAGTCACATTCTTCTTTGACCCCAAAATTCCAATAAACAAAAGAAATAAAACCATTTTTAAAGTATTAAGGATCGAGATACCTGTGAAACGAAGAGAATAGAAGATGAATAACTCAATTCACTATCTAAAAAAGGATTGATCTATTATATTTTTTTATTGTGTATGAAATTTATGGTTTCCACTTGCGCAAATTCCACCACCTCAATTTGCAATTTAGGTGAGAAAGAATTTTCTATTGGTAAGCATGGGAAATATGCAATTATTAATGTAAATTATGCAACAATGAACATCGAACATGAAATACAGAATGCTAGTCGTTTAATTTGGGTAGTTGTATACGAAACATCAACCTCAAACATAAAATAAGGTCAAGGGGTTTTTAATTAAATATACTCCAAAAATAGGGTATTTAATTAAATATGCCCCATGCTGGAAAATTATGTGGATATGCCATTTATGTGGTGTATTATCTAAAATGTCCCTAAAGAAAAATATAAAACACACACACAAATCATCTTCAATACACTATTTACTTCTCACACTTTTTCACTCCACACAACAGAAAATGAATCCACACTCTCAAAATCACTTATGAGTAGCTAACGTGTTGAGATTTTGGTTTGCAGCTAAGTGTATTATTCATCCAATGAATAAGGTATTTGAAACTTTATATTTATTTTGTGTTATTTATTCATTTTCACTACTAGAAAAATGGTCTTTTGTGACACTTGCCTTGTAACACTTTATTAAAAAGTATCAGTAATTATACGCATTTGGGTCATTTTTCGTGTTTAACAAATAAGTATCATAAATTGTTGATACTATGGTGTCTGTAAATTAGACATCGAAGATTTTTGACACTAAAATATTAGTAGTTAAAAAAATAAAATCTTAATTTTGTATCTATTAGTAATAGAACCAAAGACTTCTAAACCATAACTTCCTAATTTTAAATGCTAAACCACTAAGCCACAAGTTGCTTTTAAAATTTTTTAATTAATAAGTAAATAAATATTAAAACTTAAAATAAATTATCTAATTTATGAAACCTAACATCTTAAATACCCTATTTTTGTTTAAGTGTTTATGTGTTAATTGGTTGATATTTATTGAGTGTGAATGAGATCTTGCACTTGTTTGGAAATCTAGGGTTTTTGTTGCTTATAATCTAATGTAATATTTAGTGAATAAATAAAAGGCTGTTGTATTATTGGTTGAATTCAATTTCTTAGTTGAAAAAATGATTACAATCGGTAATTATGGATTTAGGTTGAATGCAATTTGTTAATTAAGAGAATAATGGCAATCAACAATCAAAGGTTTTGTTTAAAAAGCAAAATTTTTTGTTGCTTATTAAAGTGAATGATTTTGTTAATTTAGGCTAGAGGAGTTTAATAATAATCCCATCCTCACTTAGGCTAGTGAAATCTTTTTCTTTGTTGGGCAGTTTATGATTTATAAATCACTGAGTTATGGTAATGGAATTGGTGAATTTGAGATTTTAGTTTGTGAATCATCTCATCCTTTAGTTTTGTATCTATAGCTTCAAGTGCTCAAGTTTATACTTTTGGATATTTCAAAAGTGAAAAGCAAGGTTATTGTTTATTTTATGCCTAATTTTATTTTAAACATGGGGATTGGTGATATTTAAGTTGCTGGGAAACTTGATTTTGAGGTGAAAAGTTGATTAATATATAGTTTATGAAATTATGCTGGAAATTTGAGGATTGATAGACTGTTGTTGTGAACTTGGTTGTTTCAAAACTTGACTAGATGACTTGTAATGATTTGAAACTTTGAGAAACTAAATGCAAACATTTCAGTTCTGGAAATTTTGGAATGAATTGGGCTTATATTTGATTTTTAATGGATTTTTTAGTGTGGTTGGTTGGTGTCCAATTTTACCAGAAATTACCTATGTACCATGTTTGATATTGTAAATCAATAGTCTAACAATGTCCGAATAAGCTGAAATTCGGATGAACTAAACTCCTATACGCATACTTCAAATCTGAAAAATTTCATTTTGATTGAACTTGTAATTTATGTTTAATGATTTTTCAAACTCTGCTGCCTCTACAGTAACCTATTTTGACAGAACTTTTCATTAAATTTTGATCTTATCAAACACTAGCCTAACGATATCGGAATAATCTCAAATTTTAATATATTGTTGATCTATATGTCCACTTAAAATGAAAATTTTCATTTTGATTGAACTTATAATTTATTTTTTATGATTTTTCAAACTCTACTACCTCTGCAGTAACTTATCTTGACAGAACTATTCATTAACATTTAATCCTATCAAACACTAGCCTAACCTGTCAGAATGATCTCAAATTTTCATATGGTGTTGATCTATATGTCTAATTAAAATATGGAAAATTTCATTCTGATTGAACTTGTAATTTATTTTTAAAGATTTTTCAAACTCTACTGCCTCTGCAATAACTTATTTTGACAGAATTGTTCATTAATCTTTGATCCTATCAAACACTAGCCTGACGACATTGGAATGATCTCAAATTTTAATATATTGTTAATCTATATGTTCACTTAAAATCTGAAAAGTATTATTTTGATATATTTAGTTTTTTACATTTAATAAATATTCAAATACCTACTGCTGCTGTTACAATTTCATATGCAATTTTAACTTATACAGTTTTATCATGGGCAAAGCTAATGCAGAATTGTCCAAATGACTTGGAAATTTTAAATGTGGTGCATTAACATGTCTAATTATGTTCTATAAATTTCATAACATTCCGAATAGTATTGAATTAAAAAAAAATCTTAAAGTCAAGTTGTCAATGTTTCCTAATAAATCTGATTAGTGATAAATCTATTAACTTGCAATATTTTCAAGAAAAAGAAATCTGTAAACATTATGAATTGGAGTGATAAATAAAGCACCAAAGGCATAAATTTTTTTATATATATATTTAAGTTTATCTTTTCTTTTTATTCTTTTTTATTGAACTGATTTAACATAAATATTAGCCCAATTATTAATTTCTGGGGTTTGTGATTAAGTTAAGTTTTACATTCTTGTTTTGTATTTTTATTTAAACTTGAAAAGTTTAACCTTGCATGATGCTAATAGGGCATTACCACCTAGGTTAGATTAATTACATGCTTGGTTTAGGTACTTTAATCCATTAAAAAAAATATTTATCATTTAAATTTAACTATGAAGCTTAGAAGTATTCATGCTCATGTATGAAGTTTATGTATGTAGTCTCTATACTTCTTTTTTTAAAAAAAAATTTAAACAGGGTTTAAAATTTTAATATTAACACTTTTTTCTATTTTATAAAATGATTGTGATGCATTTATTTAAGTTTTTCTCTATTTTTAGATAAATGTTTGAGAATCTCCTAATCATTATTTACTTCATGACATGTGAGCCTGATGGAAGGGTGCTTTTATGTTATTCATATTTGAAAGGAGGGGTTTGGGCTTTGATTTTGATTAGTTCTTTTACTGACTTTCTGAATTTAGCTTCCTTTAGAAAGGGTATGTAGTACCTTTTATTATATTGTTTATTTGTTAATCGTCACTCTCGTGCTCTTGTTATTTTCATTCATCATCATTATTATCAAGGTCTACTATATATTATATATTTTAACATAATATTAAGAAAGTGCAATAAACTCTATTATATTTTTACCTTCTTGTTAACAGAGCTTTATGATTAAATAGATAAAGGAAATGACTGGTGATTAGTTTAAAATAGAGCAACTGTACCTTTTAACTAGCCAATAAAGGCATTTGACATATGTAGACAGAGTAACTTACTTGTGTTGAAACTATATGTTACATTGAAAACTTGTTTATTCATAACTAGCTAATGAATATTTCAGCTTTGGAACAAAATGTTTATTTTTGTTAACTGTTGTTTCTTTATCGCTTGTTAATTACTGTTGCAATTGGAAATTGGCAACCATTTTTATTTTTCATTTTCCTTGTATTCCTTTGCAGGTTTCATTTATGTGTTTAAAGTGCTTCTCCCTCAACTTCTCATGTATCATAATCTATTCAATCCGTTAAATGGAGAAGTTGTTGGTGTGATATATATTATTACACTTCTTATGTTTAAAAGAGTGAAAGGCTATCTTTCTTAATTTAGCTTCTAGATTTGTTAAATTTAGCCCCTAAATTCAACTACAAATAGAAGGAATTTAATTAGAAGACAGAAATTTTCATGTATGGATTATTCTGTTATGAGAGGAATGTATTGTTTATTGAAGTCTTTATAATGTATAAGAATTTGCAATATAAATTGAGTTTAGTTTTGTTATTTCATACTATCTTTTAATTTTATCAACAAATGAATGGCCAAAATATCATTTTATATTTTTATTTTTTTAAATAATAAATCAAATATTGATACCATATTAACAGTAATCACAAACAGTAATACCGTATCGTAGTACTTTGATATCATGGTGTCATGATTTTGGTGATACTATAGTAAAAATAATCACTGACACTAAATTCATGACACCACAAACAAGTGTCACTATTTTTTTGACTGCTAGATTACTGACACAATTAACAAGTGTCAGCAAAAGTTATTACTGACACTATTCTCATGTCAGTAAAGACCATTTTTCTAGTA
Source organism: Luvunga scandens (assembly GCA_030449905.1). NCBI lineage: Eukaryota > Viridiplantae > Streptophyta > Magnoliopsida > Sapindales > Rutaceae > Luvunga > Luvunga scandens. The sequence continues at coordinate 609,346 of JASUUG010001008.1, forward strand.
GTGTTTCTTGACATTATATTATTTGTAGGGTTTTATTTAGTTTGTGATAAACAACAAAACAACTCACATTTTCATTATATTTGCATCATATCACTACTATGTGATGAATTTTCTAACTACATTTGTTGAAACCTCAATTTGTTCTCAAAATTTTGTTCTACACTCGTGATACACGACCGCAGTCATGTATGTATGAATTTACACGACTGTAGCTGTGCAAGTGTTCAAAATGTTCCAATTGTTATGACACCCTAAAATCCTATTAGTGTAAAAAACATATTTTTTCACCAAATATGTCTTGTATGGTCATGTATTTTAATAAGCTACACGACTATTGTCACGCACGTATAACTTACATACTACAATCGTACATATATGTAAAATGTTCCAATTGTTATGAGACTCCAGCATTCTATTAGTGTAAAAAATAAATATTTTTTAGAAACTTACATAACTTTATTGGGTTGTAGTCGTGTATTTTTGCAACTTACATAACTTTTGTTATATGTATATGAATTTACACAACAACAGTCATACAAATGTGAAAAATATAATAACTGTTATGACACCTAGCATTCTATTAGTGTAAAGAATATACTTTTTTCTAAGAAATATATCTCTGACTATTTATTAGACTATAATTATGAATTTTAACAAGTTACACGACTGTTGTGGTGTAAACTAACAATTACATATCAACAGTCATGTAAATAGATAGATGATTCTACACTTCATTATATGCCTTCATTAAGTGTTCTTGTATTTGTTGTATAATCATGTGTTGTATTATTAAAAGAAATGACTTCATTACGTGTGCCTATTATATTTTATGGTGAATGGATTGTGCAAAATAGTCATTATAGATTTAATAATAATGAGGCAAGAGGGATAATGGTGCCTCGTTCTATAATGTATGCACAATTGATAAAAAGAGTATCTCAAGTTATTTCCATTGATATTTCTAAATTTGACATCAAAATAAAGTTCAAACTTAAAACATTCGATCCAATCCCGCCCATTCCAATTATGACTGATGATAATGTAGATTATTTTCTAGAGGAACTAATTAGTGGAGCTAAGTTGAAGATTCCTCTTTGTATTACCAGCAAGCAAAAACAGATTTTGATGACACTTATTGTTGATGTTGACCCTAACTTCGGGCAGAAAGTTGTCCACAAAAACCTGTCAAGCCATATGTTGGAGGTGAAGGTTTAAGCTCAAATAATTTTGTTGCTGAAGATCAGTCAGTATCTGAATTTGTTCTTGAAATATAACCTAATGATAGAAGGGAGTCGAATTTAGAAAATGTGAATGTTATTGTTGATAATGATTTTGATGGGATAACAGTTAGTGATCGAACAGTGCAGAATGTAATGCCTTGCAATATGAGTTTCCCACCCTCTAATAATAGATATGTGCCTAGAGTCAATTTGTTTGCATGCAACAATTTTTTAGACGACGACAACTAGCATTCTAATACTAATGACCGAAGCAAAATCGCTCGACAATATTTTTCTGCCCTCAAATAGTTTTTTTTTTTGTCTTCAATTGCATCCGGTGATGATCGGTTAGAAATCTTTGCTTTGAAATAATATAGGCTTCATCTGCATAAACACAAAAATATTTGAATAATAATAAAAATACATATAAAAAGTTGCATAATAATAGATTCTAAACTAATTAGAAAAATTACACGACATACTGGTCAAAAATAGTTTTCCTTATGCGACTACAGTTGAGTAAAGTATTCATTACACGACTACGGCCGAGTAAAGTATTCATTGCATGACTACAATTGAATAAAGAAATCATTACATGACTATAGTTGAGTAAAGTATGCATTATACAACTACAGTCGAGTGTATAAACCATAAATAATTCTTTGCTTTAGTAAAAAATGAAGTAATGCATAAAAAATATAAAGCAAATATATATTTCTAAGTACTTAGAAATAAAAATAAAAATAACCATGAACTAACATAGTTTGCCTCAACAGAAAATGAATGAATTATTGCAACAGCAAACCCATCAAATCAAAAGTTATTGACCATAACCATGAACTAAAATAGTTTGTAAAGGACTTACAAGCAAAAATAAGAAATAAAGCATCACCGTCACATGATATATAAATCAGTATAATACACAACCAAGCAATCAACAAGGTAAAAGAATTTGCTTATCAACCTGCCTAGGCAGAAGTAGAAATCATAAAATTTGTCGCATGAGTCTATATTGCAATAAATGAAAGCTGATGCAAGTTTAAAATTCAAATAATATAAATCATAAAATCATCAACAATCTTGGCCCTTGCAATAAAATAAATCCCAAGACATTTTAAAGTGAGATATCTAGAAATCAATTCATAGGAGTAGTTACAAAGTCGATGCACATAAATAGGTTGCAACTTATCCGCAAACTGAATGAACTTATTGGATAGCAAATATTATTCATCTCATTACTTTTTAGCTATTCACAAAATAACGGATGAGCATACATAGGTAAACAATTTAGAGCACAGTTTACCAATAAACAACTCGTATTCAACATTCAATGTATTTCAAATATCTTTAAAGAGGGAGGGAACAAGTCTGCGCAAATACTAATAAATTACGGCAAAAAGCGTGCTTAATATCAAACAAATTAAAGCAATGAAAAAGGGGGAAGGTATGCAGAGTGTAAAAGGTAAACATATAAGACTCAACTGTTTATTTCACTTCAGAAGTTTCAATAATTGAATCCTAGAGAAAATACAATACATTAAAAAAAAGTCTAGTACCTTATTCCAGATCATTAACTTTGGAATTGATGACACATTAAGTTTGAAAGAACTTTGTCAACAGCATCTATCTGTTGCTCTGCCACGGGATGCCTGCACTTGACTGTGGTGTACAATAAGATCCAAATGTTTTTTATAACCATGGAATTAGATCCAACTAGCAGTTTCATATTATTATACCTAATATCAAGAAGAATTTGCTTTAATATGGCCTGTCGAGGAACAGAGAGAATGAAAATTTTGTTTACTGTCAAAAATATATTGATGGACCATTAAAAAGCCAAATGGACATTTAATCATTCATTTCCTGATGTTTGAAATCCATTCATTTCAATCATCAATACAATAAGTGAAGTTTGTATGCCTCCATAATGTTTTATAATTGTAATAAAAAAGTATGTATTTTGATCGAGTTCTACCTATGAAAAGATTCACATATCGTATTATGTTATGTTAATAATATTTCCACAAACAAAGCACATAATATATATATATATATATACTGCCATTTTATTTTTACAAAGAAATCATCAATCCATGTGAAATGTGCTTTTTGATTGAAAAACTGAGCTCTCCAACTGTATTGATCATCTACCAATGTACCATGTACTTTTCGATAAAAACTTATTCAACGTATTACAGTGAGCCAAAGAAGTACTGAATAGAATAAAGCAAACAATCCTGCTTACTTTAGAATGAGTTTATACAAAGTAGTCTTGTGCTTGGTGATGCATGAATGCAGATCAAGGTCTAGATATTCAAAGACAAAAAAAAAAAAAAAAAAATCTGTTCCACTACTCTATCCATCATTCCAACAATGTAGATCCAAATTATCACAAAAATTCAGGCAAAAAGGCTGAAAGAATCTTAACAAAATCTATTCAGGCGGTCTTCAAATTATTAAGCATATATTCTGATAGAATCATATCGAACAAGGTGTAAGAATCAAGTTTTATGTGGTAAATCACCCTTAATTTGGCCAATTTCAATTCAAAACAGCAAATTTTTATGGTGCTAGAAGAAGCGGCAACAAAAGCATGAAGTAACAACGGCAGAGCCTCGTGGGTGTTGGCCTCCACTAATAGCCCACCGGAGGGACCGCAATCGAGCCCGGCGAACGACGTTTCCCTCTTTTTAGCTTGTTTCGACCGGATTCAATCTTGAGGTAGGTTTGAATTAGGGGAAAATGGGCATTGTGCGCGCTGGTCATGAATGATAAATTGGGTGTTGTGTTAAGCGACCCGGTCTGATTTAGGTTTTGAATTAGGATAATTTCATAATTGCACATAGAAAAAGGCATACATGAGGAATTTTGCAGCATGGGAGTGTATTTAGACAAATATCTTATTTTTAGGGTATGGCAAGGATAAATTTTTGTAAAGTCAAATAAAAAATTTAGGGTGTTTAGAATACAAAATGTCAGACATACATAAAAGCTTAAATGTAGAAAATTAAACAAAATTTTATCATTTAGTGCATAAACTTTTTATTTTTTTTTTCCTCTTGATTCTGATAGTTAATTTTTTATCTTTCTTTTTCTTTACTTGTCCTTTTTTCCTTTTTATTAATGCTATTTTAAAAAAAAATTAAGATTAATAAATTAAATTATTTACTTTATAAAATAAACTAAATTGATCAACCAGTTGTTGAAACCCGTTGCTATAAGTAGGGCTCTTAGAAAGGCCGGCATCATACCAAAACATTAGCTCCGGCATAATAGCCGCGCCCCAATCATGAAAGTATATACTTATATATGATTGAGAAAAGTTGATCTCTTTTGGCGATTCTCCTCCAAAATAATAAAATGGGTAGATCAGTCCTCTATGGACTCTAGAGTTGGGCACAAATTCATTTGGTCGTATTTTTAAAAATTGACATCACAATAGTTTGGGATGAATTGCTAATGCACAAAATCATGCTATAATGGTTATTTAGAATTAGGGATGGCAAAAGGTGGGTTTTTTCAAGCCCAAACTTAAGTCTATTAAAGAAAAATGAATATTTCAAAATAAAATAATAAATAAAGAAAATGAAGCAAATAAAAATTTATAAATTTAATTTTTTTAATACTGAATTCTCTAATTCAAGCACTTAAAAGAGAGTTTATTATTATAATTTTAACTTTTTGATTCAATATTGATATATGAATTAATGAATTAAACTTTCTTTTTTTATTTTTCATTATTTTTAAATTTTAATTTATTATTCTAATTTATAATGAATAAAGAAAATGAAACAAAAAAATGTTTAGAGATTTAATTTTTTTATAATGAATTCTATAATTTAAGCATATTTTTTTTTATCAATTAACACTTAAAAGAGAGTTTAGTATTATAATTTAAGTTTTTTAATTTAGTATTGATATATGAATTAGAGAATCAAGATTTTTTCTTTTATTTTTTAAATTTTAATTTATTATTCGAATTTATAAATTTATTTTTAAAAACATTAAAGGATTTGAGTTTGACCTAAATTTTTTTCCTTGAACCTTTGTCCAAGCTATCATGTGGGCCCAATCTAGAATTTTTTACAATCCCTACTCGAAATTAGGGGTGGGCAAATAACCCGATCTGACCCGATCCAATCCAAAAATTTTGAGTTCGGATCAGGTTCGGATGAAGGTTATAACCCGATCGGGTTGAATTTTAGCCAACCCGATCGGATCGGATCGGATCATGATCGGATCGGGACCCGATTCAAAAATTTAAAAAATATATAACTAAAACAATAGAAAATGATCTGATCCGATCCGAATATATTCAGATCGGATCGGATTAGATCATATATTCGGATTGAGTTCGGATCACATTTTACTCAATCCGATTAATCCAAAATCCGATCGGGTTGATCCAAATCCGATCTGAACCTGAAGTTGCCCACCCCTACTCGAAATGTATATCCTATTTACATAATAGTTGACACTTCGGCCTTTGAAATTCCTGGAGTCCAGCTTCTACTGTCCTCTACTTCAGTTTTTCCTCAATGTGTGAATTCACATTTTTTATCTTCTATTACAAAAGTTAATTAAAAAAAAAATTCATGAATTTGGGCTGAGCTGTGCTCACATTTTCTCCGCGTTTGCACCATTACAAAGTATTTGTTCACCAATAATCAAGAAACCTCCCAAATTAATTTCTCTTGACTTCCAGGAACTAATAATTAATTTCCAGGCTATAATCAAGAAACGTACGAAATTAATTTCCCTTGACTTCCAAGAACTAATAATTAATTTTTAGTCTCTAGCCGTGTGGACTCCCACCAACTAAACTTGTATAAAATGGAACTTTCTACGCAAGTTCCAATGGCGAACTTGTCAATGGAGTTGAATTTTGGCTGTGTCAGTGACTCATTGTGGACCCAAAAAATGCAAGAGGATTATATTTGGAGAATTGTGTTCTATTAAAATGTCAGCTTGAAAAATAAAAAATAACTTGATTGAGAGATAAAATAAATAATATTTAAAATTAAAATTTAATATTGTAGAAATTAAAAAATATTAATACAGATAAAAATAAATAAAAATTAAAAATTAAAATTTATACTAATAGATTTTAATTGTATTATTGAAGGAGGTGTTAAAAAATTTTGTAATATTATTTAATATTTGAATGAAATTAATAAAAAAAAATATTAAGTTATATTTAGAAGAGTGCCAATAATTTTACTATATATATAAATAGGACTAATCTGGTGCACAACAACATGCGTGATAAACCATAACTGGGGTGCTGTGGAGCCCATAACACGAAGCTTAATATATAAAATAATTCTCCGGCGCACGAAATTGTGCAGATACGCATTTTTTAAGACTTACAGAATATTTTATAGTGTTGTGAAACATTTTGTTTGTATGTGTGCGTGTAATCAAGCGCACGACTACAAGCGTATCAAGCTCCCATTAAGGGGAGTTTGAGTTGTGGAGCCCACAGCTCCCAACGGGAGCTTAACATGTGCGTAGTCATTTGTGTGTATATGTATATAGATATAATGAGCTGAATAGGTTAAGTTGACGCCAATTTCACTGCGGGAGATGAGCTGTGGACTCCATAATCCCCAATAAGAGCTTGACAGGTACGCAGTCACGCGCCTGATCGATTCCCTCAAAGTTGACTTTAATTCAAAAGACTTTCGAAACGCGTGGAATGTGCGATCGAATAATATGTTTATATAAAGTCTTATTTTCCCATGGAGCACCGTGCTTTATTAATGGACTGTCCATACAAAATTTACGATCGTGGAAAATTATACTAATATGACAAATATTAAAAGAAACTGAGGGGACCAGCTTCCATGCCGAGACTTCGAAGTCTCGAGGTAGATTTGATTAATAATTTTATTTGTTGGTCCACAACAGGACTTGGAACTTGGAAGTCTTGAGGTAGGTTTGGTTAGTAATTCTATTTAGTTATTTTATTTGTTTCAATTATTACAAAAATGCCTACAGGGGTTTAGTTGAGTTATTAAGTGATTTCGAAGCAGATTTCTTTAGGTGGCCCCCCACACGCATGTTTGAGTCCTAAGGAAGGTAGGGTTTCTTAAACCTACATTTATAAAGTAAAGAATTACTGACATGTCTATGGAGACAAACCACTTAAACCTCCACTATTTACTCAAATGATTATGTAGATCTTTTTGTTTTATAAATGATCACTCGTATCACTTATTGACCATATATCCTTTGATTATAATAACAGTAAATTCACTAATTTTTATAATAAATGAAAATATAATGTTAAAATAATGTAGTATATAAAATCATGTATATACTATTTTTTTTTAAAATCTTGATTATTAAACAACATAAATTCAATATGATTAATTTATCAAATGTATATTAATATTAATCAAAATGTTTACATATTAATAAAATTAAAATAATTATATTTAACATACAAAGTCATATCCGAAATTTATATTATTTTAATGTCAATTTTTGGGTTAATGGATTTTAATAATAACAAATGCAAAAATTGATAATAGTTTATTAATTAAATATTTTTCATAATTGTATGTTATTTTATTATGTATGTTTATTTTAATATGTATTTGTATTTATACATTATTTTATTTATAGTATTTATGACTCTTTGCTTTCATAATTTTTCCAATCACGTACTTAGTGAACTGCGAGCCAACCTAATTTCCATTATTAAATTCTTGAAATTTAATTATAAATAATTTCTTATTCACTCTTATTTTATCTCCCTTGATAAATCTTTGAATAAAATATGTACATATTATATTTTTTTTAAAAAATATGGCTTATACTAAAACAATCTCTTAACTAGTACCATCGCTAAAAAATCTTTTTACCCCACCCTAAAAAAAATATGGCCTATACTAAAACAATCTCTTAACTAGTACCATCGCTAAAAAATCATTTTACCCCACCCTAAAAAAAATATGGCCTATACTAAAACAATCTCTTAACTAGTACCATTGCTAAAAAATCATTTTACCCCACCCTAAAAAAAAATTATGGCTTCACCACTGTTCACATATGAGTGTCAATAATCTCAAGAAATAATAAGTAAGATATATAGAGGAGTTGGAATTAGAAAATTTTTTCACCAAAATTTAAGAGAGAAGTGTCAATTTTGGATATATTAACCTCGACTCAATAAATTCACCCAATTAAACAAAGGGAAAATGATAACTACATCCCCAAGGTTTGGAGAAATTATCATGTAGACTCCCAAGTTTTTAATATGGGACACCAATATAGTATTTTTAGTAGATAGTAATTAAAAGAATTGACCTTAAAATTTTTTAATATAGAAAATAATTTTTAAAATGTAAATTATTATATTTACTTTAATAGTATATTTATATTTATTATAAAAATTTTAAATAAATCTTTGGGTTAAATATATTTTACAATTAATAAAGTATATCTTATGTATTAATACTATTAAAATTATTTTATCTAATATTGAAAATAATTTAAATTTTTATATACATATTTTAATATTATGTTTTTATTTATTATACAACTTATTTTAATATAATATAAGATTGTAAAGTATTAAAATATTTTTTAAATATTAAAATTATCTTAAAATGTATATATTGTTGTATTTATTTTAATATTATACTTCTATTTATTATAAAAATATTAGAGTCAATTTTTTGAGTTAGAGTCAAATAGAATTTTAGTTAAAAGGGGTCTAGGTATCCTTTATTAAAAATATGGAGGTTTACATAACCATTTCTCTATATCTTGGGGGTGGAGGAATCCTTTTTGCCTAAAAGAAATGTGGAATGTGGTCTTTACTTTATTTCCAAGAAGAAAAAATTGTTTTGATTTGATTTCATGGAAATGATGCCACATTTTGAAATGAAAATGATATGTTAATTAGTAGCCAATAATGTACATAGTAATATATCTGCCCCGTCAAACACTTGGTAGTGTTAATTGGAATCTTTGAAGAAAAATCAGCCCTTAATCTTGTTTTTCCACGATGCATCGATCATGCTTCGACCCATGAAGTTATAAATAGCGTAGAGGCCTTCTCTTGTTGGTTGCAAGTGCAGAGAGAGTGCGTACTGTTGGTGATTAAATAAAGATCGATATAATGGGTAGTTCGAAAATGGTATTGGTGTTTGTTTTCTTGTTAATATTAGAAAGGTGTTTGAGTAGTGAGGGATGTTTGGAGGCTGAGAGATCTGCTCTCCTTCAACTTAAACATATTTTATTCCACAATCCTCGTATCTATCTTCAAAACTGGGTGGACGATCAGAATTATTCAGATTGTTGTCAGTGGGAAAGGGTTAAGTGCAACCACGCCACTGGCAGAGTCATACAACTACAACTTTCTGGTTCGAGGCTTTGGGTTTTTGGGGAGGGGTATCTGAATGCTTCTTTGTTTACTCCTTTTCAACAACTAGAGTCTCTCGATTTAAGTGTTAGCAATATAATCGGTTGTGTTGAGAATGAAGGTCTTTTCTGCCTCCCTATCATGTAGAAGTAACATTTATTAATGATTTCCTCTGAATATATATACGAACTCTCAAGTGTGTGTGTGTATATATATCTGTTTTGTGATTTAATTATTGAGATTATTTGCAGGTCTAGAGAGGCTATCAAGTTTAAGCAACTTAAAGTTTCTTGATTTAAGCGGAAACTCTTTCATCAACAACAGCATCTTATCATCTCTTGCTCATCTTTCATCTCTAAGAACATTATCATTGTATGATAACAGATTGGAAGGAAGTATTGATGTTAAAGGTAATTAAAAAACTCAGAAATACAATTTTTAATGTTTCAGTTATAAGGTACACAATCAATCATAATTTCATCGTGTAATTTTGTATGCTGAAAAATCTAAATTTTGACTTTTTTAGATTTTCTGATTTAATTTGTGTTTCTCACATAGAATATTTGTTTTGCAGCTTTCAGTAACTTGGAGTCTTTGGATTTAGGTCTGAACAAACTCAACCGTAGCATCTTATCTTCTCTAACAGCTCTTTCTTCGTTAAGAATATTATATCTATTAGATATTGGATTGAATGGAACTTTTAATATTCAAGGTAAGGGAGAGAGTCAACTTTGTGGCTTCCATAGACCTACTTTTAGTGACTATTATTAATTAATTTATGCCTTTTGGTTTAAACAAATTAAATTCTCATGCTTAATTTGTTTTCAAAGTTCTTTAATCAATTAACTTTAGTTTTTAGTCTTGACATTCATATATATATATATATATATATATATTTATGTATGTAGAATTGGATTCCGTGAGCAACTTAGAGGAGTTGTACATGAGCTCGAATGAAATTGACGATATTGTGTTTCCTAAAGGTAATTATAATATTCAATGCAAAAAAAAGTTCTGTCAGGAGTTGATTAGCTCCAAAATTTAGTCAACTAATGAACTTTGACATAATTTCTCAATCTCAAATCCTATTCCCATTAAGCAGATTACAAAGGTTTGAGGAAGTTGAATACCCTTTATCTAGATGCAGTTAAAATTAAAGATGGAAGCAAGCTATTACGGTCAATGGAATCATTCCCATCCCTCAAGACGCTTTCTCTGGCGTCTAATAATTTGACGGGAATAGTAACTACCACTCAAGGTAATCAAAATAAATAAATTAATTTTAAATTAATTTTACAATAGTAACTTCTTCCCAGGTATATACACGTATAGGTTAAATTTATTGTTGCTCCTCCAAATTAAATAGAGTTGCCGAATTTCACCAACTTGGAAGAATTGATATTGGACCGTTCTACTCTCCACATAAGCCTGATACAAAGCGTTGCGGCTTTCACTTCGTAAAACGTTTGTCGATGAGGGACTGTGAACTGATCAATGGTGTTCTACCACGTGATCAAGGTAAATTAATGATTTGAGTTGAACAATAATTCTTTGCTTTTAAGTTAATTTTTTCTTTAAAAAACAAAGGTCTTTAAGTTACATATATTCGTGTGAGAATTTCTTACGAACAATTAATCCTCGTATTACAATAATTAAGAAACGAAATGGTAAATTAGAAAATGAAATAAAATAAAAAAGGTACAGTTTTTATTTTACGTTTATTAGTTTGCTCCCAATCCTGAATTTTCGGATTATATATTATGAGTTAGGATTATTAGCACTCCTTTAAATACATCTTAGAACTCCTTTAAGCATTAATCAACCTAAAAACCTAAAAACTCTATAATCTTTATACAACTTTATAGTCTTTATACAACTTTATAAACAAGAGGGGCTTTAAGAACTTTTTGTCCTTAAACGTAATTGTGTTAATCGATATGGATATTTGTGTAACAAAAATTGTATAAAATAATAGTGGTAGAGAGTATTTTGATGAGTTCAAATAGCCCCATCTTATAGTAGCAAATCCCACTTTCAAAATGCCACTTACTTTCATTTTTACAATTATTTCAATGGTGAGCACCACCATGTTGAATTTTTTTATAATGGGTCCACCATTATCTCTTTCTTCATATATTTTTTTAACAACATTACTAGGGATCTCAATATTTGAGTCTCATTCACATTCCGATACCATGTGTTACTCATTTATTTGATAATGAATATAAAATTACTTATTACTATATTTTATCATCCAATAAATAAGTGTCACATTAATTAGGACTCAAATTAAAACTCAAATATTGAGATATCTAACATTACTCATTTTTTATTTCTTTCAATAATGAGACCTTCATTGAAAATAAATAAAAAAATATTGCTAAATAGGAATCTAGCGGCTAAAAGGATCCCGAATTATAATATAATTTGAGAATCTTGGATTGGAAAAGGATTACACATACACACACATTAAGTGTGTGCGTGTGTGCGTTGCCTGCCCTCGTGTGATCAAAGTGACAATTTTGATTTATTTAAGGTTCAATGTTAATTTTTCAGGTAATCTTAATTTCAAGAATTTGGAATATTTTAACATGTCTGGCACTGCATTCAAAAGTAGCTATCTTCAAATCAGCAAATCGATGCCTTCTCTCAAGTATTTATCACTATCATTTTGTAGCCTCAATGGTACCATTCTCGATCAAGGTTAATGAGTCTCTCTGTCCTCCCAATCTTTAATTAAATTTGTTAATTAATTAATATATGCTTATACAATTTCATGTCGAGTTATTAACTGTTAGGATAATTTTACAATAAGGGAATCATTTACTTTAATAAAATAAGAGGCAAGTTAAAAAATAAAAAGTACACACTTCAATATAGAATATTTTGTCTAGTAATATATTAAAATTTGTATTTTTATATCTTTTAGTGTATCTCTTACTTTATTAAAATAATGAATTCCCTTATTATAAAATTAAAATAATGAATTCCCTTATTATAAAATTATTCTTAATTATTATATATAAATATATATATTAAAGGGTTGATTAATTATTTTGCAGGCCTATGCGAGTTGGTGCACCTAGAAGAGTTACACATTGATAATAATAATTTGAGAGGTAGCTTGCCTTGGTGCTTGGCAAACATGACATCCCTTCGAACATTGGATATCTTTAATAATTATCTTACTGGAAATGTCTCCTCATCTCCTTTTAGGCAATTGACATCCATCGAAGAGCTCCACCTATCCAATAATCAATTTCAAATCCCAATTTCACTTGAACCATTTTTAAATCTCTCAAAACTCAAGATTTTTATTGGTGGAAGCAATGAAATATATGCAGAAACCGAGTCACATTCTTCTTTGACCCCAAAATTCCAATTATCTACTTTATTCTTGTCTAGTTATGGAGACGGTGGCACATTTCCCAAATTCCTTTACCATCAACATGAATTAGTATATGTTGATCTCTCACACCTTAAATTGACAGGAAATTTTCCAAATTGGTTGTTAGAAAACAACACAAAACTAGAAACACTTTTTCTCGCTAATAACTCTCTTTCAGAATCTTTTCAGATGCCAAATCATTCTCACAAGCAATTAAAACAATTAGATGTCTCCAACAATTTCTTCCAAGGCCACATTCCAAAAGAAATTGGAGCATATATGCCAAGCCTAAGGGATTTAAACTTCTCTGTAAATGCTTTCAACGGTAGCATTCCCTCTTCATTTGGTGATATGAACTTGTTGCAAAGCCTGGACATATCCTACAATCACTTGACTGGTGAAATCCCTGAGCACATGGCAACAAGTTGCTTATCATTGCAAATTCTTGCATTATCACACAACAGTTTGCAAGGTCATATATTCTCAAAAAATTTTAACTTGACAGCATTGATGAGGTTACAATTGGATGGTAATAAATTTATCGGAGAGATCCCAGAAAGCTTAACTAATTGCTATTCTTTAGCAGGATTATATCTGAGTGATAATCGTTTGTCCGGAAAGATTCCAAAATGGTTGGGTAATCTTTCATTTCTAGAAGATATTATGATGCCCAATAATTATGTTGAAGGTTCAATTCCGACGGAGTTTTGTCAACTTGATTCTTTAAAAATTTTGGACTTTTCAAACAATAGTGTCTCTGGGAGTTTACCATCTTGTTTTAGTCCATTCACTATCCAACAAGTTCATTTGTCAAATAATAAGATAGGCGGACATTTAAAAGATGTATTCCATCATAGCCCTTACTTAGAGACGTTAGATCTAAGCTATAACCTCTTACATGGGAGTATTCCAAACTGGATCGGTAGACTATCTCAATTAAGCTACCTTCTCTTGGCTAATAATTCTATTGAAGGTGAAATACCAATTCAGTTGTGTCGATTGAAGGAATTGCAGTTAATTGATCTTTCACAGAACAATCTTTCTGGTCATATTCCTCCTTGCTTGTATAATACTTCACTCAGTAAAGGTTATTATAATGTTGCAGCTCTAACTTCAAGCTTTTGGGATCTAGCACCTTTTTCTGCTCTTGCACTTTCAATTCCTCCTCCTAGTGCTCCAACTGTTTATTATGAAGGGCCTTCATTGGGCAAGGAAGAAACTGTACAGTTTACAACAAAGAATATGTCCTACTATTACAAAGGAAGAATTCTGACGGGTATGTTTGGAATTGATCTTTCTTGCAATCAATTGACAGGTGAGATTCCCACTCAAATTGGATACCTTACTAGGATTCGTGCTCTAAATCTATCTCACAACAATTTGACGGGAACAATTCCAACGACATTTTCAAACTTGAAGCAAATTGAAAGCTTGGATCTCTCCTACAATCGATTGAATGGGAAAATCCCTCCTCAACTCATTGAGCTTAATGCATTGGCAGTCTTTAGTGTAGCATATAATAACTTATCTGGAAAAATCCCAGATAGAGTTGCACAATTTTCAACCTTTGAGAAGAATAGCTACGAGGGAAATCCTTTTCTTTGTGGACTGCCATTGCGCAAAAGTTGTGAAAATGGCTCATCACCAGCAGTGACATCAGAAGTTTCCTCTAGTAATGAAGAAGATGATTGTTTAATTGATATGGATAGTTTCTATATCACTTTTACAATAGCCTATGTAATTGTAATTTTGGGGATCGTTGGAGTTTTATGGGTGAATTCTTATTGGCGACGTAGATGGTTTTATTTGATTGAATTGCAGATGACCTCTTGCTATTATTTTGTCCTGGACAATATTATTCCCACAAAATTATGTTGTGGATATATATATATATATGTAGTTGCTCTATGTTACAACCTACAGTATATGTAATTTTTAAAAAAATTTATTTTGTATGCATGATATAGCACACTAACAATATTTGAAACAAATTGTCTAATAACATCTAATAACTGTTTGCATATTATCTTTTAGCAATTTTTTAGATGGGGTCTCTCTTATATATAGCCTAAATGAAAATTAATTTATGACTTTTAGAGTTTACATATCTCTCTTTCAAGTTTTCAAATTCTAGAATTGATCTTTCTTAATTGCAAAAAAATTGTCATGAGAAAAAGAGATTCCTACTCAAATTGGATACTAGTAGTATTCATGCTCTAAATCTATCACAACAATTTGACAGGCACAATTCCAACCACATTTTCCAATCTGAAGCAAATTGAAAGCTTACATACTATTCAATATTTTGTTTGTTGTGCTAACTAAGTACATAAGCAATATGATACTATTATTTGTTTATTTACAAATAAATAAATTCAATCTGTTTGTTGCCAAAATTTATTGGGTTAAATATTTTGATTAATTGCTTTTGCAGTATGTCAGGGAGTGGTGAATTTAGTGTTAGTTGTGAGCCTAACACCAAATTGATAGAAGAGTTCCATGTTTGTATTGTGACTGAAAATTCACAAATTGTGTATAAGATTGTGGTGCATGCAAATTTATATCACATAAGGTGTTTGTTAAAATACCTCTTATTTGTTTTGTTAATTTTGTTGCTAGTCTTCAAACTGTACTTTAGGAAGCATGGAGTGAACAACAATTATTGCACTTCTTTATAAAAAAGACACCTAAAGTTTGGAAAAATTGTCATGCAGATCCTTAAATTTTTAATAAGAGACACCAAAATCCTTGTTTTACCGTAATACTCTTTAAATATAGTAACTAGGACGTTTTTGGTCTTTTTGGACACATGGCGAGCTGTGGTTGGCTATTCCCTACTCAGATAGGGACTTTTTGGTTATATTAGTGTAAAATTCAAACATATGAGATTCTTTTGGGTTAGGTTTGAAACATGGTGTTCCTTTTAGTGGGGGATTCTATTTGGATCATGTGATAGTCCTTTTAGCTATGCAGGTGCACATGGGTTTGTTGAAGTAGTGGTCCCTTGTAAAACCTTATGTAGCGGTTGTTTGTGGGGTTCTTTTAATGGAGCTGAGTTGGTTAAATGGGTGGATCTTCTCATTGACATGGTCAATTATATGTGGAGGCCTTGTCACTATTATTGATTTTTTCAATAGTGGCAATGCTTGGCTCACACCCTCTCACTTTAGTTTTCCCATAATGCATTTAAACTTTCAACTCTTATTTCAAGGTTGTCAAGGGCTCAATAGCAAAAATACCCTATTGAACATGCGTCATTGATGAGGTGAGGCGTAGTAAAAGCAGAAATTGATAAGGAAGGAAAACTAAATATCGTTTTAGTATTGGATCAAACCAACACAATTAGGTTACACTCTAATCGAAGTGTGATTTGATATCGTTCTAATCCAAACGACGAAATGAGATTTTTAATAACACGTAATGTGAGATTAGATGATGCTCTAATCCAAATGACTTTACAAGAGAGATTTTGATAGATGATTCTAAAGAAAATTATAAAAGAAAAGTTTTATTGAATAATTGAGTCTGAAGTTTTAAAAATGATTACAAGACCTCTCTATTTATAATAGAGGAAACCTACTTTCCTAAGTTAACTTAAAAAGGGAAACTAAATCACAATTATTATGGAAATAAAATATACTTTCCCTAAGTTAACTTAAAAATACGAAACTAAATCACAATTATTATAGAAATAAAATACTAGGACACGTACCATAATTGACTTAAATTAAAATAGAAAGTCCCAAAATAATAAAATTCTAGAATCTTAAAATTCCTAAAATAACATCCAACATCAGTCTCCCCCTCTTGAAAAAAACTCATCCTCGAGTTTGAATACAGTTTGGAGGGTGAAACTTGTAGTGTATGATCAAATCATCTTTTAATTCCAACTTGTAGCTTTGCTTATCAATCTTCCTTGAAACTTTGAAGTATCCATACTTCATCAACTTCCTTCGCTTGTACATTCTTTGAGGCAATGAAAACTTCCAAGATCGAACAACAATCAAATATTTCTTTTCGTTCCCCAACAAGTTGTACCTTTTCAATCAAATCTTCTTCAAGCATAATCTTTTTGTCTTCAATGTGAATAGGTAGAACTATTTCGATAATTTTTGCTTCTTCAACTTTATTTTGGTCATTATCTTCAACACTTGTTTTGTCCTCCAAGGAAACATCATGTACATTCTCGCATGAATTGTCAGATTGAAACTTTAAATCAATAATAAATTGTACATTTTCTTCTGTAACATTAGGCACATTTTTTACTTGTGGAGAGACACAAACTTCTTTAATGTAAACATCTTTCACTTTAGGCTGCTGAGTTGTGAAAACTAGGGATCTCAAATTGGCGTTGTGGATTTAGTTGACTTCACTTCTTCGATATTAGACTTCTTCTTCTCTATCTATTCAAGGAAAGCCTAAGATTCTCAATTGCCTGCTTTATCGCCACCAATCTTGGGTTAAAAGTTTTCTCAAATGCTTGCGAGACTGCTTCTCTAATTGCCTGTCTGACAACTTTAGGATCATCAACAAACCTAGAGGAATTAGGAAGGTCGTCAAACAATTCTTGATAAACCATATGAACTTTTTTTTTGTGATGGATTTGGTGGGAATGGACTTGGGTATTTAGAAAAGCTTTGTAATTGGCACAGAATGGCTTTGATACCAATTGATGAGGTGAGGCGTAGCGGAAGCAGAAATTGATAGAGAAAGAAAACTAGATTTCATTTTAATATTGGATCAAACCAATGCGATTAGGTTACGCTCTAATGAAAACGTGATTAGATATCATTATAATCCAAACGACTCAATGAGATTTTTAATAACACGTAATATGAGATTCAATGACGCTTTAATCCAAACGACTTTGCAAAAAAGATTTTGATAGATAATTTCAGAGAGAATTATAAAAGAGGAGTTTTATTGAATAATTGAATCTGAAGTTCTAAAAATAATTACAAAACCTCTCTATTTATAATAGAGGAAATCCACTTCCCTAAGTTAACTTAAAAAGAAAAACTAAATTATGATTATTATGGAAATAAAATATTAGAATACATACCATAATTAACTCAAATTAAAATAGAAAGTCTCAAAATAATAAAATTCTAAAATTTTAAAATTTTTAAAATAACGTCCTACATCAGTTATCCTACACATCATGTGTGTATATATATAACAAATTATATTATAGAAGCCTATTAGGTTGTGAAATATGCCTAATTACCGACACCTGCTTCAAGGATGGATAATCGCCAAAGATGAAACTTTGGTACAAAAGAAAAAAAAAAGTGTCAGGAGTAATTTCAGGAGTAATTTTGTCAAGTCAAGTCCTGAAGAGTTGTTTAGCTCTAGTTCTTATACTCCATGATTTGTGATATATTCCCCTTGCCTAAAACTTGCAACTTGAAAACTCAAACCGCACCTACATTTCAGGTGTCAAAGCTTCTTTATGGAATGTTTGATAATATTTTGGGAAATATGTTTGACATTCCCCCCCAAAAAAAAAAGCTAAAATTCAGATGTAAATGTTTAAATGTCATTACTCTTTTGACAAACACATTTTGCACCAAGGCCCAGGCTTTTGACTTCACCATTAAGATATTGCATCATTTGCCTGATGCTTGGCCTGGCATCTGGGTTCGGGTGTGAAAGTACCGACTCCGATTGGTCCTCCACATAGAGGCCCTCCAATCTCGCACCACCAAACAAAAAAAAAAGGGTTTATGCGACATTTGCTTAGCCGTCACATGTGACCTTTTGTGACTGCTTTGAGATCGCAAGTAGCGGCACACGCGAGCCTCTCAAAGTTTATATCAGCGGTGACATGGCATCACAAGGTGTCTCTTGTAACTGCAAATCTGCCGTCACAGAAGACAGAATGTGTCACCAAATTATATGACGACTTTAAGTGGTCACATAAATAACTAAAATTAAAACCCACAGTAGAGCTTGAAGCTGTCAAATAAACAATTGAAATTGAAACCTGTCACAAAGGTTTAAATAGTCATATAAATCATTAAGTTGAAATATTTGTGACTGGTTCGAACATTTACAAATTTAAAATATTTGACAAATCTAATTTTGTTTTATTAAAGTTTCAATTCAATACTTTCAATTAAAATGAAAAAATTAAATACAAAATTATATGAAAACATCGTCATTTGTTGCAAACAAATTCAACTTTACAACATTAAGTCCTTTAAAAAAGAAGCATCAATCATAAGTCTATTCGTCAGTCAATACATATATAACGAAATCTATCTCTCTAGAACCCATTGCCTACTCTCTTAAAAAAATTACAACAGTTAAAAGAAAACCCATGCCTGCTCTCTCTCAAGAATCTGCAGAATACAGCAAGTTAAAAAATATAAATAGTAGCAAATACAACCAATGTCCATGAATAACGGCATTAAATTTGTGAAGGATTAAGAATAAATCTTTGGATTATGTATCCCCAGTTCAGCACAATGGTTTTGTTGACTCTTCTTTAACCTAGATCCATGTAGTTTAGATTATTTAAAGTTAAAGCAATAGTCAAACACATCAAAATCTAATCAATTAAGTACATAATGAGATTCATTTCACGTTATAAGTTTGCATACCATCATGTTTCTTCGACAAATGTCTAACAAACAAGTAATTAAGAGCAAATATATCAAGAAATCCACCACCAAAAAATGTTTAGATAAAGACAAAACATAAAATAGAAAATATTAAAAGTACAAAATTACCTATAAGTCTAGGTTGTAAGTAGCACTAGTAACTATATTATGACGATGCTCTTTGGAACCTATTAACAAAGAACAAATATTAAAGAAATCACAGTGTAAATTTTTAGCTAAATATGAACGAGACTAAATTATTCCATTTATACTATATATGAACGAGACTAAATAAGCAAAATAACAAGCTCAAAGTTGTGATAACAACTGTTCAAACAAAGCTGTAAGTACAACTGCTGCAAATTTCTAGCATTTTCTTCCACATATAGACAAATATCACAAAGCCACCATAACAAAACCACCACATAAAAACAAATCAACCAATAACATTCATCTAACTTAGCTCCCTTACTCCCCATCAGCTTATCCACCTTCCCTTCACACTTACAAAAGGTAGGGGGTCCTAAAATTTTCGATTCAAGAATGCACAAGCTTCTTCAGCCTCAAGTAGTTGAAGTTTTCTTCCATGTCTGGAAATTTCAGTAGCATCTTCCTATAGTTCTCCAAGTACACGACATAGATTTATGAGTGTTTATGTGTTAGTTTAACATAACACATGACAGCCATTCATCTAGAGAACATGAGTAATAGCTACCAAAATATCCTCTTTACGCAGAACAAAACTTCTACTACTAGATACTCTAGAAACTTTTGTATTCCTAAACTATCCAAATCGGGACAAATCAAGAATTATTAATAGACATATGATCTTTATTGTCATCCAAAGATGACACTAATAAAACATGTGTCTATTAATAATTTTTAAACGGTCTAAGCTTTCAATGCATGTATTATAATAACAAGAACAGAAATTTGAACATAAAAATTCATAAATATCTGCAATTTATTCCAAACAGCAACTGCAATTGAATGCCATATGATTTACAACTACTATATTCATAAGAACCTATAAGTGAAGAATAAGTCATATTTATATATATAACCACATAGCGCAAGCCACCCATAAATCAAGAGTAAAATGCACAAGCAACCTCACTTTTCTCCCAAAAACGAAAATTTTTTATATATTCAACAGACAGAAAAATTTATTAAATAACTATCAAACATTATAAAATAATCTTGGTGAGCATATGAGATAAACGGGAACAGGGCAGTTAATTAGGAAATGAAACTTAAGACCCAAGCTTAGCTAATCATTGCAGAAGCCTTAGACGTAAAATTAAAGTAAATTTAGACAACTATTAAACATTAAATTGAAAGCCATAATTATTAAATATAGTAAATTAAACTGTTAAACATTGATCAAGCTCTTTGCATGCATTCTAACAATCTCTAAAATCTTATCAATACTGCATTTAATTTACAAATTAAGAAGCTAAATCGCGGCATTTAATTGACAAATTAAGAAGCTAAATCGCAAATGTACTTACAGTTAAGCAGAAATTGGAGAGAAAGAAAAAAAGAGCTATGAGGAAACAACTCCTTCAAATTGTACGAATCTAAATGGATTCTGAAAAAGCTTTGTCAATTAAATAAGTCATAGAAATAGAAATGAAGATAAAAATTCAAAAGGAAGCATAACCAAACCCTATCCATTTTAGTTCTTAAAATCCCTAATTATTATAATCGATTCACAGTCTGATTTGAGGTATTCAAATGATTCAAATTAGGACTTGAAAGCATAATCAAATGAAGAAGACTGTAATTACCAGATTCAATTTCGGAGTTGATAGAGATGATGCGAGCGGATGAGACAGCGCAGAAACGGCGAAATTGAAAGAAGATGAAATGATCAAATGAAAATGATGAATAACGAAATAAGTTGTATGAAAATAAAATGTTTTAAAAATATTAAATTTTAAATTGCAACAACCCTTAGCTTTTGGCTAAGTTGGTAAGGGCTTAAAAGTTTGTTATACTAAAGGTTAACGGTCATATGTTTTCAACAAATTAGGTTTGAGACGCGCTGTGGTGACAAAGTTTAGTGTCTTTCGCGGCCACCGATTTTGCAGTCACATAAACCGTCACATCTGAGCTGTTTTCTTGTAGTGCTGGATCACAAACGTTTAGGATAGCTCCTCTTTTCTACAAGTTGTTTTCCAATTAACCAAACTAACTGTTTCTGGCAACCCTGGTGGCTCTTTAGTCCTTGTCCCGCAAGCTACCCCAAGCATAAACACCCCAAATGCATATGCATATGTACTAGTGCTTGCCTTTCCTGTTCTCGTGAGTTCTGGAGCCATATAACCAAAAGTTCCTGCCAGCTTAATGGTCTGCGGTGAGCTGCCATGATCATATAACCTTGCAAGGATAAAATCTGCTAACCTTCCATTTAAATCGTCGTCTAAAAGCACATTAGCTGCTCTTATGTCTCTGCGTAGAACAACTTGTTCCCATTCTTCATCGAGGTAAAGGAGGCCAGAAGCCACACCTCTGATAATTCTGAATCGCTGGAACCAATTAAGACTTTGTTTGTATTGCTATATGAAATTTTGTCAAGGCTAATAGGCATGTAATCATAGTCCAGGAGAAATTCTCCCTTTAGCCTGCAATAGCCGTGGAGTTTCACCAAGTTCCTGTGCCTTAGCCTTCCCAAACTTACAACCTCAGCGACAAATTCCTTGATTCCTTGTTTTGAATCATGAGAGATTCTGTTGACCGCGATATGCTCATTAGAAGAAATACTCCATAAACCTTTCCGAAACCGCCTCTTCCGATAACCCAATTGTCATTGAAGCCTTTGGTTCCTTCGTAGAGATTCTTATATGAGATCCTTTGCAGCCCATATTCTCTTTCCCAGTCTTCATATACTTCATAATTTTTCTTCCTGACTATGTAAAAGGATGCCCTATTGTTAAGAACATAACCACTACTACCGCTACAACTGAAACAGTTATTGCAAGTCTTGGACCTGGTTTCTTACTTGCTTTTGCTGGTGGTAAAGAAAGGACAGGAAGCATTTAAGCATCAAGGTTTAATGCTTGTTCAAAATCGATGAAGCTCCATCCGAGAATATTATGCTCACTTTTATGAAAAGTGCCAGTCGATGCAGAGAAACCTACATAAATAATGTCAAAGAGGATTTGAGAAAGATCGAGGGCGTTGACAAGAGAGGCCTTTTCGGTTTTGGGATTGGAATTGGAGCTATTGTTACAGTGAGTAAATTTTCTACTCCATTGTAGTCTATCCAAAAGCGTATTGGATCTCCGCCTAGTAGGTCCTGTCGAAATAAATTTGAGCTTTATGCCCTTGATCTTGCATTTCCAAGTAAACACATGTATTAGGTAAAAGTTTAAGATTTACCTTGTTTCTTGCCTGTGAATCCAGTGCTTTGTTCTTCCAATTTGCAGCAATATTTACTTTGATTCCAGATGCAAATCGAGCTTCTCATGCACTGCACACACACTCAATCGGCAAAGAGAGAAAGAGACAGAGGTGCACTTTACTCATACCCCAGATTTTGTGAACAATAAACTCCCAATGGGCTGAAGCCACTTAAATATTGTGGCTGAGTGCAGGGACCGCTCATGTGTTAATACAAAATCACCCATCCCATTATGAGCTAAAATACCACAATTGAAGGCTATACTTATCCATAATATAGTAGGTATGACAAAATTAGACTCATTAATATAATATTTGATCACTTAATAAATGAGTCTATTAAAATTGCTCCTTAATATTTGACATCAATCGCGTATTAATCCAGTAAAATATGGAAAATAATTAGAATGATTTATGTCAATCAACAATATGTGAGAAATAAAACCAACAATCTCCCACTTGGACGACAGACGTCATTCTAATGATAGTTTTAAAAAATAAAAATAAATACTTTGAAAACAACTAAATTAATCAACATTTAACTATATCAAAAGGTCAAATATGAGCAATCACCCAAAACATAAATAAGTCCAAAATGTGCCATAAGTACCAAGTCATATGTGCATCGAAAGGATCTTCCACAGAACAAGACATCTATAAACACGTGACTATGTAGTAGGGTACAAGTATAATTGTGGAAATAGCATGACAATGTCATCAACATGCCCATTTCCACAAAGTCCACATGTCTAGCAAAATGAGACTAAAACAGAATCTCTTCTAAATCATCGTTTCTCTATAACCATAATGAGACTGAATCAAAATGTCTCAAGAAGCGAGCTTCCTTTCATCATAATGAGACCAATACCAAAATGTCTCAAAGAAGCTGTGCTTTCTTATAACCATAATGAGACTGAAACAAAATGTCTCAAGAAAGCACATTTAAGCCAAGCCAAAATGCTTCAGTCCATATTGTCCATATTGAGACTAAACAAAATGTCTGAGACCACAATATCCTCACTGTATACATAATGCCATATCCAACCAAATGTGTACACAATATATGGCATATCAATTTCACATAACAATATGCATGCATAATAACAAAAAAACTGAGTAATACATAATCTCATTTAAGTTGAAACTCATAATACAAACTAGAACTCCCACTGAATCAGCATGTACAAGTGGATTATAATAATCTTTTATAAGTCACATGCTCCCTAAACACTTTTGGCCTTGGTACAATATAATTTTTTCTATCACAATATAATTTTAATGGCCTTGGTACAGCCAAAAAAAAAAATAATCTAGCCATGTGATAAAATTCTACATCCATAAAGCTTGACATGTAGCCTCAAAACATGCCCTATATTCTATCTCTACTGTTGAAGAAGCTATAAGTGTTTACTTAGAACTTTTCGATGATATGGCTTTTCCTGCCATTATGAAGATGTATCCTGATGTGGATTTCTTGTCTTCGAAACACCTTGCAAAATCAACATTAAAATACCCAACTATATTCAAATAATCAAATTATTAATATGTCAATGCAAAATCTTTAGTGGCTTGCAAATTTCTGAGCACTTTCTTTGCAGCCTTCTAGTGTTCATATCCAGGATTGCTCAAGTATCTCCTCAGTACTCTCATTGCAAAAGCAATATTAGGTACAGACTTGAGCATACATCAAGCTACTCACAACTGATGCATACGAGACTGTTTACATTCTAGCTTTGTCCACATTATTATCTAGACATTAAGACTTTGAAAGTTTGTCACCTTTAAAAATGAGTGCTTTTCCAGGATCATAAAACTGTAAATTAAACTTTTTTCAGAATATGATCAATGTAAGCCTTTAGAGACAATCCTAGAACTCCTCTAAATTTGTCACGAAGAATCTCTATCCCTAATCATAATGGGCTTCGCCGAGATCCTTCATATTAACATTATATGACAGCATTTGTTTTCTCTTAAATAAAAAATCACTGTCATTAGTGGCGAGCAATATATCATCTATATAAAGCACCAAAATGATACACTTGCTCTTACTAACCCTCAAGTATATACATTGATCAACAACGTTTTCTTAGAACCTATAAGAGGTGATGATGTCATGAAATTTCAAATACCATTGTCTGGATACCTGTTTAAGTCCATAAATGGACCTTTTAAGCTTACACACCATGTTTTCTTTACCAAGCTCAACCGAAACATCAGGTTACACCATGTACACATCTTTAGACAAGCTTCCATTAAGAAAAGCTGTCTTCACATCCATCTGATGTAGTTCTAAATTGAAATGAACTACTAATGCCATGATAATACGGAATGAGTCTTTGGTAGAAATAGGAGAGTAAGTTTCTATGTAATCAATATCTTCTCTTAGACTAAAACCTTTAGCTACAAGCCTGGCCTTATATCTTTCTACATGAATTCTAATATCTCTCTTGGTTTTGAAAACCCATTTGCAATCAATTGCCCTACATCGATCTGGCAACTCATCTAAATCCTAAATGCCATCTCATCATGTATCACATGTATCCAAGACGAGGATTTTGAACAATTGATGGCCTCTTGAAAGGTAATATGATTAGATGATGAGTTGGCATAAAAATCATTTTCCTGTAAGTAAACCATATAATCATTAGAAATTGTTGGTTTCTTGACCCGTTTTGATCTCTTTAATTGCTCATCAATAATAATATCCTCTACAGTGATATACTTCATATTATGATAAGGTTCTAGATTAATAGAAGAAACATCAGTATGTGGTAATCCCATTGTAAAAGCCGGAAAAGATGAGATAGGCAATATCATATGCTCTTTTCGTAACATAAGATTGCGAGGCTTAGAACTCCCATTATTGTGATCATTCTCAAAAGAAATATCACAATCAGACTCAAAGATTTCAATAGTGTGGGAAGGACAATAAAATCTAGAACCCTGAGCCTATGCAAGAGCCAATAAAATGACCACTAATAGTTTTTAGATCAAGTTTCCTCGATTATGGATTATAAGGCCTCACTTTTGCTCTGCATCTCTAGACATGGAAATGACGAAGACTTGGTCCCTTCCTTGACAATAATTCATAAAGAGTTTTGGGCACTAACTTATTGGGTACCTGATTCAAAATATAAGTTGTAATTCTCAAGGCTTTACTCCACAGAAAATCTGGTAAGGTAGAGTTCGTTAGTATACATAACACTATGTCAAAAAGGGTACAATTTCTTTTTTTTGTAATTTTATTATGTTCTGTTCATGAGTCATAGGCATTATGTACTGAGCTTTTGTTCCACATTCTTGAAGAAGTCTAGCAAAAGGTCTAAGATTACACCCAGGTTCATCATATCGCTTATAGTACTCACTATTTTTGTCTGATCTTGCTACTTTAATTTTTTTACCCTTTTGGAGCTTAACATTAGCTTCAAAGGCGTTAAAAGTAGATAAAGATTCAAACTTTTTAGTAAGAAGTTCAACATAACCATAATAAGAAAAGTCATCGATGAACGTGATAAAGTACTTATAACCTCGAATAGCAACATGAGTAATGGTACACAGATGTTTGTATATATAAACTCTAGAACCTGTTAACTTCTCCGAGTTATCTCTTTTCTAGTTTTGGCAGTAAGTTTGCCTTTGCCACAATCAACACAAGGGTCAAAATCAGAGAAATCTAGGTTATGGAGGATGCCATCTTTAACGAGCCTTTCCATCTTCTATTTAGAAATATGACATAACCGTTTTATGTCACAATGATAACTCTATGAAATGAGAGTTATCTGTAGCACTTTTTAAACTTAAATCGAGATTACTTAGAGAGTAAATGATATGTTTGAATTGCACTTTAGTTATATTTTGCGTGTTTATTTATTTTTAGTTTATTCTCAATAAATTAGGTTAATTTAGAAAAAAATTGTTTGCTTAGATCATGTGCTTAATTGTAGGCAACTAAAAATGCAATTTTCAAGGAAGGAATGCTGTGCACTGGGCTTGCAAAAAATGAGGAAAGAAATTAGTTGTAGAAAAGTAGAAATGAGTCTGAAATAATGTAAATGTTGTAGCCAGTGCTGTGGCAACCATTGCTGTAGCAATCCTAAAGCAACAAAAAGAGAAAATTTCACGCAAATCTCAGATAAAAATATGAGATATGCAGTTTCTAAATCTAGAAAATATGCGCCCTAGTAGTCTAGTTGCCCTAGTTTTCAAATATAAAAGGAAGCACACACACAAGAAAGGGAGAAAGCCGTCAACCGCAAGAAATAACTAAGAGAGAAAAAGAAAACAACAAAGAAAAGAAAAATCCCAGGGCTGAACAAGAGAGATTGCAGGCGTGAGGAAGAAGAAATCAAGAGTCTAGAAGAGTCACTTGCTTCTATCTCTATTCTACGTATTTTCTTTGATTTGGGATGACATTTATGATGGCTAAAACTATTTTGGTTTCTGTTTTGTTACAAATCATGATCTAAATTTATATGTGGTTGAATGATAAACAAGTTTGATGGTTAATTAACTGAATTTTACATATTGCTGCATGATTGTTATAGTATTTTATTTTGATAATGCTTATTTTACTTCATTATTTTGACTGACCACCCATTTAGTGATAATAGCTAAGAGAGAGCCTAAAAAAGGCTTATTTTAAGGGAACATATTAGAATAATACTTGGTTTTAGACTAAGTTTCCCAAGTTGGGTTAAACTCAATTTGAATAGGGTCGTGCTTAATTTAAAACTAGTGAAGAACTAGATATAGGGATTCACCTTATAGGGTATTAGGAACCTTGAGCAAATAATGTTAAATCTTATGTTGGCATAACAACTGGTCATTGTTAGATTAATATAGATATAAGAATTTCAACAGGCAATAGCTAATGATGCATTAGAGTTTTGTAGTAATTACTGTAGCAACAGCACTGTAACAAGAAAACAGTCAATGCCATTTAGTAAGTTGATTCACTCAACTACAGTATTCCTAGTAGTTATATTCTTGTGTGAGACATGTTGATTTAGGTTATTGTACTTTATTTTCTATCGTTTAGATTAATTAGTTTAATTAGTTGATAAAAGAATTTTATTTATTTAGATTAAATCTGCACCATATTAATTGTTGTAGTAATTCTGATAGCATCAAGCTCTAGGGAGACGATACTGGAATGCTTGTCATTATATTACTTGTTGTGTACACTTGCGCATTGACACCTGTAGCATAGCATGAGATTCATCCAACAAGTTTTTTGTGCCGTTGTCGGGGATTAATTGTTTATTGTGATTTGTGAAATCAATTCTTTTGTGGTGATTATTTATTTATTTAAGTTATTATTTAATTATTTTTCTGTGTTGATACAGTGTTCAAGCAACCATTGCATGTGCAAAGACAAACAAATTGAGTTTCACTTTTATCCAGAAATTGAAAAAATTATAAGAAGATTAAGAAAAAAGCAAAGGAATTCAAAAGTTGTTGTAACAATGGATGACTTATAAAATATGGGGGATGTGAACAACCAAGGAGAATTGCAATCATTGAATGAACAAGGAGGTTAGAATGGATAACATATTTATTGACAACCAAGAAACAATATCATTCATATGGCAAACGACAAAGGTAGAGCCATTCGAGACTATGCTGTGTTAACTCCTTAAGCTATACATCCGACATAGTTAGACTTGAAGTCCAAGCAGATAATTTTGAGTTAAAGTTAGTGATGTTTTTTATGTTACAAATTGTGGGCCAGTTTAATGGACTACTATCATAAGATCCTCACCTTCATCTCAAGATGTTTTAGGAGGTGAATGATGTTTTTAAGATTGCTGGAGCATCATAGGAAGCACTGAGACTCAGATTTTTTCCATTTTCTTTGGAAGATAGAGCACGGGCATGGTTGAACTCTTTACCACTAGATTCCATCACAACATGGAATAACTTGACCGATAAGTTTTTGATGAAGTATTTCCCACCCACTAAGAATGCAAAATTGAGAAATGAGATAACCTTTTTCCATCAATAAGAAGATGAGAGCTTGTATGATGCATGAGAAAGGTTTACGGAGCTATTAAGAAGATGTCCACATTTTGGTATTCCTTGTTGTATACAATTGGAAACTTTTTACAATGGTCTTAACCCAAGTACAAAACTGATGGTGGATGTTTCAGTAAATAAAGCTTTATTATCCAAATCCTACAATGAAGCTTATAAGATTTTAGAAGGAATTGCCAATAACAATTATCAGTGGCCATCAACTAGGCAAGCTACAGTAAGAGGTACAGCTGGAGTGCATAATATGGATGCCTTAACAGCCTTATCAATGCAAGTAACCTTGTTAACAAATATTGTAAAAGCTCTAACCACTACTCCAACAACAGTTAACCAAGTTGCAAAAGTATCATGTGTCTATTGTAGAAAAGGGCATCTATTTGATAATTATCTCGGGAATCCAACTTTAGTAAATTATATAGGCAACTTCAATAAGCAAAGCCATAACAATCCATATTCAAACACTTATAACCCAGGATAGAGGCAACACCCAAATTTTTCATGGGGCAATCAAAGCTATTGTGTTGCAACAGCCAATGGGCTAAACAAATCTGCACAATCACATAGATTTCACCACCAAATCAAGGTCAAAGAAACACCAGTAATAATCATATCATTTCTTTTGAAGCTCTAATTAAGGAGCATATTGTGAAGAATGAAACAGTTGTCCAAAGCCAAGCCATGTTATTAAAAAACTTTGAGAATCAAGTTGGATAACATGCTATGGTAGCACTCAGCAATAGACCCCAGGGAAGTATACCCAGTAACATAGAGGATCCAAAAAGAGAAGAAAAAGAGCAATGCAAGGTGATCAATCTAAGGTCTGGAAAGGATGTGCATATTCTATAGGCATGCCAAAGAAAAAAATTGAGCATCTTCAAGCTTAAGAAAAAGTTCAGAATGAAGGCGAGTCTATTTGTTTCACTAATCAACACACTGGTGAGAGCAGCAGAGTTGCAGTACCTGTAAAAACAGAGAATTCATCACCTATTAAGAAGGATGCTACAAAATCAACTACAGAAGAACAAGGTAAAGTAAGTGAAAAATAAAATGTACAGCCAATTACAGCACAGCAGTTTAGACATCTACCACCATTCGCGTAGAGATTTCATAAGCAAAAGCAAGATAAATAATTCACCAAATTCTTAAAGGTGTTGAAGCAACTTCATATCAACATTCCATTTGTAGAAGCTCTGGAACAAATGCCAAATTATTTGAAATTCTTAAAAGACATTTTAGCAAGAAAAATGAGGTTAGGAGAATTCAGAACTATTGTTCTAACATAGGAGGGCAGCCACATGCTTCAAAGCAAAATACTTAAAAAACTGAAAGGTCCAATAAGCTTCACAATTATTTGCTCCATAGGAACTAAATACAGTGGAAAGACATTTGTGACCTGGGGGTTAGCATCAACTTTATACCGTTATCGGTGTTCAAGCCATTGGGAGTTGAAGAAGTGTGACTGATAATAGTGACTTTACAACTTGCAGACAGATCTCATACTTATCTAGAAGGGAAGATGGAAGATGTATTAGTGAAGTTGGATAAATTCATTTTCTAGTGGATTTCATTGTGTTGGACTTTGAAGTAGATAAAGAAGTACCAATCATCTTAAGAAGACATTTCTTGGCCATTGGAAAATCTCTCATTGATGTGCAAAAAGTAGAATTTACAATGAGGGTTTATGACCAGCAAGTTACATTCAATGTATTTAGATGTAATGAAGAGTCCCAATGAGATTAAGGATTGTAATTTTATTAGTATTGTGGATCTTCCTGTAACTGAGCAGGTAGATAGCTGCTGCAGTAAAATACAGTTTGATGCTGTGACATTTGATGATGAAAATGCTGACACAGTTGATATAGCATGAATATAAGAGAATCAACCATTTAGAATAGATAAACACTTTGAATCTTTGGATTTATTAAATAAAGAAATAAAACCCCTTATACCTTCTGTGGAGTCTACACCAGTTTTAGAATTAAAACTTTTACCTTTACATTTAAAATATGTACATCTTAGTAAAAATGACACATTGCCAGTAATTATTTCATCTTCTTTAGATGTAGGTTAGGAGAAAAGCTTAGTAGATGTGCTGGGGAAACATAAGAAGGCAATTAGTTAGACTATGAAAAACATTAAAAGGATCAGCTTATCTATTTGCACGCACAAGATTCCACTAGAAAAAAAGTTACAGTAACTTAGTAGAGCAACAGAGAAGGTTAAACCCAATCATGAAGAAGGTTATGACGAAAGAAATTATCAAATAGCTGGACGCTGGAATCCGTTACCCCATATCAGATAACTCATGGGTAAGCCTAGTACAATTTTTGCCAAAGAAGGGAGGAGTGACTGTTGTCGCAAATGAGAAGAATGAACTCATACCCACAAGAACAGTCACGAGTTGGAGAGTTTACATGGCTTGCAGGAAGCTAAACAAAGCTACAAGAAAGTATCACTTTTCATTACCTTCATACATTAGATGCTGGACAGACTTGCAGGAAAGGAGAATTATTGCTTTCTGGATGGGTATTCAGAGTATAACCAAATTGCTATAGCCTTAAAGGACTAAAAAAGACAACATTCACTTGTCCATATGACGCCTTTTCATTTAGGAGGATGCCATTTGGTTTTTGTAATGCTCCAACAACATTTCAGAGGTGCATGATGGCAATTTTTTCAAATATAGTGGACCAAACACTTGAAATATTCATGATGACTTTTCAGTCTTTGAAAAATCGTATGAGGACTGCTTACATAATTTGGAGAATGTCGTCAAAAGATATGAGGAGACAAATTTAGTTTTTAATTGGGAAATGTGCCACTTCATGGTGCAAGAAGGGATAGTTTTAGGCTATCGAGTCTCAAGGAAGGGTATTGAAGTGGATAGGACAAAAATAGAGGTCATTGACAAACTTCCACCACCCACCTTGGTTAAGGGCATAAGAATTTTTTTTAGTCATGTTGGATTCTCTAAAAGATTCATTAAGGAATTTTCAAAGATAGCCAAGCCTTTATGCATTTTACTTGAGCATGACAAACCATTCAAATTTGATGACAACTGTTTAAAGGCTTTTGAAGAATTAAAAAGAGCCCTTATTACAGCACTTATTGTTGTAACACCAAACTAGAGAATGCCTTTTGAGTTAATGTATGATGCTAATGACCACTTTATTGGAATAGTAGTAGAGCAAAAGAAGAACAAGAACTTTTACTCAATTTATTATGCCAGCAAGACACTAGCAGAAACTCAGCTCAACTACACAACCACAGAGAAAGAGTTGTTAGCTATTGTACTTGCATTTGATAAATTCAGGGCATATCTAGTTGGCACCTAGGTGATTGTCTATACAGACCACTGGGCAATAAAATACTTGATGCTTCAGCATGCACAAATGCTGTAACAGTCAGTATTCCTATAGTATGCAGACTTTGCTAACTACATAGTGAGTGGACTGTTGTCATTTGACTTAATCTACTAGCAAAAAGAAGTTTCTCTATGATGTCAAAAACTATCAATGGGATGACCCATACTTATACAAGATGTGTTCAGATCAGATCATTCCAAGATGTGTGTCTGATGAAGAAATTCCAAATATATTACAGGCATGTCATGCTGCAACATTGAAGGTCATTTTGGAGGCCACAGAACAATAGCCAAAGTGTTACAAGTAGGTTATTACTAGCCTTCTATCTTTAAGGATGGTTATAAGTTTGTTAAATATTGTGACAGGTGTCAAAGAACGTGAAACATCTCTAAAAAACATGGAATGCCACTCACTAACATTCTGGAAGTGGAGCTATTTGATGTATGGGGGATAGACCATTCCCACCTTCTTTTGGCAACTTATACATTTTGGTGGCTGTAGATTATGTGTCCAAATGGGTAGAGGTTGTAGCCTTGCCAACAAATGATGGCAAAACAGTAGTGAAATTCCTTCAAAAGAATATTTTTTCAAGATTTGGGATACCTAGGGCTATCATTAATAATGAAGGAACTCACTTTTGCAATAAGATATTTGTTGCAGCATTGGTTAAATGTGGGATCAAGCATAAGATTGCCATAGCATATCACTCTTAGTCAAATGGTTAGGCAGAAGTATCCAACCGAGAAATAAATTTTTTTTTGGAAAATGTAGTGAACCCTACTGAAAGGATTGGTCTCTGAGACTTCATGATGCTTTATGGGCCTATCGTACAGCCTATAAAAAACCACTTAGTATGTCTCCATATAAAATTGTCTATGGCAAAGCTTGTTATTTACCATTAGAGTTGTAGTATAAAGCATATTGGGTACTAAAACAACTTAACATGGACATGTATACTATAGCAGAGCATAAAAAGCTTAACTATGTGAATTAGAAGAGTTAAGGTTGTTTTCCTATGAAAATGCATGGATTTACAAGGAGAAAACAAAACAATGGCATGACAAACACATTTAACAAATGAATTTAATTCCAGGCCAGCAGGTTTTGCTTTATAACTCACGATTGAAGCTCTTTCCAAGAAAGTTAAAATCAAGTTTGTCAAGTTCTTTTAGACTTATCAAAATTTGTCTTTATGGTGCTGTGGATTTTAAGGATAAGAAAACTGGTTAGGAATTCATGGTCAATGGATAAAGAGTTAAACATTATATTAATAATGCCATATACAACTCAAGAGAGGATTTATTCCTCCAAGATCTAGTTTGAGCCAGTAAGGGAAGGTGAGGTTGAAAAATCATAAATCAAGCGCTAATTGAGAGACAACCCAATAAGAGAAGTGTTTTAAATTTTTATGCTTGTTTTTGTTTTTAGTATCTAGTGCTTAATTTTATTTCGTTACTTTTGTAATTTTATTTTATCAATGTCATTTTGATGTCTTTATTTTCTTGATTTTTATTTTGCAGCAATTCAAAAAAAAAAAAAAAGAAAAGAAAAAGAGATTTTATTGTAGATTGCTACAACATTAATTACTTGCTGCAGCAAGAGTTCATCTAGTCAGAAGGAACTAAAAGCAGAGGATTTTTACCGTTGCGAGTAAATATGACAGTTGGCCTAACAATTTAACATGAAGATAACAAGGGATTAGATAACCCTTAAATTTTTTATTTGATCCTCTTTCCTTTTTAAATTAATGTGATTTTAAATTCAAAATATCCATATTTCCAATTTTATCTCATTAATTATTTAATTAATTTCCTTTTCTGATTTTACTATTCATTCTTTTTATTTTACCATCACTATATATTATGGTTTTACTGTGTCCTTTGCCTTCTCACTTTCAATCTTTGTTCCCTCCATCAACAGCTCTTGAAGGATCACTACTCGTGTGGCCAACTTGTCCCCTTAACACACCCTACAATACAACCCTTTGCGTTTTCATCATGACAAAATGCAAGACAGCTACAGCTACACTAAAAGAACCCTCTCGTTTTTATAGTTAAAAAGCTAAGGATAAATTTGAAGAATTTATTGAGCCGAAGAAGATTTTAGAGGAGAAGGGCTTTCAGTTCCCGCCACAGCCTTCTAGAACATGTAATACTAATTATACTGCTGCAGCAAAGAGGGACTAATTAGTAAAATCAGAGAAATCTAGGTTATGGAGGATGCCATCTTTAATGAGCCTTTCTATCTTCTATTTAGAAATATGACATAACTATTTTATGCTACAATGATAACTCTATTAAATGAGAGTTATCTGTAGCACTTTTTAAACTTAAATCGAGATTACTTAGAGAGTAAATGACATGTTTGAATTGTATTTTAGTTATATTTTGCATGCTTATTAATTTTTAGTTTATTCTCAATAAATTAGGTTAATTTAGAATGAATTGTGTACTTAGATCATGTGCTTAATTGTAGGCAACTAGAAGTGTAATTTTCAAGGAAGAAATGCTATGCACTAGGCTTGCAAAAATGAGGAAAGAAATTGGCTGTAAAAAAGTATAAATGAGTCTGAAATAGTGCAGATGTTGTAGCCAGTGTTGCGGCAACCATTGCTGTAGCAATCCTTGAGCAACAAAAAAAGAAAATTTCATGCAAATCTTAGATAAAAATATGCGATCTGTAGTTTTTAAATCTGGAAGATACCACCATAATCGTCCAGTTGCTCTAGTTTTTAATAATAAAAAGAAGCGCACTCATATAAGAAAGGGTGAGAGCGTCATCCACAAGAAATAAAAGAAAATTCCATGGCTGAACAAGAGAAAAGGAAAATAGTAAAGAAAAAGAAAATTCCATGGCTGAACAAGAGAAATTGTAGGCGTGAGGAAGAAGAAGTCAAGAACCTAAAAGGGCCATTTACTTCTATCTTTATTCTACGTGTTTTCTTTGATTTGTGATGACGTCTATGATGGTTAAAACTATTTTGGTTTCTGCTTTGTTACAAATCATGAACTAATTTTATTTATGGTTGAGTGATAAACAAGCTTGATGGTTAATTGACTGAATTTTATATGTTACTGCATGATTGCTATAGCAATTTGTTTTGATAATACTTATTTTACTTTACTATTTCTGTTGACCACCCATTTAGTAATGAAATTCTATATAGGCTACCCAAGAGGGGGGGTGAATTGGGTTTTAAAAACTAAGCCAATAAAAATGCACAATATTAAAACTAATGTCTTAATCAAAATCAAAAGCAATAAATTCAACAATGCTCAAATTAAAAAGGATAAGGGAAGAGAAATCAAACACGTGATTTTTACGTGGTTCGGCCAACCGTGCCTACGTCCACGCCTCCAAGCTCACCGGGCTTGAGGATTCCACTAAGCAAGCCTCCAAGGCTTCAATACACTTACACTTGACTTCAAGGTGTCAATGGACCTTTACAATCAAGAGATTATTCCCAATCTCTTAACCCAAGTGTATCCCAACACTTACAATTGACTTCCAAGGTGTCAATGGACCTTTACAATAAGAGATTAAACCCAATCTCTTAACCTAAGTGTTTCCCAACACTTACAATTACTCAATGATAGAGATTTAATAACAAATAATCTCTCACACACTCCAAATGATTACAATTGAAATTTTAATGTGTGAGGGAATGAAATGAAACACAATTGAAGCTCAAAGAAGATTGTTTCTCAGTAGTAAGCTCAAATATCAAATGTTGGATCACTGTTGTTTGAATTTGATTGAGCCTTTTTATAGTTGGAGCTGAAAACTAGCCGTTATTGACTTTCTGAGAATAATCGGATCGCCATTTGTCTCTATCGGTTAGCCGTTTTGAATTTCCAACTAGCCGTTATCCTTTGACTTCAAATAAACGGTTTGCCGTTAACTTTATCGGATCACCGTTTCTTTCCAGTAAGAACCCGCAAAATGTAACTCGGCTCTCCATTTTTGATAAACGGTTCAAGAGTAGAGAACTTCTACTCACCTGGAAGTTATCGGTCGGCCGTTTTAAATAAACGGTTCAAGGCTAAAACATTTTTACTCATCGGAATTTTTTCGGTTAGCGTTTTAATTAACGGTTCACCGTTAATTTCAGCTGTGACACAAAACTTTGCTAACCGTTTGGGCTAATCGGTTCAAGGCTAAAACATTTTTTACTTACTGGAATGTATCGGTTAGCCGTTTTAAATAAACGGTTCACCGTTATTTTCCAGAACATGTGAAATGTTCATCACTGTAAATTATCGGTTCACCGTTTTCCAGGAAACGGTTCACCGTTAATTTCCAGTTTCATCGTTTTTGAATTTAAAACAAGTGTATTGCTTTTAGAAAATTCTTTTTAATAGCCCCAACACTTTAATCATGAACATATAATTTTTGTTATCATCAAAATCATTATTATAAGATTAACAATCTCCCCCTTTTTGATGATGACAAATTTTATATGTGAAGGACAAAAAAATATTTGTTTTAACTCCCCCCAAAAATAAGCTCCTTGAAAAATAAACAAAATTTTTGTTAACTTCCTTTTTGAAATATAACTGAAAACTATTCTCCCCTTCAGCATCAAAAAGAAAAAATAAAGGAAAACAGCCACGTTTTGACAAGTAAAAATTTTGACAAAGATCTCCCCGTATTTTAATCATTCCAAAAATATACACCAAACAAATCAAAAATAGGATACAACCAATTGAACCAAGCAATAAGATTAAGATCAAAATGAGAAAACAAGCATCCATATATAATAAAAGCATCCGATAAAGCATACATAAATAATGCATAACATGGAATGTTTGTGCGAAATATGTTCAAAACACTAAAAAGCTATTGCGGAGGAGGAGGAGGAGGAGTAGTAGAGGAGGAAGGAGGAATGGCGAGAGCGAGAAAAAATGCGTTCTTTGCCCATCCAAAATCTGCGGCCGCTTCTTTGAAATTTGGAAGGATGCAAACCGATCTGAAGGCTGCCTTTGCCGCTTTCGAAAGTGTGCGAATATCGCTAACGAGCTTGAAGAAGATGATCGATGTGAGATGGAGCGGTGAAGTAGATGGTCGGCGATCTCCGTCTCATGTGCCTCGGGACCGGTCTCACGGGAGGTGAGAGGCGATCCGCGACGAGGAGGCGGAGGACGAGCGCCGAGTCGAAAGTCAGCAACGGTGATCGAGGTAAAGATGTCGTTGAGGAACCAGGGCATCTTCCGGAGCTACGAGGTGTCTTGGTTTTTCGCATTAGGGTTTTTATCCAATCTCGACTCCTTCGAGAAAAACCAATCGTTGAAATAGCCTCTTTCCCAATCTTCTTGGTCTCAACATACACTGAGTCTCGAAGAGGTACGCGAAAGTGTCGCAAAAGCTTAGAGATAATGTTAAATACGGAAGTAGCCTATGTGTAACAAAGCAGGGGTATTCAACATATGGCGCAAAATAATATACCCAAGGTTAATACGGCCCACTAAGAAGACTATCAAGAATCCCGACATCCAACCTAGTAACCTCATCCGAGTGTCCCTTCCAGGGGTAATAATATCTTTGCGAAAATGGTGTGTAGAATCCGAACTGCAGCGGTAAAAGTTAGGCTCTAAATGGAAGGGTGCATATCTCATTAGTGAGATCCCGACGTCTACAAATGTTCCTAACCCCTCGAATATGGTTAAAATCGGCAAAGGATAATTCCTTCCTCGAAGTGTATATATTATGTCCAAGCAGTGGCGGTCCCTAAAATGGTGTTTAAATCAAAAACATCAAAATCAATAGGAACACACCCCAACACACTGGTAACTATTCGATCTACTCTTTTCACGACAATTCCATGTTCGAATAAAAAACACGAACTAGGTTAGGATAAATCCCTCTGCCTAAGTCTAATGCCGACTCCCATGGCAACAACATCCGCTTAACACTTTTTCCACAAACAACCAACTCCTCAAAATCATCTAAATCCACAAAGTAAGAGTCGATTACCTTACGACCCATGAATCGGGTTTCAAATCGTTTTACCGGTGGAGAGTGTTGGAAAATGGATTCTTTGGAACTCGGTTGTCTCTTTAGGAGGTATGGGGTTGCTCTTGGGGATGACTTTCCTCTTCCCGCCGGTTAGAGGATTCGTCCATTAATGGAGCTTTGAGAATGTGGGATTTTGTCAAAAAGATGAAAATGAAGCAAACCTGGACCAATAAAGTGAATGAAAAAGAGTAGAAAGGTTTCGGAGGCTCAATTTGGTAGGAAATTGTCAACAAATGAGTCAAAAATCAAGAAATTTGTTCGGTTGCGCTTAGGGTTTCAATTTGGGATTTCGGGATTTGGGCAGAAATTTTATGATTTGAATGGTTAAAACTGGTCTAATAATGATAAGGAATGTTTCTATGATCGTGTTTTGGCAAGAAATAGCAAGAGAAACCAGAAATTTTAGAGAGAGAGAGCTTAGGGTTTCTTTGGTAAGAGAAAAGCGGTGAGGGGGTAATCGGAAACGAAGAAGAAGAAACAGGACCAGTTTTATATCCCACTAAAAAACGGCGAGACATTTTAAAAATATCGGTTTCTCGATAAGCGTCAGAGAGCTAGAAAACATAATCGGTTAACCGTTAGTAATAAACGGTTAGCCGCTAATATCCAAAAAAATTAGTGTTTCGGAATTAAGCGGTAGAGCCGTTTGAACAATAAACGGTAATCCGTTTTCTTGACTTTGATTTTCGCACATAAGTTTTATTCTACGGCCAACATTCAATACATTTCTAAATCATTTAATTGATCAAAAATGTCTTGTAAGGCCAATATAATGCATGAATACACAATTTTAAACACATCCAAAAACAATCATCATACTATATAAAGGCAAAGAATCATTATGAGACATTTATCATTCCAAGCTCATGCCTAATCTTTGAAAAATGATCTTATTTAAGAGGTTTAGTAAAGATATCAGCAGTTGTTTTTCCGTAGAGATAAAATGTAATGAAATATCTCCTTTTGAACATGATCTCTTAAGAAATGATGTCTTATCTCTATATGCTTTGTCTAGAATGTTGAATGGGATTCTTTGAAAGGTTTATGGCACTTGTGTTGTCACACATGATAGGTATATGATCAAGATTAATACCAAAGTCTCTAAGGGTTTGTTTCATCCAAAGTGATTGCGCAAGACAACAACTAACTAGCCGCAATATACTCGGCCTCGGTGGTTGAAAGAAAGCAACCGAGTTTTGTTTTCTTACTAAACCACGAGACAAGAGAGTGACCTAGAAAGAAACAAGTTCCACTAGTACTCTTCCTATCAATCTTATACCCAAAGAAAATCGGCATCCGAATAACAAATCAAGTCTAAATGAGTTCCCAGGATACCAAAGGCCAAGATCTACGGTTCCTTTCAAATATCGAAAAATTCTTTTTGACAAAGCAAGTGTGAGATTCTTTAGGACATGATTGAAATCTTGCACACAAACATACACCGAATACAATATCGGGTCACTTGGCAGTTAAATAAAGTAAGGATCCGATCATACTCGATATGCTTTGACATCAACATCTTTACCTTTTTCATCTTTGTCAAGCTTAATTCTTGAGCTCATTGGAGTACTTTTAATCTTGCCATCTTCAAGTCCGAATCGCTTTAGTAAATCTTTCAAATATTTGGCTTGATTGATGAAGATTCCTTCTTCGTTTTGTCTTATTTGTAGTCCGAGGAAGTACTTGATTCTCTCATCATACTCATCTCGAATTCTTTGCTCATACAAGATGAAAAATCCTTACAAAAAGCTCATTAGTAGAACCAAAAATGATATCATCAACATAGATTTGAACAATAAGTATATCTTGATTCTTATGCTTGATAAAAAGTGTAGTATCCGCTTTACCCATTGAAAAGCCATTTTCCAAAAGAAATTTACTAAGTCTATCATACCAAGCTCTAGGTGCTTGTTTTAATCCATACAATGCTTTTGAAAACTTGTAAACATGATTTGGAAATTTTTCATTTTCAAAACCAGGGGGTTGTTTCACATACACTTCTTCCATAATGTAACCATTTAAAAATGCACTTTTGACATCCATTTGATACAAAATAAAATTCTTATAACATGCAAATGCTAAAAGCATTCTAATAGATTCTAATCTTGCTAAGGGTGCAAAAGTTTCATCAAAATCGATTCCTTCTTCTTGATTGTAACCTTGAGCCACTAACCTAGCTTTATTCCTTACAACCACACCCGATTCATCCATTTTATTCCTAAATACCCATTTAGTGCCTATAATGGATTGATGTTTGGTTTAGGAACTAATTCCCATACATTGTTTCTCTCAAATTGATTTAACTCCTCTTGCATTGCCATAATCCAAGATTCATCGTTTTCGCATCCGCAAAGGATTTTGGTTCAATTTGAGATATAAATGCGGTATGTGCACATGTGTTTCTAAGTGATGATCTAGTAGTTATACCTCGAGAAGGTTCTCCTAAAATCAAGTCTTTAGGGTGAGAAGATACATACCTCCACCGGAGGGAGTGTTTGAGAGTTACCTTCATTTTGCTCCACATTGTTTTGCTCTTCATGTTCTTCTCTTGATTCTCGCTAGATGAAGAATCTTGTTTAGCATTCGAAGTTTCTCCTTGTGGTACTTCTTCATCTGCATCATTAAAAACTTTCTCCATCGAGGATGGGTTAGATTCATCAAATGTAACATGCATGGATTCTTCAACAACCAAGGTTCTTTTATTGTAAACTCTATAAGCTTTGCTAGAAGTTGAATATCCAAGAAAAATGCCAACATCCGATTTTGGATCAAATTTACCAAGATTGTCTTTTGTATTCAATATGAAACATTTGCATCCAAAAATCTTGAAATAACCAATGTTGGGTTTTCTATCTTTCCAAAGCTCATAGGAAGTTTTATTAAGAAGTGGTCTAATTAAAACACGGTTTAAAACATAGCATGCGGTATTTACGGCTTCGGCCCAAAAATATTTTGGTAATGCATTCTCATTTAACATGGTCCTAGCCATTTCTTGAATATACCTATTCTTTCTCTCAACAACTCCATTTTGTTGAGGAGTCCTAGGTGATGAAAATTGATGTATAATACCGAAATCATTACAAAAACTTTCAAATGCATGATTTTCAAATTCTCCACCATGATCACTTCTAATGCAAGTAATGAAATAGCCTTTTTCATTTTGAACCTTTTACAAAAGACTTTAAATGCATCAAATGCATCATCCTTATTAGCTAAGAATAATACCCATGTATACCTTGAATAATCATCCACAATTACAAATGCATAATATTTTCCATTTAAACTAGCATGTCTAGAAGGTCCAAATAAATCCAAGTGAAGAAGTTGAAGTGGTTTTGAAGTAGAAATATGATTTTTGTTTTTGAAAGAAGTTTTGATTTGTTTTCCAAATTGACATGCTTCACAAATTTTATCTTTTTCAAAACCAATTTTCGGAAGACCTTTAACTAAATCATTTTTGGAAATCTTTGAAATTAGATCCATGCTTGCATGTCCTAGTCTTCTATGCCATAACCAACTATCATTATGCAATGCG
This sequence comes from Luvunga scandens, assembly GCA_030449905.1. Lineage (NCBI taxonomy): Eukaryota > Viridiplantae > Streptophyta > Magnoliopsida > Sapindales > Rutaceae > Luvunga > Luvunga scandens. The sequence continues at coordinate 651,286 of JASUUG010001008.1, forward strand.
GAGAAACATTTATCAAGAGTAGATGCACAATCTATATCAATGGTATAAACATTAACACACCTCTTTCCAACAAAAATAATTTTACCATCACTTGCATTTTCAATAACACAATTTGTTTTATCAAAAATAACTTTATAACCTTTGTCACACAATTGACTTATACTAAGCAAGTTATGTTTTAGATTTTCAACTAAACATACATTCTCAATGATGAGAGTTGAGGGAAATTTACCGACATTGCCAATACCAATTATTTTTCCTTTTGAATTATCTCCAAAAGATACATCCCCTCCATTTTCGATTTTGGTAAAGCTTGAGAACCATGAATAGTCATCGGTCATATGTCTCGAGCATCCGCCGTCCAAATACCACTTATTTCTCTTTCCTTTCTTTGATTCTGCAGAGAATATCTTAAGTTTTAGGTACCCAAAACTTTTTGGGTCCTTGAGTGTTAGTAATGGTTCCTTTTGGAACCCAAATAAATTTAACTCCATAATAAGCATTTCTCTTAATAGGACATCTATTTTTCATGTGACCATCTCTATTGCAATAATGACAAACAATTTTATGATTATTAGTGGTAGTAGCCTTAACAAAGTAGCTTTTGTAGTATTTTTGTTTCAAATTAGGTTTATAACCAATCCCTCCTTTATCAAACACACATTTTTGGGCACCAAGTAATTTTTCTAAGTTCTTTTGCCCATTTGTGAATTTAAACAATCTCATTTAGTTCATTGCTCTTCTTTTTAAGTTCTTCATTTTCTTTGATTAAGTTATCAACATGTAATTTTTCATGTTCATATGAAGAACTTTGTTTACCTTTTAAAGAAGCAATTCTATCATGCAATCTTTCATTATCTAATTCTAACTCTTTAATCTTATCATTTAACACATCATTACATTTTTGCATAAAGATCATTTTCATTTGAAAGTTCTAATATATTCTTTTTAAGACATGCATTTTTCTTTCCAATTTTCATCATATCACTATGCAACTCATTAAAAGCATCATATAATTCATTATAGGATGGAAGATCACTTACCTCATCAAGCTCATCCTCTCCTCTTGCCATAAGTGCCAAGTTTGATATTTCTTGTGATTGTTCATCCTCACTTGACTCTTCATCGCTATCATCCCATGTTGCCAACATAGCTTTCTTCTTGAATTTGTTGAGAAGGGGACATTCCGATTTTATATGACCCGCTTTTGCATTCATAGATATGATTGCTTCCTTCTTCTCCTTTTGATTCTTAAAGTTTGAACTTTCTTCAATCACCGGTTTTCTTGAAGAACTTCCTGAATTTTCTAGCTATCATGGCCATTTCTTCATCTTCAAGTTCGCTCTCCTCATCACTTTCAGATTTTGATGCTTTCAAAGCAATGCTTTTCTTTTTCTTATCTTCATCTCCTTTCTACCGCTTAAATCTTCTTCATAAGAGATAAGTGATCCAATTAGATCATCAATAGACAAAATGTTTAAATATTTGGCTACATAAATAGCAGTTCACTTAGGTCACCATTCTTTTGGTAATTACATAATGATTTTCTTTACCCTCTCGCATTATTTGAAAAGGTTTTACCAAGTGCCCCAGAGTGTTTACAATGTCTGTAAATCTAGTATACATAGAGTAGACACTTTCATTTTGTTCCATTTGAAACAATTCATATTGCCTAGTGTATCTACTTATTTTAGATTCTTTGACTTGGTTTGTTCCTTCATAAACAACTTCAAGTTTCTTCCAAATTTCATAAGCATTAGAACAACTTGAGACTCTATGAAATTCTTTCTTATCTAAGGCACAAAATAAGGCATTCATAGCTTTAGAATTGAGTGAAGCTTTTCTCTTTTCGAAATCATTCCATTCACGTGAAGGTTTAGGAATATCTTCTCCTTCTTCATTTTTAGTTATCGGCATGAATGGACCATCACATACAACTTCCCATATTTCGTAATCTAAAGCTTGCAAGTAAATTCTCATCCTAGTTTTCCAATAAGGATAATCATTGCCATCAAAGAATGGTGGCCTAGTGGTAGATTGTCCTTCCCTATAGCTAGAATCATATTGGGTTGCCATGGATCGTTTACTCTAGACGATTAAGTCCTAACAAGAGAACCTTGCTCTGATACCAATTGAAATTCTATATAGGCTACCCAAGAGGGGGGGTGAATTGGGTTTTAAAAACTAAGCCAATAAAAATGCACAATATTAAAACTAATGTCTTAATCAAAATCAAAAGCAATAAATTCAACAATGCTCAAATTAAAAAGGATAAGGGAAGAGAAATCAAACACGTGATTTTTACGTGGTTCGGCCAACCGTGCCTACGTCCACGCCTCCAAGCTCACCGTGCTTGAGGATTCCACTAAGCAAGCCTCCAAGGCTTCAATACACTTACACTTGACTTGACTTCAAGGTGTCAATGGACCTTTACAATCAAGAGATTATTCCCAATCTCTTAACCCAAGTGTATCCCAACACTTACAATTGACTTCCAAGGTGTCAATGGACCTTTACAATAAGAGATTAAACCCAATCTCTTAACCCAAGTGTTTCCCAACACTTACAATCACTCAATGATAGAGATTTAATAACAAATAATCTCTCACACACTCCAAATGATTACAATTGAAATTTTAATGTGTGAGGGAATGAAATGAAACACAATCAAGCTCAAAGAAGATTGTTTCTCATAGTAAGCTCAAATATCAAATGTTGGATGTTGTTGTTTGAATTTGATTGAGCCTTTTTATAGTTGGAGTGAAAACTAGCCGTTATTGACTTTCTCGAGAATAATCGGATCGCCGTTTGTCTCTATCGGTTAGCCGTTTTGAATTTCCAACTAGCCGTTATCCTTTGACTTCAAATAAACGGTTTGCCGTTAACTTTATCGGATCACCGCTTTTTCTTTCCAAGAACCTCGCAAAAAACAACCCTCGGCTCTCCGTTTTTGATAAAGCGGTTCAAGAGTAGAGAACTTCTACTCACCTGGAAGTTATCGGTCAGCCGTTTTAAATAAACGGTTCAAGGCTAGAGAACTTCTACTCACCGGAAGTTATCGGTCACCGTTTTAAATAAACGGTTCAAGGCTAAAACATTTTTACTCATCGGAATTTTTCGGTTAGCCGTTTTAATTAACGGTTCACCGTTAATTTAAATTTGTGACACAAAACTTTGCTAACCGTTTGGGCTAATCGGTTCAAGGCTAAAACATTTTTTACTTACTGGAATGTATCGGTTAGCCGTTTTAAATAAACGGTTCACCGTTATTTTCCAGAACATGTGAAATGTTCATCACTGTAAATTATCGGTTCACCGTTTTCCAGTAAACGGTTCACCGTTAATTTCCAATTTCATCGTTTTTGAATTTAAAACAAGTGTATTGCTTTTAGAAAATTCTTTTTAATAGCCCCAACACTTTAATCATGAACATATAATTTTTGTTATCATCAAAATCATTATTATAAGATTAACAAGTAATACTAGCTAAGAGAGAGCCTCAAAAGGGCCTATTTTAGTGGAACATATTAGAATAATACTTGGTTTTAGATTATGTTTCCCAAGTTGGGTTAAACTCAATTTGAATAGGGTCATGCTTAATTTAAAACTAGTGAAAAATTAGATATAGGGATTCACCTTGTAGGATATTAGGAACCTCGAGCATATAATATTATATCTTGTGTTAGCATAACAACTGATCATTGTTAAGTTACATATAGATATAAGAATTCCAACAGGTGACAGCTGATTATGCATTAGAGTTCTACCCAGTGCTGTAGTTATTGTTGTAGCAACAACACTATAACAGAAAAACAGTCAATGCCATTAAGTGAGTTGATTCACTCAACTACAATATTCCCAGTGGTTATATTCTTGTGTGAGACATGTTGATTTCTTTTATTGTACTTTATTTTCTATCATTTAGATTAATTAGTTTAATTAGCTGATAAAAGAATTTAATTTATTTAGATTGAATTTGCACCATATTAATTATTGTAGCAATTCTGATAGCATCAATCACTGTAGAGACGATACTAGAATGCATATCATTATATTACTTATTGTGTACACTTGCGCACTAACACCCATAGCATAGCACGAGATTCACCCAACACCCAATATAAAGGAATTTTCATCAATCCTCACATGATTAGAGCTAACAACATTCATAGCAGGAGCTTTGGACGATGATTAAGTAGTATAAGGAAATAAATCATTCATATCTAAACCATCATATAAAGTGTCAGAACCAACTAGCTTTGAATTGTAGAATAAGTAAACTTTTCTATCACCAAAATGAAAAGTATAGCCATATCTATAAAAAATAAATACAGATATCAAGTTTCTCCTAATAGAAGGAATATAAGATGTATCTAATAAATCCAAAAAGTGACCTATTACTAGAGGTAGTTTGACAATTCCCATGCTTTCAACTCTGGCTTTCACTTCATTGCCTATGTGAACCATCAGCTTTTCTTCATTAGGCTCACTCATGCTTCTGAGTTCATGTAAAGAATTCATTATATTAATGGTCGCACCAATATCCAACCACCAAGTATTAAAAAGAACATCAACAAGGTTATATTCAAAGCCTACAGAATCTACAAGAATACTTTTCTTTTCCAGCCATACTTTGAATCCCCTATATTCAGTTTTCTTATGCCCAGGTTTCTTATAGAAAAGGCACTTTGTCTTGAAGCCTTGAGAAGTGGAACCAGAAGTGATAGAAGAATTGTCACGTGAAGTTTTCTTTCTAAACTTCTTTTTAAAAAGTTTGTTGCTGCCCTTTGAAAAACTTTTCTTTGCACTCTCACACTCTTAAGTAGTAACCATCATTATAGTGTGAGATTTACCTTTCTTTAATGATTCCTCTTCTTGAACCCCATAAACAATTAGCTCATTGATATTCCAAGTGTCCCTCTGAGTGTTGTATTGGCTTCTTAGATTGCCAAACTATGGTGAAAGGAATTCAAGAATTCGGAAGACTAAGTAGTCATTAGGCAAATTGACATCCACGTATTTCAGCTTTTTATGGTAACTAGTCATCTTAAGAATGTGCTCTCTCACCCTAGAAATACAATCATACTGGGTAATAACAATCAACCTTAGATAGTTACCTTTTTTATCCTTGTCTACTGTTGAGAGATTCTCATACTATGGGTGTCAATGTGCAAGTGTACACAACAAGTAATATAATGATAAGTATTTAAGATCGTCTCTACAGAGATTGATGCTATCAGATTTGCTACAATAATCCTAACAGTGCAGTTTTACTTTAATTGAAACTAAATCAAATAATAAAACTAACAAGCTATTTAAACTAAAGATGCAATAAATAAAAATGCAGGAAAGGAAATTTTCATGTCACACTCAAGGATGAAACCAATAGGAAACAAGTAGTTGAGTGATCAAACTCACTTAATGGTCTTGACTATTTATTTAATTTTTAGGGTCAATTGCTACAACATCTATCACAGCACTGGGCAGAATTCTTAAGTATCCTCAGTTGTCGCTTGTTGGATGTCTTTTAACTTGAGGTGAATTCCTATACCTAACTCATCACTAATTTTAGATTAAGCATGACCCATTTGAACTCAAGTTAAATTCAAATCAAGAAACCTAATATAAAATTGAGTATTGCTCTGATATGTTCCATTAAAATATACATTTTTAAGACTCTTTCTTAGCTAGTATCACTAAATGGGTGGTCAGCCGAAATAGTGAATTAAAATAAGTAATATCAAAATAAAATGCTATAGCAAACATGCAACAACATATAAATTCAATCAATTAACTATCAAGATTGTTTGTCACTCAATCACAAATAATTTAAATCCATAGCTTGCGAAAGAAAACTACATAAAAGAAATTCAACCATCAATTACGTCCCTTTGTTTAAAGGGTAAACAAGGGAATAAGAAAACAATGAGAGGGATTGATTTTTTAATTTTATGATTGATTTTGCAAGTATTCCCCTTGATGCAGCCCTAACGCTTGATCTTGAATTCTCTTTTTCTATTGTTTCTTTGTTGTTATCCTCTTTTAGTTGACGGCCCCCTTTTCTTTATGTGCGTGCTTATTTTATAGTTGGAAATTAAGGCAGCCAGAAGTTTAGGGCGCGTATCTTCCAAATTTGGAAACTCCAGTTCGCAATCTTCTAAATATCTCACGTGAAATCTTCTCTATAAATTTTTTAAGATTGCTATAGTAACGGTTGTTACAACAATGGATACAACATTTCTACTATTTTAGACTTGCTTCACTTCATCTATAGTAAAGTTCGTTCTTTAATTTTGCAAGCCTAGTACAACAGCATTCGGTCCTTCAGATCACAATTAAGCATATGATCTAAACACATAAATTATTCTAAAACAACACAAATTATTAAAAATAAACTAGAATAGATATCCAAGTAAAATATAACTAAAATACAATCAAAACATGTAATTTACTCTCTAAATAATATTTTCTTAAGTCTAAAAGTGTCATAATAACCCTCATTTCATAACGTTATCACACCCCCAGACTTAAACCATTACTTGTCCTCAAGTAATGACAACAACACTAACACTTCCAACTCATAATCATGCAACATATATCTTAGCTTTGTCATTAAATTTGGAAGGATTCTTCAACCTTTAGATCACACTTTTAATCATGTTAAATTTGCCATAGCAGTTCAGCTCTAGACTTAGGCATTATTCTATCCAAAGTTAGTGTGTGCCACTTTGACCAAGTCTAGAGGTATTGTAGTAATGTATAGACATTACATATAACTTAGAGGTAGAATATAAGTACATTAATATACCGGGGTAGAGATCACAAACAAACTCTAACTGTGCTATAGCAAAATATTCTTTTCTTTTTTTTCTTTTTTTTCAGTCAATGAAATTCTCTTTAAAATATTATTGATTTTTTGTGGGAATGTCTATCACTTATGGTGATGATATCCAATTACTCAACTAATGCACAAATATGAGTTTCTGCAACAATGCTTTCAACATAGCCTTATCTATAGACACCTTTAATTCAAGGCTGAACATGGGGCTCATGAACAGACATGGCTATTCAATATCCTAGATAGAGGACCTTCTTTCGCTCTTTTTTTTTTCTCATTGATGCTACAACAATGCTCATAGCTCTTGTTGCCTTTGGACTTAAGTCTGCATATATAATGCATACCCAACCTTGGTTCCTCAACAACTTAAGCCATTGGAGCAGAATTTATCTCATAATAGCACGGTTCAACAAAAATTTTCCCCTCCAAACTTGAGATATTTTCTACCCCTTTTTTTATGGCTCTACTGCAACATTCTTCTAAAACTTAATCAAAGCCTAAATGTTTAGACAAAATTTCAACCTTTATCCCTAAGCTATCCTTACTTGGCATTTGCAAAATTTGAAACTTCATTTATCTTTATTAGGTTTTCCAATCCATACGCAAATACTAGATAACAAAGCTTCACATCACACACAATGTAACACATTATACCTAACATAACCTAGCACAACCCCCCCAAACTTGAGAAGTGCTATGCCTTAATATGCACACAAAAAATAAATTAACGAGAATTATGCAACCAATAAATGAAAAGACATGCAAAATAATTTAGAAAATAAAACAAAATGAAAGAAAAGTTTTTGTAAAAATAAATCGACTGATAAGGGAATACTGTTGACTACTAGAAAGTGTGTATTTATATTGGAGAAAATCATCATTTTACATTCTAAGTCTCACTAACATCCCTAATTTTATGTCTTTAAGTCCCTTGTGATTTAATTATGTATTTTTTATTTTAATATAGTATTTTATGTCTTCTAGGGGACATCATGGTCATTTCACAATGAACGAGAGATCAGATAGAAAAATGGATAGCAATTTTGAACTCAAGATAGTAAAAAACCTTAAAAGGAGCCTAAAAAGATATATGGTATTGTTCACATATACGGTACTGTTCATATATATGATACTGTATACGACACTATTCACGGTACTGTTCACCTATACAGTATGATGACGTGGCACTATACGATGATGTGGCGGCATTTGATTGGATGAATGATGTGGCATTGACCGCTTATGTGGCATTGACTGATGACGTGTCACGATCCTATTGGATGAAAATGATGATGTTGCGTTGATCGGCGACGTGGCAGTATGTTAGTGGATCGAAAAAATGTGCGTACGGTACATGTATATACATGGAATGACAGCCCTGATGATGTGTTCCATCCAATAAGAACTTGCCACATGGCGAAATCTTGAGCATCCAAATTGTTTTAATCCGGTGGCCATGATTTATTCATTGTATCTATAAAAAGAGGGCTCCTCACCCCTAATTTGACACCCCCAATCCGTTTTTTAGCTCCATTTTTTGTAATTCCGTCTTCATCTTGTATTTTCTATGTATTTTAATAAAATTCTCATTTTACCCCTACTTTAATTATGAGTAGCTAATTTTCTTTCGAGCTTCGGTTGAAGGTGAAGTCTCAACATGCTCCATGGGCTTAATTTGGTAAATTACTTTTCTTCCCCTCTAATTTATATGGATGTTTTGACTTTTTGTAACCCGATAGTAATAATCTTGTCCAGATATCGGCTGTTATTACCGTCTCCCTGGGAAAAGTTATTACTGTTTGGCACGGGAAGCACTTAGCACCATATCTATTAAGAGTGAGGTTCATGAGGAGTGAAAAATCCCGCTTCATTATTTAATTGGTACTAATAATGAATGTTAAGCCGATGGTGCATGTTGAGTACAGATTCGGAGATCCAAGCATTTCATTTTAATAGTTTATTCCCGCCGCTTTAATTTAAATTAATAGATAGCCTACGTCATTTTCATTATAAATCCAACCACCAACTCAAAAAATTAATTCTACATGCAATTAAAATTCACCTCCTCGTGGGATTGACACTCGTCACTGTTGATCTATTTTACAATAGATTTGTGTGCTTGCGAGTTCAATAAATTTGCACAACAGGTTTTTGGCATCGTTGCTAGGGAGGTAAGTTATATAATGAAAATATATACATGAACATCAATCTTCAAATGAACCAAATTTTATTTACAATATACTCACAAATTGTGAAAAAAAAAAACATGCAAAACAGCAACCAACAATAAAATGGACACAAGCATTAGCCAACAAAAATATGTAAATAGAAACCTAAAAAGCCTAAACACTTAGAATGATTATAAATATTCAAAAACATCAGTTAACAACAAAGTCAAATCATTATATTGCCTATAAACTGTAATATTCTAATGAATACAAATATACTTAGAGAAAATGAAAACGAGGGAATAATTACTTATAAAAACTAAGGTGAATATTTGATACCTAATACTCTTTTTTGTTTACGTATTACAAAAAAGCCAAATTTCAACCTAAAATCACATCACACACCTAAAATAATTACAACTTTTCTAAGACAAAGGATGCCCACTCCTTATGGATTTCATCAATCTCTTCTTCATTATAAGTTTTCATTCCAAAGAACTATAAACAAATTCAAATGAATTAGCTATTATATACATATAGTACTACAGCATAAAAAAAGCACACTTACATCTTTTTTTAGCACATTGTTATCAGCAATGATATCTTGCATATAGGACATGGCATAAAACCCGCATTCAACACTGCCGGTTGCTTTGGTGCCTAAAAATTAACCAATTAAGTGTTATGTTAAGAATATTTATCATTTGGACACAAATGTGCATAACAATTAATAATTCATTACTTTTACCTTCACTGTAGCCCAATTAACTTTAACTATTTGGCTTGAAGTTGATTCTTTAGCGTTAAGTCTTGCCACGGCACTACAGAATGCATGATTATCCGTAGTAGAAAATGTCAAAGCATGCTTTTAATGTCATAAAAATATGTAGAAACATATAAAATGTCACTTGTTCAAAAGAAGCCTTAGATCCATATGCATTGGTTGTGGCATTGGATCCAAATAGTATATTATATTAGAATCCATGTAAATAACAATAAAGACCCAATGAAATCTACAACAAATCAAATTGTAATTTTAGTAAATTATTTTTTTAAAAAAAAATAATGTGATTAAATAAAATCACAAGGCTCATGTACTTACTTAGGATTATAAGGCAAAAGGCATAACTGTCCAGATTGGATTCCTTCCAATTGGGATACAATGATTTATGCTCTATCAATTTGAGATTTGTTGGTATTTGCTCGACCTGCAAGGGAGATAGCAGCCGAATTTATGAATTTATACTTCATCATCATCCAAATCCTTTTTAGTTCTCATACAACTTCTTATGCAAATGAAAATTTGATAGGTTATACAATGATTCAAATGTAACTAATAACCAAAACATATGCTTGCAAGAGATCTCAATCCTTTTTACATTGTCCGTATCATGAGGCAATTCATTATCAACTCCTCTAAGTATGTCAATACACTACGATCCTCTATCGTTATGTATGTATTGATATCACATTGTCCATAAATCAAATCCTCAAAATATACTTTCTTTCCTTAAAACCTAAGAATCTTTTGTGCCACGGTAAGAAAGTGTTCAATTTCTTCACATCTTTTCATTTTCAGAATTCTAGAATGCTCTTCTACCTGAGAAAGAAGGTGTTTAATATCTTCACTAATCTTCATCCTCATAATTGTTTCATCACCCTAAGTCAAAAAATGTAAATTTATATCAAATTCCAATCGTAAATTAAAAGAAAAATGGCTAGCTTATTTAAATTATCTAACATAATCTACTTACATTGTAAAAGATTTTATGACCTAGGAGGTTTCTTCGATGGCAACAGATGGCATGGTTTTATGACCATCACTTTCTTCTTCCGCTCTGGAATAGGTGGCATGGATAGCTCTTTTTTTGTTTTCATCTTTTTTAATGATATTATAAGCTTTTCTTTTTAAGCTGTTTTTCATTCAAATCATCCTCTTATCTCATGAAATTAAATAATGAGCAGCATAAAACATATTATCTATGTAATAAATGATGAAGAAATTCAAAATTGGTTCAACATACATCTATAAGTACTTAGAACATGAAGCATAAAATAGAATAAATGAAGGAATAGCACATCATATACTTACATCATCATTATCTCAAGAGACAGCGTCCATATCCAATTGCTGGCCAACCTTCTTATTGTTAATCTTCATATTCGAACTCACACCCTTAGAATCCTTGCCATTTACATTCAAACATGTAGAAATATGTTTCCGTTGACTATTAATTTCACATAAGGTCTCTTGAAAAAAGTTTCATTTTGTATCCATTGAACTATTAGTTTTCATAGTATCAAAGTACATTGAAGCAGTAATAAACTTCCCTAAGCCTTGCCTATGGCCAGTAACAGGAGGTTTGCCCAGTGCTTTAACAAGAATATCATCCCTTCCTTCAACTTTCATTACTCGTTTCTTTACTTCGCTAGCCAAATTATCCTAAAACAGAAACAAATATTAATGGATTCAACATAATTTCCAAATTTTCCCTCAAACAGATAATATAAATTCATGAACAACATCAATAATTCTTACAATCTTATTAACAATGGGTAATGCTTTAGGTTTATACTCTCTAACCTTGTTTTTGCGTCCTTCCTTCCATAAAATGCTTCTATCAATTTGTAATTCAAACAGACCTATTTCTTTCATCTATTTACAAAAGTACCAAGGATTAATTATATGAAACAAAAAGAAGGTTAATAGTTAATTTAATTATTAATTTTAGCTTTACAATTGAGATAATTAATTTTGAAATAAGCTATCACTTGCAATTTTCTTAACTACCCTCTTGTAACCACCAAAACCCAAGCTGTAATTATACTTATTCTACTTTTGAGCATCTTGTGCTTTTCTTCGTTGCTCCTGCAAGTGAAATGATTGTAAAGCATGGACATTACATAAAGACTATAGCAAAGATACAATGACAAAAGTGTCATAACTTGTATCAATACCTTAAAATTATCTGAAAGTTTTTGGTCCACAGACTCTCTTCAATGTTGATCTTTGTGAACTGATAGTTTAATGCTGGTTTCTGCAATTCTCTATGATTATGCTTGTTTGGGATAATATAATTGACAAACAAGTTGTGACGAAACTATCTATGTGCTACTCCCATTTGCATGATAACTTGTTTTTTAGAGCATACATCCATTTTAAATAATTTCTACAATTAAACATGCCAACAAGATGAATAACTAAAAATAAAAAGTGAAACTCTTTATATTTTTAAATGATAGTAATAAAACAATAAATAATCAGACCATAAGCTTTACTCATTTTTAGAAAATAATATATCAACCAAAGTAAATATCACAATCTAACAAATCATGCCCTTAAATAGAACTATACAGAGGTTCACACACATCAAGTAAACTACTATCCTTTTATTAACCTAAAGAATCAACTAAAAAACAGATTCTTAAGTTTTTTAGTATTTGAAACATTACCTGGATGTATTTCCATTACTCTTGTTTATAAATTTGAGGCACCTTATGCCAATCATTGTACACAATGGGTATCACTTGTCGTGCTAACATGCCTATAGTATAGTCCATGTCAATGGCCTCAACACCACAAGGAATTCCTCTCTCATTATATTCAACCACAATATGACCATTATTTGATTGTCTTTTAAATACATTAGCTTGATCCCTCTTGAAGGTCGACCATCAAGATCCAATAGATCACTATTATTATTTTCACCATCGTAAGCATTGTTTTCTGATTCACACATTCTGTTAGAAAAGAAACATGAAAATCATTAGTATGCTCAAACTTAACAGTAAATTTAATTACCAAAAAAAAACATATAACCATTAATCACAAATATTGAATGCATTAACAACCACTGAAAATATTTAATAAAAATAAAACTAACAAAACCAATTACTACTAAACTAAAATTAAAAAAAAAACTTACTAAAATATGAATTTAATATGCTATATTCTGTTGATTGTTAATTATCAACCTTAAAACTTGGCCAGCCTGGGTGATGATAGATTTTAACATCATCTTCCTTATCAAACAAATTAATTGTTGGTGCTTCATTTAAAAAAAAAAAAGGATGCTCAATGATGTTGTCTCCTTCAACTTTATTTGCTATAGATTCATTGACCTTTTGAGCAATAGCACACACACTTCAAAAAGTCGTTCATCATGTGGATTAGGTACATAAAATATTTGTTTTGCTTGAGAAGCTAAGATAAACAAACCATTTTTATGACCTATTCAATTGAGTTCAATCGTGGTGAAACCAAGATCATCAACATGAACACCGTTGCCATTGTCAACCCAATCGATCATAAACACCAAGACTTTGAACATAGTATAATCAATATCCCATATCTCATTGATAACCCCATAATATGTCATGTCACTAACTACGAGATTTTTGTCTCTACCACTTGCAATTTGTATCGTGTTTGCCATAACAATGACACCATTATTTTGAGTCACTTGATTCATATCTTGATCCTGTGCTAGAAAATAAAACCCATTTATGAGGTACCCTGGATATTTAATCACATTTGGGCGAGGTCCTCGTGATAACCACCACAATGAATTTAAAATCAGTTCACCATTTAATTGCACATTTGAAACCTAGATATAGTAGATTTGTTAGTATGGTGTTACTAAAAGGGTAAAGATTTTCCTTAAAAGAACATAGACAGCTACAAACCTTCTCACCTAACCAATAAGTAAAGGTACAATGGTTATATTCTTGCAACCATTTTGTATTTTTTTATTTACGAGGATATTGTTTCCTTAATCACCTCATGTGTTCACTGAAAAAATGTAAAATAGACATTAATCTTTATGAATTATAAGTTTAAATGACAAAACATATCAAAAAATTAACAAATTCTTACTTAATATAAGGTTGAACCTCTGCTGTGTTTTGTAACACGTAACGATGTACTTGCTCCAACAGTTCATGACAAACTTCCACCATTACTCCACTTGTTAAAGGCTTTTCAATTAACATCATGTCCTTTTGTCTAGGTGGATTTCCAATTGCGTTTAAAACTGACAGAAAATAAGCACAAAATTCCATTACTTCCTTAACCATGTAACATTTAGCTATGCATCCTTCAGGACGGTTGCAATTACGGACATAACCTTTCAAAGGTTTCATTTCCCTTTCAAATGGATACATCCACCTAAGATACACTGAACCACAAATCCTAACTTCTTCTACTAGATGAACGGTTAAATGAACCATGACGTTGAAAAAGTAAGGCACAAAGGTTTTTTCCAACATGCACATAGTTTCAACAATGTCATGTTGTAATTGATCAAGTTTACTTGGGCCAACGACATTAGTGCCCAAAGCATTGAAGAAAAAATAAAGTCTTATAATGACACATCTAACATGTTCTGGTAAAATTAACCATATTGTTAATGGTAAGATTTGTTGCATTAGAACATGACAGTCATGAGACTTTAAACCATAAAGCTTCAAATCCGGCATACACACAAGATTCTTAAAGTTTGAATAGTACCCTTCATAAACCTTGATATCTATTAAGGTTTGGAAAAACTTCATTTTCTCCTCTCTGTTTAATGTGAAACAAGTCGGTGGTAGAATTGTACTATTTCCCTCATTTTTTAGAGTTAACTTAGGCCTTATCTTTAACTCTACAAGATCTAATCTTACTTTAAGACCATCCTTAGTTTTGCCTGGAATAGTTAATAGAGTGCCATAAATACTGTAGAATATGCATCAAATCTAATTGATGTCGAACAAGTAAATGTTTCTAATATACAAGCTAAAAAAAAATTCATTTCATTTTATAACACGCCTTTACATCACATTTTACACTACTTAGCCCTTTTTTTTGTTTTCATTTTTTTCTTATTCTTCCCGTATGTGTAGTCAATGCCATCAACTATCTTTAAAATTTGCTCACTAGTCAATGGTTCAAGAGGGAACTCAGTTTCTACCTTACTGTTAAAAGCTTTTGTTTTGTCTCTACAAGAATGACCACATGGAAGAAATCGTCGGAGGCCCATATATACCATTTTATTACTCTGAGACAACCATTGTGCATCAGTTCTTTCCTTGCAAATTAAACAAGCATAATATCCCTTTGTAACACAACCAGATAAATTACCATATGCAGGGAAGTCGCTAATAGTCCACGCTAACATGGCATGTAAAGTGAAAGATTCTTACTTACTAGCATCATAGGCTTCAATGCCCATATCCCATAAAATTTCCAAATCATCAATCAATGGTGCTATGTACATATCAATATCATTCTCAGGCTGTCGTGGGCCGAAGATCAACAAAGACAACATCAAGAACTTTCTTTTCATACTCAACCAAGATGAAAGGTTATAATTAACAAGTATAACTGGCCAACAACTATACTGGCTACTAAGGGTGCCAAAAGGATTGATCCCATCATAACAAAAAGTGAACCTAACATTTCTAATCTTAGAGGCAAAATCAAGTCACAATTTATCGACTAATTTCCATGAACGACAGTCAGCAGGATGACAATGCATACCATCATTTTCTCTACCATGTGCATGCCAAGTCAAGTCTTTTACGGTTTTAAGAGATTGAAACAAATGTCTCAACCTAAGAATGATAGGAAAATACCACAAGACCTTTTCAGGAACCTTCAGTTTTCTTTTATCCATGTGCTTACTTTGATTCTTCCATCTTGATTGCCCACAAGAAGGGCATTCAACAAGATTATCGTAGTTCTTTCAGTAGAGAATACAATCATTGGGACATGCATGTATTGTCTCATATTGCAAACCCAATACGCTCATTGCCTTTTTAGCCTCATAAATAGATAAAGGCAATATATTCTCTTTCGAAAAAATGTCTTGTAGGCAAATGACCAATTCTGAAAAAATTTTATCTAAACACCCATATCTCCCTTTTACATTGTACAATTTCAATAAACCAAATAATTTTGTATATTTAGTACAACCAAGATATAAAGGCTTCTCAACATCTTCTAATAAATCCCTAAATGACTCAACATCATTATCACAATATCTAAATGCATCATTTCAACAGTGGTAGCAAAGTCATTGTTGATATTTTGGTCATTATTGTGGTCTTCACATGAGAATATTGTCTTCTCACCATGCCAAGACCAATATTTGTAACTTCCATCAGTACTTTTCACAAATAGATGATTTACTACCTCTTGAGAAGTTCGATATACATATTCACACATTTTTCACATGGACATCTTATAAAGTTAGGGTTATCAAAATTTTTAACAACATACTCAATGAAGCTGGCAACCCCTTTTTCATAAGCAATGGACTTCCTATTAGATGACATCCATGACTTATCCATTATATGAAGTAAAAAATATCTCATTGAAAAGACATGATATATTTGAGTATTTTAATTAATTTAATGAATACTAATTATATAATAGGAGTAGAAGGATGAAAAAATTTAAGTAATAGTAGTAATAATGGATGCCATTTAGTTAAAATGGTAAAATTTCTTATATTAAAAACAAAAGATCTAAAGGTTGACTCACATAAGTGGCAAGAGAACAATTGGGTTGCTATTACGTTAAATAAAATAAAAGATAATAGTATTATTAGGTAGTAGCAATAATATGATAATAATTAAAACATTATAATCTCCTTATTATTTCTATATTAGTCACTAATCATTATTTTTCCAAATAAATCATGAAAACAACAATTTTGGATAGTTGAATATAAGAAATAATTGTTTTAGAACATAGTTTATATAATAAGTGCTTGTAACTTTTACCAATAAAACATATTCTTTTATGAATGAGCTCTGTCACTTTTATATGTTGATACGTTAGACCAATTTTTACTATATTCTCTTTTGATTTTGACCATATTTTTAATACGAATAATTTTTATAGCACTGTTTTCCTTCTCTTTTACTACTTTTACCACTAATTTCAGTCTAGAAAACTTTTGCTCTGTACTTGTGTACATTTTAGTTTTCGAGTTTTTTAAGGGATGACGAAGGTGGCTATAATTTGTCATGCAAAGTGTTAAGAATAAGGATGTTAATTAGTTCTATGTCTTTAACAATTACTTGATGTCTGAATAAATCCAAAACATATGAATGGTCCACTACAAAGTGAGAATTATCACTTGAAACCATTTGCAAAAACTTTACTTTGTACTAGAAGTAAAGAGATAAATTATTCTATCATTGTTGTATAAGTAAAGGGGTCATCTAGCACATTCTATATTCCAAACACAAAGGCAAAACTATAACTAACATATAAACAAGCAATATTATCAAAATCCAACATCAAACAATCTAAGTAAAAAGAAATAACTCAATGCAAAGGGAAAAAGTCCAAATCAAATCAATTCAATTCACTCAAAATAGCTTACAATGAAGAAATTACCTTATTGAAAACTAGAAGCACTATAAAAAAAAATCCACAACTCTATAAAGTAACAGTAACCGAAGACAAGCCTGAAACCAAGAACAAAAACACATATTATGAAGCAAAACAAATATTTAACTCCAACGAGTTCAAATTTAATTGTCATGGCAAGGGAATTTTAGAAAATACAAAAAAGCTATATGTGCCAAAATTAAAAAAGATAAAATTCCTTAAAATGTAGCAAACAAACTTTAGAAAATAATTCCTCTCTTTTTACTTATTCTACTACACCATTAGTTGTAATGAATCATCATTCTTTTTAATTTATGCATCTTTTGAATTCTTTTTCTTCTAATTGCAATACAAATGAATTAGAATATCAAATAATATTTCATTTTTTATTTTTCTATATGTACTTTCTTCTTGTTAAAAAAGAGAAAGGGACCATAATTTCATTAGCCAACGAAAAGTCAAAGACAAAGATTGGAACCACATCAATTGTGAAATAAGCTAAAAAAGAAAACCAACACTTGTATTTTGAAATAAAAAATCCAATTCAATAGAAGTAGAGCTTCAGGGACCACTATCATCATTGTACAAAATTTCTGAAATTTTACGATAGTTTATAAACACAAAAGCATAAATATGCAGTCTTTTGTCTATTAAAAACCTCAAAATGTGTAAATTTTCAAATACCCAAGAATTAAAAAGGGACCACACTCTCATTTTTAATTTAATTGTTTCCCACAAATGTTTTCCTTAGCAACGAAGCCAAACAATTTTGCATAAAGAGACAAAAAGCTTGCAAACCCTAGGTCCCAAAATCATTGCCACCACTAAATTTAGGCATAATCAGCACAAACATTAAAAAAATAAAAAAAAAAAACAGAGAGAGAGAGAACTAAAAGGTGGTTTTGCTTTTTCCTAAGATTACAGGATAATCTATTTTCTTTAACCAAAATAGAAGCTTTCAAAACTGGTCATAAATTCCATCTTTTAAGTGCAAAGAATTGATTTTATTTCTACAAATCCTAGAACTCTGAATTAGAGCATGAAGTATATTCTTTTTTTTCTTTTTGTTATGAGAGTGAAGGTTGTCAAGAAGAGAATAGAAGGAGAAAAAAATTTACTAAGTTGAAATAGTTACAGTTTTTCTCTCTTATTTAGTAAAACGACATAGTTTACTCTGTATAAAACTATGCCGTTTTAATTCAGGAGAATTTTTAACAATAATTTGTGACAAAAAAGCTAAAGAAAGAAATACACACCTAAAATTTAAGTGCCAGTATATACCACCAACAAAAAGAAAAATTAATTTATAATAGAATATTATTTTTTATCTGCATACGTGGGAAAATAAATTTTATGCAGTTAACTTATTTGACATAATTTTTTCAAGTCTTACTAAAAGTCTAAAAATTGATGTTCTTATTTAGTGCTGATGTGGAATAAAACATAAAAGAATAAATAAATACCACATTTATTTATGTCGAGGTGGCATAAAGATTTAATTTCATGACAAAAATTATGTCAAGAAACACTTTAATTATCATTCTGTCACTAATTTTTGTTGAAGTAATCAAAATTTTCAAACCTCAAGTTTTTATCTGTCAAAAAATCTAATGCACATATATCTGTCACAAACATTTGTCAATTCCAAACTTCTAACAACAAAATTCTGTCATAAATATCTCATTTTATAATAGTGAGTTGAGGGAGGCAGGCCAAGGTGCAACTGCAGACCAAAGTAGTTAGGGTTTAGGAAACACTCAAGAGAACTAGGTGAATAATTTTTGGACAGATGGAGAAATTGTAACGTCAATAACCTTTGAAAATTAGTGTATTTTTATTGTAAAATCCTTCGCAATTAATAAATTCAGTAAGGGTGTGTTTGTCATCATGGATATAGGCCTAACGAAGCCAAACCATGTAAATCTCTTGTGTTATTCCCTTCACTCTCTTTTTCTTCTTACTGTTTGCTGTTGTGTAAGACTTTTCTTGGTCTTTCTTTGTTTGTTTCGAAACTAAATTGATCTAGGTTGCCCAAGCTGTGACAGAACAATCAAACTACTCAAAGAGCTGTTCTAGCCAATTACTTTGGCTTCGATCCTAATAAACTAGTATTAGCGCCTGGAAGATGTTAAGGATGCTCTGAACTCGGAAGAAATACAGAAGAAAACTGAGGGTATGCCAGATACTCCGAGTTTGAGAGAAAGTCTAATAGTAACCACGATTCTAAGAAGAATCGCAACAGATTTAAGTCTAAAAACAATGGTAAAAAGTGTTTCTTTTGCAAGAAAAAATGATAATTTAAAAGAAATTGCTAAACAATGTAAGCTATGGAAGAAACATTTTAAGAGAATCAGCACAATACTATAGCAGTGGCATCAAAGGACCCTAATTGCTCTACAACCAAGTATAGCAGTTTCGATGAGGACAATTGTGACTTCGTAGATATGCTACTCGTATCAAATGTGAAAATAAATGGTGAATGGATTCTAGAGTCAGGGTGATCTTTCCATATGAGTCTAAATCAAAACTTATTTTTGGATTACCAAGTAATTGATGGTGGCAAGGTGTTGATGGGAAACAACATGACTTGTATGGTTATTGGTATGGGAACCATTAAGATTAAAATGTTGAAGGAGTAGTTAGGGAACTTAAATAGGTTAGACATGTTTCGAACTTGAACATGAATCTCATCTCCTTAGGTATGTATGAGAATATAGGGTATAACTTTAAGGGTGAAAATGGATCTTTGAAGGTGATTAAAGGTTCATTAGTTGTAATCAAAGGTTCATTAGTTGTAATCAAAGGATAGAAGAAGGATAGTATCTATGTGTTGAAGGGTATCTCAGTGACAGGCAATGCTTCTGTGCATGCCAAGGTGACCTTTGATAAAACTAGGCTTTGGCACTTAAGACTTGGTCATATTAGTGGGAAAGTCTAAAAGAGCTGAGCAGGCAGGGTGTTTTGGGTGATGACAGAATTGAACAACTTGAGTTTTGTGAACAATGCATATTGGGCAAAGCTACTAGAGTAAAGTTTAATATTGTTGAACATAAAACTAAGGGTACCCTGGATTACATCCACTCAGGCTTGTGGGGACCCGCTCTAGTTAACTAAGAAATGATCTTTTTTGCAACAAATTGACATGTGAGATTCCCACTAAAATTGGATACCTTACTAGGATCCATGCACTAAATTTATTTCGCAACAATTTGATGAGAACAATCCCAATGACATTTTCAAGCCTAAATCTAATCAAAAGCTTCGACCTCTCTTACAACTATTAAGTGGGAAAATCCTTCTTCTACTCACAGAGTTAAATGCATTGGCTATCTTTAGTGTAATTTGCAATAACGTATCTAGACAAATTCTAGATAGAGTTGCACAATTTTCAACCTTAAAAAAGAATAACTACACGGGGAATCCTTTTCTTTGTAGACTACCATTACCCAAAAGTTGCAATGAAAATGACTCATCGTTGGCAATGATACCAAAAGCATCTATTGGCTATGAAGTACATGATTGTTTAATTGACGCAGAGAGTTTCTATATCACTTTTATAGTAGCTTCTGTAATTATGATCTTAGAAATCATTGGAGTTTTATGGGTGAATATTTACTTACAGTGCAAATGGTTTTATCGAATTGAAATGTAGATGACCTCCTACTACTATTTTATTCTGGACAATTTTATGTTGAAAAGTTAGCACAGAATTTGGTGCTTGACTTTGGTGCTAGCAATTTAAAGACTTTGGTAGCAAATTGAAGAAAATAGAAACAATAGCCCACAACTTTTGACAATTGAGATTGACAAAATTGATTGACAAATTGAAGCCACAATTTAAGGGCTGAAATTGTTGATTTTCTTGATCATTATTTTGCTATAAATAGAAGTGCAAATAAAGAGTTAGATCATCCCAAAATATTCGTGAGAAGCATTTCAAAGCTTAGAGCAATTCAAGTGAATTGTTTAGAGAGAGCAATCGGAGAGTGTGAGCAATTGAGGGGCATTTCCTTTCAAGTGCATGTGAGAGTACTGGGTGTATTTGGGTTCTGGAGAGTGAGATTTGTTACTCAAATATTATACTCAAATAATTGTTAGTAATACAATTATTTTTCTCTTGTTCCCGTGGACGTAGGCATAATTGCCGAACCACGTTAAATTCCTGTGTCTTTTATTTTTCTGTAATTATTTGGTGCACTTGATTTTGCATTCCGCGCACAACAATTGGTATCAGAGCCGAAGGTTCGTACTTGGGGAATATGGTATTGTTCATATACGGTACTATTTACAAATACAATACTATTCATAAATACAGTACTATTCACGAATACGGTGAAGACGGCCATTTGTACTTGGGAGACAATTTATTATAAGTAGTGTGTATTTTTGCATGTCTAGGAAAGTTCTTTCAACAAGACGATAAGAGTCTAAGGAGTCTGGGTTTTAAGTGGGACCGTTGTGACCCCTCCATTCTCCTGGAAACTTTCCTGGTGCATTTATTCGCACGAAATAAACATCATAGAGATTGTTTTGCAAGTAGGAATAGTTCGTTGAGAAAATGGTAAAAGGTGAAACTTCCAGAAGTGGAGAGAGATCTACCTAGACTATTCCGGGAGATAGTTCAGGTGGAAGAAGGGAATTGTTAAATCGTCTTTCAGCACCTGTTATTGGAGGCCAGAAGATCGATGTTGAAAAGTTTAACGGGAAAATCAACTTCAGCATGTGAAGACGCGAAGTTATGGATGCCCTTATTCAAATTGATCTCGACATTGTTCTAAAAAATAAAATACACTTGTATGACGAAGAAACTTGGGATCGTATGAATGAAAAAGCCTGTGGTCAGATCAGATCTTGCTTGACCAAGGAAGTGAAATACCTAGTGAAAGATGAGGAGTGTGCGATAACTCTGTGGCGTACATTAGAAGAAAAGTACTTGCTAAAAAGTCCCGAAATCGCCTCCATGTAATGAGCCAAGTATATGGCTTTCGAATGAAGCATGTGGTGTCAATGCATGACCATGTCTCAAGATTTGAAAAGTTACTTGCTGATTTAAAGAATCTTGATGAAGATATAAAGGATGAAGTCAAGGCTATGATTCTGCTGTACTCACTTCTAGAAGAATATAGTCATTTTGTGACTACCTTGTTATATGGGAAAAGCGTGATTGTTTTTAAAGATGTCTGCACAGCATTGACCAATTTAGAAATTCGGAATAATGATAAACATTTCGAAAGAACATCGTCTGAAGCTTTGTTAGTAAAAAGAAGGGCGATGGAGAAAAATAAAAAGCATAGTGGAAAGAACTTTCAATCTAAGTCAAGAAGCAGAAATATAGCTCGAGATAAGTGTGCCTTTTGTCATGAAAAGGGCCATTGGAGGAAAGATTGTCTGAAGGCTTAGAAGAAAGATGGGAAGAAACCAGTAGCAGCGAACATGGCATACAAAGATGAAAACTCTGATTATTCACTAAGTATTACACTTACAGCGTATGTGGCTAGTTTGGATGAGTGGATACTTGATACCGAAGCAACTTATCATTTATGTCCTATAAAGGAATGGTTTACGAATTTTCGTAATTTAGAATCTGGTGCAGTTGTGGTGGGAAATGATCAACTTTGTCGCATAATGGGAATAGGGACAATTCGGCTAAAGATGTTTGATGGAATGGTCAGAGAGTTAAAAAAGGTTAGATATGTTCCAGCTCTAAAGAAAAATCTAATTTCTGTGGGTGCTCTGGAAGCTAAAGGCTACAAAGTTACCATTGAAGATGGCAAAATGAAGTTCACATATGGAGCTATGGTGATTTTGCAAGAGGTCCGGCGTCATAATTTGTACTATTTAAAGGGATGTACAACTAATGAAGCTAATGTTGCTAAGGCGCATAGTGACACCATCAAGCTATGGCATGCACGACTGGGACATGCTATAGAGAAGTCTTTGCAAACTCTGATGAGGCATGGACTTTTAAAAGATACCAAAACCTGTAAATTAAATTTCTGTGAGCATTGTGTAGTAGGCAAGAAAATAAGGGTCAAGTTTGATACGGCTAATCACGATACTCGTGAGATCCTTGAATATGTTCACAGTGATGTATGGGGATCAACCAAGACTGCATCAATTAGTGGAAGCCATTATTTTGTTTCATTTGTTGATGATTTCTCTAGACGTGTGTGGGTGTACACCATGCGAGCAAAGGATGAGGTTCTAGAGATTTTCGTGAAATGGAAGAAACTGGTGGAGACTCAAACTGGCAGAAAGATCAAAGTATTACAGTCTGATAATGGGGGTGAATATATTTCTGATCCATTCTTACAAGTATGCCAAAATGAAGGTATAAAAAGACATTTCACGGTGAGACATACTCTACAACAGAATGGTGTGGCTCAACGTTTGAACCGTTCTTTACTGGAGAAAGTACGATGTATGTTATCTAATGCTGGTTTAGATAAAAAGTTTTGGGCTGAGGCTGTAAGCTACGCAAGTCACTTAATAAATCAGTTGCCTTCTGCTGCAATTGGAGGTAAAACTCCTATGCAAATGTGGTCTAAAAAGCATACACAAGACTATGATTCCATTCTTGTGTTTGGGTGTCTAGCTTATTATCATGTAAAGAATGATAAGCTCGATCCTCGTACAAAGAAAGTTATCTTTATGGGATTCAAAGGTGGAATTAAAGGCTACAAGCTTTGAAATCTCGAAGATAAAAAGTTTGTGTATAGCAGAGATGTTACTTTTAATGAAGCTTCTATATTGAAGGCTTCAAGTTCTCAGCAGGTGGAGAACACGACCAAAGAAGTATTGCAGCGGGTGGAGTTTGATGCAACTCCATATGTACCAGTTAGTTCTACATCAGAGAAGAGTTCAACTTTGGAGGTGGCCCCAAGAGTTGAAGAAAAAGTTATTTCTGTTGATGTCCTACAAGAGGAGAAAACAACCGAAGAAGATGCAGAAGATGAAAATGAGTCTATAGCAACAAGGAGGCCAAAAAGAGTGATAAAGAAACCCGGGTGGCTTACTAAAGATATAGTGGTAGCCTATGCACTTCCAATTATTGATGATGACATCCCCAACACTTTCGGTGAAGCATTACGTAGTAGTGAAAGTGATCAATGGAAGTTAGCTATAGAGGAAGAGATAAAATCTCTTCATCAAAATCAGACTTGGGAACTCGTAGAGTTACCTAGAGGAAAAAGGGCTATTGGCAATCAATGGGTCTACACCAAGAAGCAAGGATCTCCAAATCAATCAACTCTTCGATACAAGATAAGGCTCGTGGCAAAAGGTTATGCTCAGAAGGAAGGTATTGATTATAATAAAGTATTCTCTCCAGTTGTGAAACATACTTCCATTTGTATCCTACTTGCCTTGGTAGCTGAATATGAGTTAGAGTTGACTCAATTAGATGTGAAGACAACATTCTTACATGGAGATTTGGAGGAAGAAATCTATATGACTCAGCCTAGTGGTTTCAAAGTTGCTGGAAAAAAGAATCATGTGTGTAGATTAATTAAATCTTTGTACGGATTAAAACAATCACCAAGACAGTGGTAGAAGAGGTTTGATCAATTCATACAAGGGCAGAAATTCATTAGAAGTGAACATGATCACTGTGTTTACTTTAGAAGATTACAAGATGGAGCTTTCATCTATTTGTTACTCTATGTCAACAATATGCTTATAGCTTCGAAGAATAGAGGTGAGATTGAGATACTAAAGAAGCAGTTGGCTTTTGAGTTCAAGATGAAAGACTTGGGAAATGCACAGAGAATACTCGGGATGGAGATTCATAGAGACAACTAGAATGGAAGCGTGTGGTTAACTCAAAGGTCTTATTTGAGGAAGGTGCTAGAGAAGTTTGGCATAGATGACAAAACTAAATCGGTATGTACTCCTCTAACTCCTCATTTCAAATTAAGCTCTTCTTCATGTTCTTCCTCCCAAGAGAAGCGCGACTACATGGCTCGTGTTCTATATGCAAGTGCTGTGAGTAGTCTTATGTATGCTATGGTGTGTACAAGGCCCGATATTTCTCAAGCCGTTAGTATGGTTAGCAGATACATGCATAATCCGGGTAAAGACCATTGGCTTGCGGTGAAGTGGATTCTTCGATATTTGTATGGGACAGTTGATGTTGAGTTATTGTATAAAAAAAATTGTGGTCAACAATGTTTCGGGTATTGTAATTCTGATTTCGCTGGAGACCTAGATAAGCGAAGATCAACAACGGGCTATGTATTCACATTGGGTGGAGGTCCGATCAACTGGAGGTCGATTCTACAATCGACAATTGCTCTGTCCACTACGGAAGCAGAGTATATGGCAGCAACTGAGGCTGTAAAGGAAGCTATTTGGTTGAAAGGCTTGTTAGGTGATTTGGGAATAATTCAGAAGAACATTAAGGTGTTCTGTGACAATCAGAGTGCAATATTCCTTACGAAGAATCAAACGTATCATGCTCGAACGAAACACATAGATGTGAAATATCATTATGTCAGAGAGATTATCGAGGGTGGTGATGTGTTATTGAAAAAGGTCAATACCAAGGATAACCCATCAGATATGTTGACGAAGGTGATTTATGGAATTAAGTTTCAACATTGCTTGAAACTAATTCAAATTCTTCGAATGTGTTGAGTTTGGAAAATTTTGAACTACAGTTGGCTTGATCCTGAATTTTGGGTACGTAGGCAATCACAAATATGCAACTACTTTAGGGATGATGGTTCATTGGTAGTCGGCTCAGATTTTGATCAATCTTCACCTATGTGGAGAATTGTTGAAAAGTCAGCATCGAATTTGGTGCTTCACTTTGGTGCTAGCAATTTGAAGACTTTGGTAGCAAATTGAAGAAAATGGAAACAATAGCCCACAACTTTTGACAATTGAGATTGACAAAATTAATTGACAAATTAAAGCCACAATTTAAGGGCTGAAATTGTTGATTTTCTTGACCATTATTTTGCTATAAATAGAAGATATTTGGTGCTAGCATATACAGCTTGATTAACGCTTAAATTGTGGCTATAGAGCGATATTTTTTCACCATTAAATATCTTTAAACTCATATACATCTCACAACAAATATTTTTTCTTCAAATTGTTGCATGTTTTCAAGTAATTTTATAATTAATATTGCATGCTTAATTTATTAAGTACTGGTTGTTTTTTATTTAGCTTGCATTAAATTAAAAATGGACAAACATAATGGGAATTATTAAAAGATAAACTTTTTTTAAACATAATAATAATAATAATGACATTTACAATTAACACAAAATTATTTAGTATCAAATATTTGACTAAAATAGTTAGAGTAATGCAATAGAAGGTAACTGAATTTGGTAAAGGAAAGTTTAATTCAAATAATATTAACTTTTCTTTTTAAAATTATTTTTTATTTATCATATAAATAAATAAATAAATATTTAAAAAATAAAATTTAAAGTGCGTTTATGTTCTTATCATATTTATTAGATATATAAAACAATATGATCCGTGTATAATTAATTAATTATTAACTATTAAAATACTACCTTGCTAGCTGCCAGATCTTTGGACTGACATTTATGATCATCACCATGTGCTTCACCAACTCTGATAAAATATGCAGCAGGGGACCTAGGCTCGATAAATCACCATGTGCTTCACCAACTCCGATGCTATACGCAGCAGGGGACCCAGGAGGCACATTGAATATCTTGCATTAAGAAATCCAATGTTTGCAGAACTGAGAAGGCTCCATTAAGGCATCATCAGAAAAATAAACACTAAGCTTATCAATTGGATAATCATACCAGAGAGGTGAGGACCACGAGGAGGGGCCACAGCTAAATCCGCTGATGCATTGGACTGCAACTCCCTCTCCCACTTTAAGAACATACAGTCACACCATCAGAATAAATAAATAAATTAATTAAAAAAAAAAGCATTAGTACAAAGCGATGACAATAAAAATAACAATGTGCAACAGGTTTAATATAATATTAATAAACTCAAATTTATTAACATATTTATCTAAAGTAGTGAGGAGTGAGGAAATAAATAAAGGGTTAGTTTGATAATATTATAATTTTTAAAATAATAATTTTTAACTGTACTGTATAAATAATCAGTTATTAAGAGAATCAGTTAAATGGTTAGTAAATTTTATTTTTAAAATTATTGTGAGTTTAAAAAATATATATTTAGTAAAATTTATTGTTAAACTGTCATAAGAACATAAATGATTAAATTAGATATAATATTTGAATAAAGTTTTTTTTATCCATTTATAAACATATATATATAATATTTTTATTTTGTACATGTAATAATTGATAACTAAAATAAATATTTTATATCAATAATTTATTTTTTTATTTGTTATTTCAACATAATTGGTAATAATAATAATCTTATTAAAGTTAATGGTTTTATTTCCTAACAAATAAAGATAATTTTAAATTTTTATAATATATATGAGTATATATATGAAATTGTATTAAGTAAAAAATTAATTGTCAAAATTAGATTTTGAAAAGTTATTTCTTCTTTACTTTTCAAAATCTGTTATAGGATAGACTAATTTTACCAAAAATAATTTTTAAAAAAATTTATAAAAAAATTAAATTAAATTTACAAGTTACATTTGAATCTCTCAAATGCAATCGCAATGGGTTCTAAGAAAATAAAAATATGATGAGCAAATAGTATACAAAATACTATTTTTCACAAAGTGAACCCATATCTTATATTAAATCACAAACAAATTTTCACCGGACGTTCTAATGACACAACTAATGGACCACATGCCAATTCTATGCCAACATCAAAATATGTCTTCTTCTTCTTCTTCTTTTTTTTTTTTTGAATTACTATAGTCTGCAGGTATATTACACTCATAGTACAATCAAGGGTCTACTAAGAAGATGCAAAAGATGCCAGTTTTTTTTTTTTAATTTTTAAGTTGAGGGTCGAGATTACTGTTGCTCAAACCATCAATGTTAGCCTTTATCCAACCCTAATAATATCAGGAGGACACCTATTAAGACAAGAATGATCTCCAGACAAGATGGATTTATAATGCTTCACAGTAAGCTCAAATATAAATCTCCTGCTCATCCCTCTTTTTCTGGAAGGTCGTTCTTGGGATTTCCTCCTCCGCCGGGTTCTTTCTAAGAATTATTATTATTGTTGTTTAAATTTCTTGTAATGTTTTACCCTTTTGTTGTAATCTTTATATATATATATATAAATAGTGATTCGAATATGTTGCAATTACTGCGTCAACGTTCTCTAATTTTGAAACTTGTTAACGACAACATAAGATCATTTCATATAAAAAAATATTAAAATAGAAATATAAACATCGATCTATGAAGCCTGCTTGCATAGTAAAGTCGTATACTAAAGAACAACAAAGTAATTAAGTAAAATACACACACACACACATATATATAAAAGGTCGAAAATGAAGCAAAACCTAGAGCTAGCCATTAGCTAATAATGGAGCAAGATCCAGAAGCTTTACGGCCTCTAGCTCCTCATGTTCTCATCTTCCCGATTCCAGCCCTAGGCCATGTCAGCTCGATGCTGAAGCTGGCCGAGCTCCTCAGCCAAGCGGGCCTCAGAATCACCTTTCTCAACTCTGAATACAATCACGATCGCCTTACCCGTCACACTGATATTTGTTCACGTTACATGAGCTTTCCAGGGTTTCAATTCAAGACAATTTCAGATGGCCTTCCAATGGATCATCCGCGAACCGGAGATAAATTCCAGGAGATGTTGCATTCAGTTAAGTCAGTTATTCCACCTCTTTTGAGAGACTTGCTCATTGATTCTAAGCCGCCCGTGAATTGTGTCATTTCAGATGGGTTTATGAGCTTTGCTATTGATGTTGCCAGACAAGTTGGAATTCCTATTGTCTTTTTTCGTACCATTAGTGCTTGTGCATTTTGGGCTTACTATTGCATCCTTGAAATCATCGCCGCCGGCGAGCTCCCGATCATAGGTATCCTATTAATTGTTGGCTTTCCAATCAAATTAATTAATATTTTTAATTAAAAATTGATATTCTTTTCATCTTTATTATTAATATTTTATTTTTTATTATATCTTTTCCTGTTCTTTTATTTATTTATGTTTTTTTTTAACACAACAATACGTACATAAGTCGACATTTTGATAGTGTTCATGTTAGAATTTTAAGACTCGTCAATAGTTTTTAATAAACTAGCTAATAATATATTATATGTTTAGAACTTAATAATAATTAAAAAAAAAAAATAGAGAACAACAACAACACGTACAATTAATCCCCTTTCATCCAATTTTACGCGTATTTTTTGTTCGAATTTTGGATCACATACTCACCCGAGTTGTATTGAATTTAATTTAAACGGTCTAGTGCAGCGTCTTCATTTATGATATTAAAATAAAATTACTTAAGCACAAAATTAGATCAAACGTGAAATCCAAATTTATTTCCACAACCGTGTCTATATTAAACATTAATTTTGGATTTTCAATTGACTGCATATGAACACTGGCTAAATTATATATGTTTCAGGAAATGAAGACATGGATCGGCTGATACAAAATGTGCCTGGCATGGAAAAGTTCCTCCGGTGCCGTGATCTTCCAAGCTTCTGTCGCGCTACGGACACAATGGACCGGGACATGCAACTCTTCATGACGGAGACTCGATCGTCTCCTCGAGCAGATGGTCTGATATTCAACACATTTGAAGATCTAGAAGGACCAATATTGTCCCAAATCCGGACCCACTGCCCTAAAATTTACACCATTGGTCCCCTTAACGCGCACCTCAAAGCAAGAATCTCCACAAACCCAACTTCCTCATCACAATCATTGAACAGTTTCTGGGAAGTGGACGGAAGCTGCATTACATGGCTTGACAATCAGCCCTCGCAATCTGTTATCTACGTAAGCTTTGGCAGCATTACAGTTATGTCAAGAGATCAACTAATAGAGTTTTGGTATGGCCTCGTTAAGAGCAACAAGCGCTTCTTGTGGGTCATTAGGCCTGACTCGATTTGCCATACTGGTGATGAGACTGAGAGTGAGATTCCGAAGGAGCTTGTGGAGGCGACCAATCAGAGAGGATACATGACGGGGTGGGTTCCGCAAGAAGAAGTTTTAAGCCACAAGGCTGTTGGTGGATTTTTCACTCACAGCGGCTGGAACTCGACTCTTGAGAGTATTGTGGCTGGAGTGCCCATGCTCTGCTGGCCATATTTTGCTGATCAGCAAGTCAATAGTAGGTTTGTGGGTGAAGTGTGGAAGCTAGGGTTGGACATGAAGGATCTGTGTGATAGAAAGATTGTCGAGAATATGGTGAATGATCTGATGGTTGAGAGGAGGGATGAGTTTATGGAATCGGCTGATCGGATGGCTAACTTAGCTGACAAAAGCGTTAATCAAGGTGGATCATCGTATTGTAATTTGGACCGTCTGATAAATGATATTAAGACGATGAGCTCACAACCATAAAAGGTGTGCAAGATGTTAATTACTAATACTACATGAGTTTGCTAGTTTTTTCAATGGAAAATGTTATTTGCACAAAACATATGGAATGAGGATACTCGCATAAAAAGATAAAATTAATAAATTGAATATATTTGTTTTTTTAGTGAAATATTTCTTGTAATTTAATGATTTTGTGCATTTCCATATACAATTTTGTTTGCAAATACAATTACTCGTTTCTACCAGAATAAACTATAATACACCAAAGGAGACGAGAGTGTGGCTGTTGATGCATGATTTTAGTTTGATTAGTGAATAATCATTTTCAATATTGGTACAAGGAGTTGTCCTCTATACAAATTTGTGCCTCGCTTCTGGAATGTTACTAATAAGTGGTATTAGAAATAAGGTTGGATAAGTTATGGCAGCTATAACCTTATTTTAGCTTGAAAAATAAGGGCCAATTCAATAGTTCAGTTGTATGATAAAAATAATCAGTTGTGAAAAGAATTAATCGAATATTTATTAAAATTTTTTCTAAAAATGCTATGAGTTTTAAAAGTAATTGTATATACTTAGTAGATCTAACGATTAAGCTATTGTAAGAGTGTAAATGCGTAAAATAGATAAAATGTTGAATAAAATTTATTTATACGTTTATAAACATATATGTGTGTGTATAATATTTTCTATTGTCTATATTAATAATTGATAATTAAAATAATAATATTATTTTGTTACTAATTATAATTGGTAATAATTAATAATTATCTCTCTAAATTTAATAATTGTATTTCTCAATTGGATAAGGATAATTTTGGATATATATATATATATGTGTGTGTGTGTCTCTCAATCCATGAATTCCATATTGAAACACCATCTGAGAGACCACTAGGGACTGTTGGATTTCAATCATATATATTATTATATTAATTATAAAACTGATTTTTAAAATTAAATTTTAAAAGACTACTTCTCACGTATTTTTTAAAATTTACATTAAAATAAGGTAATTTTATTAAAAGAAATTTTTAAATAATTTATTAAATATTAAAATTAACTTTCAACTTTTCAAAAAAATAAAATTATTTTTAAACTTGTAAAAATAATCATAAACTCTGAGTAATATACGAGTGAAATGTATGTGTCCGTGTCACTCTTAACGGCGGGGTGTTGTCGGGATTATGTTCCAAAGGGATGATGCCCATCAATAATGTGTTTCAACACCAAAAGATATATCCAAAACATGTTTCCTAAATAAATTACTGCAATACACCACTGCCCAAAAGCACTCCCATTTCCACTATTGGATTGAAATATATCTCAAAGTTTCAAAAGATTTTTTTGTTACCAATAACCCAATTTTTTATTCTTATCTATGCAACTTATGAGTTATATACATTGCGACAAAACTTTGGGGGTGTCGGCCATGAAAAGTTAAAAAAATTAAAAGTTTTATATTAAAAAAAAAAACAAAAATGCATATTGATGAACATTATACTACCAAACAACACTTGCCCATTATAATTGTTTTAGGAGTGTCATCTATCAAAATTCCAGACATGACATTTGTCAATTTCTGAAACGATAAGCGTTGAGCTGTTCATAGCCACTGCCTCTGAATTAATGGTATTTGTCTGGCCTGCCTATTTTATATTTTCTAAGTTGGTTAAAATACAAGTATATTTCTCTCGGATAATTGAACACCACAAAAATATTTATAGAAGCCGAAGCCGTGACAATTCAAGACTCCAAGAGCCGACAATTTTGAAGAAGGAAACACGGCGGTGACTAAAGGCTTTGGTACCGGCCCCATCAAGATGACAAGCTGGCTCGTAGCTAGCACTATAAAATAAAATAAAATAAAGGTATTGCCCGCAAACAGTCGAAGTCTGAAGCAGAGATGAAGAAGCAGGATCATGTTCATGTTGTGATATTCCCACTTCCAGGCGTTGGCCATGTCAACTCCATGCTGAAGCTTGCAGAGCTGCTCAGCCGCGCCGGTATCAAGATTACGTTTCTTAACACTGAATATTATTATGATCGCGTCATCCGTCAAAGCAGTGATGCCTTTTCGCATTACATGCAAATTCCCGGACTTCAATTCAAGACCGTAACAGATGGACTTCCCAAGGATCATCCTCGAACTCCAGATAAATTTACTGAGCTCATTGATTCATTGAACTTCACAATTCCACCCCTTTTGAAAGAGATGGTCACCGATTCTAATTCGCCGGTGAACTGTATTATCGCCGATGGGTATATGAGCCACGCAATTGACGTTGCCAGAGAAGTTGGAATTTCCATCATTTATTTTCGCACTGTTAGTGCTTGTGCATTTTGGTCTTTCCATTGCATCCCTGATATCATCGATGCAGGCGAGCTTCCTATCAAAGGTACGTGCCTATATAAATTCTTGCACGCTCTGTATTAGCTTAAAAACAGAGGAAAAGAGAATAGTAGGTTTTTTTTTTTCGGTTTTTTGCTTTGGATTTTCCGCCACATAATTAATTTTATATACCTAATTTCAATCTTATGACAGCCCCCAAGAGTTTAATTCGTTTGACTTATTAACTTGACATACAATTCTTCATTTCATCAGATCTTGCGGTAAAACTCAGCATATTAACATTAAAAGTTGTCAATATTGAATTTCACCAATTTTTTTTTTCATCCCTTTAAATTCATTGAGAGACATATCTCTACATCCAAAATATTAAGTCAACCGTGCAACTACTCAATATAAGTTACCATGTGTGTATTTGTTTCAAATTGCATAATAAATGTTTTCTGATATTCCAGCATAATTTCACTGAAGTTGCAGCCCTTATTTGTACACTAAGAACGTAGTGGTATTATAGCTATTACAATTTGTTGATCAGTGGGTGAGATTTTCTGTCTAATAGGACAATAAGAAGGCTTGGTGGCTATTTTTACTATCGTCTTCTTCCCTCAATTGATCTTCACCATTGAATTCTTTATGCCGTAAATCGAACAGACCATATCCAGATTGTTGAAATGTTCTGGAAGCTTTCACTCGAACCACTGATCTTTGATGAACGAGCACAAATTCAAGTCGCAGATGTCCTGCCAAGACTGACTCATTGAGACATTTTATCAAACCTTTGAACGTTTCCATCAAACACCTTGTTTTAACTAGTAAACTATCAGACCAGTTTGTAGTTACATACATTATGTAAAACTGAACTTGCCACATTATCATCGGTTGATTATATTATTTTGATGTACAAAAGATTCTCTTACTTTTCTTTTCTTTGTTCTTTTAAGCTCCAATTCTGTTTATTCAATTTTCATTTGAAGGAACTGAAGACATGGATCGCATGATAACCAACGTACCTGGAATGGAAGGTTTTCTCAGGTGCCGCGATCTTCCAAGCTTCTGTCGAGTTAATGACCCAACGGATCCGCAACTCCTACTCTTTGCACGCGAGACCCGATTATCTGCCCGTGCAGACGGTCTCATATTGAACACATTTGAAGATCTGGAAGGACCCATCTTGTCCCAAATCCGCAATAACTCATGCCGTAATATCTACAGCATTGGACCACTTAATACGCATCTCAAAGTAAGAATCCCCGAAAAAACACATTCCTCAAGCGGTTTGTGGAAAGTCGACAGAAGCTGCATGGCATGGCTTGACAAGCAACCCAAGCAGTCTGTTATCTATGTCAGCTTTGGTAGCATTGCCGTAATGTCAAGAGATCAACTAATAGAGTTTTATTATGGCCTTGTTAATAGCAAAAAATGTTTCTTATGGGTCATCAGGCCTGACTTGATTTCAGGAAAAGATGGTGAGAGTCAAATTCCTCAGGAGCTTGTGGAGGCAACCAAGGAAAGAGGATGCATTGCGGGATGGGTTCCACAAGAAGAAGTTTTAGCCCACAAGGCAGTTGGTGCATTTTTGACTCACTGTGGCTGGAACTCGACTCTCGAGAGTATCGTGGCTGGAGTGCCTATGATTTGTTGGCCATCTTTTGCTGATCAGCAGATCAATAGTAGGTTTGTTGATGAAGTGTGGAAGCTGGGGTTAGATATAAAGGATTTGTGTGATAGAAATATTGTAGAGAAGGCGGTGAATGATCTAATGGTGAAGAGAAAGGAAGAATTCATGGAATCAGCTCATCGGATGGCTAATTTGGCTAAGAAAAGTGTTAATGAAGGCGGATCCTCGTATTGCAATTTCGACCGTCTGGTAAATGATATAAAAATGATGAGCTTACGACCACAAAATTGCTGAAAGCTTGGGGCAAATATGAAATAAATTAAATCGCAGAAGAGGAGAGTAGTTGATGTATGATTGTTCCAGATTGAATGAATCATTGGTATGGCTATGGAGAGTAGTTTAAACTTGCCAAAAAAGGGTTCGTACAAAATGTTTTCCCACTCATATCTAGATATTTGTATGGGGTGTCTGTGATTATTTTTGTTATTTCTATATGCTATTGTGTAGTTTTACATTTTTTTCCCCAGTTCTGAGTTTTAGATCTGGAAATAAAGTTGTAAGCTGTATATGGATTTATGCAGAAGATTCAAATTGTATTTTTAGTCGATGAAGCCAACTATGACGTGCAGGGTGAGTTAAAAAGAGACAAGGGGACTTACCTCTCCATTATGTGCACTGTCGATGGCAAGTAATCTCTTGTACGAATACACCCGTCCTCCCTGATCGAAGACTTCAATGGCTTTCGGTTGTATGTGTTGTTGCGGAAGGGCAGGGTTGAGCAATTATCATTACTATGGTGTTTGTTATTTGTGGAGAAATACAAATATGGTGATAAATAAAAACAGAGAAAAGAGGACAATAATTGATGGGATTCGGCTTAAAGTTTACATTTACAGGTAAAAATTAAAAGCTAATTCTACTAGCAAATGAGAGTTAAAAAAATCAATAACTATTCTTCTAAATGAATCTGCTTAATATCCATTGAAATACAATGTCTACAGTTTGAAATACAATATCTACAGTTTGAAGAGTTTACTTATAAATAATCTAACAATTTGAGGTGCCATATCTCTCAAAAAAGAAAAACTCTAATAATTTTCATATTCAAGTCAATATTTCAACGCAAATATCTTGTGCACCACATAATATTAAATTGCATGATTAACCTCTGATGTCTCAAGACTCAAAAGCCAACAATTTGGGAAAGTTAAATGTATAAATAAGTTAACAAGCTATTATAAAAGCTCAAAAACTCAAAATCATAAGAGCTTTCATAGATGGAGCAGCTGCCAGATCGGAATTCTGTAAGTTATCCCCATGTTCTGATATGGCCTCTCGCTGCACTAGGCCATGTCAACCCCATGCCGAAACGCGTAGAACTTCTCTGCCATGCCGGTGTCAAAATTACCTTTCTCAACACGGAAGAATTCCACGAGCGCCTCATCCGTCACAGCAGTGATGTTTTTTCACGATGCATGAACCTTCCAGGATTTCAATTCAAGACCATAACAGATGGCCTTCCACTGAATCATCCGCGAATTTCAGATAAACTCCATGAATATTGGAGTTCATTGGCATTAGTAACTTCCCGTCTTATGAAAGAGATGCTGATTGATTCCAAGTCACCTGTGAATTGTATGATTACAGATGGATTTATGAGCTTTGAGATTGATGTTGCCAGAGAAGTTGGAATTCCCATTTTCTATTTTCGTACCATCAGTGCTTGTGCTTTTTGGGCTTACTATTGCATCCCTGAAATCATCGATGCCGGCGCGCTGCCGATTAGAGGTAAGCGTACACACACACTTTTGTTTGGATTCGAATTTAGGATAAAGTCATATACTTTTGATATATTTTTGTTGGCTGATGTTTTCAGATTGTGGATTCTTGTTTTAGCCCTAAACAGCAAAGGGCTTGTATCCGCCAAAAGTACCTAAGATTTTCCCATGAAACTGGGTACTGTAGTTAAAAACAGAAGAAAACGGCAGTAGCTTTTAGTGCTCTTTATTCTGATTTTTCACTCAGGATTTTAAATCACAAAAGCAACTTTATATACTTTATTTCTTTGCTATAATAGTTCTCCAAGTATCTAAATTCAATTCATATAATGTAGCCAATAATAAACTTGACACACAGCTCACTTAGTACTACTCCTAATTTAATCAAGTGAAATAGTTCACTCCCGTTGCTTCCGTAGTAAAACTCAGCACAATTAACATCAGAATTCATCATTATAATTTATAATTCTATTGATAAACTCTACAAATGGATCTCTCTCCTTTATCTTTTCTATGTTATTTTTGTGGAACTTAACAAGGTTTCACGAAAAGATGGTGAGAATCAGATTCCGGAGGAACTTGACAAGGCGACCAAGGAGAGAGGATACATTGCAGGCGGGGTTTCGCAGGAAGAATTTCTAGCTCACAAGGCCATCCGTGCATTTTTCACTGATAGTGGCTGGAACTCGACTCTGAAGAGTATTGTGAAAGGAGCGCCAATGATTTGCTGGCCATCTTTAGTTGATCAGCTGGTGAATTGTAGGTGTGTGGGTGAAATTTGGAAGCTAGGTTTAGATACGAAGGATTCATGTCACAGAAAGATTGTTGAGAAGCTGAAGAATGATCTGTTAGAGGTGAGGCGGGAAGAATTTATGAAATCAGCCGATCGGAAGTCTAATTTGGCTTGTATAAGTGTCAATGAAGGTGGATCCTCGTATTCCAATTTGGACCATTTGATAAATGACGAAAAGATGATGAGGACAAAACCATAAAATAGCTGGAAGACTGGTGATGCATGACTATAATAAATAATTGGATTGAACATTAGCTCTTTCCGAAGCTTGTAGGGCAGAATTAGTTTAAGATATGTGTTTGATGGAAATGCGCAAGTGTTCGGCGAAATGGCTCATTAAGAGGCAGACCCAAAGACTTAAAATTGTTTTGGGGGATGTTTAGTTCAAGAAATTTTAATTTAATTTGGGGTGTAGAATTTTTTTTTTTCACCATTTACTTGAATGCATTTTAGGTCCCAAAAACTCAAATTCTATTATTTTTATTTAAACTTTAAAAAGTAATAGTGACAAATTATTTATCTTATATACTAGAGCTCATTGAGGCCATATTTGTGAAAGTATTCTATTTCTAAATAATACTTTACTACTAAACTATAAATATTTTATTATATAAATAATATGCTTAAATTTTTTTATTTAACTCTTTCAAAAAGAGTTTAAAGCACATCTAAATAAAAAAAAAATAATGGCCTAGAAGGGGTTGAAACCCTCCTTGGCCTTAGCTGAGTCTGTCTATAGCTTAAATACAACATTTGATCGGAAACTTAGTTTGAAATAACAGGCAACTCAGTAACTCCTTGATGATTCAACATTATGGCATTTAGATGGTTTGTGAAGATGAATGGAGAATAAAATCAAATCAGATAACACACACGAATGCTGTTAATATCTTAAGTTTCCATGTTGTGATTTTTTTTGTTTCTGCGCTTTTATTTCTATCTTAGTGATATTTTTATGACTTGTCAGTGACTTAAAACAATTGTTAATTCAAGCTGAATTTACAGCCAACACAAATGCTTATTTGTCAAAAATTTTCACTTGAGTTTTAATTTCACGGCTATGGGGAATAGGAGAAGATGATTGATTGAGAGCATTGAGGTTCAATAAAAAATTATCAAGTTTTTAGCTACTTAAGTTTTTTGATAAAGCTAATTTTGCTTGTGTTTATGCTTTGAAATTTTAGCTAAACAATCTAGGAGTGATTGAGGGATGGGGATAAGAGGCTAATGTGAATTGGGTTTTAAAAAATTCTTCAATAACAACACCATAATCCAACACCAACAGCCACTGCAATCGAAGAACAACAAACACAACAAGTAGATTAAATAGGTAAGGGTAGAGAAAACAAACACACCAAATTTTTACTTGGTTCAATAACTGGCCCACGTTCATACATCCAAGCTATTTGAGTTTAAGGATTCCACTAAAATGAGTTTTATACCTTAAGGCTCCGAAAATTACAATTAGTTTCAAATGTGTTAATAGACCTTTACAATGAGCTATACATCCCACCTTTTCACCCAAGTATTTCTCACACTTGCAATCACTTAATTGAAAGATTGAAATAAAGTTTAGAAGGAATGAACTCTTCCAAGAGCATATACACAAATGATATCTCAAGTACATATGAGTTCATATAGATAAGCAAATGAAAGCTCAAAAGCAATTAGAAATATCAAGTTTTAACTCATACCAAACTTAGATAATGATCT
The DNA here is from genome assembly GCA_030449905.1 of Luvunga scandens. Classification (NCBI taxonomy): domain Eukaryota; kingdom Viridiplantae; phylum Streptophyta; class Magnoliopsida; order Sapindales; family Rutaceae; genus Luvunga; species Luvunga scandens. The sequence continues at coordinate 690,400 of JASUUG010001008.1, forward strand.
AGAGTTAGATCTATGTAGATAGATCCAAAAACTAGCCATTAGGAACATAATAATAAAAAAAAAAAAAAAAAAGAGGATTCTTTGTGAAATTGATTCACTGTTTTGCTGATATGACTAGTTACCTTCGAAAGATTTCAAAGAAACCAATCTACCACTTTAGATAAAATGGTTAGCCATTACTCACTAAACATTTCATAATAACAAATCGGTTAACTAGTTTAAATAAACTAGTATGCCGCTTTAGCAAAACAAAGCTTTGAAAGTTTGCATTTCGTTCCATGCTTCCAAACTTTTCTATAATTACGAAAGTGCCTAAAAAATTTTGAAACATTATCAAATATGTCTTTTTCCCTGATTTTGAAAATAGCATTAAGACCTTATAAACTCTTCATATTTTCCTATACATTAAAACTTTTCAGGACTTTTCAAATCAACCTACATTTTTAGAAGAAATTCATTTTGATAAAACATTTTAGTTTCTATTTTTCTTCAAGTATAGAAAATATATTTCATGCGATCAAATATAAATTTGAATCCTATTATCATAAAGTTTAAGCTTTTAAATGCTTAACCATGCATAAATCTAACAAACTATCTTTACAAAAATTATGAAAATGAAACATCACCTAAGCTAGTGTTCTTCACATTTGAATCTTGACTTGAGGAGCATATCCTTGAGTCCTTTAAGCTTCATCTCACATAAATGACTTATGACCTTCAAGAAATAATGAGATTCAAAAGTATTTTTCTATATTATCCTTATCATACTGTTTGTTATTATTAAAATCAAAGTTTATAAGACCATTAGGTCAACATATGTGTAATCAATTAGGTTAGGTTGGTGCAACAATTACATTGGACATTGTTGTTGAAGGCTGGGACTTGGGGTGCAACATAGAACTTGTGCTAAACAAGGAAGGCAGCTACACAACTCCACTTGAAAAAGGGCTAATTTCATTTTACCCACTCATAAAATGACAGTCTACAAAATATCCTCAAACAATTATAAATCTCAACTTACCCCCTATTTCTATTAAGAAGACAAAAAAAATTTCAACAATAAGACCATATTTTTCTCTTATCTTTTGAATAAAATGGAGATAAGTTGAGGTTTACAATAATTTGGAGTGTATTTTAAAGATTGTCATTTCACGATAAGAATAATCTCATGTTGAAAAACCAAGAAAAATTCACCCTTAGAAGAAGCTTTATTTAAGAGAAAGAGTATTTTCATATCAATCCTAGAGAGATTTATCTTCTTTTATACATATATATATATGATAGAAATGAAAATATTTCATTAAAATTCAAACAACAACAAGCACAACAATGACAACCAATACATGTAGTATAACAACACCCTGTATGGAGATCATATCATCTTGATCTACCTCATTAGCAATTATACAACTAATAAATTCTCATTGAAGCTTAGGGAGATAGACTTGTGCCCTTGAGGCATCAATATAAGATGCTTCCATTCCAAAGTACATTAAAAAAACAAAAGTTTGAGCTTTATTTGGGATCGACCTAGTTCTTTTGAGATAGCCTCCACTATCATAGTTAGTCTTTCCAACTGATACCGGAATAAATCTATTATTATGCTTGATCTATAGTTGTTTGAGTACATATTACTGTCCTAATTTTTCCAATCCTCAATTCATTGACTTTTATAATTTTTTATTTTTTAAACTTATATACTTGCAGACGATCACAAAAGAAATAAAATTCTTTAGTCCTCGTGATATAATATATCCACTTAATAGTACGCATGTATTTAACCAGCATAATAATTCAGCTTGAATTTTTTTTAGGTATATTTAGCTGAATATTAGGCAGACATATCTATTTGTTAAGATCGAGACCAAGTCAGTTGATCAGGCTAGCTTTGTCATAGCTCAACTACTCTCTGAGATAGCTTAGCTACACTCCATCTTAACTTAATTGCAAAATAATTAAAGAATAACCATAAAAGTTGAATACAATATAAAACAAACAAGAACAACAACAGTAAGTAGAAGAACTCAGAAGATTTATATGGTTCAACTTTTTTAGGCCTACATCAATGGATAAACTCACTCATCTTGAGTAGGGGTGGGCATAAACCCATAACCCATGGGTTTAACCAAACCTAAACCAAATAAAATGGTTTGGGTTGGATAAATCATGAAAATGGGTTAAATTTAAGTTTTTATTTAAGAAAACATTTCATAATGGTTTGGGTATGAATTACCCATGGGTTATGAATAAATTTCCAAAACTTAAAATGACATGCTAGTGAAAAATAAATTAAACAAAATAAATAAAATTTGATCATTCTCTAATTCATCAGAACTGTTGAATCTTTCTGATCTCACTCCATCTTCCACAAATAACAAAGAGGAATTAAAAAATAAACACACGTACAAAATACATAATATACTAGTCAATTTATTCAAATTTCCAGGCCCATGTTAATATTAAGAACAGAAGGCCCATGTTAATATCAAGAACAAGAAGCTTTTAAGGCCCATGTTAATATCAAGAACAAGAAGCTTCTAAAGCCCATGTTAATATCAAGAACAAGAAGCTTCCGGATATGTTGATTGAGAATGCCATTGACAATTTCTTCGCAATTCCTCAAGAGAGAGATGGCATCGTAGAACTTGTTTCGTGATTTGTATTCTTGTTGCATCGATGATTTTGTTCTTTAATTCAAAGCCTCAACGCACTTGCATTGGACCTCCGCCTACTTGATCATTTACTTATAAGGTAATACTTCATCATTTTGCGCTTTATGTTAAACATATTTAAGCATGAATGTGTATATTTGGTTTTATTTTTTTGAGCTTTAGGCGTTTGATAATAGACTCTCTAAAATAGTAAAATACCAATCCTCTTCATTTTGAATAATGTATTCAAAGATTGAATGGTTAAATGTGTTGGCTGATATATTGATCATATAATTATTTTATTACTAGCATAGAAATGGCAGAAGCTACCATGCTTTGATATTAATGGATTCAAGTGATAGTTCAAGTGATTTGCTCAATGGGTATGCTTTTTTTTTTCTTTTTTTTAAAAGGAAAGGGGGTGGGTAAGTTCAAATCAATTTTTATCCTCCTCTCCACCCTCAAGGCTCAAACTCGAATCCACACAAGTGAGAGGTGACTGATTGCACTGCCAATCAACTCGACTACGCCCTTGGAGGCTCAATGGGTATGCTTGGAATTAGTGAATTTAATTACTTGGAGCTGTTTATTTGGTGATTAAATTATGTGATATCTATTATTAATTATTTATGTGCTAATCTTATAGCATTTATCAATAAATAGAACATATTATATATACAATTATTGTGATACAAATTATTTATCCTATAACATAAATACATAATAATATCTTCTTTAAATAGAGTTTATAAGTCATTATGCCATAATTATTAGTGAATCATTTCTAAGCTTACCGTAAGTCCATGATTAGAACTTTTTTTTACTAAGTCAATTAAGCATTCCAAGGCAATTTTTCACGTTTGATGATAATGATGATGATTGAATCATATTGTCCACTATTTGATTTTTTTCAATTAATTTTATTTATAGATTGCTAGTTGGAAACTTAAAGCTTGCAATTATTATTCCTTATATCTAATTCTAACCAACTTATATGATTTTTTTTTTCAATTAATTTTAGATGAATGAGAACTCAAGTTGTCATGGTACTAATTCCTTGGACACTTTGACAACTACTCAAGGCAAGAGGAAAAAGCCATAAGAGAGAACGAAGATATGGGACCATTTCAGTAAATACAATCTAGGTAATCGATGCAAGTATAATTATTTCAGTAATGATTAGGCTTGTAAGAATAAACTTAGGACTAGTACATTAAGGAATCATTTGTTGCGTTGTCCTGATTATTTGAGCACATTTGAGGATGAAAATCAAACAACTTCACACGAATAAAAGATGAATCTAAGTCTCATGTCTTTGATAAAGAAGCATGTAGAAAAGCCCTTACAAGGTTAATTATTATTGATGAATTACCCTTTAGTTTTGAGGAGAAAGAGGGCTTTCAACAATATAGTAAACAATTGGAACCAAACTTTGATCTATCGCCTAGGAGAACCATTGCTAGAGATGTGTATAAACTTTTTTGGGATGAAAAGCTAAAATTGAGAAACTTTTTTGTTTCAAATAAGCAAAGGGTTTGTATAAACACAAATGCATGGACTTCTATATAAAATTATTACTATATGGTGATTACAGCCCATTTTATTGATAGTGAATGGAAATTGCAGTAGAGAATTTTAAATTTTTGCACAATACCTGACGATAAAGGGGAGATAATTGGAAAAGTAATTGAGTCTTGTTTACTTGAGTGGGGGATATAAAGGGTATTTACCATTACTGTTGATAATGCTAGTTCAAATGAGTTAGCTATCAATTATGTCAAAAAGAAATTAAGGAATTGGAGTGAAAATGGCCTTGTGCTAGATGATGACGTTTTACATATGAGATGTTGTGCACATATTTTGAATTTAATTGTGAATCAAGGGTTGAAAGACTTGCATGTGTCAATTTCTAGAATTCGTAATGTTGTCAAATATGTAAAGTCCTCTCCCACAAGGTTAAAAAAATTTAAACTATGTGTGGAGCATGAGAGAATTGAAGGTATTGGCCTTGTGGTTCAAGATGTGTCCACCAGGTGGAATTCCACCTACTTAATGTTGGAGAGTGCTTTAAAATTTCAAAAGGCTTTTGAGAGAATAGAGGATGATGATCGACATTATGTTTCATATTTCGAGGAGGATGGAGGACCTCCTAATAGTGATGATTGGGAAAATGCTAATGTTTTTGTATTATTTTTGAAGTCATTTTATGATATAACTTTGAAATTTAGTGGTTCAATGTACATGACTTCAAACTTATTTTTTCATGAAATGTGCTCAATTCATTTTGATTTGACATCACTAATTGAAAGTAGTGATGATCCTGTCTTACTTAAAATGGCGGCAAGTATAAAAAATAAATATGACAAAAATTGGGGTTCGATTGATAGCTTGAATAATTTGTTGCTCATTTAAGTTATTCTTGACCGACATTATAAGTTCAAATATGTGACATTTTCTTTGAAGACATTTTTGTTATTGATGAGGTTGGGAAGAAGTTTGAAGAGGTGAAATATCTTTTAATAAGTCTTTATGATTACTACAAAGATCTTGACACTAAGATTGGTAGTTGTGAATAAGATTGGTAGTTGTGAATCATCTAGTGGTGTTGGTAAGTCGTCAATTGTTGATAGTAGGAAATTTGATAAAAAAAGTGGGGTTTTCTAAACTTTCAAGTGTTGCAAAGTTTAAACAAAGAATAGGAAAATAATTGTGTTGAGATGAAAAATGAAGTAGAGAGGTACTTGTTGGAGCCATGTGAACATGTTGATGATGATGACTTTGAGATTTTGGCATGGTGGAAAATGAACTCAATAAAATATCAAGTTTTTTCACACATTGCAAAAGATGTGTTTGCAATTCCAATATCTATAGTAGCTTCAGAATCTACGTTTAATACCGGAGGAAGCATCATTGATTCATTTCGTAGTTCTTTAAGTCCAAAGATGGTAGAAGCTTTGAGATGCCCACAAAATTGGTTACGTAACACTTTTGTTCCATTACAAGATGAACCAACGATGAATGAGCTTAAGTTTATGAAGCCATAATGTCGTAAGTAACTGTTTATCATAACAAGTGAAAAAAATTATATATTTGTTTATGACTAATCTTTTTTTCATTAATTTACTTTTATTTAATATAGAGTTTGGATCAAGTGCAACAACGGAGACGATGGCTTTGAATTGATGTTATTCTTACAATTTTGGTATGAATCTTCTTTTCTAAATTTACTTATCTTTATAACTATTCAACATTATAATTTTTTTTGGTTATTTATTTGTTTGCGAAGGAACAGAGTCAGTTGATCATGGAATCTTTTGATTAAAGTACTGCGGATGGGAATGATTATGATGGATTACTTTGACATTGGAAGTTGGGATGTCTTATCTTGTTTTGATTTGTATTGATATTGTTAGAATTTGTGTTGTAATATGGTTAATATTTAAGGACAAAATTATTGTGAAATATATTATTTATAATTTTTTATCCACTATATTTTTTTCATATTTTAATGTTAATTTAATTATTATTAATAATAATCAATAATTATTGTAATTTTGATATAATTGAATTTATCAAAATAAAAAATATTTTAATTCTAAAATTCAAACCAAACCCAAATGGGTTGGTTTAGGTTGGGTTGAAAATATTTAGGTTGGTTTGGATTGAACCTAAATTTTTATAGTTTGGTTTGGATTAACTTAAAACCCAACCCAAACCAACCCATGCCCACCCCTAATCTTGAGTTCTATTAATCACTAGGGTTTTTACATTGGAAAGACTTTGGTTTACAATGTATAAGAGTTCATAATTCTCCCTCTCATCGGAAACTACCTCACTAAGTTCTCTCAAAGTGTTTCCTAAACCCTAGCCTACCTCAATCACTCTTGTCTTCTCTCTCATCAAGGATTCAACCTTAGGAAAGTCTTAAACCCTGGAAAATTCTTTAACTACTCCTATTTCCCAGAGACTCGAGCAACCTCTCTTATTTCCTATGTTTCCTAGATACCCTAGAAACCTGAGCCTCCTTTGAGCACTGAAACGAGTTTGATCACACTTTTGGTTCCTTGCTGGCTCCTCTTGGCTCTCAGAACTGCATACAAATCATGAGCCTACAGTTCCTTATATAGGTGAGAAAGAATCTTAGTAAGATAATATAAGTGAAGATTTGCCTTTTGTGGTCCAAGTAACACCAAAGTCGACCTAATTATGTCAAAGACACCATAATAAATTCTGCTTATCCAATCATCTTGTGCCACATGATTTAAATTTCCAATGCCAAATCAACTTCTCTATGATATAGGAGCTATCCTTCTAATTCACCTCAACTATCTTCCATGTCAGAGACTTAGACATTGAATTCCTAACCACAATCTTGTAAGATTTCATTTCAGTAATTAATTCTAAAGTTAATTTTTTTTAAAACTAGCTGATTTTTATTACTTTCCTGGCCTTTATTTTAAATGATGTTCATTAAATAAATAGAAACGACTAAGCATTTCAATTTGAATATGTTGGATATTTAATTTAACATTGTTGAATTCTTAATTTAACATTATTGAATTCTTAATTCAACATTAGATTTATATGTGAATAATAAAGTCAAGCCCAATTAAAAGTGATCTATTACAATTTTTAGTAATTTTCGTTTTAATGTGTCTGATAGGGTAAAGACTTTTAATGTGTAGAGACTTGGAAATAGAAATACCTAAAAACAATAGGAAAAATTATATGTATAAGTGATTATGGTCTCTAAATCACATATATTATTTTATTCTTTCTAACATTCTATCATCAAAGAGAGCGCATAGAGAAAATTAAAGAATTCTTTGGGAGAAGTGTTGATTTAGAAGACAAACCACATGACTCCAGAGGATAGTTAAGCATTATGAATTTAGGTACGCTTCCAGATATTCTATTGTTGATTCTTGGTAATACAAAATGAACGTTTCTAAATTATAAGTGATAGTTTTCACGAAATAAAATTTTTCAGCAGAGGGTTCATTGTTATAACAGAATCTACCAAATGCTTATTGGTTCATTCATTCAAATGGGGACATTTAATTACTTGTTGACATAACATTCAAAAGCCTCCCCAAATTACAGTTACCGGAGACTAACGACTAATGAAGACCTTCCAGAATTGGCGCTTTGGCAATAAGAAGACCTTATTGTGAAAGGAGTTGCTTAATTGCTACAAGTAATGCCAGCTTATGTGAAAGCTATGTTTTAGATGGTACGTACAATCTTTATTGGTCCAAAACAATACGTGGTTGCTTCACTTGGTGATAAAATATTACCAAACATTGTATACAATGTAGCGCGATAGCAAAGGCACCCTTTTAAGTAATGCAGGAAAAAAAGGAGATGGGAGATACTTCATTATCCAGTATACTTCATTTTCCATTAACCATGACGAACAAACCGAAAAAGAGAGAATTAAGAGAAAATGGAAGTTAAAAAATAGAAATATATGTATGAATCGTATATAAGAATTAATTTCTACTGCAAACAAGAATTAATTTGTATAATTACGAATATTGCCATATTTACGAGATATATATTCCCTAATGGATGCAATATGCATGTGAAACTGCTCTAGAGCAGGGAAGATTGAAGAAGATGGTAGGGTTGTCTGGAGATATAAAATTTCAAGAACATACCAGAACCTTCCTATAAATGCATTCTATATAGGTAATGTAATATAGCCGCTCATTCTACTTCCATCTCCAGGAGAAGAATCAGCTAGTAAGCAAATCAAAACAAAGAATATCAGAGCCTGGCAAACAGTCACATTGACCATGGCACTCAGGAACAACATCTTCGACCCATTCTCTCCAGACATAAGGGATCCTTTAATTTCGAGGGCTTCCCATTCAACAACACAGTCGCCAATGTTATGTTCCCTCCTCTGCCTTTGCTGGCTGCACAAGGATTGAGTGGAACGAGAACCCAGAAGCTCTCCTGTGTTCAAATCAAGGCTGAAGAAAGAAAAGGTGAAGGTGGAGGTTGAAGATGGAAGGGCTCTGCAGATAAACGGAGAGAGGAGAAGAACGACAAGTGGCACCGTGCTGAGAGGAGCAGTGGCTAGTTCACGAGACCGATGATGCCAAGATGGGTCAGATCAGAGCTAGCATGGACAATGGTGTCCTTACTGTCACTGTCCCCATTTAAACAGGATGTCAAGATGCCTATGGCCAAGGCCATTGAGATTTCAGGCTAAGTTTTTGTTTTAATGTCAAATAACAGATGAAGTGCTGTATGCTTTTAGGAATTCAATAATAAAACTGTAAAAACTGTTGCTATAATCTTAGATTTGTGGATCGAACCGACTATAATCGGAAGATTATATATCCCTCTTTAAGTTTTCAAATTAAATATCAATTGTTTATGTTTTGTCATATCTTCTTTTTATTCTGTTGGTGCTTTTATCCTCTGTTTTGTGTTGCTTCCTCTCAGTTGATATTCTTCTTTTTCATTCTTATTACAACAAGATATCTGAGTCACCATTTACTTTCTGATTCACTGCTCACTCATATATGCAGATAGACCAAGTCAACACACAATCGCAAGTTTCCCGCAAGACTATCAGTCTATCACACAGGCATTTCGTCAAACACATTTTGGCTTCCATCAAACATTTGAATTCTCTCCCAGATTCCAACAGCAAATGTAGAACTGATAAAGACTACTCCAAACGAGCCGAAATCTTTTATATAAAGAAGAATCTTTGAGTTACAAAATCGAGTCAAATTTACTTGAACAAAGAAATTAACGTGAGAAAATAATTTTATATATATATATATTGACTGTCAAATATTTGAACTTTACACCGCGTTAATTACAGAGCAAGGAAAGGCTTTATACCCACAAAGGCGTATGGCTGAATGAGGCAGCCGCTAGATACATTCGGTGGTGATTAGGAACTGTGTCTGTCGAGACTTTTTTATGATTTATCAACTTTTGCCATTATTCTTAATTCATAAAAATAATTATTTCTTTGAAAACTTAATTTGTGCTGAGAGTTTATATTTGTTGTTATGCAGAAAATGTTAATGAAAATTTTCAAAAAAAAAGTAGCAAACTAAAAGTGAAAATTATTAATTTGTCATTGTTTAAATCCAATAAGAATAATAAAAAAGCAACTTTGTGATGAACATGGAGATTTTTTGCAAATCATATTTTGGCCACTTTTTAAACTTAAATGAGTTTTTGTTTTGTGCTCAGATATTGCAAAAGTTGGTATTGAGACATCTGTATTCATCCGATAAAGCAATGTATTTTAACAAACAGTAAGTATTCCTAATGTTTTCTTTTGCCCAACTGTATAGCAAAATAATATTGTGGCTCAAGAACAAAGCAAGAACTTTTTTCATGGTTTGTATGAGGCAGGCACGTGGTTAAATGGTGGCATATTTTTTAATTTATTATTAGCATGTAAAATATTGTAGTAACGTATGTTATAAAATTACTAATTTTATTAATACAAACAACATATAGACGTTGGTTTTCATGTTATCTCACATAATTTGGCCAAGCACACTACTTTATACTTGCAACAATGTGCAATCATGGACACCGTATTTTAGATATATGGTACTCTTTTGAACAAAAAAATAAGATAGTGAAATGTGAATTGTGCGCTGACAACAAGCAAAATTATGTGAATTGTACGCTGACAACTAGCAAAACTCATTTATGTTTAGCTAAAGCTTCAGTTAAAGTATAAATTGTTTATGAAAGACCTAACTACAATATGGGAGGAAGACAAAAAACATGATTCGACAGTCAAACAAGCAAATAGCAAAGACCTTCCATTTGTTATTCCATAGAAAGATGTTTACAAGGTAAGCAATTAAAGTTATGTAATTTCTTAATGTTTCTCTTTAGTTTAAATTTTTTTTCAAATTATTGTAGGTTTATATCCTAATTAATGTCCTTGAGTGTCATTGGATACCTGCTGACATTGACATTGTTAGTGAGACAATTTACATTTATGACTTGATGGTTTCATCAGTGAATGAATCTACCATTTTGAAAGAATTGTTGCCATATGATGTTACCATTCCTCTTGTACTCGAGTAGATTTTATGATATGATTCGTACCCTTGAAACTACACAAAAAGACAAGGTTTGGACAGTCTTGCGGGCATAAAATACTGCATAACAAGAATCCCTGTGAATAAAATCATGTGAAAATTCTATATCTTTCTATTATAGTTTTTTTATTAAGTATGCAATTGACTATTTTCTAAAATTTTCAGCGGCAACTGTAGTGTGTTTGCTTTACATTACTTGAAGACACTTGTATATGGTGAAGACATTCAAACCTATTGCACTCAAACACATGTCTTTTCCTATCGAAAGCAACTAGTTGAAAGACTTTTTAATGACAAGTCATTAGTTTTAGAGAAGAACTAACTTACTATTTATTTGAATCAATTGTATTTATGATACTAAACTTTTATAAGTTGTTACACAAATTTTACTATATTCACAAGTGCATGAATCATTGTGACATAAATTTATGATGACAAGTGTCAATCCTATGAAGAGGTGGATTGAATTAAGGATGGGCACGATTGTGGTTGATGTACAACCCAACCCAACCTGTATATAAAATGGGTTGAAAAATTTCAACCCAACCCAACCTATTACATATCTCAACCCAACCTTACCTAACCTACAGTTCTTTAGGTTGGGTTGGGTTGGGCTGGGCTTTTGAAAAAATCTATTTTTATACTTTAATTTAATATTGAACAAAAATAAATATATTAACTAGAAAAACTAAAAAACGCAAATATTAAAATCCTTACAATAAGTTCAACATTTCAAAGTTTTTATATTTATATTTTTTAATTTTTTATATAAAATATCAAAATTTATATAACAATTTTTATATATATGGGGGTTGACGGGTTGGATTGAGTTAAAAATTTTTAACCAAACCCAACCTACAAATAGTGGGGGTTAGAAATTTAACAACCCAGCCCAAACTAAATACAATTAAGACAAAATGCTATAGCAAACATAGAACAACATACATATTTCAGTCAAAAATCCATTAAGATCGTTTATCACTCAACTACAATTGAATTTAGTTCATAATTTGCAATAAAGCAGTAAATAAAATAAGTTCAGCCATCAAATACAATCCCATGAATAAATAGTAAACAAGAAAATAATAGAAAGGGTAGAAGTCCACTTGATCTTATGATATCTCCTTCTTGTTCAGTGTGAATCCTCTGTTGTAGCCTTCTAAATTCTTCTTATTTTCTGTTTTTCTGTGTTTTTTTCCTTGTGTGATGGCTCTCTCTTTTCTTTGTGTGCGTGATCCTTTTTATAATGCAGAACTAAGGCAACCAAAACCAAAAGTGTGTGACTCGTATCTTCTATTTTTGCAAACTTTATATTACAATCTTTTAATTATTTTACACAAAATCTTCTCTGTTAATGCTCCAGGATTGCTACAGCAATAGCTATAGTATCTATATAGTTCCAGATTTGTTTCAATTCTTCTGTAGCCAGTTTCTACTAATTTGTTGCAGCAGCATTCCTCCCCTAAAACTTGAGCTTTCGATCACCTATAATTAAGCACATTATCTAAGCACAAAGTACTCTCAAACAACTCAAAATTATAAAAAAAAATTAAAATAGAATGAATGTTCATGCAAAATATAACTAAGATGCAATAAAAACACATCATTTACTCTCTAAGTAATCTTAATTTAAATCTAAAAGTGTTATGATAACTCTCATTTCATAAAGTTATCACTATTTTATTATAATTTGGAGTATATATTTGCTTCTCTTGAATAATTTTTTTCGTGATGATACGACCGGTAACCTAACTGCTTGCTAGACGAAGACCCTAGGCTCATTACAACAAGTGTATCTTCTTATCTTGTCACATCTCACCTAGGAATTGAAAAATTTGGATCCAGATATAGATGCATCTAGATCTGGATTTGCATTAATATTTTGAGATTTGAATCCTCATCTAGATCCGTAAACAAATATGTAGATTTGAATGCTAGTAATACCCATGCAAATTGTGAGCAGATTTTCTAGATATCTAAATTTACATAATGTTAAATTCAAATTTTCAAATTATAATTTAAAATCCAACAAATTCACCAAATAAAATCAAATAAAAATCCAATCATAATTCAACAATCAACAGTTCAATTCCTAGAATAATATACAACACATAAATTCACAAATAAAAATACCACAACATAAATCAAGCATTAATAATAACATAAATCCAAGTCTAACACTGCCACAAATGCACATAAAATAATGTAGACCCCCATATATTTTTTTATTTAATTTAACTTATATATTTTTAATTAATCCTATTATGCTTTTTCATCTAACTTATATATTTTTAATTCAATTTTAACTTAATAAATTGTTTAATTAAAAAATATAAGGATCCATATATTTGATTTTTCTTATGCATTTTCATTAGGATCCAAATTCAAATCTGTACGGATTTCAAGTTTTAGCATCTAAATCTGTATTTTTTTATGTGCGGATCCAAACCTTTTTGGATCTGGATCTTATGGATCTTTGCGAATCCGAGCCGAACTAGGATTTTTTCGGCAACCCTATCACCACCCAATGAATATTATCTTGATTTGATTATTTTGTTGCTTGAAGATGTCATTTACATGATTTTAAAGCACAATCCAACTTGAAATGTTACAATGTGGACCTTGCAACCTTGAAATCGAACTTTTCTATCAAAAAAATTTACGTAATTCTAATATTAGATTATATTTGGAATCGAACAACTTGTCCATACAAATATCATTGGGCCTAATATTTCTAACAAATTCCAGAACAACCAAGTCTGAAAGCATAACTAAAGCAATACTTATAAAATGGTCAACTACTAGCTTCTTAAAATGAGGCCTTAAAGTAACAGGACAAATTCTAAGTGGTTCATGCTTATTCTAAAAGTTAGGTAAATCTTCACTATCACTCATTAGATCCTCATCATGCACATTGTCCTTATTGTTGAATGTGTTATCGAGATGACCATCATCACCACTATCAATAGAAGTATCGAAAAGATCGACATTACCATCATCAAATGGCATGATTCATCACTATGCTATCTACTGGTGTATTATTTTTGTCATTAATGGGATTATCATTGTATTGGAAAGGAGAATAACCTTGTTCTAGTGCTGTCATCAGTGGTCATACCCTTCTTCAATAGGATCATTATTGTAACAAATTGGAGAGTAATGTTGCTGCAATGATGTCGTTGTTGATAACATCTCTTTTTCAATGTCAATGACAAAGATGTTCACTTTGTACGAAGTTTGAGTTTCCTATATCACAAGCTCTTTATTTAGTACTTTCGGGGATTTGGTAAACAAAATTAGGATGGACCCACCATTCAATGAATTAAATCTCATATGCAACAGAACCCTTGCCAATTCATCATTAAGTACATCATAGGTAGTGAACATATGGGTTGGGTAGAACATCTTGGGTTTAAACTTGTCTTTAATGTTATTTATAATCATTTAGATTTATTTGCAAAACTTCATGCACTCATTCAAGAAATTAAACAAATTTGCAGGCTTTTTGAACTAAAAACCTCTATTTTTGCCATTCATATACTCAAAATAACCATCTATCAATTCCTTCCATGATCCATCATAACATATTTGAAGAACAATGACTTCGTTAAGCCTGAATAATTTACGAAAAAATAAAAAATTATTGGCTAGTTAAAAAAAATACTGTCAAAATGTGCAATAGGTGTCTGTTCTACATTTTTTGGGTTTTTCTTCTAACTTTTTTTTACTCAAAATACCCCTATAAATTTTAAATAATTGAAATAAAAAAAACACATTGTGTAAAAAAAAAATCACTAACTTTAACTTCTTGCTTTCTAATGGATAATTTTATCTTTATAACTATATTTGTTTCATAATTTTTGTGAGTAGAAGGTGGTGAAATTTAGTGAGCTTTTGCTGAGATGTGATTTGTTTGCGTTTTGTTGGTAGGTCAAGTGTACTTAGGTCTAAAAATTACATGTGTGGCTAGTTATGATAGAAAAATTAGGTGGTTAATTTTTAAAAGTACTTAAACCTTTGAGTATTTTTTTGTAAATTTCCCAATGAGAAAAGCCAATAAATTTTTATCTCGATTATTCTAGGAAATTCACAAAACTAACCATAAAACTTTTCAATTTTTTGAATTTAGCCCCTAAAACTTTTTCCAATAATAGCTAGCCAAGTAAATTTTTTTTGCCTCAAATAACTCTTTTTATTTCAACTGAACAACTCTCTCTAGCCACAACCCAAACTTTTGTCTCTTAAATGGGGAACGATGAATAGCAATGGTGAACGCAATGACACTGGAGAACTAAAATCCAATCGATTCCACTATAATCAAATGAATAAAAACTAATCTAACAAATTGAAAAGAGCCCACACCCTAAGTAGCTATCTTCATCATCTTTTTATGATTTGAGTAAATTTGATTGGGACTCTAGATGATTATAGGTTGTTAGTGGGATATAATGAAACAAAATTTAGTCAAAATGATGAGTTATAACTATTTCCCATTAGGTGTTTGATGAAATTCCTCCTAAATAGTTCATGTTTAGTTTTTGAATACTAAAAGTACAATGGGATGATTATTAAGTTGTGAAGTGTGTTTTTTGTATACCAAGTGCAATGGAGAGTAAATTTGATGATAGATGAATGAAAGAACCTAATGAGCGGCCGTCACATGCACAGCGCACGCCTTTGTGTGCGTGCTATAGGTGCTCAGTGAAACAAGCAGCACTATTGCACTAAAAGACAGTCCTCTCTTAGTGCGGCGTCTACTTGTCGCACCATGAGACATTGTCTCTTGATGCAACAGAGTGCCTGTCGCACTAAATGACAATTTTTTTATTTGCGTTGTTGTCGATGTTATTAATATATTGCATGTAACTATGTAATATAACAATTTATTTATGTAACTTGTATTAAATACATGGCAAAATAAAAAATAGCATAATATATTCCACCCGAACAAATGAATAAACTAAGCATAATAAAGGTATCTTATGGCGATCACTTTTCTAGGCGTATCGTGAGTATGTGTAAATTAGACACAGTTGTAAAAGCCATTTGGGAAAAATTAATAACATGGTAGTTGAAACTATTCAGGCAAGACATATTTGAGCATTTCATGGAATGCCCAAGCTTTTCGTTCAGCAGGGTAATTATGCATAATGTGTTGCTTAAGCAAGTGGCTCATGGAGAAAGCAATAAAAAATATCAGTTGTGGTTTCAAATTGGTACGCATTTGATATTCTTATCAGTTGCAAAGTGGTGCCTAGTTACGGAACTTTCCTAAGGTCAACATGTCATACTGAAAAAGCAAACAACGGTGCATAGTCTAATTAACAAGTATTTTGGCAGTTCGTTTTACAAGATGAATCTTGCCCAGTTCGAGTCAAGATTTACGGACTTAGACTTCGAGGCAATAGATGACATTGATAAGCTAAAGATTGTGTTATACTATTTTGCATACATAGTACTAAATGGAAGAAAAGATTATTGTCGAATCAATTTCTCAGTGCTTAATAAAGTAGATGAGATGTATCACTTTCGAAATCACCCATGGGGTCATTTGTCCTAGGAAATGATATACGATAATCCTAACAATATATTGAACGGCAAAGTTAAGAAATTTAAGAAGACTTTCTTAGAAAACTCCATGCATAAAATTGAAAAATATAATGTTTATAGCTTCACTTCTACGGTTCAAGTGTAGAGAAAATCTTTTGGATTACTTAGTCTTGTGATAATGAATATTTAACGATATGTTTTATGAACTTATAAATTTGCTTGTTGCAGGTGTAGATTTTTTAATCGATTGGAGGGTTGCCATCAAAGTGGGTTGTGAAAACTAAAAAGAAGATTCCTTAAATCATGCAGTGGAAGCCCATGGCCTTTTCTAAAATAAACTTCACTAAAATGTATTCATATCTCAATAACAATTCTTATCTTGTAAGTAATCTATATGTATGTGTGTATATAACTACTCTTCATATAAGGAACTTAAAATTTGGGATTCCTTATAACAGGGAAACATTTTACAAACTTTCAAGCTGGATGCAAAAGAGAAAGCCTCAAAATATTAGAAGAGTATAGAGGATTACGTACCATATATCCCAAGTTTAGTCCGTAACATGGGTATCCTTTAGTGCATCATAGCACGATTTAAAATATAATCGAAACTCAAAATTTTTTGGCTTGTTATTTACTCATTTTTAATGTTACTTTGTCCAACATCAACCTTCAATCAATGCACCACACATTACAAAAAAAGTCAAGGAGAATCACTGTTGTGCAAATTTTATTGAACTCGCAAGTGCACGAATCTATTGTAGAATAGATTAATGGTGACGAGTGTCGATCCCACGAGGAGGTGGATTTTAATTACTTGTAGAATTAATTTTCTTAATTGGTGATTGAATTTATAATGAGAATTATGTAGGCAATGTATTAATTTAAATTAAAGCTGTTGGAATAAACTTATTAAAATAAAATGCTTGGATCTCCGGATCTGTCTCAACATGTACCATCGGCTTAATATTCATTATTAGTACCAATTAAATCATGAAGGGGGAACTTCCACTCATCATGAATCACACTTTAATAGATATGGTGCTAAGGGCTTCCCGTGCCAAATAGTAATAACCTTGCCTAAGGAGGCGGTTATTCCAGCCGATATCCAGACAAGATTATTACTATCTGTCTACGAAAAGTCAAAACAACCACATAAATTAAAGGGGAAGGAAAAGTAAATTTACCAAATTAAGCCCATGGAGCATGTTGAGACCTCACCTTCAACCAAAGCTTGAAAGGAAATTAGCCACTCATATTTGAACTAGGGGTAAAATGGGAATTTTATTAAAATACATAGAAAATACAAGATGGAGATGGAATTAGAGAAAATGTAGTCCAAAAATGGATTCAGGGGTGTCAAATTAGGGGAGCCCTTTTATAGATAAACCGAGTAAATCATGGCCATCTGATTAAAACAATTTGGACGCTCGGATTGCGCCACGTGGCAAGTTCCTATTGGATGGAACACATCATCAGGGGCTGTTATTCTGTGTATATGCATGTACCGTACACGTTTTTTTCGATCCACTAATATTCTGCCACGTCACCGTTCAACATTTTTGGTCCAATAAGCTCGTGACACGTCATCAGTCAACTCCACATCATCGATAACGCCATAAGCGGTCAATGCCACATCATTCGCCCAATCAAATGCCGCCACGTCATTGTATAGTGCCACGTCATCGCATGCGGTGCCACGCAAAGTCGGCCTCGATACATGTGAAGCAGTGCGTGAGCGAGTGTCGGTATGCGATCTACATATATATCAATATATCAACAGTATGTGTGAACGATCAGTATATATGAACAGTACCATTTTTTTTTTTGCTCCTCCTAAGGTTTTTTTCGTCGTCCCCGAGTTCAAAAGTGCTGTCCGTTTTTCCATCTGATCTCTCGTTTATTGTGAAATGACCATGATATCCCCTAAAATACATAAAATACTTAATTAAAATAAAACATACATAATTAAATTACAAGGGACTTAAAGACATAACAATAGGGATGTTAGTGAGACTTGGAGTTTAAAATGATGATTTTCTCCATTATAAATACACACTTTCTAGTACTCAACACACCCCCCAACCCCCTTGTTGCTAGTCCCTAGCAATTTGAGCGAAAACAAAACACTTTTTTTTTTTTTTTTTTTTTTTTTTTAACTATGGTATTTATTCAATCAGACTAATGATAACAATCAAATAAAAGTATAAGCATTATCTACAGTCTAAAGAAATATCATTCCCACATCAACTCTCCATATGAATTAGTTTAGAAAACTTTGTCACAACTTCAGTAATCGAGTCACTTTTAAGAATGGCATGCAAACCCCAAAATCTCACTGGTAGTAGTAATACGCTCACAAAGAAATTAAACCCAAAAATAATCACTCCAGTGAATGGTAATTTGAGTGAAAATAATAAAGAAGTAATATCACACACTCTCACCAAGGTGATAGAAATATGCCCTCAGTTTAGAAATATTACGATTTTAATTTAAAAATGCTAATCAAACCAATACATTTATCATTCTTTTTTTTTTTTTTTTTTTTTTAGTATGCATTACCACATCTTTTCAACCCATATAACTAGTTTCTATTTCAGACTATAGTTCCCTAAAATCAAGAAGGACTTTTATTAGGACGTAACGTAGGCTAGGGACGTGGCTAACAAAGAAAGGATAATAGGAAAAACAAAATATATGTTTGAAAAATAGAGAACTTTGGAGATTGTAAGGTGCTTTTCACTTGATTTTTTTTTTATTTATTTATTTATTCATAAACATTTTTTTTTTCTTTTTTCTTTTTTTTTTTTTTTTTATAGCACCTTTTTTTTTTTAAATTAAAAATTATCTCTATTTTCAAACATAAATGGGTGGTGAGAAATACAAAATATAAGGTGATACTCCACATTGGAGTGGTACAGGATAATAGGTTGCCAAAGAAAAAGTCTTTTTTTTTTATTTTTTATTTTTTATTATTATTATTATTATTATTATTATTTTTTAATTTTTTTTTTAAGGCTCAAAGGGGTTAACTATGGATACATATTAATAGGGTTGGCTAGAAAGGCTCAAACGGACCAAAGATGGCCTTTCTGTCATCTTTTAGAGTTCTAAATAATCTTCCATATCTACTAGTTAGATGGACCTTCAGATGTGGCAACACACACACACTTTAGTTTTTTTTTTTTTTTTTTTTTTTTTACAGAAATTTGGAGATAATGTATAAAGAATAAACCGCTGTTGAATTAAGAATGGGCAAAAAGGGTTACTCTCCAAGAAAAAATAACAGCTCAAAAACTCACTTGAAATTATTATGACATGTGCATTCTTTCAAGAACTTATATTTGTCTCCAACATCAACATGTAGAGTAACAAAACATGGTGTAACATAACTAAAGACCAAAGATAATACAAATACTAAAATTTGAAAGTTATCATGTCATCTAATTATGAAAAGATCACACAAAACGTTTTTTTTTTTTTTTTTTTTTTTTTTTATTAATATGCGTTTATAGAGTCACAGCAAACCATATTCCCCCATATTCGACTAAAAAAATTTAACAACATTTAGTTTAAAAAATAAAAATTTGTAAAAACTACACCAAGATTGAGATATTCCACAATTGTCAACTATTCCCTCCCCCCAACCAGCGAAACATTGTCCTCAATGTTGAAAGAAAATAGGGTTTAGAAGACATCACCTGAGTGCTGGGATCACAGAAGAAAATATTTACAAGCGGAGAGTTAAATCTAATTTGCACTTCTTTATTGCCATCTTTATTACCATCATTAGTTGGCCATTCCAAAGACTGCGGTCTTGGGATCCGCTCTGGGTCTATAAGCTTGAATAATGATCAATTAACTCGTTAGCAGTATGAGCACAAATAAAGATTTTTTTCGCTGTGAAAGGGATGAAATGGTTTTTTATTGCATGGTTAAGAAAAGCCGATGAAGCCATCATAAAAGTTATTGACATTTAACAAACCGATGGGTTTCTGATGAATGTTCAGATGGGCCCAAGATGCTAATGTGATTAGTGCCTCTAGAGTTGCAAGATCTCAGGCCAACGGTTTGAGGCTTCTTGGGATGATGCCTAACACTTGGCTCCCTCTGAGATAAACAGCTTCTGAGACTAGTTTTGATAACCCTCGATCACCTCCTCCATAAACCAGATGCAAATTTCTCTCTGCTATGCGTTGACCAAGATCGATGGCTGCCTCAACGAACTCTTTATGTTTGCCATAGTTAAATCCAGAGAGCACACAAATGTTCTTGAATTGTTTATTGGGAGTAGCTGCCATTGGGATGCTTCTCAAAAACAATTTGTGAGTCTAAAAGAAAATGATCATATTTTGAGGATCTTGGTGACAATGATTTTACGGTGTATAGGAGGTAGCATGTCTATGTCAATTAACGCGAAAGCACATGGCTCGAGAGTCAAAAAGAAAATAGTAAAAGAAAAAGCACTCAATTATTAAAGACAATAATGCAATTGATAAAACAACAAAGTGAGATAAAACAACAAAGAAATAAAACAACAAGTAAAAGGATATTTACGGTAGTTGTGATTGTGGCTCACATCTTCCTCTCGGTTTTACGCCCGTAAACGGCTTGAACGCCCTCTATGGGTCGAGGATAGGCTTCCTATCCAGTTTTCTTATAAACTGGCAAACAGGGTCGTTTATAGTCAGATTCCCAAGACTATATCGTACTTGCTCTTTCTGAAATAATGGCCATAATCGGAGAATTCTTTGTTTGACGTATCCACCGGGATGCGTTTCAAGAGACAAAAGGATATCATCCAATGACTCTTTATTCAAGCCATCCCTAATGAATTGAATCTTATCTTCCTATTATCGACATCATTCGAAAGAACAAGGATTTTTATCGCATTTCATCCTGGCACACTTATGACAATTAACATGAAGTTTTTCAGCTCTTCGTTTTCTCGAGTAATTTCCTTTACCACAACCAGGCATGTACGCAATAAATTTAGGAGGTAACTCACCCGCCAAACGCACCTTGGCCTCGATTAACCAACGGATGTCGGCAGGACGTTATTTCTCATAAGCAATCGATGCGTTCGGACCGAGCTTTATAGATCGTAAGGAGGGCATTTCGAGGAAGTGAAGGAAATCGCTTGTGAAGCTTTGCTAGAATCGCGTTTCTGTCCATACCTTCTTCTCAGAATATTAGTTATTATGGGAAACTAAAGTAACCGACTTTGATTGTCACGAAGTACTGTTATTCGCCACTTAACCGAGTAACAAAACTAGAGAACACACAAAAAGAAAAGAAAAGAAAAGAAAAGAAAAGAAAAATAATAATCTCACAATTGTCCTCTTATGAGTTTTCCTCAAGTTCGATTTGGGTTTCGTTGATACCTCCTCAATTTCTTTGAGTTGTCTTTCTAGATCTTCAACGTGGGATACCAACTCGGAGGTTGTAGCTTCCAAATACGATGCGTTTTACAAAATCGTATCCGCTTCTCGGATGAGATTGTACACGTTGAAGTTGTCCGAGAATGTTCAAGAGGAATCTGTCTAGTTGAGGAACACATAATTAGAAGTGATAAAAGAAAACTGAATAATTAAATAAACACACTTTCACAAAAATTTAAATCACCGAAAAGAAGAAATAAATAAGAAAAATTCTTAATTTAAATTTGGTGGGGTCACTCAAATCTATTTCGGTGCCTTTTTCACGTGGTTGGTACTCTAGATATGGCTTCAATCTTTGACCATTAACTTTAAAAATTACACCGTTCTTTGGATCCTTAATTTTAATCGCTCCATAAGAAAAAAGCAGTGTGGACTATAAAGGGACGATCCCATCGAGCAGCGAACTTACCGGGAATAAAAAGTGAGAATTGAATAAAAGTACTTTCGACTGGTGTGAAAGATTTTCTCATAATTTGCTCGTCATGAAAGACTTTCATTATTTGTTTGTAAATCTTGGCATTTTTGTATACATCATTACGACTTTCTTCAAGTTCCGCGATTTGTGATTTTTTTCTAAGTTAGCTTGCTGCGCATGTCAAAGTTGGATTTCTTCTTTGGCCCAAGATGCACAATGCTCAAGTTCGTGGTGATTGTGATGATGGACTCGGTTTCTTCTCGATGGTGCTAGTTGTTCCACTCTTGACTTCCATTTGTTAATGTCCATGGATGGTCTTGAATCAAGTAAGCGCGTTAACCTCATCTATTGATCTGTCAATATCAAAATTCAAACCAAAGTGAGTTAAACATTTTTGTAAAGGGTCATCACTAAGATTTGAAAGAAAAGTATTATCAACTAATTCTTCGATTAAATCCACATCAACAATTTCATCATCTGCGATTGGGAGGTTGTTTGGCGATGTTGAAGATATTTAGTTCCATCGTCATATGCCAAAAGACAACTGCATATTTCGATCCTGCATTGAATGTGAGCATCGGCGATTGCCAAGAAAGTCGTCGCCCTAGGATAATAGGGATCCGCTTCCTCAATCCTCGGATCTGGTTGAGTGTCAATTACAATGAAATCAACAGGAAAATAAAACTTATCTACCTGTATAAGACGCCCTCCACAATACCACGAGGTTTTTATGGGACCGTCTGCAAGTTGTAACACCACCCGGAGTTGGGTGTAATTCTCCCGACCCAAGTTTCACAAAACCGAGTAAGGCAAATGATTTACACTAGCTCCTAAGTCCAACAAAGCATTCTCAATGTGTGGTTCCCTATACTACATGAGATAGTGGGGGAGCCGGATCTGTATTTTAGAGGAAGTTTGTGTTGGAGTATAGAACTCACATTTTTCGTTAAAAATGCCTTCTTTTGAACATGAATGTTTCTCTTTTTAGTACAAAGGTCTTTAAGAAACTTGGCATAAGATGGCACTTGTTTTATAGATCATCAAAAGGGATGTTAACACTTACCTGTTTAAAGATTTCAAAAATCTCACTTGTAGATTTTCCCTTTTTTGCTTTAGCTAACCTCTGGGGAAATGGAGCTTTTGGAACGTATTCTCGTGGGTTGGTTTCTTCTTTCTCCTCTGATGATGAGTCTTCTTCATTTACCGGTACAATTTGAGTTGTTTTTGCACGGCATCTCTACGTTGTTGTCGACTTCTTTTCCTTTTCGCAAGGTCATGACGGCTTTGACCTCTCCATGCTGCTGAGGTGAACTGGTACTTGCTTCATACACTCCTTTAGGATTTGGCACTGGTTGACTTGGGAATTTACCTTTCTCAACAGTCATTGCCAAGGTCTGAACTGACGAAGCAAGTTGTCCCACCATTTTTTCAAGGTTTGAAATTGATTGGGTTTGTGAGTTGAAACCCGCTCTCATCTCATTTCGTAGTTCATCAATGGTGCGGTTTTTTGTTGCTCGATTTTGGAGTGAATAAGATTCTTGAAACTTTGAAATGCATCCTCCCCATGGTCAGGTGAGAATGGTTTGGGTTATGATTATATGGTCTAAATGGTGGTTGAGAGGCTTGAGGATTTTGAGGAATTGGTTGCATTGGTGGAGTGGGTGGAGGCTGGAGTCAGCCGGTCCATTTGTTGGAATCCTTGAGACCATGAAAAATTGGGGTGGTCTCTCCATCCAGGATTATATGTGTTGGAGTAAGGGTTGTAGTTTGATGGCTTTCTCATTACATCTATGGCATTGGCTTGATCCGAGTATGAGTCCTGGTCGTGGCTCCGTCAATTTAGAATTGTTAACGATGCTATTTGTCGGGAAAGACCTTCAACTATGTCTTTGACTTCTTTAATTTCTGAACTTGACTCGCCAATGTGAACCTCATTCACTCCCTTAACTCTTCTAGTACTCGAATGAACGACTCGTTGTTGGGAATTATCGCTTGTCATTTGGAAGAAATCCCAAATCTCTGATGCACTTTTTGACATTAGCTCTCCTCCACTTGTTGCCATTAGCCATTCTTGCACATTTGGCAATAATCCCTCCAAAAAGTATTGGCATTGGTGCCATTTTTCATATCCATGATGTGGACACTTTAGGAGTAGCCCATTGAATCGCTCCCATGCTTGAAAAATTGCTCGTCTTCTCTTTTGGTAAACTCAAATTTCCCTGCGAATAAAGATTGGTTTTATGTCTTGGGAAATATTTATTCAAAAATTTTGTTACCATTTGTTCCCATGATGTAATCTTATTAGCAGCAACGTTGAACCATGAACGAGCTCTCATCCTTTAAAGAAAATGGAAATAATCTAAGCTTAACATCATCATCCGAAAAATTCTCATATTTAAAAGTTTGACAAAAAGCATGAAAATCATTGGATGATTATATGGATCTTCATTTTCTAGGCCATAGAATGTTGGGAGACAATTTAGCACACTAGGTTTTAATTCAAAACTCCTAGCAGCTACATTTGGGTATCGTATGCATGATGTGCTCAAGTTAGCTAAGGGACTGAAGTAGTCCTTAAATGGCCTCTCTTGTGGTGCTGGTTGCAAATCCATCCCAATTTTACATTTAATTTCAACGTGTTTGTGTGTGCGAAGTGTTTTTTCTAATTCAAAGTCTATAGGCTCAAGATTAGGTAATTTTGACTTACGACCATGCATGCAAATAAAAAAATGATAACAAAATTAATAAAGATAAATAAGAGTGAGAAATTACAATACTAACCTTATCACGCTGTTACAATTTTGTTATGAAAATAACTCAAGCGCTAGATATAGAAAAGAAAATGCGTGAAACAAATTAAAATAAATTAAGAGGCGGTTGAACCTGCCGATTTCACAAAATAAAAAAAAATAACATGAAAATTAAATTACAGAAATTTAAAGAAGAGAAGAAAAGAAAAGAAAATAATACCTACTTCAAAATTTAATTCACTTTTTTTTTCTTTTTTTTTTAATAATAATAAATAAAAAAAATATTACAAGGAAACAACTAAAATAAATAAATAAAGAAGAAAAAAAAATTCTACAAATTAAAATACTTACCTCTCCGGCAACGGCGCCAAAAACTTGTTGTGCAAATTTTATTGAACTCGCAAGTGCACGAATCTATTGTAGAATAGATTAATGGTGACGAGTGTCGATCCCACGAGGAGGTGGATTTTAATTACTTGTAGAATTAATTTTCTTAATTGGTGATTGAATTTATAATGAGAATTATGTAGGCAATGTATTAATTTAAATTAAAGCTGTTGGAATAAACTTATTAAAATAAAATGCTTGGATCTCCGGATCTGTCTCAACATGTACCATCGGCTTAATATTCATTATTAGTACCAATTAAATCATGAAGGGGGAACTTCCACTCATCATGAATCACACTTTAATAGATATGGTGCTAAGGGCTTCCCGTGCCAAATAGTAATAACCTTGCCTAAGGAGGCGGTTATTCAGTACCGATATCCGACAAGATTATTACTATCCTGTCTCACGAAAAGTCAAAACAACCACATAAATTAAAGGGGAAGGAAAAGTAAATTTACCAAATTAAGCCCATGGAGCATGTTGAGACTTCACCTTCAACCCAAGCTTGAAAGGAAATTAGCCACTCATATTTGAACTAGGGGTAAAATGGGAATTTTATTAAAATACATAGAAAATACAAGATGGAGATGGAATTAGAGAAAATGGAGTCCAAAAATGGATTCAGGGGTGTCAAATTGGGGGAGCCCTTTTATAGATAAACCGAGTAAATCATGGCCATCTGATTAAAACAATTTGGACGCTCAGGATTGCGCCACGTGGCAAGTTCCTATTGGATGGAACACATCATCGGGGCTGTTATTCTGTGTATATGCATGTACCGCACACACGCGTTTTTTCGATCCACTAATATTCGCCACGTCACCGTTCAACATTTTTGGTCCAATAAGCTCGTGACACGCCATGCCAACTCCACATCATCATCGCCAATGCCACATGCGGTCAATGCCACATCATTCGCCCAATCAAATGCCGCCACGTCATTGTATAGTGCCACGTCATCGCAAAGTGCCACGTCAAAGATACGAAGACATGTGAACAAAGTCGCGAAGTGAATGATTGTCGTATGCGACCATATATATCAACCGTACCGTATGTGTGAACAGTACCGTATATATTCAAAAACTTGTTGTGCAAATTTTATTGAACTCGCAAGTGCACGAATCTATTGTAGAATAGATTAATGGTGACGAGTGTCGATCCCACGAGGAGGTGGATTTTAATTATGTGTAGAATTAATTTTCTGAGTTGGTGGTTGGATTTATAATGACAATTATGTAGGCAATGTATTAATTTGAATTAAAGCTATTGGAATAAACTATTAAAATAAAATGCTTGGATCTCCGGATCTGTCTTAACATGTACCATCGGCTTAATATTCATTATTAGTACCAATTAAATCATGAAGGGGGAACTTCCACTCATCATGAACCACACTTTAATAGATATGGTGCTAAGGGCTAAAGTCTTACAAATAAGAATAACCTTTGCTGGGAGGCGGTTATTCCAGTGATATCCAGACAAGATTATTACTATCTGTCTACGAAAAGTCAAAACAACCACATAAATTAAAGGGGAAGGAAAAGTAAATTTACCAAATTAAGCCCATGGAGCATGTTGAGACTTCACCTTCAACCCAAGCTTGAAAGGAAATTAGCCACTCATATTTGAACTAGGGGTAAAATGGGAATTTTATTAAAATACGTAGAAAATACAAGATGGAGATGGAATTAGAGAAAATGGAGTCCAAAAATGGATTCAGGGTGTCAAATTAGTGGGGAGACCCCTTTTTATAGATACACTGAGTAAATCATGGCCATCGGATTAAAACAATTTGGACGCTCAGGATTGCGCCACGTGGCAAGTTCCTATTGGATGGAACACATCATCAGGGGCTGTTATTCTGTGTATATGCATGTACCGTACACACGTTTTTTTCGATCCACTAATATTCTGCCACGTCACCGTTCAACATTTTTGGTCCAATAAGCTCGTGACACGTCATCAGTCAACTCCACATCATCAGTCAATGCCACATAAGCGGTCAATGCCACATCATTCGTCCAATCAAATGCCGCCACGTCATTGTATAGTGCCACGTCATCGTACAAATGCGGTGCCACGCAAAGATACAGTACATGTGAACAAAGTGAGTGAATGCGTGTCGCGTATGATCATATATATCAACCGTACCGTATGTGTGAACAGTACCGTATATATGAACAGTACCATTTTTCTTTTTATGCTCCTCCTAAGGTTTTCGACTGTCCTGAGTTCAAAAGTGCTGTCCGTTTTTCCATCTGATCTCTCGTTTATTGTGAAATGACCATGATATCCCCTAAAATACATAAAATACTTAATTAAAATAAAACATACATAATTAAATTACAAGGGACTTAAAGACATAACAATAGGGATGTTAGTGAGACTTGGAGTGTAAAATGATGATTTTCTCCATTATAAATACACACTTTCTAGTACTCAACAATCACAACAACATAAGTCCAATACCGGTGCAGCAGAATCCCATTGAGGATGAGCTTGCTGCAAATAACCATTACAAATTCGCAAACAATTTTGATGACACATAGGATTCAAAGGTTACTTTTAAATTTAAAAGATCATTTTTTTTCCTTACATCTAAATGATTTTATCGCTCCCTCATTATTTTTTTGTTTCATGGTAATAGTCGAGGGCAAAGCTCGGTTATGATTATATCATACAATGGATGAACAAGATTGATCATTTCATTTCTGAATTGAGATTGAATTTTAAGGCAGAGAGCAAAGAATAACAACAGTTTAAAGAAGTGGTCATTCGAATGCTTATGGCTTCATATAATGATGGTTCATCCAAACGTTCATATGATGATTCTTCAATTAGACGCTCATATATAGTGAGCAACTTTAACATGTAAAAGTTACATTCTTTTAGTTATTAATTTGATATTAGTTTAATATGATCATCTGGTGTATCAACATGCCCTAAATGACCATGGAGTGTATGCTGATATTGGCAATCATAAAGATCACACCCTCATGTCGTTGTATAGTTTCTATTGAGACGTAAATGGCGACAACATGCAAATCCTCACAGAGGTACTAATAACTCTACGAAATAAGAGTTATGTTTTAATTGCATTTTAGTTATATTTTGCATCCTTATATATTTTTAGTTTATTCTCAATAAATTAGGTTATTTTAGAATAAATTTTGTGCTTAAATGTAGGCAATTGGAAGTGCAATTTTCAAGGAAGGAATATTATGCAATAAGCTTGCAAAAATGAAGGAAAGAATTGGTTGCAGAAAAATGAAAATGAGTCTGAAATAATACAAATATTGTAGCTAGTGCTGTACCAACCATTGTTGTAGCAATCTTAGAGCAACAAAAGAGAAAATTTTGCGTAAATCTTTGGGGAAAAAAAATACGCAATTTGTAATTTCCAAATCTGAAATATATGGGCTTTAGACTTCTATTTGCCCTAATTTTTAATTATAAAAGAAGCACGCACGCAAGAAAAGAGAGAAAGCTGTCAACCACAAGAAATAACCAAGAGAGAAAAAGAAAACAACAATGAACAGAAAATTCTAGGGCTGAACAAGAGAGATTGCAGTCGTGAGGAAGAAGAAATCAAGAATCTGGAAGGGTCACTCGCTTCTATCTCTATTATACTTTTTTTTTTATTTATGATGATGTATGTAATGGCTAAAACTATTTTCGTTTCTGTTTTGTGACAAATCATGAACTAAATTTTATTTGTGCTTAAGTGTTGCTCAAGCTTGATGATTAATTGACTGAATTTTATGTGTTGCTTCATGATTGCTATAGCATTTTATTTTAATAATGCTTAATTTGATTCACTATTTCGGCTGACCACCCATTTAGTGATACTAGCTAAAAGAAAGCCTTAAAAAGATTTATTTTATTGGAACATATTAGAACAATACTTGGTTTTAGATTAGGTTTCCCAAGTTGTGTTAAACTCAATTTGAATAGGGTCATGCTTAATCTAAAACTAGTGATGAACTAGACATAAGGATTCACCTTGTAGGGTATTAGGAACCTTGAGCATATAATGTTATATCTTGTGTTGGCATAACAACTGATCATTGTTAGGTTACATATAGATATAAGAATCCAACAGGTGACAACTGAGGATTTACTAGAGTTCTACCCAGTGCTATAGTAATTGTTGTAGCAACGATACTATAACGGAAAAACAGTTAATACCATTAAGTAAGTTGATTCCCTGAACTACATTATTCTTAATGGTTATATTTTTATGTGAGATGTGCTCATTTATTTTATTGCACTCTATTCTCTATCATTTACCTTAATTAGTTTAATTAGTGGACAAAAAAGTTAAATTTAATTGAATTTGCACCATATTAATTGCTATAGCAATTCTGATAACATTAATCCCTATGAAGATGATACTTGAATACTTGTCATTATATTATTTGTTGTGTACACTTACACACTGACACCTATATTTTAGGAGATTAAACCTAGACACAACAAGTAGCTTCTAGCATAAGTAAGTTTGGATGTCTGTACAGCATCGTCGTATGTCTATAATAGTCCTTACTTAATTCCTTCTTTCAAAAGAGTAAGGAATGTCGACCTCCACTTACACTTAAAATAACGGACCGTAAGATCAATGAAAGAATAAATGTGGATATAAATCTACTTAAAGACCTAGAAGATCCATAGTTATTTAAGGAGTTCAATTAGTGGTTTGTTGGCAAAATCATGGTGGATCGCACCATCCATCGATTGCACAAATTCTTCAAAATACTTTTAGGCCAAGCTTGATAGGGTGGCTTGATGATAAGGTAAGTATTATTAAGTGTTATTTCTTGGAGTATTGTTCATCTTCTGTTCTAAATTGACATGTTTCTATTCCTCCACAACATATTCACGAGTATCTCCACTTGATCAGTGAAAAGCAAAGACAATATCCAAATGCCTTATCTCAACGTACCATGCATGCAGACATATTTTTTTGGGTAATGAGTTTCTAAAACTTAATAATTATTGATTTAATTTCTTATCTCTTAATGCCTTGAAGTCTTATTAATTTGTTAATCTTCAAGTAATATATCTACTAGGTATTCTTGAAGTGTTATAGAACAATGGTTACTATTATGTTCATTTATTATAATATAGCAATAACTTCAAAAGCTATATTGATGGGCAGGAAAAAATCATGTTGAAATGGTTCACGGACGTCAATATGGTGTTTATTGCTACACAATCCAATAGACTTTATTTTTTAAAACGATTTTAAACATAACAAAGATGACAAATTTATGATAATTTTTATATGCAAATATTCATTCTTACGAATTTGGCAGCAATCAGTGCATACTAGCATG
This sequence comes from Luvunga scandens, assembly GCA_030449905.1. Taxonomy (NCBI): domain Eukaryota; kingdom Viridiplantae; phylum Streptophyta; class Magnoliopsida; order Sapindales; family Rutaceae; genus Luvunga; species Luvunga scandens. The sequence goes on from JASUUG010001008.1 coordinate 721,029, forward strand.
AGCAGACCTTCGTGCCAAAATACTATGGATTTATAACTCGTTAGTGACATTTCGCGACTATAAAATATACTTAAATCAATTTAAGCCACTTAAAGTCATCTTCCCTTAATGGCTAGAACATATTAGATTCTACAATATTTGACATGAGTTACAAATTGCCTACCACTAGAAAGTCAGAGCAATTAAGGATGTACCACAACAAGATCCTGGAAGTGGGGATTGCAACATTTTTTAATTGATATTTATGATGTATTTCATGTTCAAGCTTATACTTGATTTTAATCGTAACCATGGACAGTACTTTAAGAAGAAAATTACTGTGAATATATTTAATAGCAATATTAGGTTGTAAGTCATTGTAGTTATTCAAATGTTGATGTATGGATATTTTTTATTCTGAACATATTTAAGTAGATACATTTTTTTGTTATAATGATATGTTTAGTCATAAGTAAACTTTGGACCTACTTTACTAATTAGTATGCAATAATAAATAAAATAAAATACATCATTATACATAATTGTACAACACAAAAAAATATATTTTAAAATACATAATTACTTGGAATGATACAACTAATTTGGATTTGATGCAATGGGATTCTTACATCTCTTGCGGTTACGGCCCAGTTTGTTGTACTGCCTGCATTTTGCAATCCTCTGATTTACATCCTCACCGATAAAAGGTATTCTGAGTTCTGAATGACAACTAGGTGATGGTATTTCTATAAATGGGTTAGCCTTCATTTCTCTGATTTCTACTGGAACTTTCTTATAACACCCTAGGCAAACCCCACATTGGCAAAGCACGAGAGAGATACTGGGTTTATAAAGGGTGATCCACACCTTAATTAGCAATATGCATTTTAGGGTGTATGGGCGCCCAAGAAACAAACCCGTGTGGGCTTTATTAAGGCCTAAAATGGACAGTAGCTTGCCAGGTCTGGGTTGGGTTAACACGACTTAAAAGTGATTTCCAACTCCCAAGTATAAGAATGTCTTGTTGTATTATAACTCGGTGAGTCCGAGGTCGATCCACAGAGAAAGGATTTAATTTGTTTATTTTATTTTATAAAAATAAAACTTGAATATATGAAACTTAATTTCAGTGAAACTATGAAATTGAATTAGTTAGGGTTATGGATTCACTCTTAATAGTAAATAAAATTTAAAAAATTCTTTTTGCCATTTTTATTTAGATTTATTGCCCAAAAGATTAATTATATAAATTATTATTATTTTCCCATTAATTTTATTATGGATTAAGTATTTATTGTGCCAAAATCTATTTTGTCTACAATAAATTAAAATACCATGTTACCATATCTTATATTAAGATGTTAAGAATTTATTGTGCCAAAATCTATTTAATTTGTCTACAATAAATCAAAATTTCAAAATATAAAATATGTATAAAATCAATTAGAAAATAATTTAATTTATATAATTAAAAATAGAATTTGATTAAATCATATTTATTTCTCAAGAGTTTCACCTTACCCTAACTATTATTATTTAACTAAGCATGATTGAAATAAAAATAATTCTTGAAATTAAATTACTTATAATTAAAAGGAAATAAAACAACTAAAATTGCAAATAAAACTAATATTATTTATGAAAATAATTACATAAAATATTAAAATACACTTGGAAAAGAGGATTACAAGGGGATTAAGAGAATTTGAGAAGAAGAGAGATGATAAAAAACACAAAAATGAGGCTCTATTTATAGAAAAATAAATTCATAATCCAGTGCTTTGCGGTCTATGATAAGCTTAATGCATGCGCTCCACACAACCATTAAATCAAGATCTAACGGCTGGTCAAACTTTAAAAGTCAACCTTACACGTGGCATCATATCAAACGTCCGATTTGATCAAAGGACGGTTGAGATTTGCTAGGTTAATGGGTGGATCGGGTTGACCCAAATACAAATATTCGGATCCTTCAACTTGCTTCACCAACCATTGCCACGTGTCACAATCTTGGCCATTGAATAATGAACAGCTGAGATTTAGTCAAAATTGACAGCTATCCAGTGCATCCATATCTATTGTAAGCTCATTTTATCATCCAATCAATGCTTTATCAACTGAAAAAGTCAATTTTTCTTCTAAAAACCGAATTTTAAGCCGGTCTTCACCCATCCTAAGGTTTTCAGACTTCTGGAATCCAAATTTGATCTTCATTTTCCCATTTGGAGCCTTGAACTACGTGAAATCAATATTTTACCTAATAAATACATAAAAATACTTAAAATTAAATATAATTAAAATATAATTAATAATTCTTAATATATTACATGAATACAAATATAAATTATAATATATGCACAAACATTTTTATCCTTTAATAAATATACAATTTTTAACACTAATCACACTCCCCAACCAGCTTATTGCTAGTCTCTAGCAATTAAAGCGTTATATTAAATTAAGATTTATAAAATTCACATGCAAGTTAATAATTATTCAGCATTTTTTTTTATAGTGCTTAATTTAATTCACTATTTTTTAGTGACCACCCATTTAGTGATCTAGCTAAGAGAGAGCCACAAAATGGTCTGTTTTAGTAGAACATGTTAGAATAATACTTGGTTTTAAATTAGGTTTCCCAAGTTTGGTTAACTCAATTTGAATAAGGTCATGCTTAATCTAAAACTAGTGACGAATTAGACATATGGATTCAGCTTGTAGGGCAGTAAAAACTTTGATCATATAATGTTATATCTTACGATGGCATAACAACTGGTTATTGTTAAGTTGCATACATGTATAAGAATTCTAACAGGCAATAGCTGAGGATTTATTAGAGTTCTACCTAGTCTTTATAGTAATTGCTATAGTAAAAGAGTCTATAAGAAAAACAAATCAATGCCATTAAGTGAGTTGATTCACTCAACTACATTGTTTCTACTGGTTAAGTCCTTGTGTGGACGTGTCAATCTATTTTATTGTATTTTACTTTTCTGTTATTTAAATTATTTAGTTTAATTTAGTTGATAAAAGAGTTAATTTGATTTAATTGAACTTACATTAAAAACATTATTTTAGAAATTACGATAAAGATCAATCCTTGTAGAGACGATACTCGAATACTCATCACTTTATTACTTGTTTTATACACTTGCGCACTGACAATCATATCATATCTTGAGATTGACCCCAATAAATTTTTGGCACCGTTGCCAGGGATTAATTGTTTATTTTGACTTGTGAAATCAATTTTTGTGGTGTTTATTTAAATTACTATTTAATTACTTTGTTGTGCTGATAGATTATTCAAGCAATCATTGCATGCGCAAAGATAAACAGATTGAATTCCACTTTGATCCAAAAATTGATAGAACTGTAAGGAGATTAAGAAAATAACAAAAAAATTCAAAGACTGCTGTATGTTGTGCAAATTTTATTGAACTCGCAAGTGCACGAATCTATTGTAAACTAGATCAATGGTGACGAGTGTCGATCCCACGAGGAGGTTGATTTTAATTGCTTGTAGAATTAATTTTCTTAGTGGATGATTGGATTTATAATGAAAATGATGTAGGCAATATTTAACTTAACGCTGTTGGAATAAACTATTAAAATGAAATGTTTGGATCTCCGGATCTTTACTCAACATGCACCATCGGCTTAATATTCATTATTAGTACCAATTAAATCATGAAGGAGGATTTTCCACTCCTTATGAACCACACTCTAATAGATATGGTGCTAAGGGCTTCCCGTGCCAAATAGTAATAACTTTACCTAAGGAGACAGTTATTCCAGCCGATATCCAGACAAGATTATTATTATCTGTCTACGAAAAGTCAAAACAACCACATAAATTAAAGGGGAAGGAAAAGTAAATTTACCACATTAAGCCCATGGAGCATGTTGAGACTTCACCTTCAACCCAAGCTTGAAAGGAAATTGGCCACTCATATTTGAACTAAGGGTAAAATCAGAATTTTATTAAAATACGTAGAAAATACAATATGGAGATGGAATTACAGAAATTTGAGCTCAAAAATGGATTCAGGGGTGTCAAATTAGGGGGGGAGCCTCCGTTTTATAGATACTATTTGAGTAAATAATGGCCATCGGATTAAAACAATTTGGACGCTGAGGATTGCGCAACGTGGCAAGGTCCTATTGGATGGAACACATCATCAGGGCTGTTATTCTGTGTATATGCATGTACCGTACACACATTTTTTCGGTCCACTAACATTCTGCCACGTCGCCGGTCAACATTTTGGTCCAATAGGATCGTGACACGTCATCAGTCAACACCACATCATCAGTCAATTCCACATCATTCGTCCAATCAAATGCTGCCACGTCATCATATAGTGCCACGTCAAAGATACAATATAGGTGAGTGATCTGGTGCACGATCGTATATGTGAAAGATACCATTTTTCTTTTATGCTCTCTCCTAAGGTTTTATTTATCCCGAGTTTAAAAAATCGTCTGCTTTTTTCATCTGATCTCTCGTTTATTGTGAAATGACCATGATATCCCCTAAAATACATTAAATACTTAATTAAAATAAAACATACATAATTAAATTATAAGGGACTTAAAGACATAAAAATAGGGATGTTAGTAAGACTTGAAGTGTAAAATGATGATTTTCTCCACTATAAATACACACTTTCTACTACTCAACACACCCCCCAACCAGCTTGTTGCTAGTCCATAGCAAATTAAGTGAAAACAAAGTCAATTTTTTTTTTAACTGTGGTATTTATTCAATCAGACTAATGTTAACGATCAAATAAAAGTATAAGTATTATCTACAGTCTAAAGAAATATCATTCCCACATCAACTCTCCACATGAATCAGTTTAGAAAACTTTGTCACAACTATAGTAATCGAGTCACTTTCAAGAATGACATATCAAAACCCAAAATCTCACCGTTAGTAATGATACTCTCACAAAGAAATTAAACATAAAAAATAATCACTCTAGTGAATGGTAAATTGAGTGAAAATAATAAAGAAATAATATCACACACTTTCACCAAGGTGACAAAAATATGCCCTCAGCTTAGAAATAGTACGATTTTAATGCTAATCAAACCAATACATTCATCATCTTTTTTTTTTTCTAGTATGAATTGCCACATTTTTTCAACCCATATAACTAGTTTCTATTTCAGACTATAGTTCCCTAAAATCAAGAAGGACTTTTATTAGGACGTCACGTAGGCTAAGAACGTGGCTAACAAAGAGAGGATAATAGGAAAAACAAAATATATGTTTGAAAAATAGAGAACTTTGGAGATTGTAAGGTGCTTTTCACTTGATTTTTTTTTATTTATTTATTTGTATACATATTTTTTTTCTTTTGTTTCTTTTTCTCTCTTTTTTTTTAGCACCTTTTTTTTTTGTGAATGCAAAATTATCTCTATTTTCAAACATAAATGGGTGGTGGGAAATACAAAATATAAGGTGATACTCCACATTGGAGTGGGACAAGATAATAGGTTGCCAAAGAAAAAGTCTTTATTTTTATTTTATTATTAATATTTTTTTTTAAGGCTCAAAGGGGTTAACTATGGATACATATTAATAGGGTTGGCTAAAAAGGCTCAAACGGACCAAAGATGGCCTTTCTGTCATCTTTTAGGGTTCTAAATAATCTTCCATATCTACTAGTTAGATAGACCTTCAGATGTGGCAACACACACTTTATTTTTTATTTTTTTATTTTTTTACAGAAATTTGGAGATAATGTATAAAGTAATAAACTGCTAAGCTGAATGAAGAATGGGCAAAAATAGGTTACTCTCCAAGAAAAATAACAGGCTCGAAAACTCGCTTGGAAATTATTATGACATGTGCATTCTTTCAAGCAACTTAAAGTTGTCTCCAACATCAACATGTAGAGTAGTAAACATGGTGTAACATAACTAAAGACCAAAGATAATACAAATACTAAAATTTAAAAGTTATCATGTCATCTAATTATGAAAAGATCACACACAAAATGCTTTTTTTTTTTAATAAGAAGATGCATTTCTAGAGTCACTACACTCCATATTCAGCCATCTTCAACTAAAAAATTTAGCCACAGTTAGTTTTAAAAATTAGCCACTACACCAAGATTGAGATATTCTATAATTGTCAATTATTCCCTCCCCCCAACCTGAATGGAACATTGTCCTCAATGTTTGAAAGAAAATAGGGTTTAGAAGACATCACCTGAGTGCTGTATCATAGAAGAAAATATTTACAAGCGGAGAGTTAAATCTAATTTGCACTTCTTACTGTTACCATCATTAGTTGGCCATTCCAACACAAGGGTCTTGGGATCTGGCTCTGGTCTATAAGCTTGTAACAGATCAAGTAACTCGTTAGCAGTATGAGCACAAATAAAGATTTTTTTCACTGTGAAAGGGATGAAGTGGTTTTTTATTGCATGGTTAAGAAATGCAATGAAGCCATCATAAAAGTTATTGACATTTAACAAATCGATAGGTTTTTTATGAATGTTCAGATGGGCCCAAGATGCTAATGTGATTAGTGCCTCTAGAGTTGCAAGATCTCCTGGTAGGAAAATAAAAGCATCAGCATGATTTAGCATTTCAGTTATTCTTTCTTGCATACCTGAGACAACTAACTCTTCTCCAGTTGGTGAGTCAGACATACAGGCCAACGGTTTGAGGCTTCTTGGGATGATGCCTAACACTTGGCTCCCTCTGAGATAAACGACACGAGACTAGTTTTGATAACCCTCGGTCACCTCCTCCATAAACCAGATGCAAATTTCTTTCTGCTATGCGTTGACTAAGATCGATGGCTGCCTCAACGAACTCTTTATGTTTGCCATAGTTAAATCCAGAGAGAACACAAATGTTCTTGAATTGTTTATTGGGAGTAGCTGCCATTGGGATGCTTCTCAAAAACAATTTGTGAGTCTAAAAGAAAATGATCATATATCAAGGATCTTGGTGATAATGATTTACAGCTGTATAGGAGGTAGCATGTCTATGTCAATTAACGCGTAAAACACATGGCTCGAGAGTCAAAAAGGAAATAGTAAAAGAAAAAGCACTCAATTATTAAAGACAATAATGCAATTGATAAAACAACAGTGAAATAAAACAACAGTAAAATAAAACAACAGTAAAAGGATATTTACAGGTAGTTGTGATTGTGGCTCACATCTTCCTCTGGTTTTACGTCCAGAAACGGCTTGAACGCCCTCTATGGGTCGAGGATAGGCTTCCCATCCAGTTTTCTTATAAACTGGCAAACAGGGTCATTTATAGTCAGATTCCCAAGACTATATCGTACTTGCTCTTTCTGAAATAATGGCCATAACTGGAGAATTGCTCTTTGTACGTATCCACTGGGATGCGTTTCAAGAGACAAAAAGACATCATCCAATGACTCTTTATTCAAGCCATCCCTAATGAATTGAATCTTATCTTCCCTGTTATCAGACATCATTCCGAAAGAACAAGGATTTTTATCGCATTTCATCCTGGCACACTTATGACCATCAACATGAAGTTTTTCAGCTCTTCATTTTCTCGAGTAATTTCCTTTACCACAACCCGGCATGTATGCAATAAATTTAGGAGGCAACTCACCGGCCAATCGTATTTTGTCTTCGATTAACCAACGGATGTCAGTAGGGATGTTATTTCTCATAAGCAATCGCATGCGTTCGGACCGAGCTTTATAGATCGTAAGGAGGGCATTCTGAGGAAGTGAAGGAAATCGCTTGTGAAGTTTTGCTAGAATCGTGTTTTTGTCCATACCTTCTTCTCAGAATATTAGTTATTATGGGAAACTAAAGTAACCGACTTTGATGGTTGCGGAGTACCGTTATCCGCTACTTATACGGGAAAATAAATCAAAACACACTAAATAAAGAAAATCAAATCTGTAAAATCGAATCAAACATGAAAGTGAACAAAATAAGAAAACACAAAAAAAAGAAAAATGAACTTACATTCGTCCTTTTATTGAGTTAACCTCAAGCTCTAATTGAAAGTTATATATCCCATCTTCTATTCCTCTGAGTTGTCTTTCTAGATCTTCAACGTGGGATACCAACTCTGGAGGTTGTAGCTTCCAAATACAATGTGTTTTACAAAATCGTATATGGCTTCTCATATGAAATCGTACACGTTGAAGTTGTTTGAGATGTTTCAAGAGGATCTGTCTAATTGAGGCATGCATGATTAGAAGTGATAAAAGAAAACTGAATGATTAAATAAACACAATTTCACATAAATTTAAATCACCGAAAAGAAGAAATAAATAAGAAAAAGTCTCAATTCAAGTTTGACGAGTCACTCAAATCGATTTCGGTGTCATTTTCATGTGGTTGGTGCTCTAGATATGACTTTAATCTTTGACCATTAACCTTAAAAGTTACACTGTTCTTTGGATCCTTAATTTCAATTGCTCGTGTGGAAAAAACAAGATGAACTATAAAAGGACCATCCATCGAGGCGTGACTTACGGGAATAGATGTAAGCGAGAATTGAATAAAAGTACTTTTCGACTGGGGTGAAAGATTTTCTCATAATGTCTTGTCATGAAAGACTTTCATTATTTGTTTGTAAATTTTGGCATTTTCGTATGCATCATTACGAATTTCTTCAAGTTCTCGCCATGTTTGTAATCTTTCTTTCGAGCTAGCTTGCTGCATGTCAAAGTTGAATTTCTTAATGGTCCAAGATGCACGATGCTCGAGTTCCACGGTAGGGTGGCAAGCTTTTCCATATACTGCTTTATAGGGTGACATCCCAATCGGGGTCTTGAAAGCTGTTCTATATGCCCATAATGCATCATCCAGTCTTAATGACCAATCTTTTCTGTCTAGTCTCACCGTTTTTTCTAATATATGCTTTATCTCTCGATTGGAGATCTCAACTTGGCCACTGGTTTGCGGATGATAAGGGGTCGTCACTTCGTGAGTAATGGAATACTTTATCAAAAGAGCTTTGAATGATTTGTTATAAAAGTGGGCTCCACCATCACTGATTATCGCTCGAGGGAATCCAAAGCGTGAAACAATGTTGCTTTTCAAAAATCTGATCACCACCTTGTGATCATTGATTCTACACGGAACTGCTTCTACCCATTTCGATACGTAGTCAACAGCGACCAATATGTATTGATGGCCAAAAGAAGGAGGAAAGGGTCCCATGAAGTCGATACCCCATACATCAAAAATCTCAACCACTAAAATTGGGTTTAGTGGCATCATGTTCCTTCGTGTAATGCTCCCCATTCGTTGACACCTATCACATGAAGAACAAAAAATGTAAGCATCTCGAAATATAGTTGGCCAATAGAAACCACATTGTAATATTTTAGTAGCTGTTTTCTTAGCACTGAAATGGCCTCCACACGCTTGTTCATGGCAGAATGAAATTATATTGTGAAATTCATTTTCTGGGACACATCGTCTGATAATTTGATCTGCACAATACTTGAACATATAGGGGTCATCCTAGAAAAAAATCTTTATTTCTGCAAAAAATTTGGCCTTGTCCTGCTTAGTCCAAAGCTCCGGAAGTTTACCTGTAACAAGATAGTTAACTATATCAGCATACCATGGTAAGACTTCCACACTCATTAGTTGTTCATCTGGAAATGATTCATTTAATGGAAATGGTTCTGTAATTGTATCAAAATTTAGACGCGAGAGATGGTCTGCAACAACATTTTTTGTGCCATTCTTATATTTGATTTCAAAGTCAAATTCTTCTCTGACTGTTTTATGTGGAGGAAGATTGGAAATGAGATCCACCTTGGCTTTATCAACCTCAATACCTTCGCTAGAAATGATGTGACCGAGAACAATACCTTGTTTTACCATAAAATGGCATTTCTCCCAATTTAGGATCAAATTCTTCTCTATGCATCTCTGCAGAACTATTGTTAGATGATGTAAACATTGATCAAATGAATCACCAAAAACAGAAAAAGCATCCATAAAGACTTCAAGGAATCGTTCAACCATATCAGAAAAAATGCTTAACATACATCGTTGAAATGTAGTAGGTGCATTACATAATCCAAATGGCATTCTCCTATATGCAAAAGTGCCAAAAGGGCAAGTGAAAGTGGTTTTCTCTTGATCTTTTGGTGCTATGAAAATCTGATTATATCCTGAGTAGCCATCTAGAAAGCAATAAAATTCATGACCTGCTAATCTATCAAGCATTTGATCAATAAATGGTAGAGGAAAATGATCTTTACGTGTGACAGAATTCAACTTTCTATAATCAATGCATACACGCCATCCTGTAGTTACTCTAGTAGGTATTAATTCATTATCAGCATTGGTAACTACTGTGACTCCTGACTTTTTAGGGACAACTTGCACAGGACTGACCCATGAACTATCAGAAATAGGGTAAATGATACCTGCGTCTAATAGTTTAAGGACTTCAGTTCTAACAACTTCTTTTATGTTAGGGTTTAACCGACGTTGCATTTCCCTGGTAGGTTTAGCATTTTCATCAAGGTAATCGTGAATCATCTGATCCCACTGGGTTTATACCTTTTATATCGGCTATGGTCCATCCTAATGCTCCTTTGTGCACCTTCAAAACTTTCAACAACTTACCTTTTTGTTCTTCATTCAGGGATGATGAAATGATTACTGGCAGAGTGCTTTCTTCTCCCAAAAATGCATATTCCAAAGTGTCGGGTAATGGTTTGAGCTCGGGTTGTGGTGGTGATTCTAATGACGTACTGAGTTTCTTCTCTGATGGTGCTAGTTGTTCCACTCTTGATTTCCATTTCTTAGTGTTCATGGATGGTGCTGAATCAAGTAAAGCGTTAACCTCATCTACTGATCTGTCAATATCAAAATCTAAACCAAAGTGAGTTAAACATGTTTGTAAATTGTCATCACTGAGGTTTGAAAGAAAAGCATTATCAATTAATTCTTCTATCCAATCCACATCAACAATTTCATCATCTGCATTGTGAGGTTGTTTGGCAATGTTGAAGATATTTAGCTCCATCGTCATATTGCCAAAGGACAACTGCATATTTCCAGTCCTGCATTGAATGTGAGCATCGACAGTTACCAAGAAAGGTCGTCCTAAGATAATGGGAATCTGCTTCCTTGAATCTTGGACTGGTTGAGTGTCAATTACAATGAAATCAACAGAAAAAAAAAACTTATCTACCTGTATAAGCATGTCCTCCACAATACCATGAGGTTTTTTCATAGACCGATCTGCAAGCTGTACCACCACTGGAGTTGGGTGTAATTCTCCCAGTCCAAGTTTCACAAATACTGAATAAGGTAATAGATTTACACTAGCTCCTAAGTCCAACAAAGCATTCTCAATTGTGTGGTTCCCTATACTACATGAGATAGTGGGGGAGCCTGGGTCTTTGTATTTTAGAGGAAGTTTGTGTTGGAGTATAGAGCTCACGTTTTCTATTAAAAATGCCTTCGTTTGAACATGAATGTTTCTCTTTTTAGTACAAAGGTCTTTAAGAAACTTGGCATAAGATGGCACTTATTTTATAGCATCAAGCAAAAGGATGTTAACACTTACCTGTTTAAAGATTTCAAAAATCTCACTTGTAGATTTTCCTTTCTTTGCTTTAGCTAACCTTTGGGGAAATGGAGCTTTTGGAACGTATTCTCGTGGGTTGGTTTCTTCTTTCTCCTCTAATGATGAGTCTTCTTCATTTACCGGTACAATTTGAGTTGTTTTTTGTACCGGCATCTCCACTTTGTTGTCGACTTCTTTTCCTTTTCGTAAGGTCATGACGGCTTTGACCTCTCCACGTCTTCTTTGAGGTGAATCGGGTACTTCATGCACTCCTTTAGGATTAAGACTTTGGTTGACTTGGGAATTTTCCTTTCTCAACAGTCATTGCCAAGGTTTGAACTGAAGAAGCAAGTTGTCCCACCATTTTTTCAAGGTTTGAAACTGATTGGGTTTGTGAGTTGAAACCCGCTCTCATCTCATTTCGCAGTTCATCAATGGTGCGATTTTGTTGCTCGATTTTGAAGTAATTAAGATTTTTGAAATTCTGAAATGCATCATCCCATGGTCTATGTTGAGAATAGTTTGGGTTCTGATTGTATGGTCTAAATGGTGGTTGAGAGGCTTGAGGATTTTGAGGAATTGGTTGCATTGGTGGAGTGGAGAGCTTTGGAGTCCTGGTCCATTCTGTTGGAATCCTTGAGACCATGAAAAATTAGGGTGGTCTCTCCATCCAGGATTATATGTGTTGGAGTAAGGGTTGTAATTTGATGGCTTTCTCATTACACCTATGGCATTGGCTTGATCTGAGTATGAGTCCTGGTCATGTGGTTAGATTAATTTAGAAATTTTAACGATCTTTATTTGTTAGGAAAGACCTTCAACTATGTCTTTGACTTCTTTAATTTCTGAACTTAGCCCACCAATATGAACCTCATTTACTCCCTTAACTCTTCTAGTACTCCTGAATGAACGACTCCGTTGTTGGGAATTATCCGCTTGTCGCTGGAAGAAATCCCGATCTCGATGCACTTTTGACATTAGCTCTCCTCCACTTGTTGCCATTAGTCATTCTTGCACATTCGCAATAATCCCTCCAAAAAGTATTGGCATTGGTGCCATTTTTCGTACCCATGATGTGGACACTTTAGGAGTAGCCCATTGAATCGCTCCCATGCTTGAAAAATTGCTCGTCTTCTCTTTGGGTAAACTCGAAATTTCCTGCGAATAGCATTGGTTTTATGTATTGGGAAATATTTATTCAAAAATTTTGTTACCATTTGTTCCATGATGTAATCTTTATTAGAAAAGCAACGACATTGAACCATGAACGAGCTCTATCCTTTAAAGAAAATGGAAATAATCTAAGCTTAACATCATCATCTGAAAAATTCTCATATTTAAAAGTTTGACAAATAGCATGGAAATCATTCAGATGATTATATGGATCTTCATTTTCTAGGCCATAGAATGTTGGGAGACAATTTAGCACACTAGGTTTTAATTCAAAACTCCTAGCAGCTACATTTGGGTATCTTATGCATAATGTGCTCAAGTTAGATAAAGGACTGAAGTAGTCCTTAAATGGCCTCTCTTGTGGTGCTGGTTGCAAATCCATTTCAAATTTATTTTTAATTGTAATGTGCTTGTGTGTGCGAAGTGTTTTTTCTAATTCAAAATCTATAGGCTCAAGATTCGGTAATTGTGACCTACGACCATGCATGCAAATAAGAAAAACAATGATAACAAAATTAATAAAGATAAAGAAGAGGGAGAAATTACGATACTAACCTTTTATTATTATTTATTCAATTTTCCTATGAAAATAACTCAAGTGCTATATATAGAAAAGAAAATACGTGAAACAAATTAAAATAAATTAAGAGGCGGTTGACCTGCCGATTTCACAAAAAAAAAAATAACATGAAAATTAAATTATAGAAATTTAAAGAACAGAAGAAAATAAAAGAAAATAATACTTACTTCAAAATGTTAATTCACTTTTTTTTCTTTTTTTTTAATAATAAAAAAAATATTACAAGGAAACAACTAAAATAAATAAATAAAGAAGAAAAAAAAATTCTACAAATTAAAATAACTTACCTCCTCGGCAACGGCGCCAAAAACTTGTTGTGCAAATTTTATTGAACTCGCAAGTGCACGAATCTATTGTAGACTAAATTAATGGTGACGAGTGTCGATCCCACGAGGAGGTTGATTTTAATTGCTTGTAGAATTAATTTTCTTAGTGGATGATTGGATTTATAATGAAAATGATGTAGGCAATATTTAACTTAACGCTGTTGGAATAAACTATTAAAATGAAATACTTGGATCTCCGGATCTTTACTCAACATGCACCATCGGCTTAATATTCATTATTAGTACCAATTAAATCATGAAAGGGGATTTTCCACTCCTCATGAACCACACTCTAATAGATATGGTGCTAAGGGCTTCCCGTGCCAAATAGTAATAACTTTGCCTAGGGATGCGTTTATTCCAGCCGATATCCAGACATAAATTATTACTATCTGTCTACGAAAAGTCAAAACAACTACATAAATTAAAGGGGAAGGAAAAGTAAATTTACCACATTAAGCCCATGGAGCATGTTGAGACTTCACCTTCAACCCAAGCTTGAAAGAAAATTAGCCACTTATATTTGAACTAAGGGTAAAATAGGAATTTTATTAAAATACGTATAAAATATAATATGGAGATGGAATTACAGAAATTTGAGCTCAAAAATGGATTCAGCGGTGTCAAATTAAAGGGGGGAGCCCCCTTTTTATAGATACACTGAGTAAATCATGGCCATCGAATTAAAACAATTTGGACGCTCAGGATTGCGCCACGTGGCAAGTTCCTATTAGATGGAACACATCATCAGGGCTGTTATTCTGTGTATATGCATGTACCGTGCACACGTTTTTTCGGTCCACTAACATTCTGCCACATCACCGGTCAACTTTTTAGTCCAATAAGATCGTGACACGTCATCAGTCAACGCCACATCATCAGTCAATGCCATATAAGCGGTCAATGCCACATCATTCGTCCAATCAAATGCTGCCACATCATCGTATAGTGCCACGTCGGCCAAGATATAAGTAAGTGAACGATCAAGTCGTAAGTGAAGCGTCGCGGCGATCGATCGTATATGTGAAAGCGATGACCGTGAGTATATGTGAACAATATCATTTTTCTTTTTATGCTCCTTCTAAGGTTTTCGACTGTCCTGAGTTCAAAAGTGTTGTCCGTTTTTTCATCTGATCTCTTGTTTATTGTGAAATGACCATGATATCCCCTAAAATACATTAAATACTTAATTAAAATAAAACATACATAATTAAATTATAAGGGACTTAAAGACATAAAAATAGGGATGTTAGTGAGACTTGAAGTGTAAAATGATGATTTTCTCCACTATAAATACACACTTTCTAGTACTCAACACTGTAGCAATGAACAACTTACAAAATATGGGAGATTTGAATAATTGAGGAGAATTGCAACCATTGAATAAGAAGGTCAAAATAGAGAGCATGTTTCAAACAACTAGGAAACAATATCATTATATGGAACAGACAGAGATAGAGCCATACAAGATTATGTTGTGTTGACTCCTCAAACCATACACCCAGGCATTCTTAGACCTGAAGTTTAAATAGATAACTTTGAGTTAAATCCAGTGATGTTTTAGATGTTACAAACTGTAGGTCAGTTCAATAGACTGCCATCCGAAGATCCGCACCTTCATCTCAAGTTATTTTTGGAGGTGAGTGATGCTTTTAAGATTGTTGGAGCATCGCAAGAAGCATTAAGGTTCAAACTTTTTCCATTTTTTTTTAGGGACTGAGCACAGGCATGGTTGAATTCCTTACCACCAGATTCCATTATAACATAAAATGACTTAGCTGACAAGTTTTTAATGAAGTACTTCTCACCCACTAAAAGTGTAAAATTAATAAATGAGATCATATCTTTCAATCAATTGGAAGATGAGAGCTTGTATGATGCATAGAAGAAGTTCAAGATGTTACTAAGAAGATGTCCACATCATGGTATTCTTTGTTGTATACAGCTAGAAACCTTTTATAATGGTCTCAATCCAAGTATAAGACCGATGGTGGATGCTTCAACAAATGAAGCTTTATTATCTAAATCTTACAATGAAGCTTTATTATCTAAATCTTACAATGAAGCTTATGAGATTTTAGAGAGAATTGCCAACACCAATTATTAGTGGCCATTAACTAAACAAGTTAATGCGAATGCCCTAATAGCCCTATCAGCACAAGTAACTTCATTAACAAACATGGTGAAGGCTTTAACCGTTGCTCCAGCAGCAGTTAATCAAGCTGCAAAAGTATCATGTGTCTATTGCAAAGAGGGTTACTTATTTGATAACTGTCCCAGGAATCCAGCCTCAGTTAATTATGTGGGCAACTTCAGCAAACATGGCCATAACAATCCATATTCAAACACTTACAACCCAAGATGGAGACAGCACCCAAATTTCTCATGAGGCAATCAGAATCAGCATACTGCAACAACCAGTGGACAAAATAGACCTGCAAAACTACCTGAATTTTATCAGCAGAATCAAGTTCAAAGAAGCACCAGTAATAACCAGATCAGTTCTCTTGAATCCCTAATTAATGAGTATATTGTGAAGAATGAAATAGTTGTCACAGCACTTAGAGAATCAAGTTGGATAACTTGCCACAGTACTTAACAACAGACCCTAAAAAAGTTTACCCAACAACACAAGAGATCCAAGAAGAGAAAGAAAAGAACAATGCGAGGTGATCAATTTGAGGTCTGGAAAAGATATACATACTCTAATAGGCATGCCAAAGAAGAGAAGTGAGCCTCTTCAAGCTTAATAAGAAGTTCAGAATGAAGAAGAGTCTATTCCTGCCACTAATCAACACACTGGTGAGAACAGTAGAGTTGCAAAACTTGCAACAATAGATGATTCGCCACTTGTCAAGAATGGTGTCGTACAATCTTCTATAGCAGAACAAGGCAGAGTAAGTGAAAAAAAAATGGTACAACCTGCTACAAAACAACAGTTTAGACACCCATTATCATTTCTACAGAGATTTTAAAAGCAAAAAAAGGACAAACAGTTTAGTAAATTTTTAGAGGTGTTAAAGCAGCTTGATATCAACATTCCACTTATAGAAACTCTATAACAGATGCCTAATTATGTAAAATTCTTTAAAGATATTTTGGTAAAAAAAAAGGTTGGGAGAATTCGAAACTGTTGCTCTAACATAGGAGTGCAGTCATATGCTTCAGAACAAAATACCCTAAAAGTTGAAAAATCTAGGAAGCTTTACAATTCCTTGCTCCATAGGAACTAAATATAGTAGAAGATACTTTATGACTTAGGGGCTAGCATCAACCTTATGTCGTTATCAATATTCAAGCAATTAGGAGTTGGTGAATGTAGACCAATAACAATAACTCTACAACTTACAAATAAATCTCATGCTTATATAGAAAGGAAGATTAAAGATGTCTTGATGAAGGTGGATAAATTCATTTTTCTAATGGATTTCATTGTGTTGGACCTTGAGACAGATAAAGAAGTACCAATCATCTTAGGAAAACCCTTCTTGACCACGGGAAAGACTCTTATTAATGTGCAACAAGGAGAATTGACAATGAAGATTAATGACTAGGAAGTTCCCTTCAATGCATTAGATGAAATTGAAGATTGTTGTTTCATTAGTGTTATGTCTAAATGAAATTGAGGATTGCAATTTCATTAGTGTTATGGATCATGTTGTAGCTGAGCATGTAGACAGTTGCTGCAATAACATATAATTTGATGAAGTGGCATTTGATTATGAAGATGTTGACACAGTTGACAGAGCATAGCTAGAAGAAAAACAACCATTCAGAGCAAATAGACATTTTGAATCTTTGAATTTATTAAACATAGAAATAACACCTTCTGTACCTTCTATGGAGTCCCCACTAGTTTTAAAATTAAAACTCTTATCTTCACATTTAAATTATGCATATCTTGGTGATAATGACACATTACTAGTAATTATTTCATCTTCTTTGAATGTTAGTTGGGAGAAAAGCTTAGTTGATGTGCTGGGAAAACATAAAAAGGTCATTGGCTGGACTATGGCAGATATTAAAGGAATCAACCCATCTATTTGCATGCATAAGATTTTACTAGAAGAAAGTTACAACAATTTAGTAAAACAACAGAGAATGTTGAATCCAATCATGAAGGAGGTTGTAAAGAAGGAGATTATAAAGTGACTGGATGCTGGAATCATATACCCCATATTAGATAGTTCATGGGTAAGCCTAGTACAATGTATACCCAAGAAAGAATGAGTGACTATTGTAACAAATAAGAAGAACGAACTCATACCTACAAGAACATTCATGGATTGGAGAGTTTGCATGGATTATAAGAAGCTCAACAAGGCTACAAAAAATGATCATTTTCCTCTACCTTTCCTAGATAAGATGCTGGACAGACTTACTAGAAAGAAGTATTATTGTTTTCTGAAGGGGTATTCAGGGTACAACAACATTGCTATAGGACTAGAGGACCAGGAGAAGACAGCATTCACTTGTCCATATGGCACCTTTGCATTTAGAAGGATGCCATTTGGCTTGTGCAACGCTCCAGCAACATTTTAGAGGTATATGATGGTAATTTTTTCAAACATGGTGGAACAAACACTTAAAATATTCATAGATAACTTTTCAGTCTTTGGAGAATCATATGAAGATTGCTTACACAATTTGGAAAATGTTCTTAAAAGATGTGAAAAAACAAATCTAGTTCTCAATTGGGAAAAATGTCATTTCATGTTGTAATAAGGGATAGTTTTAGGCCATAAAGTCTTGAGGAAAAGTATTGAAGTAGATAAGGCAAAAATAAAGGTCATTGACAAACTTCCACCACCTACCTCGGTTAAAGACATAAGGAGGATTTTGGGTCATGTTGGGTTATATAGGAGATTCATTAAGGATTCCTTAAAGATAGGCAAGCCCCTATACATGTTACTTGAGCATGATAGACCATTCAAGTTTAATAATAGTTGTTTAAAGGCTTTTAAAGATTTAAAAAAAGTCTTGTTACAGCACTTGTTGTTGTAGCACCAAATAGGAACATCCCTTTTAAGTTAATGTGTGATGTCAGCGATTATTCTGTTGGAGCAGTGCTATGGCAAAGGAAGAATAAGGTCTTTTACTATATTTATTATGCCAGCAAGACATCAACTGATGCTCAGCTCAATTACACAACCACGGAGAAAGAGCGACTGACTGTTGTGTTTGCATTCGATAAATTCATGGCATATATAGTTGGCACCAAGGTGACTGTTTATACAGACCATTCAGCAATAAAATATTTGATCTCCAAGGAAAATGTCAAACCGAGACTGATTAGATGGATTCTTTTACTATAAGAGTTTGACTTCGAGATTAAGGATAAAAAAGAGACTGAAAATTAGGTGGTCGATCATCTATCAAGATTGGAGGCAAATGCAAGCACTCAAACCAAACAAACCATCATAGAAACATTTCCTAATGAGTAGTTGTTAATGATACAGCATGCACAAATGCTGCAACAATCAGGACTCCCATAGTAGACAGACTTTGCTAATTATTTAGTAAGTGAACTGCTGCTACCTGACTTAACGTATTAGCAGGAGAAGAAGTATCTCCATGATGTCAAAAGCTATCAATAGGATAACCCTTACTTATATAAAGTGTGTTCAGATCAAATCATTTGAAGCTGTGTGCTTGATGAAGAAATCCCAAATGTATTACAGGCATGTCATGCTGCAGCATATGGAGGACATTTTGGAGGCCACAAAATAGCAGCAAAAGTATTACAAGCGGGTTATTACTAGCCATCTATTTTTAAAGATATTTATAAGTTTGTTAAATGTTGTGACAAGTGTTAAAGAATGAGAAACATCTCTTAGAAACATGAGATGCCACTCATCACCATTCTAGAAATGTAGCTTTTCGATGTATGGGGGATAGATTTCATGGGACCATTCCCACCTTATTTTGGTAACTTATACATTTTAGTGGCTGTGGATTATGTGTCCAAATGGGTGGAGGCTACAGCCTTGCCAACAAATGATTCTAAGGCGGTGGTGAAATTCCTTAAGAAGAATATTTTCTAAAGGGTCTGGGACTCCTAGGGTTATCATTAGTGATAAAGAAACTCACTTTTGCAACAAGATATTTGCTGCAGCATTGGTCAAATATGGGATCAAGCGTAAGATTGCTACAGCATATCACCTTCAATTAAATAGTCAAGCAAAAGTTTCCAATTGAGAAATTAAAAAGATTTTGGAAAATATAGTGAACCCTATAAGAAAGGATTGGTCTCTCAAACTATATAATGCTCTATGGGCTTACCGTACTGCCTACAAGACACCACTTGGAATGTCTCCATATATAAGTGTCTATAGCAAGGCTTGTCACGTGCCATTAGAGTTGGAACACAAGGCATATTAGGCATTAAAACAACTTAACATAGACATGCATGCTGCAGCAAAACACTAGAAGCTTCAACTATGTGAATTAGAGGAGTTAAGGTTATTCTCTTATGAAAATGCAAGGATTTACAAGAAGATTTTCGGATCGAATCGAGTCAAATCGGATCAAGTTAGGTCATTTGCCCACCCTTAATAACAACTGGTCATTGTTAGGTTACATATCGATATAAGAATCCTAACATGTGACAGATGATGATGCATTAGAGTTCTGCCCAGTTAACATATCAGTAGGTATATCAGGCCAAAAGAGTTGGTCTTGAAATAATATGAGGGAACTCTGTACAGTCATATAATTTACTTCCCAAATACTCTTACGTTTTGACTGAAGCAAATGAGGGTATAATTATTTATCTCAAGCAGGGTGGAAATGATAATTTCTTATACAACTTTATAGCTTTTGGATTTTCTATCAAGGGTTTCATACAATGCATTAGGCTAGCGAATACTATAGATGATTGTTGGGGTCAATCTCAAGATATGATATGAGTGTCAGTGCGCAAGTGTACACATTAAGTAATAAAGTGATGTCTCTAGATGGATTGATGCTATTAGAATTGCTAAAACAATTCTTATGGTGTAAGTGCAACACCGATACTGTAACAGAAAAAATAGTTAATGACAGTAAGTGAGTTGATTTATTCAATCACATTGTTCTTAATAGTTAAGTTCTTATATAAGACGTGTCAATCTATTTTATTGCATTTTACTTTTCTCTCATTTAAATTATTTAGTTTAATTTAGTTGATAAAAGAGTAGAGAAATAAAAAAAAAATTGAAAACAATAGAAATTTGAAGTAAAAATAAAACAACGAAACGCAATTTACTGAGAAGGTTGGTTTAGTAAGATAGGCAATGGAATAGGTGGTTGTCATGCATAAACACAGTGTTGATCATGTTCGATAGGCATTAATCGCACTGTTTGTCACACTAAATTAGCCTATCCTACTAAAGTTTTAGATACTTTTCGAAAGTCATAACTTAAACTACATGCGTCCGTTTTGGGTGTAAAATATACTGTTTCAAAGCTTATGATGAGACGAATCAAATACAAATATGTTTACTCCCTTCTATCACATGGTGGAACAAAAACATTTCCTAAATTTAAGTGCAACAAGCACTGTCACACTGTTGCGCATAATAAATTATATTATTTTATGAATGAAAAATAACAACATTGACAACAAAACCATGTCAATTTTGAACCTAAACACTAAACCTAATACATAATGGACATATTGTACAAAAAGCACATACTAAAATCTTCTCAATTAATGATTATATGTGCGACATTCATATAAAATGTAACACATACTATATTTATTATCATTTATTTGTAAAACTTCATTTACTAAAACTTGAACCACTCATTCAGTCGGATTATATATCAATAGAAACGAATTGAAAACACAGTGATTAGATAAATAATCATATAGTGAAAATAAAGAAAGGGTTTATCTAATAAGCCAATACCCTAAAAAAATAATTACCTCTTTTTTTTCATATATTCTTGATGAATTAAAATAAAATCTCGAAAGGAAATTGGTAATTTTATTAGATGTTTCCTTTTTTTTTGGGGGGGGGGGACCTTGTAAAGCTAAAAAGACTAATTATCCCTCATTTGTTTCAACATAATCTTGAATAAACTGGGGGCGAATTGACAAGTTTTGAAACCCTTCTGGTTTAATATATACATACATACATATGTATATATATATATATATATATGTATGTATGTATATGAACTAAAACGTCCGGGGGTAGACTGCGAGAAAAGATCGAGAAGATTTTAGAACGTTGCTTCATACGTGCGTGCGACACCGTTTTGAATACGTGTTTCGTTTGCATTGGCCAAGAGCAAAATAAAATTATAAAAACCCCATTTATTAATTAATTAATCAAAATATCAAATTTTTCAAAAAGAAAATCGAAAGAAACGAATCCAGGGAACGAACGATGGCTCTGAATCCTCAGCTTTTTCCAAATTCGATGCCGGTGCCGTTTACGAACGAATTATTCGTGCTTGCCAGAGACGGCGTCGAGTTCCATGTCGATAAGATTCCGGGGTCTGTTCTTTAATCTTTTTAATCAATTATTTATTTATTATTATTATTATTATATTCATAAATTTGGGTACATATTTCTGTACGATTCAATTTATGTTACGATTAAAGGTCATAGCAGCTGGACTTTAGAAATGATTGAATTTGGAATTTTATTTTATTTTAACCCAAAATTTAATCCAAATGTGCGTAAATTTTGGCCTTGTGTTTTTCAGAACCAATCAAGTTAAAGCGAGGGGCACAGTTTACTTGTCAAACATACGCATAGTATTTGTTGCAAGCAAGCCTGTTGGTAACTTTGTTGCCTTTGATATGCCTCTGGTAGGCGATGCTCAGCTGCTGCAGTGTTTTTATTCTGTTGCTTATATATAATTGTGTTGTGTTTGCTAAGATTCTTGTGAGTCAAACAAAGTTGTTTCAATGGTTGTTTTAGTTTGCTGCCAGCGATAATGTTTAGCGCTCTTCATATGTTCCAAATGGCATTAAAGTAAGATTGGATGAGATACTGGTTATTTGTGTCAAAGGGGATATATCTCTTAGGATCAGGACTACTTTATTAGGAGATTGCGAGGGAAGTTGCACTAGGCTCCAGTTAGTGTTGTGATGTTGTGGCTTTGAAGATCTCTAAGTCTAACCAGCACGTGGAAGTCGATGGATTTTTGGTTAATAATTAATTTCAATTGTGAAAGTTAGTTTTGACCAATTAGTAATGCTGATACAGATTTCTTATCGAACATCTGTAAGGGAATATCACCTTAGCTTCTAAACCACAGTTGTTAAGTGTTAACCAAACACTCTTAAAAACTTGGCCTTGGAAGCACGGTACCAGACAGCAATACCAAACGTAGCCTTGCTTGCTGATGCTCTGCAGCTTCAGCTTCTCATGTGTAGTTTTGTGGCATTTTGATCCCACTTTGGGCATTGTTGGGTACCACAAGTAATCTTAAGCTTTCTATCTGTTGCTAGGCACTGTTTTTGAAACAGCTCGAAATGCTTGGCTTGAGACATTGGTGCTCTTTAATTTTCCACTAGTACTATTCGGGTTATAATGTGGTGTTATTTTTGGGATGTGATTTAGTTTCTGTCCTATCTCATAAGTCACTGATCTGTATGTTGATTTATCTCACAGCTCTACATCCATGATGAGAAATTTAACCAGCCAATATTCCATTGCAACAATATTTCTGGTTTTGTGGAGCCTGTAAGTATATTATCAATGCCTTACGTTGTGATATTAAGGAATGTCTGCTGTAGATAGTAATTTTTCAGCTTGACTTTAACTTCAGGTAGTCCCAGAGAATGAGCATAGAGCTCTGTACTCCACTCACTCCTTCAAGATTTTATTTAAGGAAGGTGGTTGTGGAACCTTTGTTCCACTTTTTCTCAATCTGATCTCTTCAGTTAGACAATATAATCGACAATCAAATGTGGGAACAGAACCTCGTGTGGATCCTTTACAAGCAGCTCAGACTCCAGTTGATGAAATGATGAGACATGCGTAAGTGGCATATTTAGCTGTTTAGTTTTGTAGTGTATATTATTTAATTGAATGTCGGTTAAATGTCTCTTGCTTATTGTTGCAGATATGTTGATCCAAACGATCCAACAAAGATCTTCCTGCAGCAGCCCAATTCTGAGTCTCAGCTAAGGCGGCGCACCTACCATTCCCAGCCAATTGAGCACTCGAATTAGTTTTAAATTTACATTTTACAGAGAAATTTAAGTATTAAAATTTGTGCTGTGTAGTTGAAGTATATAATACAATACATACATGTTCCATGCATGCTTATATGGGTGGTGTGTTGCAATAAAATCTGTTTTCAATTGTGCTATTATTTTCCTGATCTTATGGTTTCTCCCCACTCTCTCTCTCTCTCTCTCTCTCTCTCTCTCTCTCTCTCTCTCTCTCTCTCTCTCTCTCTCTCTCTCTCTCTCTCTCTCTCTCGTGCGCACACACACACTTTGATTTTCATCTGTTTATGTGTAAGGTGATTTTATGGCCGCTGAAAAGTGAAAAGAATCAAATTAAGATCATGTTTATGATTGAGATGTTGTAGCTTAAATGATAAAGCAGCTATAAAAAAAAAATATAACTATGAAATAAAAATTAATAATATGTAGTAAATATAAATTTTAAATAATAATTTTGATAAAATTATTAAAGATATAATAGATTTTTCATTATATAAGTAAAAAATTATATTAACATAATTTTTAAAATATAATAATTAGTGTTTATTAAATATTTTAGTATTGTAATTTTTAAATTACAGTTATATAACCCCAATCCAAAACAAACCCTAAATGGTGTCTTATTAATGATGCATGATAGTAAATTAGTAATTAATGCACCAATTTAGAGAATGTTGCCAAAAGATACTGTAAGGTTTGAAGTTAACAGAAGTTATCGATTTAAAAATAATGAAAATTTTACTATGGAGAGTTCTGTCACTTCCGGGGAATTAAGTAGAGTATCCCGGCTTCCTACCTAAGGATTACTATGATGCCTGAGCTGAAACTGGTGCAATTCTGACTAGTGACTGATGTTGGTGCCTCTCCTGCTCTTGTGTGAGTAGCTACTCTTGGTGTCTTTGTGAAGGCGTAGCTTAAGGAGAGTGTTTATAACACTTGTTCTCTTTGAAGAGTAATTTGGCCTTTCTATTAAAAGAAAGAGAGTTAACAACCCTCTTATATTCTTTATTACAAAATTCTATAAGAAAAATATGAAATCACTGTTTATCAAATATTATATAATTGATATTTGATTCATAAAATTATGCTTTTAAATTTCAGCATAAAGGATAAGGAAAAATTACAATAACTCATTCCAGATGCTTTTTGGGAAAACAGTTAATAGCCAATAATATTCAGGAGTAACCGTAACTTACATGCATCTGTCTTTTTCTTATTTTGTTTTTTTGCAAAATTTCATTGAAACCCCTTATACTCTGTATTATTTATAATTAATTCATAAATATTATAAAATTTTTAAATTTATTCATAAATTTTTAAAATATCAAATTTATCCATATAATTTTTAAATTTTTAAAATACCCTCCATTTAATTAAAAAATATAATTATTATTAAATGAATTATAATTATAATTATTATTATTATTATAATTTTAAATGAATTATTATTATTATTAACAACAATAAAATATATTATAATTAATTAATATATTAACAATAATTATTATTAATAATTAATTTATTAATAATAATAATAATTAATAATTAATAATAATAATTACTGTTAACAATTTAACTAAAAAATTATTATTAATTATTATTAATATATTAATTAATTATAAATCTATCTCTAAATCCACACCCTCTATTTTTCCATCACACTCTCTCTCTTCCCCCACCTCTGATCAAGATCATTCTCATTTTCTAAACCACACGTCATCAAACTCATTCATTCCTCTTCTCAACATGACACCGTATCAACAATACTCCCAACAAATTTGCCATTACTACCTCCACCACAAAGAGCCAAGGTACTTTTCTTCTTTTTCTCCATCTCCATTGGTCTCATCCTCTATTTCCTTATCCCTAAATAAATAAATAAATAAAATAATTATTATTGTTAATAATTTAACTAAAAAATTATTATTAATTATTATCATATTATGGGTTGGATTTGAAGTGTTGTATCAAAATCCAATTCAAATGAATTGGATTTGAAGATAAGTATATTTAGATTATTATTTTGTATTTTAATTATTGTGATTATTATTATTATTCAAAAATTAATTATTATTATTATTATTGTTAAAAATTTAACTAAAAAATTATTATTAATTATTATTAATATATTAATTAATTATAATACCTTTTATTGATGTTAATAATAATAATCTATTTAAAATTAAAATTATATTATTATAATACCTTTTATTGATGTTAATAATAATAATCTATTTAAAATTAAAATTATATTATTATAATCATGATTATAATTATAATCCATTAATAATAATTATATTTTTTAATTAAATGGAGGGTATTTTAGAAATTTAAAAATAATAATAATCCATTATTATAATTTTAATTTTATTGTTGTTGTTGTTGATAATAATAATAATAATAATAATAATAATAATAATAATAATAATAAATTTAAAATAATAATTATTATTATTGTTATAATTCATTTAATAATTATTATATTTTTTAATTAAATAGAGGGTATTTTAAGAATTTAAAAATTATAGGAATAAATTTGATATTTTAAAAATTTATGAATAAATTTAAAAATTATATAATATTTATGAATAAATTATAAATAAAACAGAGTATAAGGGGCTTTAATGAAATTTTATAAGAAAACAAAATAAAAAAAGGACAAACGGACCGTAAGTTACGGTTACCGTAACTTAGAGGGATCCGAATAAATTCATGTTTTACATATATTTTTAGTTTTTCAAGCAAAAAAGTAGTTTTTATTTCAACTTTTTCATGTCTCCAGTAAAAAGAAAGTTTGTAACCAAAGGTACAACTAAAGCAAGCGCAAATGTACAACTAAACCAAGCACCCAACCAAAAGAAAAGAAAACGACGACAGTGACATTTCGAATGAGGATTTGATTTGATTCTTCAGTCGCGGCCAGCGCCAAAAACATAAACACGCATTTGAAATGAAACGAAGAACATTCCATCCAATTCAATTAAATTAAATGCATTTTGATTAACAAGATAGGGAAAGAAAATGAGCGGAACTCGACTGTGTGGATTGCTGGGTGAATTAGGCTACGGAGGGGCGGATTCGTTAGACCCCGACAGCTTCGAGTGGCCCTTTCAGTACGACGACGCACGACCCATCCTCGACTGGATCTGCTCCTCTCTCCGTCCCTCCAATGTTCTCTCCCTCACCGAACTCTCTCAGTACGGCACCGTTTCAATTCTCTCCAACTTTTAAATTCAAATTCTCAATTCATCAATTGATTAATTAGTTAAAATTATTTGGATAATAGGTTCGAGCAGTTTCTTCACGAAGAAAAATTATTGGAAGTAAGTGTTTTTTATTTTTATTATTTCACTTTAAATTTGTATGTTATTATTGATTCTTGACTCCAAAAAGAATGACCAACAATTACGTGATTTATTTTTTAAAAAAAAAATTCTGTTGATAGGGGGAAGACTTGGAATCTGCTTTTGATAGCATTTCGGCCTTTTCTTCTAGAAGAGATGATCAGGAAGCTGTTTTTGGAGCTGAAGAGGGTCTCAAAGATATACGGTAACTCATTTTCTTTTGCCATTTTCACTGTTTTTATTACACATTGAATCTGCTGTTATATTAAATTTGAAATTTTGTAAAAGCTATATAATGCAATGTGTGTTCTAGAGAGTATGGATTGTTTAATATGCTGTTAAGTGCCTTGATATGCCACTTACAAGGAAGGAATTTTTTGTTTATCTGTTTCTATTCCTGGTCTCTCTTAGAAGAAGGATTATTACTTTCTTTTAGTTTTTTGGTTTAATGATGATGGTTGTATTTTGTTGTTTCTAGTACTGATGGGTTTGTGTTCATGTTTAGGGAAGCAACTCAGGCATATAGAGATGAAGCTGCGCAGTTGCAGAGACAGCTTAGGCACCTGCAATCCCAGTTTGACATGCTTACTGCTCATGCTTCAACTTTGATGCAGGGTAGACGGGCAAGAGTTGCCGCAACTTCTACTGTCAATGGGCACCTTTCAATCCTAGATGATGGCCTTTCAGCAAGAAATTTGCAGGTATGGGATAAAGAAAGTTTTAATTAGCTCTAGGGTTTATGAAATTGGAACTTTATTTTATATAAAAAATGCAATCAAGCTGGAGGATAAATGCATGCATGAACTCTGTATCTAATCATGTTTTGTCTGTTTATTTTCATTGCCAACAGTCATATTGCATACATAATTTCCGTATCTATAAAAGCTACATGATATGCATTGTACGCTTGCTGTGGTCTTCAACTATATAGAAAGAAAGATAGTGAAAATAAATGGTATTGTAGTGCAAATTATGGTACCCTAAATTAATTCAAAGACATGGATACTGCCTTTGATAGTCTATACAAAAATTTTCGAGGAACACATTTGCATCAGCTATGAACCACAAATCCTTGTTGCTTTCATCTCTCCTTTAAAGTCTTCTGTGGTATCCATCAGCATGTGATTTCTTAAGCCCCATTACACATGTCAATGCTCAAAATTTTTCTTCCTTTTAGCTGATTGTCTGTAATTTTACGACTCTTTTAAATATAATGTTAATGCCTTTCGCTTGGCTTGCTCCATTTTGCTCATTATCTATGCTATGCACACCAATGATAGTATTTTTGGTCTCTTCACATGCATCTTTTGAAAAATTATGTACCATTTTTTCAGATTTATTATGCTGCTATAGAAATTTGAACTAAATTATATATTGTATTTTACTCCCTTAACACTCCCTCCCTATTAACCTTTTTTTTTCCTTTTTCCTTTTTCCTTTTCTTTTTGCCTTGATGTTGTTGAAATTTTGTCTTTATCTTGTATCTTAGTTTTGATGCATTTCTTTTTGAGAAAAATGTTTATTGCACTTTATTTCTTGCTTGAAGATTTTAATTTTTTTTTAATCCTCTTGTTTTTTAGATGAATGATGTATTGGGAAGGATAGCTTCTACAGCACAGGAGTTGGCTCACTATCACTCGGGGGATGGTATTATATTCTTCTACATTTTTGTATTTCATTTTAGCTATCTGAGAACTTTAAAGCCAATGATTAGTTCCCTTTTCTTCAAACATGCAAAATGTATTGCCAATTTTTCTGCAGAAAATAAAAGATTTAAAAATTGATCACCATATTCATGATTGTATGTTTCTCATATTTTTAAAAGTGAATTTTCATTTCTGGCTCATATTAGTTAAATTTTTTATTTCGATGGTTTTTAACCTGATAGTAATTCCGAAGTTGTGTTTTTGTCAAGGTAGCAGGACCTTACTATGAAATACTGGTTAAAGATTGGGAGTTTTCAACTAAACCTATGTCTTTAGTTGCTACCCTTTTCTTGTCTTCAAAATCTGTTGGGGTAAAAATTGTTTACTGTTCAAACTGGACCCTGTATTTAACTGCAAAATGTGACACTTTACTAAGGGAAACAAAAATGGAAGAACCACTTTCTTGTGACTATTCTGCTCTGTTTATTTTCTTGATGAGTTTTGGATGTTATTTATATGTGCAGAGGATGGCATATACCTGGCTTACTCTGATTTTCATCCATATTTGCTTGGAGATTCATCTTCTATGAAGGAGCTAAATCAGTGGTTTTCTAAGCAACTGGACACTGTATGTAGATTAAAACTTACATTGAGTTGTTGTACTTTATTAAACCTTATTGGTTCTCCTTTTGTCTTTTTGCATAGCCTATCCCTTCATTGCAAAACCTTGAATTGTATTATCCATTCTTCTCAATCCCAAACCAACAACATTTTTTGGAAAACAAATTATTTTCCATGTTTTTGCCTTGCATAAGTGTTGCCTTTCTCTTAGTAATCTCACAAATACCTTTGTATCATTACATGAATGCATTTTACAAAGATCTTATGGCAGCATAAAAAGGCAATGCCATAGCAGCTGACTTAACTACAGTTATCCTCCCTGCTTGAGTCTGTACTTCGGTCGTTCAGCCACTTAATTCTCTTTTTAACTTTCATTTTAATCTTCTGTATTTCTTATAATTCAGGCATTAGCAATATTAACTGGTTCTGTCCTTTTTTTTCGGTGATTAAATTAATCTTTTACTGTCAACCCGTCCTAAGCTGCCAGTTCTCAGGGATTAAACTGACCAACTCTCTTTATACTAGGATTACCTAAGACTTAATAAAATAGTTTGGGTAACTTGTTGATGTCCATAATTTATGGTTAATATTATGTGCTGCAGCTGTCATTTATCAATGGTCCTTCGCTATTGTTAGTAGGGAGGCATTTGATTATTATTTCCTCTGTCTGTAGATAGGAGCTTTATTTTGGGTCCAGAAGTGTCTTTCTGTAATAATATATTCATTTAAAGAGAAACTGAAAAATAACAGCTTTTGTACGGTCGTTCTTTCCATTAATATACAGAGGATCCGTTTACTATAAAATAATAATGCCATCTTTCCATTGTGATTTCTTTTTCTTTCTCACATAACGGTAATTGAATCAAATAAGTTTAGTTGGTGCTAATGTGATTGCAAGCAGGGTCCTTTTAGGTTAGTTGCTGAGGAAGGAAAATCAAAATGTTCGTGGGTAAGTCTTGATGACGAGTCAAATATTTTAGTACGAGGTAGGCTTCTAATGTTTTCTTCATATTGTTTCTTTTAGCCTAAATGCATTTCCTGCTTGAACATTAGTCTTCGTTTGCTTAAAATATTTTATCATCTTATGTATGTTCTGGATTGAGTGAAGACTTGTGGGCTGTGAATGTATAATTATTCCTACATGAACAGGAAAAAATTCCTTTCTCTTCTGTTTCTTCTTTCCGTTGATCAACCGCAACCTTAATTTTGAATTATTTCCTACCACACATATTGTTTATTTAGATCTACATGTGGATTCTTTTTATTTGTATATAATACTGGCAGAATATTTATTTGTCGTTGTTTTTTGGTTGTAGCGGATTTAGAAAAATCCCATCATCAACGTGTATCTGAGTTACAAAGACTTCGTTCTGTGTATGTATTTTTGTTTCTTTAACTGTTTAGCTTATCTTTTTGACCTTTCTTATTTTTTACCCTTTTTACAAAGTATTGCTGTACCACTTAATTGATCCATGTAAGTAGTAATCCTGAAATGGCATGTTGGAGGAGGTTTAGAAGGTTTGAACTTCTGATCAGGATGAGAAATACTGCATACCATTCATATTCTTGTGAAAGAATCTAGAAGTCTTTTGGTTGTCACAATTTTAATGTATTTCTCTTTCATGGAGAAGCTGAAAGTTATTTCAACAGATTATTAAGAAATTGATTTGAAAAAGCCAAAAAAATAAAAATAAAAATAAAAAAGATTAATCAGCTAAAATTTTTTAGATTAGCACTTGTTAGCATATCTTAACAGTTTAAGAGAATAAGTAATTATTTGACATCTCTCTCCCTTAGACAAATGGCACACTGCTATGATTGTCAGTATAGGATGTTTTTTGGAAAATTTTGTTCTACTTTTGATGCTTCATTCTACTTTTTATAGCTGAACTATGATCATTAATTAAGTTGAACATGCCTTGAAAGAAGGGGGCTGGTGGTAGGACAGTTTTGTTTTGTTGTTGCTTTTCCTTTTACTAAATTACTTTGAAGCTTCACTTGAAGAATGTGATAGAATCAGGCTAAGAGATGTATCCAAAAAAAAAAATCTAAGGAATTTGTTTCTTCTTGTTGACAATCACCATTTCTTGATATGTCCTGCTACTTTTTGAATTTTGCCTAGATTGTTACTTTCTGAAGTTAAATGGGTATTTCAATAATTTGACAGATTTGGAACGAGTGAAAGACAATGGGTAGAAGCCCAGGTTGAGAATGCCAAGCAGCAAGCTATTCTAATGACGTTGAAATCTCAAGTAGCATCCGACGAAGCTTATATTCATCTTGATTTTCATTCACTTAAGTAAGAGTGCTTTGCTTTACACCCATAATTGTTAGCTTCTGAGTGTTAAAGTTCCTTATTTACCTTATCATACAATAAGTACTTTCTGCGCATAGGTGATATGCATAACATGGGCTTAACCAAAACAGGATGACATCTTCAGAATGCCTGTTGAAGTGCTCAATTTCTTTTATCCATTCCTTTTTTCCTCTTTCTCCTAATTTTTCTTTATCTTTTGCAAAAATTATGTCTGCTTTGTCTATTTCACGGTAATTCTGCAATGGTTATAAATTTTCAGGAGAAAACATGTGGAATTGGTAGGAGAACTCTCAAATCTTCACCACAAAGAAGAGAAATTGTTATCTGAGGTTTGTAGGTGTATTCATTCCAAGTTTCCGCTAATTGTTATTCACTGCCAGATCTTTCTGGTTACATGACCAATTCGTTTACTGGTTTCCGCCTGATATGGAATGAATCAATTTATACAAAGCATTTGCTTTATATATTTCTTGTTCTTCAAGATAAAATATAGAATATAAGGTTGATAAGAGCGTAATTAGATATCTATTATATTATTACTTGTAGTAGGGCGGATTCTGGCAATTGAATTTCAGTTATTTCTTTTTATTTCAGTTGCCATGTACCCTGCCCTATCCCACCCCATATTTAAGCAATCCCCCTTCAAGGTTGGTCTGAGGAAGATTTGAACCTTAACCTCTTGCTTCTACTGCAAGAGGCAAACTAACTGGGCTGTCCCTTAGGGGACAATTGAATTTGAGTTCACTAACACAATACTTGTTTTTTCTGTTATAGATGTTTTAAAGAATAATACAGTTTTCTGATAAAATTTAATAAACTCACAATACCTAGCAGCTTCTAATATGTGTTTAACTGGGTGTAACTTGAAAATTAGAATAGCTAAATGCATTAATGAGCTTGATGGAAGAGACAGGCTAGGGCTTTAAGGAGAAAGAAAGTGGTCAAAATAGAGAGATAGTGTTATGAGTTGTATGAAGAACGTGATGAAAAACATTGGTGGAAGGTTTCCTTACAATTACTGAAATGATTTCTTAAATTATATTTTTTACAAAGACTATTGAATTATGATATTCTGCATTGGTAAAGGTGTTTGCTACAGCATTTGGAACATAATCATTGACCAAATTACAAGAACCTAGGGATGGGCACGGGTCAGTTTGGTTGTGTTCGATTGTGAATGGAATTGAACTGATCAGTTTTTGCCTAATATATAAGCCTCGGTTCTCAATTCAGTTCTGGTTCGGTTTGGTTTTTTTGGTTTTAAACCATAAATCTTTTGTATTTTGTGATTATTTTCGGTTTTTTTTTTAATATGAGCTGATCAGTTTTTGTTATTTTTTTGAACTGAACTGAATTGTTGGTTCGGTTTGGTTTGCTTTTTTTGTGGGCACCTGTTTTTTTGCCCACTCCTACTAGAGCCTGAATCTCTCACATTAACATGAACTGTTCGGTAATGATCAAACAGTTTCAAATGCAGTTGCGAATGGTTCAAGGATGCAGTGACTGAAAATAGTTATTTCTGTTTTATTGGCTCAAGTGTGACCCTGGATTGTTTTTGTAATTACCAATAGATATTAATGTTTCAAACCGTATGCTTTCAATAATGATAGGATATCTTATCCCAGAATTTGCATCTGTTTATGTGTCTGGTCAATGTCATTTTGGTTTTTCATTTGACTACTATCTCTATATTTAATTCTCTACTAAATCTGTATTTATTTCAGACTATTCCCAATCTTTGTTGGGAGCTGGCTCAACTCCAAGACACATACATTCTACAAGGTATTTTGTGGTAGTTTTTCTACTTCAGAATCATTAGAAGTAAATATCCGACTTTATGTTTCTATTATGATGATAATTCTATTAAGTGAATACAATTCTAAATTTATGAGCTTGTAGGTGACTATGATTTGAAGGTCATGCGCCAAGAACTCTATATTAGTAGACAGAAAGCGGTAGGTTAACTACTTCATAATTATATCTCTGCTTGTTTTATAACTTCTTAGAGGTTATGAAAGTATAAACATACAATATAGTGAGGAGTTGAGATTTGGCTGTCTATGGCATGGTAGCTGTTTGCTTGGTAAATCATGGATGTATTACTGTAGTCTGTAAGCTGTTCATTACCATCTTGTATCTAAGCTAATGTGGGAAACTAGCACCCTGGCATCTGGACTAATCTCCTTTATTTTCTTGTTAATTATTGATATTACATGGGTCCATAAAAGGTCTTTCCTTAATGCTTGAATAATTATTTGCAATATCTGAAACAAGTTACATGTTGTTGGCCTTTAATATTGCTATGAACATTGTCTGACTAGGTTCACATCACAGAAAAGTTTGGTTATTTCACATTACATAGCACTATAATCATTTTTCCCTTAGCCACTGTCAGATTGTGATACAACTGAAATATTTAAATTTATGGTGTAGTATTTGTGCAAGGATATTTACATTCTCATTTTCATTGGCAGTTCATCAATCATCTGATCAATCAGCTTGCAAGACATCAGTTCTTAAAGCTAGCTTGTCATCTGGAAAAGAGAAACATGCTTGGAGCTTATTCACTGCTTAAAGTTATTGAGTCAGAGCTTCAGGGATACCTATCTGCAACCAAAAGCCGAGTGGTATTACACTCTTAATCTGAGTGTGTCAACTTTGGGCCTAATTTTAGTTTTGGTGCATAAAAAGATATTAATGTTCTATCTTCCATAAGCTTACCACTTACCCATGTCCCTCTCTATTCAATTTTCAATGTTTAGTCCTTATAAGTGTGTGTTATCTGTTGGTTCCCTCAACTTTTATACTTGAAATGATGATTAAATTTTCATTCATAAGATTTATGCAATCCAATGGTGTAAATTTAAAGTAAAAAAATAGGATCTAGGTCATTATTCATCTACCACTGAAATGGATAGAAATAATCATCATTTTAAGTTGGGAATTATAAGTGACCAAAAAAAAAAAAAAACACCAAAAACCAAAAACCAAAACACACGCACACACAAAAACAATAGGTCTGACTGTCCGAGTGCTTAGAAAAGTTTCTAGAATGGATGAACATTTATTGGTTGGATTGTTCATTTGGCTCTTGATCAATGAGATCCCTAAAATTGCACATCTGGAAATTTACCCAGAGACCATGCACTGACACTTATGGGGCTCTTTCAACACTCAACCCTGAGCATGTGACCTCCCTTTATTGACATACCAGGCTTTTCTTAGCTAATGAGTGTTTTTCCCTGTGCAAATAGTATTAATACCTCTTTGGCCCGCATCATCCTGTGTTTGATTCTGCTAAATTGCTTCAGTTCATTCTGAAACCTTGTTTTTTCTGAATCATGATTTTGTTACAGGGTCATTGCCTGGCACTCATTGAGGCCGCATCTGATGTCCAAGAGCAAGGAGCAGTGGATGATCGGGATACTTTTCTGCATGGTGTTAGAGATATTTTAAGCATCCATTCAAGTAATAAGCTTAATGATTTTAATTAAATTGATTGAAGTTTTGTTTTTAGTTTTGTCATCTTTTTCATATTGGTAATCTTTTGCTTACTTGAAATATTTTTCTTAGATGCTCAAGCTGGGCTGTCAACATATGTATCAGCTCCTGGTATTGTACAGCAGATATCTGGTCTTCACGCAGACTTGATGACCCTTCAGTCTGATCTTGAGAACTCCCTTCCTGGGGATAGAAATAGATGTATCAATGAGCTGTGAGTTTATTTGCAGATCATATTGTGATGCTCTCACTGTTCATGCTATCTCATTTGTACTTACCCGACCTCATAATGAATGCTAATCTACCTCTGCGATAAGTAAAAATAAAAGATGTAGTCAAGAGCTGAAAATGCCAGTCATAGTTTTTATCATTTTCAGGCAAACATCAAGCCATCACTTTACGTTGCATGATTGGCAACAATTTTTTCAAGTATTTATGATTTTAACCTATCATCAAAAACTGCTGCTAATATCATGTTTCTTGTGTTATAATGTCATTTTGATTTGTTGCTAACATCTCATGCTTTTTTGTGTGTTATAGGTGCACTCTTATTCAAAGTTTGCAGCAACTACTATTTGCATCTTCAACAACCGCACAGCCAATCTTGACACCTAGGGTAGGATCTTCACATCCAAGTGTCATGTTCAAACTTGCTTGTAAATATTTCTTCAAACTCACCTGTTGCTTTTGCTTGTTAATATTTCTTCAAACTCACCTGTTGCTTTTGCTTGTTAATAATTCTTCAAACTCACCTGTTGCTTTTTTATATCCAGTTTTCGACTAAGCATGTTTCTTTAGTATTTGCTTTGTAGTGATAAATGGATGATTACATGTCAGACACCACAAATATACCAGAATCATGAGATGATGAGGGTAATCCATTCATTGAAATGTACCAGGAAATCTGCAATAGTCTGTTTTTCCTGTTGTAATTAAAGTGAGAAACATGATTTGTCTCTCTTTTGCGGTCCCTAGTCTGTTAGATTCATAGTTTCTTGCTGTGCTGCTAAGTGTGTGTAGTTGGCAGATACAGTGCACATTTGCTTCAAGTGGTTAAAAAGAGAATACCTGCTAAGGCTAATGATAATAATCATAGATTTAAATGTGTGCACCCACAGAAACACATGTTTTGTCCAGTGAGAAGATTTTTGGGTTTGCGTTAATGCTTTTAAGATTTTGGAGGAGACAACGGGCATTAGTGATCTTGAAGTTATTTTCAAGAGGTGATTGAAGTACTTTGTTTGTTGTTTGCCACAGACATGTGGACTTAGGTTCCTTTTTGCATCATGTTGACTTCGTTCTTTTGCACCTTTCTCATTTTACTACTGCCTCCTCTTGTTGTTGATTCTTCTGTATTCTTCTAACTCTCCATGTTTGCTCCTGTTACATTTTGACACCTTTTAAAGCCATTGATGAAAGAGCTTGATGAAATGGAAAAGATCAATGCAAAACTCTCTGTTGCAGTGGAAGAAGTGACACTTGAGCACTGCAAAAAGAATGAGGTAATACACACAGTCTGATCTTCTCACCATCTTGTCTTTTATTATCGGATTGTTTTGCTCCTAGGAGCGACTATCATGTACCTTAAATCAAGCAATGCGGGCAAATTTCTGGTGTGCTTGCAGATTATTAAACATCATTCTCAGGAGGTTGGCCTTCAAAGGCGGGTTTTCTTTGACTTCTTTTGCAATCCTGAGCGTTTGAGGAGTCAAGTCCGTGAATTGACTGCTCGTGTGAGAGCCTTGCAGGTCTCTTAATTGCATTCTTACAATTAAACGGTATGCCTCTGGATCAATCACATTGTATATGTACGTACAGCCATTATTCTTTCCTTCTTCTGGATGCCAAGGCTTTTATTATTGAACCAAAAACTGAAATATCAACTTGGGAAGAGTGTAAGTGGATATACTCGAATCTTTGTGTGGAAACTGAATGCTGTTTTATTTAGCTGGTCTCTCCATCTCTTTCTTCTCTCACTTAGAGTAAATGCCTTGGCTATTCTAGACTACCAAATGTGATTGAATTATGTGCAAATATATTCTATGCTCCAATGAGAACTTCCAAATGATGAGGGTTTAGTTCAAATTTCCAAATGATCATAGATATTGTTGTCTGTTTCTTTAAAGGGCTCTTTTTCAAATTTTTTAGAACGATAAAATATTGTTGGAAAAGGTTTTCTAACGAGAGGGTGGGTCCCTAACGAGAATTGGATTGTTTCCTCAAAAGAAATTTGTCTTCGCCGCCCATTCAGGCAATCAATTTTACCTTGCTTTTCACTCACAAAACTGTCCTTGTTTTTATTGTCTGCAAATGTTCGAGGGATGGAAGTTCACAAATCGGCTTTTTTCAAAAAAAAAAAATTACTTTAAAGTTGTAATATATTGCAACGGTCACAAATTTTTTATTATTGAGCCAAAATTTGATTACTGATCCCATATTTTGTATTGTTATTTTTTAAAATTTTCTTTATATTTGTAAACATGTGTAACTAAAATTTAAAAGGTAATAATTAACAATAATAATTATCAAGTGCAGATGTATGCACTTCATAAAATATGAAATCATTCCTTTATATTTTTGTACAAACTCTTTACAATAATATAAAAAAATTTTACGTAATTATAAAAGGATAGATTTATATTTTAAAAGATATGGACGTACCAGTCCACAATAGTTTCTAGACTCTGGACAACAGTGAATAAAGGTACACGAATCCAAAATATGTTTTAACACTTGTGGATGCTTTCATTGCTTTGGGCCCATTTGGTAAACGAAGAATCCTTCCTATCTACTCGGTGATGATTGTACGGCTCATGTTTGATCATACATTCATGTTACCCAGATCTTAATGTATCATGTATCCGCCATTGTCAATCTATTAATCCCAACACCATTACTTTTTTTTTTTATTTTAACCTTCTTCTTCTTCACAATCTCTCATTTCAAGACTAATACTATTAGTCTATCTTTTCTGATCTTCTGATAAATCATCAGAGTGCAGAGCATCAATGTAGAAAAAGTTTTTCAATACCACCTATTTGTTATGTCAACATGTCACATGTCCCATGTATCTTTCACATACTAGATTGCAGGCCAAAAAATTGAAAGCTAACCCACAATTACTTTCACCTTTCCCTTCTGATGAAATGCTCCGTTCTCAATGAGACATGTCTCTCCATCAGGTCTCTTTACAGTTAACAGTTATGCACAAAAGATCAACCTGTGACTCACTCAACTGATAAAAACTTTCACAAATTGGCTCTGCTATGATAAAATTTAGAAAAGAAAAATTGGTAGACCTTTACTTTGGGATATGCTACGATAGGTTAGTGTTTTATTTTTTAATCTACAAATATTTTGTAGTTATAATTTGAGATCTACTCGTACGATAAATAATACACACACTTATAATAGTCCAAAAATTACATTAAGATTGCCACTAGGTCGCCATTGAGCTTGCTCAAATGGCTAGTGCCTTATTGTTTATGTTAAAACGTAAAACTTATTATTTGTATGTCATATTTATAACTTTTGAACTACTTTTAAGTTAACTTTAAGACATAATTTTTAACTTGAAACATAGTTCAAAAGTGATTGAGTGATGTTATGTTTATTTACTTTAAATATTTAATAATGTAAAAATAATATAATATACTTAACTTGTAAAAATAATAAGCTAATAATTAATTATAAAATCAATTAATATCATATACATTCGCGAATATCTTAATTAAGAATCCAAACTCAAGAAATATAATATTATTGAGCAAATTTTAAATCCATTAATTTTGAGGGATGGGTCACCTTACCTTTGGTACCAACAATAACAATTTATTCCCAAGTACTTTTGTGGATGAGAATTGAGTGCTCCATTTACCTGAAAAAAATAAATAAATAAATAAATAAACATTCATAGATTTTACAAAATTTTGTCAAAGCTTTACCTTCAAGTGGGGCGCAGTTTTCTCTTTTTGTGTCTTCCATTGGTAAACAAACAATCAATGCAGACTTGAAGTCATAATACAACTTTTTCATCTTCACAAAATTTGAAAGGCAAAGTGAAAATGAAGTGTCATTGGAAATTGAAGATTCTCTCATTTTTCACCCAATACTATTCAAGCAACCAACACCCACCACCACTATAACCACCGTGGTTTTTCAATCACCTTGCATCTTATCATCATTTGTAAGGACAAGATTGCTCAACATAGCACATAAGAATAGGCATTGACTATCACCGTTTTAGACTGACACCGCCTCACATTGCACTTATTTCAGCACCTGAGAGCTGAGGCCACTTAGAATTCTGGCATTTTGCTATTTCTACCCGAGCCTGACATAATCTGATAACTTTCAATTTCACAATCAAAACCAATCTAAAAAGAAAAGGTTCTACAATGATTCAACGAAATCTTTATAATCTAACTTTTGACTAACTAGAATTTTTTCTTCTTCTTTTTTTGTTGGTAATTTTCTTTTTATTGAAATTAAAATACCTGTAGCTTTTTTGTTTTTCATTGAAACAAAGAACTAGAAATTTCATTCCACCCATACTAGGTGATAGTTTCTTCTCAAACCAAATTGTTTGGATAATCAGTTCACTAAAATATACAACATAATAGAGCTCCATCAGCAATATTCCTCAATTCTTTTAAAAGACCCCGAAGACTATTTCACATCTTGTACTTTTCTAAATCTAAAACTTCGAAGACTCAGATGCAGAAAGGATTTTTCTTTTTCCCTTTTTGCCCCTGCAAGCAAAAGTTTGATACTCCGCCGACAGGATTAGGGTTGGTGCATTAAAGGGGTATTATTCAATATTTACATTCTAGCGTTAAACTTTTTCACTTGGATATTCTTTTCTTGAAAGAGAATGTAAGTACCTTTAAAAACTTGCTTGTTTTGAGAAATGACTTTCTTTCTCTTTTAATTTTCTATGTTTATGTTTCAAACTTTCAACCTTAATGCCGAATAATATTACAACTCCTTTCCCACTTGGATTCCACAAAGATGCCCCCCATTCTCCACCAATTATTCAAGATAGATACAATGATGTTGAATTTTGAGCCTCAAACAAGTGTCACATTAATAAATTGCATTGCAAACTTTTTTTTTTCACCTGAAATATCTAAAACCTACTTCTCGGTCAAAGTTCAATAACAAAAATTCATGTTAAAAAAAAAGACCCCATGCTCAACCACCTTTTGAAGATGCTTATTAATTCAATTGGTAGAATCTCTTTCAATAATTCGGTCACTCACTTTATAGCGAGGGGTGAGGGAGAGGAGTTAATTTTCATTCTTTTGCATTCTTCAGTAAAATTATAATACCTGCGAATGGCACCGAAAAAACCCTAAGAGGATTATACATTTCTTTGCCATTTTCTGTCCCTTTACCACCGACTTTCAGCCAAGAAATTTGAGAGAAAAAGCTGTTTAACTCATGAGCCATGTCACGCCCTTACTCCATATTCTAATTTCCCTGGAATCTTTTTAACTGTACAAAATTGTCTCATACATTGGCAACTAGTAGCAGATAAGGTGCAATTGTCAATAATAAGATGATAAAAGAAACAAAAGATTCTTCCTATAAGAAACATAAAAGACCCACACCCCCACTAAAACCAACACCATCAACCATTTTCACACTCGCATATACTGCTAAAATAAGCAGTCGGTTCATTAACTGTGCTGCTTCTGATCACAACAACTGGGCAGCCATCATCTAAATTCACATGTCAAAGCGGCCAAAATTTCTCAGCAGTCGTAGCAAGTGATAGTGCCAAAGACAAAAACTTGAAGAAGGAAAAGGGTCATGTTTATTCCAAGGAGTTTTTTCAAGTTCCATCAGGTACATGTATAAACAAAGAAGAGGATGAAATTACGGTACATAGAAAAAGATCTAGTAAATTTTTGTACCTGATACACTGACCTATGTTTTAAACTGAAACCTAACCCTAAAACCTCTTTTCCCTTCTCCTATTACATGATATGTTAGACAAAAGGACTTTGGTTTGTATTTGTTTTGTAACTCATAACACCCCCCCCATTATGTTACAGACCATTAGTCTACACATATCTTTGATAGTCCTACTACTTTTCTTTACAAGTAAAATAAGAGTGGTGACGGAAAATGGAATGGACACCATCACCGTTAGCGCAACCTAAAACTAATTCCTGCTAATTCGTCAATTCCTAAGCTCAAGATCAACCAAGAATTTGCAGGAAAATATTAAGCCTGTCTACTATGGGTCAACTTTCTGCCATTTGAAATGGCCAGGGAGCGGCTTATCATTCACGGGATCATAGTTGTACCTGCATATAAACCACATCTTACATCAGCTAACGTAAATGTGAATGAACTAATAGATAGAATATCACAGATAGACCAATCTAAAAGTTTCTGGCAAGTGTAAAGGAAAGCTGGAGAAATGAATGTTGTAGCATACTTCTCTATAAACTGTCTTTGCTGCTCTTCTTCTGTATCAGCAAAGAACTTATCTATTTCATGTGCTGTCGGAATGAGACTGCACGCGGAAATATGTGCTTCCCTGTTCTGCATTGAGCTGGTAGGCCTGTTGCTGGAACCCGGGGTCCTTATGATCTCTGGGTCCCTTATCAAGCTGCATGGAGTGGACTCCCTAGTGCCCCTGCCACAGTAAAAGAAAAAAGGAACTTTCAAAAAATGTATTGCAAGACAAGCAACAATATAATCTGAAAAACTGATACAACAAAATTTTAGAAAAAAATTTTAATCATCCATTTCAAAATTATTTGACACAAAGATTAAGCAAATAGGACCCAAAATGAAAACATGTGTATCCGGTGAACTAACAGTATCTAATATAAGTTTAACTACTAAAAGACATTTTGTTCTTCATCTCCACGCCCAATCTGCAGAATGTGGGATAGCAACCATCCACATACATTTACTTAAAGGAACGAGTGCCCTACCAATCATAAACAGCGTAACAATAGATAAGACCATAGCATAAAATGATTCATGCAATTAAAAGGAACAGAGACCTTTTTCTAAGCATAATGTATACTTAAAATTGCAAACATTTATGCAACTTCATTAACTAAACTAAGAGCTTCTGTTTGCCACATTAAAACACTTCATTTGCAAATTTTTCATTTAAAACAAAATTAACAAAAAAAGAATCCAAACCAAAGACTTCCACAAGGTATAATCAGCCTCAGCATTCTTACAATGATAAAGGACCACCAAACACAAGATCAGTTCTTATATGTTAAAAAAGTGAAAACGCATCTACTGAAGGAAAAAGAACAACATGGTTTTATTCTATTCAAATAGAGGCAATGGCATCCATCTCTAGAAACACCTACACAAAAGGACACACCGCAGCATATACTTTAATTTGATGCTCTTGTAATTGTGACCACAACCCAAGTATTAGAAACATGTGAAATATCCTGTCCAATAAAAATGCATTCATAGCTGATCAATCTCATATAAGCAAACAAAAAGA
Organism: Luvunga scandens; assembly: GCA_030449905.1. NCBI lineage: Eukaryota > Viridiplantae > Streptophyta > Magnoliopsida > Sapindales > Rutaceae > Luvunga > Luvunga scandens. Next base: position 763,747 of record JASUUG010001008.1, read on the forward strand.
TGTAAATGACAGTAGAAGGCTGATGAGGGTATTTCTTTGCTTTAAAATGGCATGTACATGAACAAAACAGATTTGACTATCACTGAAATATATGCTCACGGCCAGAACAAATAGAAGTTAAATTACAAAAGAGACGCAAGAATTTTAAAGAAAAATCATCTTTGAAATTATATGAAGATCCCCCCCGCCCCCCCAACAAAAAAATAAATAAACAAACAAATAAATAAGAAAGGCGGAAGCCCCCCAACTCTGATTTGCAATTTCTTTAACTTCCTTAAATGTTTACTGCAATTAAAAGGTTCTTCAAAAAAATAAAGCAGATAAATGGGTCTAGTAAAATGCGAAGGCAAAAAATTTTGCATCTTTTCTCTTACCCAAGCAACCAAGCAAGCAACAAGCAAGCAACAAACAAGCAGAACACTACTAGAGAAAAAAATGCTTGAATGAAAAAAGATAAGCAAATTGTGAATAAGAATTCAATCAAACCAAATTAAGAAGCATAATACGAACATGAAGGAAACGACAGAGAGATGAGCAAACTAGAATTAAAGCTTCAATTTTTTGTTTTGGCAACAACCAAAAAAAAATTTCAGTGAAAACCCTCAAAATAGGATTCAATGACAACACTTTAATCATTTCAATTCGTAATTAAAAAAAAAAATCTTCCTTTTTCTCATACATTTTCTCTACAACCACAAACTCAAAGAGAAATTACTAAATAACACTCCAAAATCAAAGCTTTCAATTTTTAAAAAATTCCTCGCTTTTCCCTCCGTCTTCTCAGCAACCAAACACGCAAGACATTCTCAAAGCAGCACAAAAACATGGCTTCAGGCAAACAATTCAACCAATTTTGCCTCCATTTTATACAGCAACCGCTTAAAACAGAACCCTAAAATTAGCCTACAAAAAATTTTAAAATAAAAACCCAGAAAATGATAATTATTACATTAAAAATAACACCCAAAAAACAACAAAACTAGATTTTCGAAAAACCCCAAAAAACAAATATCCAAAAATAAAACCACCTCAACAAAACAATTTTTTTTTATTTAAATAAACTAATTTCTTAATATAAAATAAAATAACCCACCTTTCTATGGCTTCACTTTCCAAAGCATTTTCACCAAAGGAAGCTTCAATGTCCAAATTCTTATTGCCATTTTCTTCTTCTTCAACTTCAACAGCAGCAGCAGCAACATCATCAGTCTTCTTCTCTTCCTCCACCTCATCAACATTTTTCTTCTTCCCACGTGACCTCTCACGTGCCCTCGAATTCTCCTTCCTCCTCCTCCTCCTCCTCCCCGAAGTCTCATTCACCAGAGTCAGAGCCGCCGGCTTCTCGAGCCGCCGACTCCGCAGCTGAAGGTACGAGCCACTACCACCAGCACCAGCAGAGGTGGCCTTTTGGAGGGCTAGGGTTTTGGCTCGAGTGCGAACGCCGAGTGGCGATGACTGGGTCACCTCCATAACGGCCACCTCACCGGCCGCCGTTTTGGCCTTCCTCATGTACTTGCCCATCAAGCAAACACACACCCCAAATAAAAAAAAATGAAAATGAAAATGAAGGGTAACTAATAACTAAAACTAAGCTAAAGCTACAGCACCCTTTTTAAAGCTAAAAGCTTATAAAATTAAGCTTTCATGAAGAAAGAAAGAGAGAGAAAGAGCGAAAGATGTGTATGTTGGAAGAAAAGAAAATGGTAGGGTTGGGTTTTTTTCCTCAGTGGGGCTACTACTGGCTTACTTATACGCTACAGGAGATACAACTCGCCTCGTATCGTCTCGTCTAGTCTTTTTTTCTTCTCTTCTTTTATTCTTCATTTTCTCATCTCTTTTTTTCTCTTTCCCTTTTCTTATTATTGTATTTTGTTTGTATTTATGTGTGACAAAATACAATTAAGTGAAATTAAAATTAATTATTAATGATAAAGGTCATATCCACTTAGGTGGGGTTTATTTTTATTTTAATCAAGGAGTTAAAGCTGTTAAGAAAGTTCGAGTTTTTTTTTCATTTTTTTTATGGTTAATGAATGGGTATCTCCTTAATTCTTAAGTAGTAGAATTCAAAAAGTGCATGAGTACCTTGTTTAATATCATAATCATACCCATAATCATATAATTTATGTGAATGCACATGCATTTCACGTAAATAATTATAAACATCACCATTTTATTTTATTTTTATTAAGTGAGAATGAACAATCATAAGTAATTTATCTCTTTTTTTTTAGTAACATATTTCATTGGAAACAAATCTTACTTCTACAACTATAGACCGAACCAAGTGTGATAATGTTTGAAGTTACATGAGTAAAATATAAAACTTATCGCTTAAGTAGAGATCAAACTGTAAATACATCAACTTATCGTTTATATATCGGTAGAACATCAGTTTATCGTTTATAAAACACGATTTCTTAAAAAAATATCAAAAAGTACTTTCCAAATAAATTTTTTAATAATTAAATTTCTTTAATCGAGATTGATTGTTATCTTAAAAATCTCAATCTACCAACTCGATTGGGTAGATAATAATAGGAAATAATTGAAATTTTTGTAATTTAGTATTCTTGAAATTTAATGATTCATCTTTCAAATAACAAATTTATCTTAATTTGTCACAAATATTTCAAGATCGTGATATGAATTGATTGTAAATCTTAATTATATGTGTCAATAATTTTTATAAAGGACAAAAACATTTGGCTTTATGATGTAAATAGCTTATCTACGTGTCCCTTTTAAATTCAAAAATACGTTTAATTTTAAATTTATATTACAATTTATTGGAGAATCAAACAAACTAAGAAAACCCCTATTAGTTCGGGATCATAAGAAATAAATAAGATCATAACAACTCCAATTCACCATCCATTTGTGCTCTTTTTTTAAGCCAAGTGTCAAGAAACGAATAAATGATATGAGTCTCATTACGTCATTATAATCTTCAACATTATTAATCAAAACATTAATTTTTGCTATTATAAATGAGAGGTTGAATCAATAGTTAGAAGAAGAATTAAGATAAATTTGGGAAAATAAAACTTTTATTGAAGATAAGAAAATGAAAGATTTTCATCAAAATTCTCGTAGAATCAAGAATGAAATCGTCATTCCATACATGTATGCCATACCATGAATTAGTAATTACATCTAATTCATAAAAAAAAATCCTAGTTGTTTCAAACTTTGCATTTTCGGAATGAAATTTTTATGAACAGAATCAAACCTAATAATGTTTCAAAGCATATTAGTTGCTAATTTATTTTATACACACATGATATTGAAACTTATTAGTTAGGTGATTATTCTAATACGATTATTTTGTAACAAATTTTATTAAGGTAGTTGTATAAACGGGGCAATATTAGCGCAAGACAGGGTTGCAAATTTTTGTAAGACTTTATATATAAGATAAAAATTCTAAATTTTATGCATAACACATGTTATGTAAAAATATTAAGAAGGGGTGAACCATGCAGAAGCCTACTCCCTTGATAAAAAAAAATTCCAAACAAAGATAAGGTATAGACTGGAATTTAACCTATTTGTAAGTAATTTTTTTTTGTCTATTAGTCTCCTTTATTTTTTTTTTAAGGTATGACCGTTTTCAATTTGTTATTTCTCTATTATGGTTTTTATCAAGGCAAAGTTAAAAGCGTAATACTTTAAGGAGAGTTTAAAAATTTTAAAATTTTTATGGAAATTTTGATATTATACAACAAAAAACCAAAAAGAGGCATCTAATTTAATCATTGATGAAATGCATTATACATATTTTTTATTAAAAAATATTTTGAATCCAACAAGATATTTTATAAATGAAAAATAAAGTTAGATTGTACTAAATAATTATAATTTAATACTAAATAGTATTTAAATTGACATAACTAATTAGAGCTTGTTACCACCATTTTGTTCAAATTTGTATTTACAAAGTAAGGACATTTGCACTTAATAATTTTTAAGTCGTGCTACTCTAAAATATTTTAAGATGCCAAATAAAATATATAATCTTAACTTATAATGGAGTTGTTAATAGATTAATTATAATATTATTAGAATGCAAACCTACTAGAATTTACTATAATTATTCATAGTTTCAAATTTTATTATTTAAAAATAAATTTACACTGCCTCATTATCTAAGTAATCGATACAAACAAAAGGGAAGACACAAAAATTTTATTACATTAGTAATTTGATTATTTAAGAAAATATCTAAAATTTGTATTTAAATTTTTTTTGTTATTTGACTAACATAATCCTAAAAGCCAAGAAATTTTATATATTTTTCAAAAAAAAATTAATAAATCTCAATATCTCGTGATACGATTAAAAGCCGAGTTTTTGAACTGATATAAGCTGGCTTTGTCATTGGATTCTCTCCATAAGTGGCCAGGTGGAAAGTGCATTTTCAATTTTCCTTTTAAAACAAAAAACTTCTTGGTACGATAAGCCTTCGTCTCAAACCCAACCGCTAAGGAAGCGACGTGAGGTACACGTGCTCGTACACGTGGAAACGAGCTGTTGAAACGGGCATGCATTTCTTGCATCATCAAATATTTCCGGGCATGAAGTGCGTGTGATCAATGCTTTAAAAGGACCTTTTGTCCCTTAGTTTTTAGGGTACCTCTGCCCCACGCACCCTCTATCTATGAGTCGCCCTTCAAATGGGAGGGGACCGTCAAATATTTGGAAAGTCATTTAAAAGTCATGGTGGCACAAACTTCTTTAGGAAAGCAAATTTGAGCGAGCAATAACTTGTTGTCTGTGACCTTTGAATTGGATAAATATTTGGTAAAAATGTTAATAACTTGCCTTTCGAATGTTGTTGTCAAAAGGTAACTCTGTCAAAAAAAAATCTTTGAAATTATACATAAATGAAAACAAAAATTTGCTATCATTAAATATTTAAAAAAAAAAAAAAAAAAAAAAAACAGCCAACCATTGTTAGTTCTGCTATATAGACGGCTTCCCGATTCATGACTTGAGTTTAAGGAATCGAGTGTCCTCGTTAATATCGCAGGAATAATCTTTAAAATTATAAATGAAAACAAAATTTTTCCAGCTTTAGATACCTTCAAAAAAGCAGCCAACCATTGTTAGTTTTGCTATGGACGTCTTCTCGACTCGTGATTTGAGTTTGAGAATTCGAATTCGAATGTGCTTATTAATATCGTAGGAGTAATCTTTTTCTCTCTTATCATATTTTTCTTTTAAATTTAAAAAAGACTTTAAATATGATTTATCGACGTTGGATAGAAATAGATATTAAGTTAAGCTTCTTCAAGTCCCGACAAAACTATTAGTCAAGTTTTAATGCACATTTCATTAATGTAATTTCATAGTTTGAGAATTGAGAAAAACTTTCCTCAAAAAACTATTCTGATAAAAGCACTGCATTTTAATTATCTGCAACTAATTTTAACCAAAAAAAAAATATTTATTCTTAAAAATACTCATATAACCAAAATCTTAATTCAATCTATTGACTGAATAACAATGTACAAGCATCACCCAATAGTGAAAATTTTAATAAATCTGTAATTAATACAGCAAAGAATTAAAAACACAAAAATTATGTCTAAAGAAAACTATATCAATCAATCGCGCACCAATAAAGTGAATCAATATGGTATAATAGCATTGTTAGCAGAAAACCGAGGGTAACCAAACAAAGGGTGGATAAAAATGTGACCAAAAGTTTTTATAAAGCTAGATTCTAAAACCATTTGTCTTTTTTCAATTAAAAAAAAACCACGTCCTCTTCTTATTAAAGCTCAAAATGCTGTTTACAACTTGTATTGTATTCCATTAAGCCATTGGTTTTAATTGAGCCACTTGTTCATTCTATTACATATATGGTCAAAATTGATTTTTAGTCTTAGTTGTTAATGTTACTCGTGCACTTTGTCATAATAATAATAATAATAAGTTTGTGAGTTTACATTTATATAATGATCCCATTGCATAGCTTAAAATTGGGCATGACTAAGACACTATAACTATTTCATGTATCCGATTCAGTGGCGTTTTCATTATTAATAACAAATTTTGTTATATGCACAACTTATATTTTTATACAATGCATGCACACAGACACACACACATATATGTCACGAAAGCTTATTACATCCAATGATATTTGTTACTAGTAATAAAAACCTTATTATAAATAACATAAAACCAGTGATGGGTGCATGGTGCAGCTGAAGCAAGATCCAAGAAAAATTGCAGTAATAAGAGTCCAATATCACTCTCAGTCAGATATTTGAAGGTGAAAACCACCTTAACTTTGTTTTAGGATATCAAACTCAAGCTTTCTATAAATGATATTCTGGTCCAAAGAAGGTTGGGTGAGTGAGAGATGTAATGTTATAGCGAAAGTGAAAACTAGCAAACTACCCTAACATTGTAGGATTGTTTATTACTAAGAGTTTCCGCATTTCACTTGTGTTAAGATCTATGATTTATCGTAATCTTCACTCGCTTGAACTAAAGCTTAGCCTAGGCCGTGCTTATTGTCGAGGTCCATGTGGGATATATATTGATTTTTTTTTTTCAAAAAAAAATTACAATATAAAAAAATTCAAGAACTTCGTTAGTTATACGATACCCCAAGGGTGTGATCGGGTTAGTTAACAGTGAAATTATCGCTTTACAAGCTCGGATTCGATGCTTGGGGATGGTAAGGAGGATAAAAATTATATTTGAATTTATCCACCTCCTCTTACCTTTTTAAAAAAAAATTAGTTATACGATAGTGTGAAATGGATTTGCATGTTTAAAGATTTGGAGAAAAATCTGTCTCTACAAAACGCATTGAAGAACTCAAATTCTTTATCTTAAGATTTGAGGTAATGAGATGCCCACAACTCAACCAAAGAGTGATTTGTCAAAAAAATATCAAATTTTAATTAAAAGAAAATTGATAATAATGACAAAGTTTAATCAAACATAACACACACACGCACATATATACATATATATAGTTGTAAAATAAAAATTGTTAGGTGGAGTAAATACGGTTTTTAAATAATAATTGAAATAAAAAATAGTGAAGATATTATTTAACTCTAAGAAAAATGGCAAATTAACTTTAGAAGAACGGCATTATTCTCCTCCATCACATATATAATTGAGATTTTCAGACACTACCGTCTAATGAAATTGGCTTTATCCGACTCCCATGCACACAACGATGACAATTACAACAAGCCCACTCTTTTTGACGCTGCATTTGATCAGTTCACCCCTTGCCAGCCGCCTAGAGCTTTACAAAAGACTATCGTTATAGCAATGGGCTCTAGTTCCATACTCTAGAGGATTGTTGTTTCAACAACGGTATGCAATCAAATATCGATAAATTAATAGTATTAGGAGAAGAAATTTTTATTTATTAAGTGAATATTAATTAATTGAGTTATAATTTAATACGTAGAGCTCCAGTAGGGATAGATAAAATCTATTATATAATTAAGCATTTGATTATCGAATATTATTTATCAATGTTCTACTGTAATGATTTTGTGTAAAATAACATGTGTACATTTGACAAAAATAATAAACATCACTATTTGTATTGAGCCAGTAAAAAACCAACAAGTCAACTCGTTCAGATAACAAGGGAGATTGTCAATTTTTCTTCTACTCAAACCAATATATAACACTTACTCCCTATTGTTTTCATAATTACCAATAACCTACCACTCAATCAAATTGCCTCATAATTGATTTGAGTTCCTCATGGACTCAACCTCCCTCAATTAAAGCATAATTGTGTGGAGTTAATTTGTAAATCTTTCTCTCTTGCGAAATATAAGTAGAGTAGAGACATCCTACATTTGTGAGGGTTATTTATCTTCACAAAATACTTCATAGAGTCTTAATTATATGTCTGATTGTAAATATTAATGTAATTGTCTGTTGTAATAACAGTTGTAAATATTATCTGATGTAATATTACTAGTCTTATGTGTAATCAGTATTAAAAAAAAAATAGTTAGTAATCCATGACAACATCATTTTACAACATTACTGTTATTTTTAAATACATTTTTTAACATTTATTATAAATTAAATAGATCGTATAAATGGGAATTAAAACAAAAAAATTAAGTATTAAAAATAAGAAATATATGTTTGATGTGAATAAAAAAAATTAATAATAAGATATTTCTCTTGTAGTTTTTGTTATTTTATATATTTATTATAAAAAAATGTTTGTAAAATAACAAAAAAATACAAGAAAAATATTCTATTATTAATTCTCGTTTGTATCAATATATATATATATATATATATATATATATATATATATATTAATACTTAATTTTTTTATTTTAATTTATGTTCATATGATTTATTTAATTTATAATAAATATAAATAAAAGTACATTTCTAAATAAAGACAATATTTCTAGCGGAAGGAGTTATTAATTATTATAATAATAATAAGAGACCAAATGATAATTATTAATTTCAATGGAAGAAAATTTGACTACCTCCCCGATAACAATTATTTGTAACGTAGAAGGATGATCGCTAAACATAACCCTGGTTACGACAAAATTAGAATCAAAACCACGTCGTTTTTTACATTAGAAGAACTCTAATTTTGCCATCTTTTTGTCAAGTTATGTTCCTTCGCGGAGCCTTGGTTTCATATTTTTATTTGCGTCCGTGCCGCCGTAGCGCTTCAGGAAGGGCGTTGTAGAATTTTGAGTTATTGAAGCATAAAAGAAATTAAAAAAAGGTATGAAAGTGGTGCTTTTATTAATTTAAGTGGGAGTGGGGACAGCGAGACGGTGAAGAGGAACCCGTGACAGAGTGGGAAGTAATTTAATTGGCCCAATTTCGTACTCAGTATCCCACACGTTCGGTTTTCGGTTCCCGATGCATTTCTTTTGTACGGCTAATTTTCACTTCTCTTTTTGCCCCTCTCTCTCTCTCTCTCTCTAATATGATAATATCTCTCTTCCTCCTTTTTTTTTTTTTGTTTGGTGCCGCGTTACATGGGCTGCCTTGCATTAGCAATGCCAGGCCCACTCATGTTTCGGGCACCAAACTAATATATTATGGTGCATTGTAATACATTTTAATACAATAATTAGGTGTTTTAACTAAACCCGACGTATAGTCGGGTTGGCTAATGCTTAGCTAATGAGGCAGTTTTTTTATGCTTTGTAATAATAATAAATATATATAATTTTTTAATTTAATATTATATTATTTATTTTTACATTATAATTTTAATATAAATTAATAAATTTATTATTTAATAATATTATGTTATATTTGAATGTTGATTATATTAAATATACAACTAAATAATGTATTATTTAATTATATTATATTAATTAATATATAAAATAGATTAATATTTAATAATTTAATATAACTAATAATAAATACTTAAATAATATAATATAATATAATATTACATTATTTAATTATATTATAATGACTAAATTAGTTATTTTTAAATAATTTAATATAACTAATAATAAATATTTAAATTTAAATAATATTAATTTAAAATTAATAATAATATAAATAATAACATAAAATATTAATACAATTTAAATATATTAATACAATAGAATATATAATTTAAATTAATCACAAAAAAATTAATACAATACAGTGTAACACCAAACATTTTACAGTATTGTTATAATACAGTGTTAATGCAATACAACATAATACAATACACTAGTATTAAAATAATACAATACAATATCCAAACGCACCCTTAACTCTTTGTTCTAGTATTGTTAGGTTTCTATTAAAGTAATTCAAACCCATCTCACAATTCGTGGCTCGTGAGGCAAATTAAATTAATTAGGAATTTAATTTAAAGAAATACAAAATGTGATGCCAATTGAGATGATGTGCTCCCACGTGTTTTTTCTTTTTTACGAGTAAGAAAAATATTATCTTAATTAAGACAGAAAAAGTAAACATATTAAAAATATTTTGTATAGGTGGTTTATCATCCAACTTTTATAGGTGGTTTCATTTATCTTAAAAAAATTAACATAAAAGAATTTAGACTTTCATATTTTAATTGTTTGTATTTGTCTTAAATATCTACTTTGCCTTTCACAAAAATGTATATGTAAATTACTAATAATTTTAAAGGGTGGGTATCTTTATTTTAATAGAGTGGTGATTATGTTAAATTACAAAGAATATTTTAAGTCAAATTTGAGTTTTTGATCTGTTGGCACATTAATCCTCACTCAATAAAACAGTGCTTCCTCATTCGCGAATAACTAAGTAAATTACTTACATTTATATATATTCATATGTACATAAAAATGTAAAAGGTATTGAAATATACATTATTTATGTAATTATATTGAAAACGTGTGGTAAAAAATATTTTCTTCTATTGCAATTACTATCCGATAATTTTTTTATGAAAAAGAATTTTTAGTGTAAAGAATTAATTTTGAAAGTCAAAAGAAAAAATTGAAAAACATTCCCCTTTTTTTCCTCAAAATATGTGGAAGCATCAATTCCTTATTTTTTGTCTCCCTACCTCTCCTTACCTTGATAATCTAGTAAAAATAAAAGAAAAAAAATTAGTTTTATTGTAAATAGAATGAAAATAAATAAATACAAAACACAATCTTAACTATTAATTAGATAAAGCGAGATAAGAAGAGTAAAAAAAAAACAAGCACAAGCACATGAGAGGATTCTTATCCTATTTTATCTGGTAACATAATAAAATATTCTTATTGTCTTAATAAAATAGTATGTGGTACAAGAGTTTTTTTTTTTTTATTCAAATTCCCAACTAAAATACATATATTTGATAGAAGATTGGTTTATATTTATTTAAATTTTGCAGAATTACATGTAAACATAAAATTTAGTATTTTCAAAATTCAAAATGCTCTATTATGCCTGATTTTCAATATCATGAAATTTTTAATTTTCCTAAAATAAATTCCTTTGAACAAGTATTCATAGAAACTAGAAGGTGAAGGTACCATACTCCGTCGCTTAGACACAATCAGATGATTAGATTTTATTAATTTTTATTGGCTTCACTAATAACCATGCTTAATCTATGAGGTGTAGTACTCACTAAATACCTAATTGGACCCTTAAATTATATTAAAATAAAATGACTTACTTTTTTAATTATATATTCTCTCTCGCTCTCTCTCTTGGCCTTCTTTCGCAAAATTACTTATTGCATAGGGTAGAGGGTTTTTTGGAGGCTATTAGATTCTCTGTCATTCGTTGAGCGCTACTTCAACGTGGTCGATTTTGACGTTTGTTCTTCCTTTCCGGCATGCAAAAGGACATGGTTTGGTGGGTAAGTTTTTCAATATATTTTCGTATCTTTTTGTTAACCATATTCTTTAACTAGCTAACGCTGCTTCCATCTATTAAATGATAGTTAAGTAATTTTATAATTTATGAAATTTATCATCTAATAAATAAGTGACAAAAGATATTAAGACTCAAATGTTAAGATCCTAACATTATTGTTTATATATATAGAATCTTTTTTTAATAAAGACAAAGTGAGGATGCCATTAAAAAACCAAAAAAAATAGATTTCAATATATTGACAAACAAAAAGATACAATTTTCAATGTAATATATATATAGTATTTTACTAACATCTGTTAAAGTGAGAATGTCCTCATTAGATAAAAATATGTAACACCCTAGACAAATCACACATTGATAAAACACGAAAAAGATGCTGAGCTTGTAAAAAGTGATCCACACCTTAATTGGCAAGAAACATTTTGGAATGTATAGGCACCCCAGAAACAAAACCTCGTTGGCCTTGTTAAGGCCTAAAGTGGACAATATCTTGTCAGGTATTGATTGGATCATGACAAATGGCATTAGATCGGCTTCGCATGTCCTCTTTAACAATAGTGGGCGAACCTTAATGAGGATACTAAGTCTCTAAGTGAGGTATATATAACATCTTAGGCAAATCTCATATCGATAAAAACATGAGAGAGATGTTAAGTTTATAAAAGGTGATTCACTTTTTGATTAGGAAGATACGTTTTAGGGTGTATGAGTGTCTTATAAACAAAACCTATGGGCCTTATTAAAGCTCAAAGTGAATAATATGTTGTTAAGTCTAGGTTGGGTCATGACATATATATATTTCATATATGACATGTAAGACGAAGCCTTGTTTCGTATATTATTTTTGGATAATTATTGCTTAAACATTATAACACTCAACTGTTTGTTTGTTTTTTTTTTTGGTAGACAATTGTTCTCGTGACTGGAAACAAAGTTATTTTAATCTACACCTGAATGATGAAGAATTTATAGTGTCTTATTTATTCTTTTCAAAATTATTATTTAAATATCATTCTACTACACTCCATACATTTTTAATTTTTATTTCATTACTATGATTTTGTTTCCTTACAATACTATGATTTTTAAAATACATCATCTTAATGCCAAACAAAACCTAAGACCTAAAGGGAAAACGAACAAGGCTCAATGATTTCAATACTAATGATTTGAGTTGCTTATATAAACTTATATGGCAATGTGGCTAAGCTTGATTAGGAAAATCACTCCCTTTTAGTAGGCTCGAGTATCAATTTGGCTCATAATTGAGATAAACTGAAAAATAACTGGAGTAAAATATAAACCAGCTTACAGTTTTAAAATTAAATATATTTTTTAAATAATTTAATAAATTTAGGACATGAAATAATATATAATGTTCTCTTATATCATGTTGCATGCCACTATTTTTTTTTTCATAAAATAATCTTGATTTATTTGGTTCGGTACCCATTCTAAGAACTTGAAGTGTGAAACTAAGGGTCAATTTCGAATTGCGGTGGCTAATTAAATAAGTTGCTTCTACTATGAGGATGAAATAAGCTATTAATTACAACTTAATATTTGGTAAATTATATTGTTGTACTTACTGTGTATTTGAAAAGTAGAGTATATGTGTTTGGTAAATTTTATTATAAAAGTGTTATTTTATTATATAATGATCAAAATAGATATAAGTTTAAATTGTCCTTTTTATTTTTAGAGCATGTTTAATAAATTATTTAGATATGCATTTTTTTTCTTTTTTTCCTTTAAGCACATAAAATTACATAATGTGAAAAAAAAACTCAATTAAATAAAATCTAATGAATTTCATAATTTGTTACATAAATATGAATGGAATTCATACTTATATATAATCTAAATAAAATAAAAAGTAATATGTATTAGATTCACATTAAATTAATAGTGGAGAGAATATGTAGTAGTTGTGGTGATAATTTAATTGTGGCAATAATATGATATCTAATGGTTATATATTAGGGTTTATGGAAAAGTAAATATAACTATCTTTTTGTAAAATACAAAGATTATAATAAGAACTTTAAAAAAGTGTAGTGACTTATTTAATAAGTTATTTATAAAAAGTGACCCCCACCTTCTTTTAAAAACTATTGTCAAAATAAAAAAAAATATAAAATAAGTTGCTTTTACAAAATTCATCAAATACTATCTCTGTCAAAAATTATGAAATAAGCAAATTATTGAGTTTCAACCTTAATTCCAAACAGAGCTTAAATTTGGCTTAGTTCTTAGTTTATTTTATAGTGTTTTTAATAAAGAACTAAATTGAGATAAAAAGACCAAAACAAACCAAATTTATTTGGGAGCTAGTTCAGTTCTGCTTACCTTACCTTTGAGTCCTTAGCGTACAAATGAAGTAGTTAAGGTGTAAACTATTCTCATTAATTGAGATAAATAATGCAATAAATAATCTTAAGTAGATAGAAAAAAAAATCTTGTTAAATACAAGGTCGTAGAGGGAGTTAAAGTTCATTACTTTCTTTTATGCCATTAAACAAAAGAGTTTAAGAAATAATAATAATAATAATAATAATAATAATAATAATAATAATAATTTTTAATTATTATTTAAATCAAGGATAAAATAAGTATTAGTAAATTTAGTTAGAGGTAAAAAAGTTATTTCTAAGAATAGAGTTTTGATTCCCAAACCTCCTTTAAAAATCAGAACTCTCTGATAATGATTCCCAAATTTGTGAGTCCAGCGCTATTTCAATTCCAATTTCAAGCTTTAATTTTGCAAGTAAACACGTTATTGATTCCGATTCCAGAATTCTCATTTCCATTATTAGTAAGTGAATACACCATTAATCAAATAAAAGCGAGCTAATGTTCATGGTCAATAACTAAAAATCAAAATAGGAAAAGAAACAGGCTATGAGGCGGAAGTGTTGAGTAAAAAGGTAGCGTTCGCCAACTCTAATTTTACCACTCAATGAAGAAATTCACTCAATACTACACCCAACACAATTTCTTTTATTTGTTTATAAGGGAGCTCTCTCTGAATACAATATAAGCGTATAAGGAAGAGTTGATATAGCAACACAAATGCAATAATAGCTACACAATGTGCTAAACACATTTATTAATCACTAATATTTCCTCATCACACACGTCGCCCACTTCCTTGCTTATCGTATACCAACTCCATTCCATTATAATATAATGCTACTAAACTAACAATAAAGTGTTCCATAAGTTGGATCTTTTCAATTCGACTGGTGTTGTATACTTCTATACTTTTCAATTGGACTGGTGTTGTATACTTCAATACTCCCCTTCAACACCAGCTTCCAACCATGATACCTACAACCGACTGTGTCTTTGTCAGCGATGGAAGCTGACTATAGAGCGGCAACAATGACAACACAAGAAAGTACATGGTTGATACAGCTAATGGATCATCTATATCAACCAATCAATTGTGTTGTTTCAATTTTATTGTAATGTGATAATCAATCAGCAATACGTTTGGCTGAGAATCTAGTTTTCCATGCAAGAACTAAGTATGTGGAGGTGCATTATCGCATCGTCAGGAAAAAAGTCTTGCAAGATGAAGTTAAACTACAATACATCAAGACGGACGGATGATCAAGTTGCAGATTTATTCATGTAAAGCTTGGTTGCTAACTTTCGTCGTCAGCTCAGTATAGCAAAAAGGATGGAAGCTAGTGTTGAAGGAGAGTGTTGAAGTATACAGCACTAGCCCCATTGAAACGATCCAGCCCATGGAACCTTCTATTGTTAGTTTAAAAAAGTTTTATAATGGAATAGAGTTAGTTGGTAAGCAATAAGCAAGAAAGTGGGCTACGTTTGTGATGAAGAAATTTGTGATTAATAAATGTGCTTAGTGTGTCTAGAACATTATATGGCTATTATTGCATTTGTGATGCTATGTAAACCATTCCTTGTAAGCTTATTTTGTATCTAGAGCAAGCTTCTTTGTAAGCAATAAAAAAAGTTGTGTTGAGTATAGTATTCAGTGAATTTCTTCTTTGAGTGGTAAAATTAAAGTTGTGAACTTGCATTTTCACTCAACATTTATTAGTATCAGTGTGAGGTTATCGGTGCTATACATATCAAATCGAAGATCTCAACAAAATGAACACACAGCTGCAAAAATTAGACTGATCAGGCACCGAACACGCTTGCAATTGCTGTTAGAATTTCTGCCCAAAATTTGAGTTGACCGAGAGTTAATCCAAACTCCTCCCAAGGTTTTTCAATGTTTTGGTTTTATTCGTGCGGTCAAAGTTTCCAAATTCTGACTGTTTGATGGAGTTATCTTGAGCCATGAGTCGTGAGAAGTTTGTTCGATACAGTTGAAATCTTGCCGACACGACGGGTGATCTCCATGTAGTTGGAGGAATCAAGAAGCTTAACAACCAAAACTATATAACACATGGGCAACGTGTATGGAGTCTTACCCACAAGGTCAAGACCTTTACGAGAATGTCAATGGTAGTGAAGCTACAGAACCGATGGCGGAAGATACCAAGGGCGTTTTGCAAAAGTGGAAAATTAAAGTAGGCAAGGCAATGTTTGCTTTAAAGACCACAATTGAAGAAGAAATGTTGGAGCACATTCGGGATGCCAAAACACCAAAGGAAGCTTGGGACACTCTTGCTGCAAGTGTTTTTTCTTTTTTTTTTTTGAAAAAAAGCAATACAAAACTGTAACTTCTTGAGAACAAGTTGCTATTGATTGCGCAACGCAACATGACGATTGCTCAATACTTTCACAAGGTGAAGTCAATATATCGCGAAATTTCAGAGTTAAATCCGACAGCTGCTCTTAGGGAAGCCAGGATAAAAAGAATAGTTGTCCATGGCTTGAGACCCCAATATTGAAATATTAGAGCATATTTGTAATGCCAAAACACCGAAGGAAGCTTGGGACACTCTTACTGCACGTTTTTCAAAGAAAAGCTGTACAAAATTACAACTTTTTGAGAACAAGTTACCATTGATTGTGCAACGTAACATGATGATTGCTCAACACTTTCACAAGGTAAAGTCAATATGCCGTAAAATTTCAGAGTTAGGTCCGACAATTACTCTTGGGGAAGCCAGGACAAAAAGAATATAATTGTCCATGGTTTGATTCCCTAATATCAAAGCTTTGTTGTTGCAGTACAAAGACGATCAACACAACCATCGCTTGTTGAGTTTGAAAATTTGCTTGCCAATAAAAAAACAATGGATAAGCAAGAGGGAGAAGTCTTGCTAAAAGGTGAGGGGAAAGCACTTTACGCCAATAAAAGCAAAGGTAACCCCCGCAGCACAATAGAGGCGGGTGTAAAAAGAATGATGACAAGACAGAAAGTTATCAAGGAGAGGGAGGTCCCCGTCCAAGGGGAGCTTCAATGAACCTGGAAGTAATAAAACATTAGATGGCAAATGTTTCAACCGTGGGAAGAAAGGCCACACGGAGCAAGATTGTTTGCCTAAGAAGAAGAAGAAGAAGAAGAAGCATGCTGAGAGTAATGCTGTTACTTCTCACTCTAAAGAGAAAAACGAAGATGACTTGGATGCTTAAGCGTCATTTGCTGTGGATAAAAAAGAACTGGCTCTTACAATGACAACCATGGAACAAATTGACTACAAGAATACTTGGATCGTTGATTCAAATTGGTCAAATCACATGACTGAAGACAAACAGAAATTAAAGAATTTGTTTGAGTAAAACGGAAGTCCAGTGGTGGTGACAGCCAACAACCCGAGGTTACCAATAGCTCACATTGGTAAAGCCATAATTGCACCTCAATATGGTCCCAACCAAGTACCACTCCAAGTTGTCTATCATGTTCCAGGCATGAAGAAACATCTACTTCCAGCGTCACTATTGATAAGAAGGAATATTTCCTTACCAACAAAAACATTCCAAAAATCTATTAAAAAAGTTTAGGGTGCTTGAATGCAATTCAATCTCAATACCGAACCAAATGGCAAGACGAGTGCACGTAAAGGAAAAGACTTGGAAGATACAACAATGTATCGACAATTAGTAGGTTGTCTTATCTACATGACCTTGACTTGAGTTGACATTCCTTATGTAGCTATTGTGATGAGTAAATATATGCAAAATCCAAGGAAGTCATTTAGAAGCACTTCCGCAAATACTGAGATATGTGAAGGGTACAATTGACTATGGTCTATTGTATAAGAAAGGTGAAGATTGCAAGCTAATTTGCTATTGTAATACTGAGTATGCAGGAGATCTCGATACTTGTCGATCAAACATTGGGTATATATTTAAACTGGGTTCTGAAACAATTTCTTAATATAGCAAAACACAACAAATGTGTCTTTGTCAACGACGGAAGCTAAGTACAGAGCAGCAGCAATGGCAGCTCAAGAAAGTACATGGTTGATATAGCTAATAAATGATCTATATAAACCAATCAATTATGCTATTATGTTGTACTGTGACAATCAATCAACAATACGTTTGGTTGAGAATCTAGTCTTCCATGCAAGAA
Source organism: Luvunga scandens (assembly GCA_030449905.1). Lineage (NCBI taxonomy): Eukaryota > Viridiplantae > Streptophyta > Magnoliopsida > Sapindales > Rutaceae > Luvunga > Luvunga scandens. The sequence continues at coordinate 781,613 of JASUUG010001008.1, forward strand.
CTAAGCATGTGAAGGTGCAATATAACTTTGTCAAGAAAAAAATCTTGCAAGACGAAGTTGAACTACGATAGATCAAGATGGATGAGCAAGTTGTAGATTTGTTCACAAAAAGTTTGGCTGCTGGAAAGTTTCAAACTTTCCACGTTAGCTTAGTATGGCAAAAAGGATGGAAGCTGGTGCCGAGGGGGAGAGTTGAAATGTTCAACAATAGCCCAATTGAAAAGGTCCAGCCCACGGAACCTTCTATTGTTAGTTTACACGTTTTATAATGGAACGAAATTTGTAAGCAATAAGCAAGGAAGTTGGCTACGTGTGTGATGAGGAAATATTTGTGATTAATAAATGTGTTCAGTATGTCTGGCATATTGTGTGGCTATTATTGCATTTGTCATGCTATAGGAACCCTTGTAAGCTTGTATTGTATCTAGCGCAAGCTTCCTTATAAGCAATAAAAGAAGTTGTATTGAGTGTAGTATTGAGTGAATTTCCTTTTTAAGTGGTAACTTTAGAGTTGTGAACTCTTCATTTTCACTCAACAGGAAGAACTAAATATGAGATCCGCACAAAATAAACAAATATGGGGAACATCAAAGAAATGGAACTAATCTAGTACATAGCCATAGCCAAATTTCAAGATTTACATGGTTAGGTAAATCTTGTTTGTCTGGGGTGTGGTTACGTAGTGGGGTACAATATTGGCTGCAGAGGGATGGGCGATTCACCTAAAGCCTTTCCACACAACAAATTCTAGGTATAGGTTTTAAGGTTTGGGAGTTGGTACCTTCCTATTCTCACCGAGTGAAATCTGATGAAGGTTCATCAGAATCATCATGTGGATCCAGCGACGCATCAACTGGCAAAAAATAGGAGGAAGCATCCTCCAGATCATTAGTATCATTTTCTGGGTCTTCTGGAACATCACCTGACAATTCGCCAGTTTGAGCAACACCATCATGAATCTCTGTAGCATCTGCGCCTTCATCATCAGACAAATCAGAATTGATCCTATATACCAGATCGCTTAAGCTTTCTGGTTGCATGATTTCAAACTTGTGTTCTGGTTTGTGCTGTTGATTAAATCGACCTGGAACCTTTACAGGATTATTGTGGCATGCTTCACATAGGTCAAAACCTATTGACTCCATGCAGTCTTTGCATTTGTATCTCTCCCCAATTATAGGAGACATCTGCATAAAAACATTATACAGAGTCTATTCAATGCGCAAAGAAGATTGCATGCAATACATTTTGCTGCATAATTTATATTATCTGGTATTCAAACTACGAGTAGCAGAGTAAACACAAAATTTAAACTCAGCTTAACAAAGACTAAATCCTTAATACTTGGGATGGGCTTCTCTCATTTTGACCAATCTTAATATTTATATTCACGCCCAGAGCTATTATTTATTTATTAAATATATGCTTCACAACAACCCCTCAAATTGTCTTAATGGAGAAGAAGACTTAACAGTCAATAAAGTTAATCATTTACCTTCTAACTCACAGTCATTAGAAAAAACGTGCGTTCTTTTCTTTCCACCATAATATAGAATATCACAAGCTTTTGTAGCAACAACAAATCAGCCTTAATTTCTTCCTAACTATACTGACATCTCCAGCTAATAATACTTCTAAATCATAATTTGATGCCAACTGGTCTGTGAATGTATTTGTTCACAATGGAACTGTATCTCCAGTGATTCTAGGAAACAAAAATGTAGGGGAAATAAAAATAAAGTCTACAAGTGGCAAATTATCTTAGTTGAATTACAAATTAGTAGGAAAGTATATCAACCAAATGTTCAATTTTTGCCAACCCTAACAAGTAGCAAAACTACAACAACAGAATCAGGTGTTTTTATAGTGGATGGGTTAGAAGATTTGGGTTCAAAACAATACATCTAATATTAATATTTCTTCTCATGTAAGCCACCAAGCTACTTTGGCACTTATTCTGAAAAAAGAACAACTAACACTGAGAAGAAATGAAAAATTTGATAATATTACCCCACAATAATCACAACCCACTCTAATATGGATCTTAGGCCCATTGCCAAGCCACCATGATGCATAAACGTGTTTAGGGAATGAAGCTGATCGATTTTGCCGATGTTGAGCCTGTGTTGAACCTGAAATAAAGTTGGTTTTGGATGGCAGAAACATGTCAGATGATAAACAAAAATTGCGACATACAGATTGATAGTGATAAACCAACACCAAGGAAACAGTTCCAGCCCACAAATACACATAGCTGCCCTTATTACTCATTGTAATAATTTGAGCATATGTGGGGATCCTAGTTTGAAAAAGGACGTGTAGGCCAGCCACTTTGTAAGGTAAGAAACAGGCTTATACAAAAATAAGATGGGAATGTGGTACCAGTCAAGCAAACAAAAATGAATTAACATGAGTGAGCTGTTACGACTAAAGAAATCATGAGTAGAGAATTACCCATTTCACCAATATGTTATTTGCTAAAGACAGCTTAGTAACTGATACATTCATAATGGTTCTGACTCGCTTATGCCCTTAGAGAGAAACACGAAAGAGAAAACAAAACAGAACTAATAGCTAAATTATAAATTAAATTCATTTTCCCTATAGCAAAGTCAATGCTAATTTAAAGTATCCCAAAAGAAATCAAGAGTATAACACTTTTGAAAATAGAAATAAACTTGAAAATAGAAATAAGCTCCAATGGACCTGTTGAAAGATTTCTTGTGTTTAATTTCTCTCCTTTTATTTTGTTGGGATAAGTAAAATATTTTAGCAATGGCCTTTAATCATTGATTTAGCATAATCACTAGATCCCTTATCAAAGATATGAAAAGCAAGGCAACAACTATGAACTAAATCACTTTGACGATTTTTCCAAATAGAAACCAAGAAAACTATGGAAAATTAGCAATTAACTCTAATGACATAGCTGAAACATTTTTCTTGCCTTTCACTATTTCCTTATTTCCCTATAAGCATCAAGTTTAACCATAAGTTGTAGAAGTTGAACAAACTAACAACATCAAAACTTGATAAAGAAATTGAAAGAAACAAGCTCCCATACTGACCACTGGTTTGTTTCAATAAAGCTTCCTTTCTCTCTCCATATAAATCAGAAAACTGCCCCTCCAAGAAATGCTCTATAATCAAACATACGCTAGGGAGCCCATAAGGCTGCAAGCTTTGACAATTTGGGCACTTAAAATTTCCATCTTCAGTAACAACCAAACAAGGTTCACAAAACACTGCAGAATAGAAGATTTAAAGTGAATGTCCGCACCCAAAACAGCCCCACAGACAAAAAAAAATGAAAAGGAAAGAAAATGTGCTATTTCCTTTTCAATTTTAAAACAAAATTACTTAATTTAATATAAATTACCATGTCCACAGTTAAGAACAACTGGCTTAAAGAGCATCTTCTTGCATGCAGCGCAAGATAAATCATCAACTGAGACCCGGTTTTCAGCTTTATGTTTAAGATCATTTCCAACCAAACCACATTCTTGGGCAGTTGAATTTGCAGTGGCTTCAGAGTTTTCTGAAGATCTCACCAATTTCAGCATTGCATCATCTCCAGATTCTACGGTCGTTTCCAATGATTTCATGCGCGGGGAAGATTTCCCTTCCCCAGAAAAATGACTTTCTGAATACAATTTTATCTGCTGTTGAGAGAGGGAATCTAGAGACTTGCCCAAGATATCAACCTCCTTACTAGTAGGTGATCCAAATAAATTATAATCAACCTGTGGTGAGAAGTTGCCGAGTTTCTTCTCTTCTTCTGAACAACCAAAGAAGACCATAAAAGAAATTTTCACATGAGGCATTGTTGAATCACGTGCATAAGTAAGAAAAACATTAAGACAATCTTCTAGTATAAATATGCTTCAGCAGAGTGGTGGTTGTAATAATGTGATATGTACCTAATATTTGTTGTATTCAAAAAGAATGCAAAAGGAAAAGTGTCAGAGGCAATGGGGTCAAAAGATGCAGATGATGACGCCTTCCCCACCTCTCAGACAATGAAATCAAAAGCACAGTTCATTCAGAATCTTAAGCTCGAAGTACTAGTTAGAACAGATCTTTAATATCAGCACAGTGCCCTTTATGAAAACTAAGAGATAACATAAGCCTACTGCTTTAATTTCCAGACCCTACTTTCCACCCGTGTGACCTTTCATGCACAAAAGACTATTTTAACCAATTAAGTTATAAACTCAGCACAAAAAGGAAAACATTAACAAGTTAATATTAGACAATAAGGGCAAGTAGCAATAGCTTTTCACATTCCATCAAATGCACTCTATCAATCGTGGTTTATCATGCTTCTATCTCTATTCAATGAACAAAACCACTGATGTTCATGTACCCAGCCCAAGATTCAGGATCAAAAACATTTCTTCTTTTTCATTGTTTTCTTTTAGGCCTTTGCCATGTTATCATCACTTTTACATAGAAGACCTGTAATTATTCTCTCTTCAATACAATTTGTCTCCACTATTTAAAGGCATATAAAATATCATGAAGATTTACAGGTTTTACAGCAAAACTAATACGAGGAGATATGGATAAGCAAGAACCTAAATGAAAGAAAAACAGTGATTCTCACCTGCCACTTGCCTTTCCCTTTTCTCATAGGTCACTGGATACAGCTTCTTGAGCAAGAAGTGCAGCAAATGACAAATACTTGGAAAATGATTGTAAGGGTCACGACAAATTGGGCAGTTAGACTCATGCCAAGGATTCATGGCATTAAATACGCACCAGAAGCATGAAATGTGGCCACAGGCTGAAAACATAGAAAAAGTGGCATCAGAAAGGTGCATCTACATATCAGCATGCAGTTTCATGTAGTACCTTCTTACCCAATACAACTGGCTTGTAAAGGAGTTCCCTGCAATACAAAAGGAAAGCAGTCATACAAATCACATACCCAGTAAAAAATTTGTGGAATATTTCCAAAACTAATGGCAAACAATCGACCATAAACTCCATGCGAATAATACAATATCATAGGAGAAGAATAAAGTTTCACGGTATCAAATTTCACTGAACTCAAAGGTAGTTCCACTATGCCCTGATCATTCGAAGTTTCACCTAATCAGACAAATTAAAAAACAGTCTTCAGGTTGAATGTATCCTTTTAAACTTTTTTATTGGAAGGGCGAGCACAAAATAAATGGAATGTTGGCATCCTCATCTTTACTATTCTGTGAGCCTTTTAATATCACATTGCTTACCGTACAAAATTAGATTCTATAAAACATTTACAATCACTTGCGATGACAGTTATATTCGTTCCAAATCAACAAACGAATCTAAAACTTTTTCATTAGCGATAAAGTGATCAATTCGACATAAGCATTTTCCATGCCCTTCTAGCCTCTGACCCAAAAAATTACTTTTCACAAGTGCTTCTACTACTCTAATTGGTAAAATAAATAGATAAATAAATAAAAACTTCGAAAAGAAAAACTAAATTGACAAGGTATAAATTATTTTGGCCTGTTGTTTATCTTATTTATCAGGCTAAACAGGCAAAACGAAACGACTAAATATGAATAATTTTGCAGAACTGAAAAAATGCGATGAATAAATAAACAGAAAAATGGTGATAAAAAAACTTACAGGCAAACGCAACATTTAAACTCATCGCTGAATGCTTCCATATCCGCAAGTTCAATTTCTTGCTCTTCTGCTTCCATTAAGGATTTGGAATTTTTATTGTTATTAATATTGTCAATTTTATTGTTATTATTATTATTATTTTCCATGAGAGAGAGAGAGAGGTGTTGACAGAAGAGACAGATGGGGGAAGACAGGTTGAGGTACTGGGAGGAGGGGTGAAATTGCCTTCTTTTATATAGATATTTCTAGAACTTTAAATGGGTCCCATCCAGCCTCTTCCTTAAGAAACTCCTCACTTTTCTTTTCTACATGTGAATTGTGGCCCAAGGTATTTCGTTCTAGGGGATGACAATGCCAGCTTGGGCTCGCGATGGTTCTAATCTTAAACTCGGCTTGAAACTTACTAATCTAAACTCGACGCTTTTATTAAAGTCCCATTTAGGACAGCTTCGCTCGCCCCAAACCCGTATTATAGGACGGTATAATTATCTCAGAGGGTATAAATCTAAGATTTGATTTTAAGTTAATTTATTGTCAACTCTTCATAATTTTTTGCGACGCATGCATGTACAGTAGTCGTATACAGATAATATTTGAGTAATTTTATATTCTGTTTTTAATAATTAGTGATTACATTTTTATAAAAGGTTATAAAAATGTCAGCTCCACACTGAATCGAAATCCCTAAATCTATTAGAATATAATGATTTGCATTTCGTAGTTCAATTATAAATTATATTAGAAGTTAACAATTTTTGTTAAATTGAATTTTAAAACTCTAAATGTAAATGGGTAATTTTTTTTTTTAAAGCTCGCACACTTTAGTACCACTCTCACATTTGGAATTAAATCTTGGCCTGATAAGTTGATAATTTGTTAAATGAACAAAGGTATCACTATACTCAAACTTGTATTCAACTCATTTATTAAATTAGTTTATACAAATTCGATCCATTTATTTATCCAGATCTTGAAAAAATATACGGATCCAATGCAGGTAAGCAGGTAAGATTCGTACGGGTTGTTTATCTTATTAAAATGAAGTAAGGCATCTATTTGATAAACATGACAAACCATAATCTTATTTGAGAAATATAAAAAACGTAAAGAACCTAATTTCGTCTATTCGGATCTTACCCCTTTCCCTTTTTGTCATTATCTTAAATAAGATTATGGATCTTATCATGGTGTATAAACTAATGAAGGGGTTTAATTCTTGCTGCTGCATCTAATCATCAAATTCATGTCGAATTTGGATTCAATTACAATCTAAATCCCAAAAACGTGCATGAATCTGAAACCCCTTTGATTTCACAAAACGAGTTTGAATCTGAATCAGCGAAATACTTCTCCCCAAAACCAATCAATTGGATTCCAAATTAAACCCCTTTGAACTCCATGGCATGAATCAAGCTAAATTTTTGAGAGTTGTGATTTTGGTAATTGGCGAAGAAATTAAACCAACATCAACAATGCTAACTCTAACACCAGCATTAGCAACAACAACAAAATAGACACAAAAAGAAAAAGAAAAAAAGAAAATTATAGAAAATTTAAACAAAAAAATGAAGCTAGTCGGCTGGTACTTGTTGATTCGGCTTCTGTCACGGTGGCGATTGGTGTGGTACAAATGGCTGTGATTGTGGCTTGGCGCAGTGCAGAGTGTCGGGAAGTTGGGGGGGGGGCACACTGGTGTCTTGGGGTTTGCTGGTGGGCAGCAGTGGTGCTACGATTCATTGGTGTTGGCTAGCGAAGACGTCAAGGGTTTTGAAAGCTAACTACGAAGGCTGCAGCAGCAAGAGTTTGTGCTTGCGTGGTGGTCTTTAGGGGTTATGATTGGTGGTGATTGTGGTGGTTACAAGTTGAGGGTAGCGATGGTGGTTTAGGTCTGGATGATGTTTGTTGTAGCCGTTGATGAAAAGAAAAAAGGAAGCGATTATATTTTTACTGAATTGCTTCTTCTTTTTCTTTTTTATAATTGATTAATCATGTCACTGCCCTTAATTACCAAATGGCACCCTAACGATTATAAAGGTGTTATATGTCAATATATCTATAGTTTCTCTTCAAGCATAGCAAGGACAAATCTTAAGGGAGGTATCTAAAAATTACCTTAATACTAAGGGTGTGTTTGTTATTGAGGTTAGACAAAAGTATTTGGTAAACACTAGCTGCTGTAACTTACAAGCTATATTGATATAACTTTTTACTTGTATTATATGAAAAATTTATTATATCTTTAATAATTTTATCAAAATTATTATTTAAAATTTATATTTACTATATAATATTAACTTTTATTTTATAGTTACAGTTTTTTTTACAGCAACTACAGCTTAAAAGTTACAACACTTCAATTTCAAACGCACCCTCAATCATTCCCAAACTCTCAACGGGTTAGGAGCTTTGTTATCAAATTCTCTTTAAAAGATATGTATTCTTTACTAAATTCGTGCATATATTCTGGAATTTATCACAGGTTTTGGAATAATTAAAAAAAATCTATTCATTTCAAGGTTTAAATTCAATCTAGGACATTGCACAATAACATCTTTGGCTTTTTTAGAAGAAAATTATAAAATTATATATTTTTTTAACAAAATCTATTATTGTTGCTTATGGGTACTTTGCGGTTGAGTTAATAAATATTTTATGTTGAAAACAAGAGTTCAGAAGTTCAATTTCTACTCACATGGATAAGGGAGAATTGAATTGTCATTAAATTCAATAAAAAAAGTTTATCAATAAAATTTGATTAAATAATTTTCTAGCAGTCTTATACAACAAAATCATCCAAATTCGAAACCTATATTAACAAATTGATAAAGTTTTTCTTTGTTCTTTTTTTTTTTTTGGAAAAGAAATTATTTCTTTGTTTTGGAATGAACTCCGTCGGCGCCAACTTACTGTTTTGTGAAGCTTGTTCAAAGTCGGTTTTCGGAAAGGCCTACTTTGCTCGGGTCATTTTTGCTCCCCACTACGTGCCATCCGAAAGTCAACAAGTTTAAGGTCAATTTCAAACTTTGATATGAATTAATTTTGGATTACTTCTCAAGAAATGAAAAGCTTTAAAATAGTTGTGTAGCATCCGCAGGAGCTGATGGGGATGGTTAATGGCCGAACGGAACAAGGTGCGGTATGTGTTTGTATAGCATGGCATGACATAAGCATATTTTAGCAGAGCATATCGTACGGCAAAGCACGGCACGACACACACATGAATTAGACCAAACTTAAATTTTAGGTACGCAAGCTTAAAAGTATGGTACAATTAGAAATGGATTAAAGCACAGTATGTAAAAAAGCCTATAATAAAAATATTTTGATTTTTAATTAAAGTAAACTTAAAATTTTATGATTTTACAAATAACTTGAAATTAAAATTTTTAACATATTTTATTAGCTCAAGTTTTTTAAATTTATTTAATTCTTAGTTTTAAAAAATTATAATTGATTTATGTTTATAATTTATTAACTAAATAATCAATATCATGATTTTAATATATAAAATTATAAATATCATGATTTTATAAATATGTATTAATATTATTATGAACTATGATTAATGACTCTATATAATTGCAAGTTAACAATCAAGTAATCTTTAAGAAAAAATTATTATTGTTGTTGTTATTAAGTATTAAAAAAGAATGCTAATACCATAGGTCAAACTTAGTAATTAATATTTCATTATCTTATTATTATTAAATATGGATTTGAGTTTTGAATTGTCGATCAAGACATATGAATTCAAAAAAGTATATAAACTTAAAAAAGTACACAAAAAACTTAGTATTAAGAACATAAAAAAAGAAAAAAATTTAGTTGACCTTTTTCTTTTAGGCACGGCATGTGTGGGCACACACATGTGGGCCTAAACAAAAAAAATTAAGCACAACATGAAATACATAACGGACACGGCACGGCACGAGAACAAGCACGCATGAGCTTTCCTATCTACCCAGCACGTTGACCACCTCTAGGAGCTTAAGCAGCAAATTGAGGCCTAGAAATTGCAGAAAATGCAGCTTGCGATCCTCTACTCTAGTTGTTGAATCAGATTGTTAAGAAGTAGTGAATCTAATCAAGGGTACGAAGAGCAGCAAATTGAAGATTTGTTGAACCATTTCGGAGGTTCAACGAAATCGTTCAACAAAGGATCAAACGGCTCAAAAATGTTATAGTTCTACACACCCCTAAAAATTGTAACAACAAGGCCCATAAATTAACTAGTTTAGCTTTGAATTCTGATAAATCGAAATTTGGATGGAAACGTGCCCACCCCACCTTTTGTATTTATTCTCTTAATTTATCAATGAAACTTATATTTTCCTATAAAAAAATGTAGAAATTTTAAAATACTCTCAAAAACTAAATTATTGTAAACTTCAATTTACTCCATTATTTTTATTAAAAAAATAAAATTTTCATCAAAACACTTTTATTTTTTATTCTTATCCTTAAAAAAAGTAAAAATCAATTAAATTTCACAGTAATTTAAAAATATTTAAAAAATGATCATTTCCCGAAGTAATCCAACAATTACCCCTTCACTATAGCTACTAGATTTGAGCTTAATTTATAATGGGAAAGCAATGACAAGAGACGCAAAATGTCCATTAAAACAAGAACTGGTTAAACCATGCGGTTTTAGCTTCAAAATGTTCCGGGTACAGATGTCCTTGGCAACGGAAAAATTTAGAGCCAATCAATCATCCAACACAAAGCGGCCTATCCATATCATCATCAATGAGGTAATTAAAAAAGGAGGGGAAAGGATCATCAACAATATCATGATAAATTGATAAAGCAAAATAAAATACAAGGGAAGATAATTTTTTCTTGTGTTTGAATTCTTGTTGAATGCTGTGCGTGACAAGTCAGCAGACTTGATACTGGAGGATTTGCAGCACCACAAAGCAAGCAACAGATTATTTCCAGATCTTAACAGATTTGTCGTGACTCGCGGAGGCAACCATCCCGGTTACTGGAGTTTGTGCTAGGGCTGATATCACACAATCATGTGCCGCAATTGTCATACACTTATTCTCAGCCATATTCCATAACTCCAGTGACTGCAAGAGAGAATGGTATAGAACCATGAACACAAGATTAGCAATCTAAGACATGTTAAACATCATTATAGTCTCAACTATTGGGCCAGTTTAAAATCATGAAACGATTTGTGTAACCCACAAAGGATAAAAAATAATTTGCCCTCTGGATTTAAAATGAAATCATCCCCCCAGACCTATTGTACTGTAACAAGCAATGTAAGTTCGGCCGACAAACACAAAATATAGACAGTTTCGAATGCTAGATTTGCTGCATCATGCATAAACGCAATGGCATGAAGTTAAATTGGAATTTTTACAGTCATGGCTCAATTCCAAATTTCCAACGCAGCATCAGAGCAACGAAATGCTTTTTCCTTCAAGAAATGCAATTGCGGACAAAACTTAGCATAACAGCTTAATGTTTATGAATCTTCTAAGATATATGGAGCTAGATGAAGAACACAGCAATCAAAATTCTCTGCAATTTAATTTAACAAAACAATGAAATTTAAGTTAAGATAAGAAGATCACCTGGTAGCCTCCAATGACCATGAGGGTGGGATAGCTTGGATGAAAAATACAAGAATGAAACTTGTTCCCACTGGAACTAAGCTCGTGAATGCACTCTCCTGTGGCCAATGACCACACTCTGACAGAATCTTGACTGACTGATGCCAAACAATCTCCATTTGTGTCCCAACACACAGAGTGTATTTCAGTGGAGTGTCCCTGAGAATCAAAAGATTGTACTGTTTATAAGGAACTTTAAGACGAAAAGCATGTTGTAGAAATGTATTTTTCAAATTCCCAAGATGCGACAATTGCATTTATACCTTGAATGAGTGTGTCAGTCTATCTGTTTCAACATCAAAGATAGACACAACATTCTCTGACGCTGCCGCCAAGAGATGTCCAAGTCTTGGCTGAAATCTTACTTGCACAGTACCTCCCTGATCCATCAAGTGACTCAGATTAGAAGACTATATATCTGATAAGCCTTCAAGAACATAAAGCAATAAAAGATGAAATTCAACGCTAACCTTGGAAATACGAGCGCAGGAGTACTGACTTAGATTCCAGAAGCGAATCTCACTGTTTCCATCACATGAGCAGAAAAGGTCATTCTTCTTAGGGTTGAAGTCAAGGGACATCACATGAGTGTTATGCCCTGTATAAGTCTGCAAGCAAAAGTTTGGCTGCAAGGATACACCAAAATAAGTGCCGATCATATTTGGCCTAAACATAAAATTTAAACAAAATAGTTGAATTGGCATCTTAAGATTGCATTGCATAGCAATGGGTCAAAAAGAACGAAGAGAGTGAATATGTAGAGCATCCCCCCAAGAAAAAATAATAAACAAAACTTTAAGAGGTATGAAACTTTTCAAAGAAGGTAACCTTAGAAAGGAAACAGTAAGCTACATAGCACTTTTGCATAACTCCAAAAACATTTACAAAACTGTTTATGCACATTGTATTAGAAAAGAGGCAAGACTTGCAGCTTTTATGATGCAGAAAGGAGGAGTGTTCTAAAATTTACGGTAAAAATGCGAAAAGAATAGTTTAGCAGAACTTAGAAAGGGCTCTCATACTGCCTCAGCAGAAAATTCGACCAAAGCATGAAAAAACAGAGAGAGATAGAGAAGAAGAAGAAGAGAGGAGAAGAAGAAGAAGGAAGAGAAAAGATAGAGAACATACTTTAGCTGCATCCCAAATTCGCACTGTCTTATCAAATGAAGATGTTGCTAGCTGAGTTGAATTTGGTCTGAAGCGAACATCAGTAATTATATGATTGTGATCATCTGGAGTGCATTCAGTTTGAAAAGTGTCCATGTTTGAAACAACAACCTACTGACATAAATAAAAATAAGCATCCATATCAATTTTACTCTTATAAAATAAAAAATGGTTCATAATGTTCTTTGGCCAATGAAAGATCCTTCTGTGAAACTTAAATATATAGAGGAATTTATCTCCCCCCCGCCAACCAAAAAAAAAAAACACATACAGGAATTCAATGTCCAAATTTCTATAAGGCATATGTACATATAATCTAAAATTATGTCACTGAATTTCTACATGAGCTTTCTCAGAAAATAAAGAATTGACTGCTGAAAGGAATAAATATTTTGGTATTTGAAATAAAGAGAATTTAGACAAAGCATCTTTATTCCAGCCATTTTTTTAAAAAATCATGAAAAAATTTGTAATTTTAAGTGAGTGCCAGTTAGATTTATCAACTCTGAAAAATCAAAAGTGTTATGGTTCCGACTTTTTCAAATTATTTTCACATTTTTACTTCCTTTCAACACTCTCATATACAACTTACCCCACACACACGAACAAACAAATGCTTAGTCAGCTCATTAAGTCATGTTGCACATAAAGAGGATCTCCAGAAATGTAATTGAATCCCTTAAAAAAGCATGAAACCCATGATGTGGCCTAGCAAAATCGATTTTAAATCCACAAAAGAAATGAATTTGTGGTATCTATTCAGAAGCCTTGCAAGGGATAAAGAGTGGAGTGGAAATGATTTACTTTCATAATCATTTCTTTATTTCTTTCCCCTAAAAATGAGCTGCACCCTTAGCGTTCCTGTCTGGGTGCTGTTGGTGTTACACTTGTCTCTGCTTCTTTACATATTTATTGTAATTCATGTACTCAACCAGGACCAAAAAGCAAACTAGGATAACAAAAAGAAATTCTAACTTTTAATTTTACAACTAGGAGGATATTCAAGTGATCCTTCATCTATAATCTTGTGATTATATCTCCTATCCGAAAGCAAATAACAAGACACACAATACCATACAATGACAAAATTAGAGAATGTGGTAAACAAGGTAAGCAAGATGATGTTACGCAAATAAGTATGTAAAGTGAACAGGCACTTCAAGATCCAAGCTAATCATTTCAGCATTGCCCATGGAGGCATTTGTATTTAAATTTTTGAATTCATTGTGATCCTCAATATATCATATTGGTTAGTCAACTGAGTTGACATCTGTTTTCTCTCCTTTTTTTTTGGTTATTTTTCTATAGAAGTGAATACCCATTGAACATTTTATGTCAAGTAAAACACCTAATTACAATCAATCAAATTTTATAACATCTAACAATTTGAAAACATTATTTTAAGAGTTTTATGTTTGGAGATCAAGATTTAACAAAAAGAATCATCAGCACTATAGCAACATCAATATTTTTCCTATTGCAGATGCTCATAAAAATATTTTATTCCTTGCAACACTAAAATGGATTATACCTTCTTGTCGTGCCCAGCACTGGCCAATAACTTTCCATCTGAAGAGAAATGACAACAAGTAACTTTGCTACTGCTTTTACGTATCGAACTAACTTCGTTGAATGAGAAAACTGAAAGAAGAAAACAGTCATTCCTGTTGTAAATATAAACAATTATCACTGGTAGAAGCATGAGATCAAATAGTACCTTTGGAAGTTTCAGTAGCTTGTTCAGAAGGGTTCCGTTTCAATGTGCCAAACAGATCCCTTCCGTCTCCTTCATCTTGAGAGAGAAAAGATTCCACATTATCATCTAAGGAGCCAATATCTCCAAAATGTTCCATGTCGTCCTGCAATCAAGTAAACAGGAAACCTAAATTTCCCAACACTCAGATATGATATTCAGCATGAAGTACACCTTTAGTCTGACACAAGACCACTTGTTTTTTACCATCAGGCAAGGGTTCATAAACTAATTGGATTGGATAACAAACTATTGGACTGATACCAGCAATACATGTTCAGAGATTTCCCTTCATATTGATAGTCTTTCTTTGTATTTCTTTTGTTTTTTATTTTGTTTTGTTTGCTTAGACATGATAACTGCCTACTAAGTAGGTTAACCATTTATTATATACATACCAGCTGGTTTGTCGACGATGCATGACCACCTGTTCCATCAGAACCATACATCATCAAACCTTTAGGCACATTGCCAACATGCTGCATATTGCCTGACATAGCTACGGCATCAGCAGGTGTGTGAGTTGATGGGGTAGATGGTTGGGAATTTGGAGAAGGACCAACGGTGTTTCCAGTGCAAGCACTATTAGCAGCTCCAGAAGAAGAGGGCCCTTTCCTTTTTCTGTTATTCTGTTCCATCATGAAATGCAAATCATCAATAATAGGGCAAACAGGATTATAAAAGAAAAAATAGGTCAGGTTGTTATTGAACTAGTTCATAAAGAGAATTATACAAGATGCAAATAAGTGGCAATAAATTATAAGATCTTTCATGAACCAAAAATGTTACACCATATAAAATCACAGTAACTGTGAAAAGAAAAAACAACCTGTTGAGTTTGCTGTGGTTGCAGAGTATCTTGTTGTTGAGAGGAAGACTGCTGCATCTGTGGCATATTCATCTGCTAACATCAAAGTTTTCAGAATAGTCATTGCAATGAGCTTTGAGTACTCTTAACCATATAGGACAATAATATCAACCACAATGCCCATAGGAACATTGCTATCAAATTTTCATAGCTATTTTTTTTACGTTTCTAAAATGTTGAGTCCATTTCTTTCTCAGTCTACAATAATGACTCATTTCGGGTTTGATGCTTTCTACAGCTTAGGACAATTAAACAAATTATTCTAGGATATATCTAGTTATTTGAGAGAAGATGCTCTAAAACCTCAAGGATTTTGAATAAGCACAAAAAGTAGCTGTAAAAGCCTGTTTTGGAATCCCAAAAGCCAAGATAGTGTAGTAATTCAAAATAAGTCTTCAAACGCTTCTTAGGCAAAGAATTACAGGAACTGCACCTTAATTCCCTAATTCTACATAAAAGCAGCCAACTAATTTAGCCAATTACGGAATTTGGACCTTAAAACATTGAATTTCAAGAATGGACTTTCATAATAAAAATTAATCTTCTACGCAGGTATATCAGAATGACTGCAGATATAAAACGATTAGTAGTGACTGCAAGATGTGTGCATTCAATCTCATTATAAGGCTGTGCTTCATTATTTTAGATGGGCATATCTCATTGACTGCACTCTATTAGGCCAGTACAAACAATCAAAGATGAGATACACACAGCTTTTATACATCAACAAGGATGCCCAAAATTAATTCCAGCCAATGGTCAAGTTTTGACATAAACAATTATGAGGAAGTCCAGCTTTCCTCATGGATGAAACTGGAGCTTCTATAGACTTCTATCAAGCCTTACAATAAGATAATTCAAGGAGAAATTATCAACCATGCATTAAGGGCATTCAGTGAAATAACGTGATGCTTGACAATATACCATAAAAGCTAAAGCAAATCAACCAGTTTTGGAAAGAAATGCTTACTTTTGACGACGTTGATTGCATTGGTGAACCTATAGAGCCATCATTTGCTATTGATTGGCCATCCTTCGTATTTAAATTGCTCCTAGGCAATCCCCCAAACCTTCGAGGATCCATCTCTCCATACATTGTATTACCAAGGGTGCCTTGTGCCTGAGCCTGTGCTATGAGCTGCTGTTGTTGCTGTGGCAACAGTTGAAATTGATTTCCACCTTGTAAAAAGGGCTTTTGAACTTGCGCACCTAAACTTGGCCGAATTTGATCAATACCCTGTAGCATTCAGAAAATGCCATGGTCACATACAACCAGTCACATATTATACATATTAAAGTGGACTGAAGGACGTATGAAGTTGATTACAACTTACAGTTAATGGCCAACCCTTCAGTGGAAGACCACCAACTCCAGGGCTCAATCCTTTAAGAAGAAAAGGCATATAATTATAAAGATATCAAATACATAACTTGCAGTGTATCACATACTCATAAATGAATTTAATTATGTCTGTACATATTTTAGTACAATCTAGGTTGTTGTAGTGCCTGCTACATCTTTGCAGAGGCTCCAAGTGTGTGTACAAGTTGAAAGGACTAGGCGTCCTTTGCTAACCTGTCAACATTGTCCAGGATCACATACATGGGTGGGTACAGGTACCCCCCTTTTTACTAGTAACATATTCTCTCTTTACACAGTTAATTTGAGACTTCATCAGCAAGCTGCCACATTATGTTAACTTCCACATTCTCTTAACCAAAGTTGAGAAACTATGACATTCCTTCTAGTTATCACCTCATCCTCATAAACTGACTCATTAAATTTCCCAACTCTTCTCTCTAATAAAATAATTGCTCAAATTTAAGAGTATTCTTCATGAAAAAACAAGCCTTTCATCACATGTATTTGAAATCCACATAAAGATATTTAAACAAGTTATTTGGAGATAACATTCCCTTTTTTTTAAGAAAATCCATCCAGCTGTGTTTGTTTTATATGATTACCACTTTTTCTCTACTCTCTACCATATGACTCCTCTACTTCCATCTATTTTTCTTAATACTTATCAGCTTTACCATGTTTACATTTTGACTGTTACTTCTCCAGCAGAGAAAGATAAAGGAGAGAGCTACCAAATCTTCAGGCAGTGACACTATCAGAAAATAGAGAGTCAGACTAAAAGTCAATTAGACATAATATTTGTGTAAGCCACTAAATTTCAAGAATGCATAATTCCAGCGAAATTTTGGCTAATTTTATTTCCCATTTATGATACAGTGTATGGAGGCTTCCGACTGTCTATTGCCTTTTCCAAGAGGTCAGTTACAGCAAATGATCATCGAAATGACTCTTTAGTGTTCCATCAACTCTTTCAATAATGCACAAAAAATTTCCCATGTGTATAGGTTATATTCACCTGCATTTCCTAATCCCGGTTTTGATTGCATGATTCCCTGACTATAAAGTGATGAGGGATCCATAGGCATAGATCTCTGACCGGTACTCAGGTTCATTTCACCTTTGATGTCCTAGAATACGAGATTGACAGATTAACAAAACTGACATAGAAAAATATATCAAGACTAAAAGTAGCACTGAACATAGCAACATGTTTTTGAAGTAGTTACAGGAGTCTGTTGGGACCGTGCCTGAATTTGCTGTAGTGCTGCATTTACACTTCCATGATTTCCTTGGACCAACTGACTGCCAGTAAGAGAAAAAGATAATGAACAAAATAAATAACTAAATAAAAAGAACAAAATTGGAGCTTGTCAGAAAAAGTTCACAAGCAAATTTACCCAGGATGATTAGTTGCTGATTTGAGAAGGGCCATCCTAGCATCAAGAAGTGGCTGGGATGTCTCTGAGCCCATTGAATTCCCCATTGAGTTGTTATGCTTCATGCGTTCCTCGTACATTTTTGCCGCCAATGCACTAGCATTTGATTGCCCTACCATTCCTTCAGAATTCACAGAATTTACTGCTCCACCTAGGGAAGGATGATTTGGGTTCCTTTGTTGCATCTGAGCTCGCATTAGATGCAACTGCTGCATTTGCAACTGCTGCTGCTCTTTTGTTTTGATTTGCTGCGCCTACATGTCAAAATCATAGCAGGAAAAGCAGAAGATAGTATAAGTCAACATAAGCTGCTATTTTATTGGTAGCAACAACAATGGCTGTTTAAATTAAAGGAGTTACCTCAATATATGAGGCAGCTGGCTCAGAATGCTTCTCATTTGTCCTTGCAATAAATATGTCCCAAAATACAGACCACCATTCAAAAAGAAACCCTCCAGGGGCATCAATTGCTGCAAAAGTAAATTAGCTGTTTCAGACATGCACACCTTCCAAACACTCTTTCAACATACTCCAACCTAATTACACACTATAGTGCAAGAGCAACTTAAGTGGGGCATCAAATGAGCATCAAACAAATTAAAATGGGATGGAAATGATAAAAATTTAAATGAAGCAAGTTTAACACCATGATGGTAACAAAACTGCACCAAATTTCTCAGAATTGTCAATAACTTTGAAAAATCTAATTTAGTTTCAAACATTGAAAAATTGCAAGATATGTTTCTTATCTGCAGAGCTACATTTTGCTAAATAATTTACATCACATGTCAAGAAAAGTTAAGATTCTGTTGGAAAATACATTACCTACAGGATCTGGGGCGACTTTTCCTTCGGTCATGAAGGACTTTGCAGTGTTATGCAATTTCTTCTTCACCAAATAATCATAAATGTACACATCAAGCCTAACAATACAGCAAATGAAAGAAGTAAGACCCAATTTATTAAAAGGGATCAAAAGAACTTATAAACCATGTAGCAAACAAATATCATTAATAACAGTAAATTTACATCTTATCTGCTTCCCAGTTACTGCTTTGCTGTGCCATCGTTTCTGCTCAATCAAAAAAATTATCTGCTCAAAGAATATAGCAATTACAACTCAATTTCGCATGCAAATTCAAAAGCAAGCTAAAATCTAAGTTCAATTTTCAAACAAGGTTCAAATTTAAAAATTCAGAAATCCCCATCTGAAACCAAAACAACTGCTTCGAGAAATAGCATAATTGCGAGTGAATTGCAAACTTTAGAAAATTCTAATTCAAAAAAAGAAAAAGAAAAACAAAATACATTCAAAAGCAAACCAACTGCTCAAGAATAAAAAGGTCATAATTCCGCCGACAGAATTCAAAAATTGAACAATCACAGATCAAATTTTCATTTTCAACCTTAATTACATGAAGTCTTATCAATAGAGCCACAAAAAAAAATTCAATAAAATAAGATTATAGAACCAAAATTGAAAGGGAAATTGAAACGAAGAAATAACAATTAATGAAAAGCTAACCTCAAATTCAAAAATTTAGATGGATCGAATCAAATATTAGCAATCCTAAGCTTTATTCTACAACGATCTCAGCTGATCAAACATTGGTCCTGCATTAAACAAAACTAATTCAAATGATATAAATTCAGAAGAATTGAAGAATTAAAAGCGAAAATTAAAATTCTCACCTCTGAAATTAATTTAATTTATTCAAATATAAATAAAAGAAAATGAGGACCTGGACCTGCGTCGAGTTAATCAACTCTGAGCTGAATAACGGCTGGAAGCTTTCTTCTTTTTTTTTTTAACAGGAGAGAAAAGGAGTGTTTGAATGCATGTTCAGCTCAAGCCGGTTCGTTTCGGAAGCATAGGTGCGGATAACTAAGCTGAGGCTTGAAATTCGAGGCTGAGGTTGGGAGTTCAAGGTTTAGACCCAGTTAAGCCCAAAGGATTGGTTTCCGTGTTTGGATGGTTGCTTAGCTAAAGCCGGTTCGTGTCCGGAAGCGTAGGTTCGGAGAACCAAGCTGAGGCTTGAAATTCGAGGCTGAGGTTGGGAGTTCGAGATTTGGGCCCAGTTAAGCCCAAAGGACTGTTTTCGGTGTACGTACGGTGTACTGCTCTAGTGCACGCTTGATATTTTTCTTTATGGGGTGCCAATGGCACATAATCAAGCCAAATGGGATCATAACGTGGCAGAGCGTAATTGGTTAAATCTTGGCATTAATTGTCAATTTCTTCCATTTTTTTTACGTGAATGGATATTATCACTTCGATTTGTAATTGCAACGAGTTATTAATTCTGCCGAGAGTCCTTAAGCTTGGCAATTTGAGATTTGTTAAATTGCACTATAAATGAGAGTGCTTTGCTTGTAGTAGACACAAAATGCGAGTACGGGTGGTAAAAATATTCATTCCGTTTGTATTTGGACAGCACTCACGTGATGTGATGAAGTTAGGTCGATTCTGGACGTTACTTGATAAATTCGAAACTCGGTCCAGAATTTAAATTTTATTAAAAAATTATAAAATATATATTATTTTAAATATTTATATTTATTTGATTCATTTATTACACATATATAAAATTTTAAACAATTAAAGTTTATATTTTTTATGTCAAATTTCATTTAAATGAATTTAAAACTTATAAAACTACAAAAAAGTAAAACAAAATACACATATATAATATTAAAAAATATAAAATCTAAATATTCAAATTAAAATTCAGCTCAGTGTGGGACTTAAAAAATCCGGCTCGGGTGTCTAAAATTTGTATCCGTGCCAGGTTCGGACATTAAAATACTTGGATCGGAACATGAATTTTGCCAACCCTAAATCCGAGTGAGAAAAGCATAATTCCTACAGCCATTAATTTCCGTAAGCTCCCTTTACTTTAATTCAATTATTATTTATTTTATATTTCCTACACCGAATAATTACAACACATTGTCAGCACATGGTTGTAGTATTCGACGTATCTCATCTCTTATTATTTTATTTTATTTGTTTATTTAATAAAATTATCCTCATAAATATGCTTTGTGGTCACCATTAATTCGAATTGTCTACATTAAAAAATACGGCTGGTTGTTGTATTTTTCTTGTTTATTTATACTACTAATATTACAAAAAACGATTGAAGCATACAAGATTAAATGGTATTGTGGAAGCGTAAATCAAGACTGAATTATATAAAATTTAGTTTAAAGTCATACAGTATCAAGATTGAAGCCTTTCAATGTTCTTACACCCATATGAAGTTTTGTATTTAAAGATTCTTAATTGAAGATGACAAATCCTATGAAGCTTAAATTTGAAGTCCAGAATATTTTCGATGAAAATTAGTCATCTTGAATTCTGCCTCAGTAATTTACTGGAAGCCATTTTCCAAAAAAATAAAAAATTTACTAGAAGCCATGTGATTCAGTAATTCATCTTGAACCCATAGGACTCAATAACACAATCAAGCCCATCCAATTGATGTAAAGCCATTAGTTAAACTGATACGAAGCCATTGCATGAAAATAAAATATCTCACCCAGGTGGAATCAATTTCGATTGTAAGATTCAATTTAATCCATGATTACAATTCTGAGCTTTAAAGAATCACAATATAGTTAAATATATTACTTTATAAAGAAAGTTATCAATGAAGAAGGCATGCTCAACATTTCATGCTTTAAACATGATCGATAGCAACAGTATCGAGCTCGCTAACTTGATAGGCACAAAGCTAATTTCTAAAGTAAAATGCTATAACACAGAAGCATGGTTAAAATCATTGACATGACAATGTCACAGTTAAGCTAAAAATCATGGTTACAATCATGATTGCAATCATGTTCTTGAAGAAATCATTATTGACCTCATGATGATAGTACACATTTGGATATCTCTTACACATGAAGCATAAACAATTGATTTAATTGGTGATGGAAATATCCATACTAATGAAGATTACTATTAAATTTTATGAGGTTTTATATTTATATCTATTTTGTTATATATATGATGATGTGTAATATTTTCTTCTCTTGAAAGGATATAAATCTTCAAAGTAGATTGCATGACGAAAAAATGTGTTTAACTCACAATGTAGTTACATATACTATTATTTGAACTAAGAAATATTTCATAAGTTTAACTTTATTTAAAGCTGAAGTAACTACCATCTCAAGTCTTGCACATCTACAAAGCCATGTTTATATTAATAAAGTAGTATATAACAAGTCCAAAAGAAAACTTTTAAACCTTAAATATACTAGTCGTAATAAGTTTTGTATAGAGACAATATGTGAGAATAATACAAAATATCTCTGTATTACTTTTGGTGTCTTGGCCCAAAAACATCTATTGGAGAAGCTTCTAGATTTCTCATCCGGTTTCTTTTATATGATGATGAAAGTAGTTGAGAGTTACACAGTCATAAACGAGAGATTTTGTGATCCCAAGTTTTTATACTTTGGCATGACCATCTCAGTCATCTTAGATGAACTATGATCCAAAGAATTGAGAATTCTTAAAAACACTCTTTAAAGAATCTGAATATTCTTTTATCCAATGAGAATAGTTGCACTGCTTCTTCATAAAGTGAATTGATAGTCAAACTATCTTCTTCTAAGAATGGTCTTGAATCCCTATTATTTTTACAAAGAATTCAAGAAGATTTATATAGACCTATTAACCTGCCAAGTGGTTCATTTTGTTAATTTATTTTCTTAATTGATGCATCAACAACATGGTCATATGCTTGTTTTTTTATTTACACATAACATTGTAATTGCTAGATTACTTGCACATGTTATTAGGTTACGTGCACAGTTTTCAGATTATCTAGATAAGACTATATGATCAGATAACGCTGGTGAGTTCGCTTATAAACCTTTAACGATTATTGCATGTTAGTAAGCATTGATGTAGAGCACCTAGTACCATATATTCAAACTCAGAATGAATTAGAAGGATTCTTAATAAAAAGATCTTCTTGTAATTGCAAGAAATTTATTATTATGTGTTTAATTACCTACATCTACATGGAACATGCTACTTTTACAAGCTATGGCGTTGATTCGCTTGAAGCCTATAACTTATCACTAATATTACAAATTGTACTTAGTAATTGGACATCAACCTTATGTATCCCATTTGAGCACTTTTGGCTATTCTATACAACTATTTGTTGCACCTATATACATACTAAAATAAGACCCCAACAATGTTTAAAGATTTATGTGGGTTTTGAATCATTATTTATTATCAGATATCTTAAGCTTATTATCAATGATTTTTTTGTAGCTCAATTTGCAAATTGTCATTTTGATGAGGCAAAGTTTTCTCTATTGGGACAGAAAAAGTAGCCATATAACGATAGTTGTGAGCTTTCGTGGCAAGTGATAAAATGATCTCATCTAGATTCTTGATCAATCAAAGGAAAAATGAAGTGCAAAAGATAATTCACTAATAGTAAATTGCAAATCACTTAACAAATGCATTTATAAATGTATCCAAAATGAACAAGTCATAAATAATAGTTGCAAATGTATTTGGCTAGGTTGTTATTCCTACTAAACATTCAGATAAAGAGTTAACTAATTAATCATCTATGGTATACCTAAAGCGTGGTAGACTACTTTAAAAAATAGTATTCCATAGAAAAAAAATTAGGATTCTATTATTAATGATCATACTGTAATTGAAAGTGTTCCTTTAGGCAAATGGTCACTACCTCATAAAAAGACAAATAACCAGATATGGGCCAAGCCAATGATGTGGCTTAGAATGAAAAAAATTTATAAATTTTGCTCAAACATAAGAAGGGTGGTGTCGTAAAGAAAGAGTCATCGATGATGTTTTTAGGTTTACATAGCTACTAATTTAATAAATGATAACTTTGAAGCTTAATTTGTTAATGTATGTGGATTAAGATATGATTGGGCTAAATGGAAAGAAGCAATCTATGTGGAGTTGACTTCTTCAGCACTTATTATAAAATATATATGTGTGTGTATGTTACTTATAGTCCAAACACTCATTGGTGTTAAACTCATTAGATATCAACAGTTATTTGCTTAAGAACGTATGGGGTTATTAGATATAAAGCATTATTTGTGCCCAAAGTTTCTCACGGATGTTGGATATTGATTATAGAGAGATGGCTTCACCAATAATATATGCAATTAAGTTTTGATTCTCAATTAATTTGGTTCTTTTCAAGAGACTTATTGTGCATTTGGTAGATGTGGTAATAACTTATTTATGTGGATCACTAATCATGTGTGTGTGTGTGTGTAATGGAGTGCATACTACTTCTTTAATATCGCGAATAAGAGATTTGAACTTTACTCTTCCTCCTACTTATCATCTGTTTGTGTGACTTGTTGCCTCTTCAACCCAACACTTTATAGATAGGCATCTTTATTGAGAATGCTTTAACTTTAACTTTAAGGTCCTCAGGTGGATAAAGCAAATTAGCTTTGAACGTCGCCTTATCTATCTCTATTCCACATACTATTCTCATTCCTTTAATGGCCTTCATTTTCCCATTTGATAGCACTCAATTTTCTTTTCCTTGATACCTAGATATAAGGGAAAAGAACTGAAACCAGAAAGATATCTTGAGGGAATTCTTGGGGGGAATGCCCTAAACACAAGAAATGAAAGATATTAAGTCAGCTCTCATGCCATTAGCTACACCCTGCTTAGTCCTCGATATAGTGGAGGTTTAGAGAGTGCCCATTTTCTTATAGATGATGGTTAGATGATGACGAGTAGGAAACACCCACCCTAAGAAGATAAATTTGTGATAGCACTAAAAGAGCAAGCTGAAGCTTCTTAGAAATAAAGCACCCTTACTTTCATATAAAATATGCCAGCTTTCACTCTATTTCTTCATGTCGTTAACTTCACTTTCCTTCTTTTCTCAAAGACTAGGACACTACTTTACATTTAATAGCATTTATGCTATTATTGGTACTATTATCTATTAAAATCACTGATTAAAGCAAAAATCATTAGCTATAGAGAATCTATATTAAAATATATTAAAATGCCTAAAACATCTAAATTATTATATTGTAGTTTGTGTCCTAAAGCGCTACAAAAATCTTTATACAGATTGAAATAATCTAGATCCATATGGTAATTGTTTTAGTGAATACTTTATCAAACAAGGATATATAAATAATCTTATTTATCCTTACATTATTTATTAAGAAGTCAAAAATTGGATTTGCTATTATAGTAGTCTTTATTGATAATATAAATTTAATCATCACTCCTAAAGATCTTCAAAAGTCTAGTGATTATTTAAAATTAAAGAGAGTTTAAAATGGAATATTTGGGAAAAATTAGATATTACCTCAGACTATAAATCAAGCATAGAGCTAATGGTATCTTTATTCATTAGTGAAATTATATTATAAAGGTATTAAAACATTTCAACATGGATAAAACGTACCCACTGAGTACTCAATGGTAGTCTTGTCTCTTGATCTTAAAAAAGAAATAATTTCATTCTAAAGAGGATGATAAACAAATACTTGATCCAAAGTATTATATTTAAACGTCATTGATGCTCTAATGTATTTAGCTTAATATATTAGATTGAATATAACTTTTTCAATAAACCTATTGGCAAGGTTTTGTTTTGAACCAATTAGACGACATTGGAACTGTATTAAGCATATTTTTTGTTATCTTTGTGGAATTATTGATTTGAGTTTATTTTATTAATGAAAATTCAATTCTTGTTGGTTGTGTAGATGCAAGTCATTTATTTGATCATCAAAAGGCTCGCTTATAGACAAGTTGTGTTTTTACTTATAATGGCACAACAATAAAAATCTCTAAAGCAGACTCTTGTGGCTACATCTTCTAATCACTTTGAAATTCTTGCATTACATGAAGTAAGTCGAGGATGCATATGATTGAGGTTTATCATCCATCATGTTCAGAGTGCTTATAAATTATTCTCAAGAGCAAACGTCGTAATAGTTATATATGAAGACAGTACAACTTGTATAGCTCAACATGGGGAAGAATATATTAAAAGAGACCTAATAAATGATATCTCGCTAACGTTCTTCTATGTACACTTGTGAATTACAATAAAATAAGAAAATTGATATTAAACAGATACCCTCCACAAATAATTTTACGGATATATTTACTATAGTTATACCCATTTTAACATTTGAAACGATACCATTTGGCAATGGCATCCGCTATTTAAATAAACTATGGAGTTAGGGGAGTGTTTTTTAGTAGGAGAACAATCTAATAAGAGGAGAATTTCTATAGTTAAAGTTAAACTGGACACATGTACACTATATTATTTCTCCCTTTTGGCCAAATTTTCTCACTAGATTTTTACTGACAAAAGTTTTAAATGAGGCAATTTTAAAGCATGTCCAACAATACTTTACGGTTTACTAAATTGTATTTCTTTTGCTCTAATTTTTATTTCACTAACTTTTTCCCTAGTGGAGATTAATCACAACCATTATACAAAAGTACTGGATTTGTGAGGGAAGCGTTTAACATGTATGATGGATGTCTATCCACTTTACCAGGCTAACTAGCCCATTTAGCCAAGATTGATCATTTCCCTACAAAGGTCCATGTGACTTTTGCTAACATTTGGCATGCACATAGGTTAATTAACTAACGCCATGACTTACTGTTTCAAGTTTGATAAGTTAGCAACGAAATTTAGCTGAGATGCGTACATACATAGATACATAAATACATACATACATAGCATGAGCTATTTTACTCTGCCAAGTGTCCTAAAGCTTAGCAATTGATGATTGGTTATATTGCACTGTAAATAAGAGTGATTAGCTCGTAGCACACACAAAATCCGAGAAAGAAAAGCATAATTTTGACAACCATAAATTTTCTTAAGTTCCCTTTACTTTAATTCAATTATTATTTATCTTATACTTCTTATACTATCAATACTTACAACAACGTTGGATTTTTCAATCGCTTGTTTGAAAATTTTCATCCAAAATATGTTTGATAATTAATGATTATTTGGTAATTGTAAGTGTATTAAGTTTAAGGTTTTATTTGGTATTGAAGTAGTGTAATTACAGTTAAATAATAAATTTAATAAAAATAATAAAGATATATAAATTTTTTGCCATACAAGTAGTGAATTAAAACAATTTCGCTTATAAGCCATAACTACTATTTATTAAACATTTTACTACTATAATTTTTAAGTTAAAATATACCAACCTTAGTACTAATTAAATATAATCTAGAAAAGCAACTTATATCGACTATTTTTCATTAAAAAAATAATTTAACCATACAAATATAATTAAAGAATAGATTCTCAAATAATTTGACACCATAATCGCAAATATACACTCGATGAATTCAATATAATGGGTTTGTATTGTAAAAAATGGTAACATTAAAGATGTTGCATTGTACTAGTGTACCAATTTATCAAAAACAAATCTGGATAAATAATCATAAATTTCACTAGCAACCCCCAAGTATATTTGCATGTCTGCATTGCATATACACACACACATACATACATATATACATATATACATACATACATATATATACATATTTGTATATATCTATAGATACATAGATAGATAGATGCATTGCATATACACACACACACACATACATATATACATATATACATACATACATATATATACATATTTGTATATATCTATAGATAGATAGATAGATAGATAGATATAATTTTTAATCTTATTTAATTTATTTATAATTAATTAATAAATTATTAGTATACATGCTTATATACATACATACATATATGTATATATCTGTAGATACATAGATAGATAGATAGATATAATTTTTAATCTTATTTAATTTATTTATAATTAATTAATAAATTATTAATAATACTGGCAAATTTGACAATTTTAACTTAATTTTACTTCAATCATTTTTGTCACAAACACATGACAAAAATAATTTTAATCGCTAAAACCTTTTAAAATAGTTTTTTCATGACTATCATATGACAATTTATTTTTGTCATAAAAAATATAAGGTGATTAATTTGTTATCTTTAATGGCTAAATTTATTGATATAAAATATCATTTTTCTCATACAACACTTAATTAGCCACTGCTTGCAATCAGATGTTGTCAACTATTATTGTTGTCACTATCCATTGCCTGCCAGAGTTAGTTCTAGACTTCTAATCAAATGTAGTATTGTTGGAATTCTCAAATGTCGCAAGTTCTCCACAACCACAAAAACAACATTGACAAATAAGTTCTTCTCAACCCCTCCTTCACACCCCGCCCCCTACAAAAAAAAAAGGCTTGGAAACTGTTGGCTTCCTTGACTCATTGGCTGTAAATGGTAGCAAGTTGAGAATTATCATCACAACATGCGTGATATTTTAAGCGGATGTTGTTGGTGGCACCAGCTAACTCGCAACCATTGAACATCTAATGGCACCTCTTTTTGTCAATGTTTTTTGTATGGTTGCATAGATTTGACAATGAGAATACTAAAAAATTTGGTGGCCTATGATAGACAACAACTGGCATCAAGCTGCAGTAGCCGATGGCAGTTGACGGCAACGGCGATGAGAATATTAATATTTTAGTAATAAATAATAATGATATACAAATTATTTGAATATATAAATTCATATTACATCAAGTGTTATTCTACATTTAAATTTTAATACATTTTAATATGATATATTACAATCTAATACAATATATTACAGTCCAATATGTATAACGCAGCTTGACTCTCCAAGTACACCCTAAAATCATTCACCATAATTCTATATGGTATTTATTCACTCCTCATTTATCAAATTCATGGTATAGTTGTGTCGATTAATTAATTCTTGAATAACAGGATTGTTAGTGTGCAGGATTAATTTGAACACAACTCGTAGGGCTAGCATTGGAAATTATAATATTCTGCCACCATAAGTTAACTATTTTATTATTGACAATAATATCCATTAATTTCAAAAATATAATTTACACTCTTGTATGTATATCAATTGCTTATCCATAAATTTTATGTGAAAATAAGAAGTAAAAAATAAATTAAACATAAATGCACATAAAAGTGACAATGGCTTTGTATTGCCAATCAAAATTCAATGTATTGATGCAAGTTTTTGCTCAATGTACATTGATTGATTTGTATTATGGACTTTTTTCATAATCAAGTTTTGTGGCATATTTTTTCCTTGAGTCATGCATCTCAAATCACATGTCTTCTTATAGTTAATTATTCTGGAAAAAAAAAAAGAATGGTCAAAAGGGGCTTATGTGTTGGCGATAACCCACTGACACTCAATTTAGTCCTTTTACTCAATTTTTAGAGAGAGAAAATCTAGAGTATTTGCCTTTTTCCTCTCTCCTTCAAATGGTGGGTCTTGGCCTTTATATAGCATAATCTTGAGTCAATTGGAGGGGTTATATGGCACTTTTATTGTGGCAGTGTCAGCTAAAGCCCATGCATGGAGATATTTATTCACATGTGTCAATACTTGTTCATGATAAGTACTTTTTGGACACTTATCATTTTTTTAAGCTCTTGACATTTAATGGGTTTGGGCTTGACTTTGACCCTATCTTGGCTCCTTATAAAAAGGATTGAGTTTGTGGCATTTCACCCATAGGCGTAAAATATTTATTGGCCGATAGGCTTATTTCGTAAAATATATATTTTCCAGAAGGCACATTTCATAAAATATATATTTGCCTACAGGCGCATTTCGTAAAATGTATATTTGCTTATAGGTGAATTTCGTAGAATGTTTATTTGCCTTTAGGCACATTCCATAGAATGTATATTTATGTGTAGGTGCATTCCGTAGAATATATATTTGTCAATAAGCGCATTTCATAAAATATGTATTGGCCCATAGGTGCATTTCATAGAATGTATATTTATCATACACGCATTCCGTAGAATGTTTATTTGCCTGTAAACTTATTCTGTATAATGTATATTTGCCAGTAAGCGCATTTTGTAGAATGTTTATCTATGCCTAGGCTTATTCCATAGAATGCTTATTGGCCCATAGGCATATTTCATAGAATACTTATTTGCCCGTAGGTGCATTCCATAAAATGCTGTTTGCATAATAATATATTAGATATTAATGTAAATAGTTACACATGTGTGTCACGAGGAATGTAATTATTAAAGTAGATATGATTGAGTGTATGCTAGTTGTAAAGTAGATCCTTAAAGATAAAGACCAATAATGTAAATAGTGTGTAATAGTGGATCCCTTGTGATTATAAAAGGGAGTCCCTAGTTTATATCTAGGTAGAGTTGGATAGAGTCTGAGTTGTAAGGATAAGCTTGTAATCAACCAACCATCCAGTAATAAAATCCTTTAGTCAAATTCCAAAAGTGGTATCAGAGCCTACCTTCCTAAAAGGAAGCCCCTGGGTATTCATAAACAGAGTATGCTCTGTGGTCGTCGATAGAATCAGATCTTCTATAACAGAAAAGATTGTGAATACTGATTTCTGTAACCCTTTCCATAGAGTAGAAACTTCTTAGGGAAAATCTTAGAGTAAAGGCACCCCGTTTTAGGCCAGGAGAGCCGTGTTAAAGGGTCAAAACACTATGAAGAAATACCTATAGAAACCATAAGCTCATGGAAAGACAAAGCAACCAAAGGTTAGAATCCCAACCCAATCCTACCCATACTCCCATGATTGTTAGGGCTCCCTCTGACAGTTCCTCAACCATAAACTTCCATGTAGAAACCCAAGAGGATGAAAACGCTGGGGCAGTACAACCCTTTAGGCTAGATCCCCTTGATTCATATCGTTATTACCATCAGAGTACCACTTGGAATACCCTTAGAGCCCTAATACCTGTCAGACCTCCCAAACTAAAATCCATCTATAAATCCTCAGAAATCGTCGTACAAGCTATTTCATCCAGCTTCAAAGAAACGTACCTCTTTATCCTCGCAAATCCTGAAGTCACTAGATATAGAAGGGAGGGGTATAAAGGATTTCACCTTGATGCTATCTAGATAGGGCTGCAGCCTTTATTCATAGTAGAGAAAAATGTAACTTGCTTCGTTGCCATCCTTGATGCTAGGTGGCAGACATTTGAGAAAGCCCTGATCACTGCGGTGGAAGCAGGCCTGAACTAAGGCCATATTATCCTATAGGTTGAGCCCAATTTCACACTTGACCTACATAGGCCTTCGATCTCTGAGGCTATAAAGGTGTTGGTACAGCTAAACGGGTTGGATATGAAGCCCGATCAATCAACACTGGCCATTCATCACTTTATGACCTATAAGGTCTAGTCTTATATGCTCTCTATGGGAAGTATATGAAGGCCAATTATCAGATTCCTGGCTAGAGAAGGTACGGTTATATAGCTAAGAACCTATAGACAAAGTTAACTTGTTTTTCCACCTAACTGGATAAACGAGTATGAAAGGAACAACAGACCACAGTAGATCCACGAGGAACCAAAAGTGGACAGGCTACAAGATGGTAGGGTCTTAGTTTCATTCCCATTAGAAACTAGACCAGTCTACCCGTGTGAGAGGTGCCAAGTAGAAAGGAGGCCTCATTTTGCATGCATACACATGCCAAGGAGAACGACTTCTATGAGGGCATTAAAGCCTATCTCTATGATCACCACTTCTGACATGGAGAATGAAGTGGTGCAGCAGATTATAAGGGGAATAATGGCAGCAAAATGGATAATCCAAAAGGCTAATCCTACAAAATTCGACCCAATTGAGAAAGGCATCAACTAGAGCAATCTTAATGCCAAAGAACAAAACCAGGCATTAGGAGAAGTATTGCTCAACCAACAATTGATACTAGCCCTCTTAGAAAAGGTAGAAAAGAGGCTTAAAAAATAAAAGCCTACTAGAAGAATGACTACCAGGCAGCTTTCAGAATTGCATGAGCTACAGTAGTCAAGAAAAATTAGCTCCATAGTCTTTTCGAGAGCAGACTCGGATAAAGAAATGGCGGAGGCAAGAAAGTGCCTTAGGAAACCAAGATGGAAGAAGGAAATGCCTACAAAACCATGGCATATATGGGAAGAAAGCTCCACAGGAAATAATGAAAAAACATTCTGGAGAAGTTACAGGATGCCACTAGAGGAACCATGGCCAATAAAAGCGTTAGTATGGGAAATAGAAGAACTCGACAAGAACACTTCTTCTAGCTCATCATGTTTTGAGCTAAGAGAAGCCAAACCCATTAGAATGGAAAGGCAGCAGACTGCTCATCCATTCCAAACAAACACCAGGAGGAGATTCACGGCCTAACCCTTGACTTATGAGCATGGAGCCACTTTAAACCCTCCTTCTAGAGCCGCAGACCTCCTTCGAAGTCCACTAAACCAAGATTAGAGACAACTCAACAGACATCTCCTGAAGAACCACAGGCTTCAGGAGTAGAATCAAATCCAGAACCGGAAAGGCAGCCCGACAGACAGGGAGACATACCCATGCCAGACATAGAATAAGAAGAAGAGTGGGAGACTAGAGTAAATCTAGGACACTCTATAGGAGGCAAGATATTCGAGAACATCGACAACATAAAACCAAAAGACTGAGTACCATATTTTGAAAAATTAGTAGCCTGGTATAAAGGAGAGTGCTAAAGGGCCCCACAACTCACCAAAAGAACAGTAACACAAAGGCTAATAACAAGATTTATAGGATCACTGAGAAGATGGTGGGGAAACATTATCTCCCTCTAAGAAAAGGAGTATATTCTCAGTGGAGAAAATCCTTGTGGAAGGCTAGTAGCAAAGCTCTCCATGGATATGTTAGGACCTTTCAAACGAGAAGAAGAGATGACGAAAAAATAATTCCTCCAAAACAAATGTTGTGATGTGAGATAGTTAGAGGAATACTATCTAGAATATGAGAGGCTTTACTATCACTTCTATAAAGCCATGGACACCATCCACCGAACATTCATTCTAAACATGCCAGGACCAGTAGCTGAAATGATGGAAGGCAAGTTCAAGGCAGATGCTATGGTCAATCTGGGAGAGTACAACTTAATACAACTCTAGCATATGACAATAGAACTCATACAGACCCATTGCAGATCATAGGATTTAAAAAAGCATATGAAGTAGCTAGAAAATGCATCATCTACAAAAATACTGCAATGATAAACCCAACAAGTTCGGATGCCAGCATGAGGAAAGACACTGTACCTGTAAGAAGGAAAAGAAACACAAAAAATGAAGAATTTACAAGGGCAAAAAGTACAGGTACATAAAGAAGAGGGGCAAAGCCAAGAACTCTGAGAGATGCTTCATCTGTGGGAAAAAATGCCACTATGCAAAACAATGTAAGAAGATGAAGAGACTGCCTGCAAGGTTGATACAAATAATAGACCAGCCCGAGTTCAATGACGAAGAATACGGCTGGACATCAAGTGCTCGCAATTCAATGTTTGCTTTCAATTATGAGAGCGATACTGACACAGATACAGACAGTGAGACAAAGAGCTATAACTCAGAAGGAGAAGAAAACATTGTTCTCATAATGAAGAGCCAACAACCTCTTCCGATAAACTTTTTTGTTCAGCCTACTACATTCTTTAGGCCATATATTAAAGTAATCCTCAAGGTAACTGAGGAAAAGTAAGTGGCACTAACAGCACTGGTGGATACATGAGCGGTCAGCTCTATTATAAAAGAATAATATGTTCCAAAAAGATGCTATGTCCCAACGAACGTAGCATTTGAAGCAGCAAGCGATGAACAGTTCTTTAGTCACAAGTACATAAGGCCAATAGAAGTATTTCCATTCGGACTAAGGCATAGCTTCTTTGCCTTTAATGAATCAGGAGAAAACATACTACTGGGTATTGATTTCCTAAGCCTAGTAGCACCTTTTGTCTTCTTTCCAGAAGAATTCTCCTACACCCTAACAGATCCAGTAGAAAAAACATCCTGAAACTTTCTCATTCTTTGGGTTGAACAAGTTTCTATTTTTGGAAAGGGTGACAATAGAGGAAAAAACAAAAGCCCAGTCCACAAGTTCGAGGCCCAAAAGAAAGAGTTCCTAGAATGTTGTGCAGAGACTCATAACCAATTTTGGGCCCAAGAGCAGTACTTTGTGGACCTACCATACAAAGACGGGTGGACCATCTCTTATCAGACAGCGTCTCATCCAGGGATGCCACATGACGAAGAACTATACAAAAGAGAGATCCAAACCTATTGGACCTCAAACTAATCAGGTCCTTTAAGTCAAATTGGGTCAGCCCAGCTTTCTATGTGAATAAGCACTCGGAGCAAGTGCGTGGGAAGAAGAGGCTCGTGATAGACTATAGAAAGCTCAATGATTGCCTACAAGACAAAAGGTATCCAATCCCACGTTGGACCCACCTTTTAAAAAGGATTGCCAAGGTAAAAGTATATTCAAAGTTCGATATGAAATTTGGCTTTTGGCAGATTGGGATAAGTGAAAAGGATAGGCATAAGACAGCTTTCATGGTCCCCCACGGCCATTATGAGTAGAACGTAATGCCCTTTGGTCTAAAAAATGCACCGTCAGAATTCCAAAAGACGATAGACAAAGTTTATGAATCTATCTCAGACTTTTATCTAATCTACATAGACGAAGCACTAATCTTCAGCGAGACAAAAGAGGACCATGAGGAGCATATAACCATGTTCAAGGAACTGACCTACAAACATGGGTTGGCTTTATCCGAGTAAAAAATGCAAATAGAGCTCGAAGAGATAGACTTCCTTGGACTTCATATCAAGGAAGGATTTATCATACCTCAGCCTCACATAGTTGAGAAAGTGGCACAGTTCCTAGACCAGTTGTCAACAAGAAAGATGATCCAGCAATTCCTTGGGATCGTCAATTATGCAATGGACCACATGCAGAATTTGATAAAATTGACGAGTCAGATTTCCAAGCACCTAAAAAATGGGTGCCCCACAATGATCGGAAGAAGCGACGAAGGCAGTAAATAAGCTAAGGCAAAAGTGCCGGCGCTTGCCTCCTTTAAAGATTCCTGACAAAGGCCAACTCACATTCCAAACCGACACTAGTGATCATTATTGGGGAGCACTGTTGATTGATGATGATGGGAAAAATAAAAGAATATGTGGCTATAAATTAGGGCAATTCAACAACGCTCAAAGACACCACTCATGTTCAAAGAAGGAGGTCTTAGCAGTAGTAAAGGGAATCAAGAAGTTCTAGTTCTTATTGTCTCTCAACCCTTTTATCATAAAAAAAGACTATAAATACCTGCAGGGACTTCTCAGAAGAAGAGAATGAGAGGTCCCCGATCCATAACCAGCAACATGGTTAGAATCTCTTTCGAGATTCAAATTCGAAGTCAAGCACATCAAAGGAGAGTCTAACACAGTAGCGAATTTTCTCTCCCGACAGATCATGGCCATGAAAAGAATAATACTTGGAAGCTGGTATGCTGAGAGGATACCGTACTTATACAGTATCCAGACATTTATCAGCTGTCTTCCTCTAGACATAAGAGGAATGATCTTTGAAAGGTAATTGATTTCAAAGATGATTCTGGCCCCAGTAAAGCATTCTAATAACTCTAGGTCCTAAGGTATGAGTTCAAGATGGCACCCAAACACTTCATCCATCATCCACTTGAACCATACCTAGTGGCAAAACAGATGCACGAGACAGTCTTCAAAGTGGCAACTGAATTCTACTATGTCCGTGATGAGAACTCCAATTACGGACACTACGTGATTTGTGAAGCTACAGGACAAGCCTATTACCTACTCTGGTACCTGATAAACATGTATCCAACGACAGTACTGTTTGATATTAATATATATATATATATATATATATATATATATTAGATATTCATATGTACAATCATACATGTGTATCACAGGTGTGTGATTATTATATACAGTCCTTTGTGGATAAGGGATAGTTGAAAAGTAGATTTCTTAGGATAAGAATGAGTAAAGTGAATAGTGTGTAACAGTGGATTCCTCATGCCTATAAAAGGGACCTTCTGGTTAATGTCAAGGTAGAGTAAAAAAGAGTCCCAACTGTGCTTGTAAGTGTGATTGTAAGCAACCCGCCTTTGAGAAATAAAAATTCAAAATTGGTATCAGAGCCAGTTTTCCCAAAAGGAAACCCTTAGGTATTCATTAACAAAGTATGCTCCGTGGTTGCCGATAAATTTAGATCTTCCACATCAAAACTGTTAATCGGGTATAGATATTTTGTTATTATCTCCCAGAGTGTGTAATAGAACAAAGGGCAACCTAAAAGGTATACAACCCTATTTTAGGTTAAGTAAATAGTGTGTAACAGTGGATTCCTTGTGCCTATAAAAGAGAGCCTCTAGTTAATGTCAAGGTAGAGTAAAAAAGAGTCTCGACTGTGCTTGTAAGTGTGATTGTAAGCAACCCGCCTTTGAGAAATAAAAATTCAAAATTGGTATTAGAGCCAGTTTTCCTAAAAGGAAACCCCTAGGTATTCATTAACAAAGTATGCTCCGTGGTTGCCGATAAATTTAGATCTTCCACATCAAAACTGTTGATCGAGTATAGATATTTTATTATTATCTCCCAGAGTGTATAATAGAACAAAGGGCAACTTAAAATGTATACAACCTATTTTAGGTCAAGAGAGCCGCGTGTTGTGGGTCATTTACCTGTAAGGCAATCCCTAAGGAAACCTTACTCATGGAACCCTAAAACAGCCAAAGATCAGATCCCCCGAATAACCCTGAACCAACCACCACTTTTAGAATTCCTACTGAGAATCACCCTTCAATAAACTTCCACTTTAAAACCAAGAAGATGAAAACAGAGAAAAAACGATTCAATCTTTTAGATTGGACCTTCTTGATACGTATAGATACTACCACATAAAGACTACCCTAAATTCCCTTAAAGCCATCATACCCATTAAACAACTCAAGCTTAAATATATCTACAAGTCCTTGGAAATCATAGTACGCTCTATATCCTCAAACTCCAAAGAAACTTACCTACCCATCCTCTTTGTACCGGAGATAAACAAGTATATGAAAGAGGGTTACAAGGGACTACACCTTGGTGCCATCTAGATAAGACTGCAACCATGTTCATAGCTAGAAAAAAATATAACCTGCTTTGTAGCCATTCTGGATATTAGATGGCAGACCTTTGAAAAGGCACTCATCACAGTAGTAAAAGTAGGGTTAAACCAGGGACATGTAGTCTTGCATGTTGAACCTAACTTCACCCTTGATCTGCATAAGTCTTCACTCTCAGATTCCATAAAAATACTAATCCAGCTCAACGGGTTAACAATGAAGCCACACGAATCTGCTCTTGCAATACACCACTCCATGACTTATAAGGTGCAGACTCATATGTTCTCCATGGGCAATACTGGCAATCCTATTACTAAGTTTATTATTGGAAAAGGAAAGGTGATCCAGTCCAGGACATACAAACAAAGTTAACTCATTTTCCCCCCTCAATGAATAAACGAGTATGAAAGCCAGAGCAAGCCTCAGTAGGTCCATGACATCTCTGAGGTAGATAGATTACAAGATGGAAGAATCCTAATTTCTTTTCTCAAAAAGACCAGACCCTTGTACTATTGCGAAAGGTGCCAGATTGAAGGAAGGCATCCATCTTCCTGCACACACATGCCTAGGAGATCCTGCTTTACTTAGTTCATGGGTCCTATCCATGTAATAAACACGTTAGATCTTGACAATGAATTTGTCAGGATCCAGTCAGAAAGAGTAGCAGCAGTTAAATAGATAATCCAGAAGGCTAATCCAATCGAGTTTTGCCCCATCGAAAAGGCAGTTAATTGGAGCAACACAAATGTTGTAGAACAAAACGAAACATTAGCGGAAATCCTCATGAGCCAACAACAAATACTGGCTCGCATGGTAGCACTACAGGTAAGGATGAAGAGGCTCAAGAAATCTCATAAGATGACAAATCTACAGCTATAAAAAATGTATGACAAGGCTAGAACTATAAAAATGATAGTCAGAACAGGAGCAGATGACCCTGAAGAGATGGAAAGGACGAGGTAGTGCTTTAGGACCTGGAAAAAAGATCGGCCAACTAAACTATGACAAATCTGGAAAGAAAATACAACGGGCAACAATAAAAAGGCATTCTAGAGAGATTGCCAAATGCCGCAGCAATATCCGTGCCCTATTAAGGCTTCAGGATGGGGAAACAACCTTGACATGTGCAAATCATCTGATGAAATGACAGATGATTCAGATGACTTCGCTCCAAGACTAATCGTAATAGAAAGAATTGATTCTATGAATCCAACATACATAGATACCAGGAGAAGGTTCACAGCCTTTGTACATGAGAAAGAACAGACGTCTGACCCTCCAAACCCAAGTAGGATTACCCAACAAGAAGAAGGAAACATCAAGGACGAGGAGATGCCACAAGCCTCAAGAGCACCATCAACGAGAGCACTAGAACAGAACCCTAAAGCAGAAGAAGAGGAGGTGACCTGGGAAACGAGGATAAACTTAGGCCACTCGACCATGGGAAAAATGTTCTACTAGAACATAAATGGTGTAAAGCCGAGAGACAGGTTAGCCTATTTTGAGAAAATGACTGCCTGGTATGAAGGAGAATGCTAGAGGGCTCCGCAACTTACAAGGTGAGCTGCAATGATGAGAGTAGTATCGAGCTTTATAAGAACACTAAGAACATGGTGGGGCATGAAGCTCACAAGAGAGATGAGGGAATACATCGTCAGTAGGGATGACCCTTGTGGAAAAATTATGCACCAGTTGTCGATGAATTTTGTTATACCCTTCCAAAAGGAATGAGAAATGGCAGAGAAACAGTTCCTTCAGAATAAATACTGTGATGTACAACAATTAGAAGAATACTATATTGAGTAGGAGAGGCTCTACTACCTATTCCACAAGCCCAACAACATAGTATACTGAACTTTTGTTCTAAACATGCCTCAACCGGTAACAGAAATGATGGAGGCTAAGTTCAAAGTAGAAGGGGTAACAGATTTAGCAAATCAAAGCTTAACATAGCTTTATTAAATGGCAATAAAGCTAATCCAAAGCTACTGCCAATCCCAAAACTTGAAGAAGCACATGAAACAGATAGAGAAAACGTTATTACAGAAATACTGTGATGACAAACCAAATAAATTTGGCTGCCAGCACAGTGACAAGACTTTTACATACAAGGTCCCCAAGAAAAAGAAAAAATATTAAAGACCGTACAAAGGAAAAAAATACAAGTACGTCAAGAAATGCAAGTATCCAAAGAATATGGGAAAGTGCTTCATATGTAGCAAGAAAGGACACTACGCCAAGCAACGTAAGAAGAAGAGAACGATACCAATTAAACTACTTTAAATGGTAGAGTAGCCTGAGTTTGAAGATGGCTGGTACAACTGGAGTTATAAAGAAAGTAGGGCAATACTTGCCCTACAAGAAGAAAGCAGCATAGAAGAAAGTGACTCAGACAACACATAATTATCGAGTGAAGTAGCAAAATCGATAATGATGTTGGTAGAAGACCACAAAAGAAAGCATAGACAGTGTTAAGTACTAGAAAGTGTGCATTTATAATAGAGAAAATCATCATTTTACACTCTAAGTCTCACTAATATCCATACTTTTATGTCTTTTTGTCCATTGTAATTTAATTATATAGTTTTATTTTAAGGGAAAATGACTGATACACCCTTAAAGTTTAATGAAAGGGACACAAAACTCCCTAACGTTTTTAAAAAGACATTTACACCCTCATTTATTGATAGAATTCATTTCTTTTAATTATTAAAAGGTTAATATTATAATTTTATCCTAATAACAAGTAAACTTCCCTAAAAAGCCTCCTCTCTTTTTGTTCCGACGCTCTCTTCTTCTCACGCTGCTGGTGCCGCTGCTCGGGCCGACGCACCCTACTGGTGCCTCTGCAAGCGTCGTCGTAAGCTGCTGGTGCCTCTGTTAGCGCTGTTGCACGCTGCTGGTGTCGCTGTTTGCGCAGTCACACGCTGCTGGTGCTGATGCTCTTGTGTCCTCGGTGCTGACACTCTCTTCTTCTCACGTTCTTTGTCACATTGCCGAGCCGACGCACCATCGGCTGCCGGCCGCATATTGGTGCCTCCTGCCGCGTCGTCGCTTGCCGTGGCAGTGCCTCTGTTAGTGCCATTATATGCTACTGGTGTTGTTGCTTGCGTAGTTGCACGCTGCTGATGCTACTGCTCTTGTGTCCTTGGTGTCGCTGCTCGAGCAATCACACGCTGCTGGTGCCTCTACTCGTGCAATTGCACGCTGCTGGTGCTGCTACTCTTGTGTCCTCAGTGCCGCTATACGCTACTACTCATGCCTTTATAATAGAGGGAGATAATGGTAATTGCAAATTATAATTATAATTTCAGTCATTTTTGTTAATAAATAGGGGTTTAGATGTCCTTTTCAAAACATTGAGGGGTTTTTTGTCCCTTTCATTAAACATTAAGGGTATATTAGTCATTTTTCCTTATTTTAATTAAGTATTTTATGTATTTTAGGGGATGTCATAGTCATTTCACAATGAACGAGAGATCATATGGAAAAACGGACAGCAATTTTAAACTTAGGACAGTCGAAAACCTTAGGAGGAGCATAAGAAGAAAAATTATACTGTTCACATATACGGTATTGTTCACATATATGTGATCGACACCAGCGCTTTTCATTCGACATCTTTGTCTGACGCGGCACTGTACGATGACGTGGCACTATACGATGACGTGATGGTATTTGATTGGACGAATGATGTGGCATTGACCGCTTATGTGGCATTGACTAATGATGTGGCGTTGACTGATGACATGTCACGATCCTATTGGACCAAAATGCTGACCGTCGACATGGCAGAATGTTAGTGGACCGAAAAAACGTGTGTACAGTACATGCATATACACGGAATGACAGCCCTGATGATGTATTCCATCCAATAAGAGCTTGCCACGTGGCGCAATCCTGAGCATCCAAATTGTTTTAATATGATGGCCATGATTTACTTAGTGTATCTATAAAAAGGGAGCTCCCCCCCTAATTTGACACCCCTAAATCCATTTTTAAGCTCAATTTTCTGTAATTCCATCTCCATCTTATATTTTCTACGTATTTTAATAAAATTCTCATTTTACCCCTAGTTCAATTATGAGTGGCTAATTTCCTTTTAAGCTTGGGTTGAAGGTGAAGTCTCAACATGCTCCATGGGCTTAATTTGGTAAATTTACTTTTCCTTCCCCTTTAATTTATGTAGATGTTTTGACTTTTCGTAAACAGATAGTAATAATCTTGTCTGGATATCGGCTGGAATAACCGCCTCCCTAGGCAAGGTTATTACTATTTGGCACGGGAAGCACTTAACACCATATTTATTAGAGTGAGGTTCATGATGAGTGGAAAATCCCCCTTCATGATTTAATTGGTACTAATAATGAATGTTGAGCCGATGGTGCATGTTGAGTACAGATCCGGAGATCCAAGCACTTCATTTTAATAGTTTATTCCCAACATTTTAATTTAAATTAATAGATAGCCTACATCATTGTCATTATAAATCCAACCACCAACTCAGAAAATTTATTCTACAAGCAATTAAAATCCACCTCCTCGTGGGATCGACACTCGTCACCGTTAATCTATTCTACAATAGATTCATGCGCTTGCGAGTTCAATAAAATTTTCAGAACAGACAGCCCATAAAGCTCGACCCATAGACCTGAGCATGCAGAATACTTTATTCTTCAGGCCTTATATAAAGGTCATTCTCAAGAACAAGGAACAAGAACAGGTCGCACTTACGGCACTGATAGATACTAGAGCAGTCAACTCCATTGTGAGAGAAGCATGCCTGCCCAGACATTATTTTGTTCCTATACAGGTGGCCTTTTCCAGCATCTAATGGTGAAAAATTCTACAGCCATAAGCACATAAGGCCGCTTGAGGTTTTACCATTTGGAAAAAGGCACAGTTTCTTTGCCTTTGACCATACGGGAGAAGACTTGTTATTGGTCATTAATTTCTTAAGCCTAATAACATCATTCGGGTTTTTCCTTGAAAGATTCTCTTATACAATAGCGGATCTGGTCCAGGGAATGATTCGTAATTTACTCTTACCATGGATAGAAAAACACCTTATTTTTGAGGAGGGTGAATGTAGTAAAAAGATACAAAAAAACCCGATCCAAAAGTTCGAAGCCCAAAAAAAAGAACTA
Source organism: Luvunga scandens (assembly GCA_030449905.1). Lineage (NCBI taxonomy): Eukaryota > Viridiplantae > Streptophyta > Magnoliopsida > Sapindales > Rutaceae > Luvunga > Luvunga scandens. The sequence continues at coordinate 823,707 of JASUUG010001008.1, forward strand.
CTAAAATGTTATGCAAAAATTCCAAACAAGTTCTAGGCCCAAAACAGTACTTCGTGTCCCTGCCATACAAGGATGGATGGACCATGCCGCACCAAACAACATCACATCCAGGAATGCCTCATGATGAGGAATTGTGCAAACAGAAGATTCAGGCCTTGTTGGTTCTCAAGCTTATAAGGTCCTCAAAGTATAATTAGGCCAGCCCAACATTTTATGTCAATAAACACTTATAACAGGTACATGGAAAAAAAAAGGTTAGTAATTGATTATAGGAAACTCAATGATTGCCTCCAGGACATCAGGTACCCCATTCCAAACAGAACACACTTGCTAAAAAGGATGGCTGGAGCTAAAGTCTTCTCAAAGTTTGACATGAAGTCAGGCTTTTGGCAGATTGATATAAAGGAAGAAGACAGACACAAGACAGCTTTCGTGGTGCCATATGGCCACTACAAGTCGAACGTAATATCCTTTGAATTAAAGAACGCCCCCTCAGAGTTTCAGAATAGGATGGATGAGATGTACAAATCTATTTCAAATTTCTGCCTTATCTACAATGACGATGCCCTGATCTTTAGCAAAAGTGATAAAAAACAAAAGAGACACCTGTCAAAATTCAAAAAGCTGACGTACAGGCATGGATTGGTCTTGTCAGAATCCAAGATGAAGATAGGATCAAGTGAGGTGGATTTCCTGGGGTTGCACATCAAAGAGGGATATCTCATTCTTTAGCCACATATTGCTGAGAAAATATCCCAGTTCCCGGAACAACTGCCATCCAGAAAGTAAATCCAGCAATTCCTCGGGATAATCAACTACGTTGCAAACCACATCCAGAATCTGACAAAGATGACGAGTCAAACTTTCAAGCACCTAAAAAAAGGTGCCCCATAGTGGTCAGATGATGCAACAAAGGCGGTAAAGGAGCTAAAGCAAAAGTGTGTACACCTACCACTTTTAAAGATTCCCGACAAAGGCCAACTCATCCTCCCAATAGACACTAATGACCATTATTGGGGTGCACTATTGATAGAGGAATCCAAGGGAAAAATGAGAGTATATGGTTATAAATCTGGGCAATTCAATGATACTCAGAGCCACTACCCATCTTTTAAGAAAAAAGTCCTTATAGTCACAAAAGGGATTAAAAAGTTTCAATTCTTTCTCTCTTTGGCACCCTTTATAATTGAGACCAATTATAAATACTTGCAGGGATTACTCAGGCACAAAAAAGGTGAGATTCTAAATCCTTAATTAGCACAATGGTCATAATCTCTCTCGAGATTCAAGTTCGAGGTTAAACACATCAAAAGAGAGTCTAACACCATTGCAGAATTCTTTTTCCAACCTATCACCATGCTGAGAAAAACCTTAACAAACAAATGGGGAGAAAGAACATCCATAAGGAGAAGCCTGCCAGGACATTGGGATGCAGGGACATCCAAGTGGCATGCAGAGAGAGCCAAGTTCCTAAAAAACATTTCAACCTTCCTCTCATAGCTCCCTTCAGAAGTAAAGGATCAAATCTTCTAGAAAGTCATAGACTACAAAGGAGAATTTGACAATGATGCCCTTCACTGGAGATTTTGGGCACTAATTAGCAGACAAGAGTTCCGACCCAACCACAAAAGGGTTTGTTACAGGCCATTCGAGTCATTTCTCGACCAAGACCAAACGCACGAGACTGTGTTTAAGGTAGGATGCAACTTTCACTATGTGGTGGATGAGAACACAAACTGGGGACACTATGTCATCTGTGACGTAACTCCCGAAGCCTACTACATATTTCTGGTACTAGTTAAATCTCTATCTAATAGCTCTCCTGTTCAAGCCCAACCTGATCCACATAAATAGGAGTTATAACAACGGGCAGTGGTTCGACCGCATGTTTACCTTTATATTCAAAGACATCCTAACGCTAAAGATGATTAATGGGTATCATATTATCCATAGCGTAATAGTAATTGTACAGCTCACAGATATATGGGGAAAATACAAGCCTCCGATGGTCCAAGTCATCAAACATGAGCATCGTCATGAAGAGATTGATGCCATATGAACGAGGTGCCTCACGGCAAGAAAGGCCTTTGCAAAGATCTAAGAAACAAGGATGATGTAAAGTACTCATAGCCCTGTTTCACCACAGGTTAGGGGAACCCTGGATCTCTTTTATAGGGAAGAGATAAAAAACATGTGTCTCCATGGCGATGAGGAAACGGAAAAAGAAATAAAGTAACAGTACGATGACTACCTTGAATGGCATGGCAGGATAGGAGAAATCACTCCATGGGAAAGACCTGAGGTTGACCGATGGAGGAATGATTTAGAAGAGCTCGAGCAATGGTTAGACCACAGATTAGACCAGGAGGTATGGCCTACATTAGGAAACGTGTAGAACCAACAACAAGGGGAAGACCACGACAGTTGGCGAGAACTATGGGAGAGGATCGAGATGGGATTCAGAACCCCATCAAATGACATAATGCAAGGCAGCAACAATGACTGAGGAAGCATAGTGGACCCTGCAGTTGAAGCGGTAGTGATAATAATAAATTAGATATTTATGTGTATAGTGATACATGCAGTTGAAGCGGTGGTGATAATAATAAATTAGATATTTATGTGTATAGTGATACATGTGTATCACGGGTGTGTGATTATTATATATGGTCCCTTATGGATAAGGGACAGTTGTAAAGTAGATTCTTTAGAATAAGAATGAGTAAAGTGAATAGTGTGCAACAATGGATCCTTTGTGCCTATAAAAGGGAGCCTTTGGTTAGTGTTAAGGTAGAGTCTAATAGAGTCTCGAATGTACTTGCAAGTGTGACTGCAAGCAACCAACCTTTGAGAAATAAAAATGCAAAGGTAGTAGAGTCTCTCCTGCTCCATGTAGTATTCTTCTAATTATCATACGTCATAGCAATTGTTCTGAAGGAACTTTTTCTCCGCATATATATAAATTTTGGCCATAAGCGTATTTCTTAGAATGCTTATTCGCCCTTAGGCTCATTCTGCAATATATATATTTTTTGATAAGCACATTCTGTAGAATATTTATTTGCATGTAGGCTCATTCCGTAAAATGTATATTACTCATTAGCGCATTCTATAGGATTTGTTTTTAGCTCGTGTGCTCATTTATTGGAATATTTATTTGTCCATAGGCACATTCCGTAAAATGCTTGTTGGCCTAAAGGCTCTTACTTAGAAATATTTTCTAATGTCAAGGTTATTCTTTATAAAGAATAGACATAGGTTGTTATTTGTAAGAAGCAAACTTAGGTTATTCTTTATAAATAATATACTTAAGTCTTTTTTTTTTTTTAGGGTAAAATCACACCTTTGACGCTTTGTGAAGACTTTCCCTTTGAGCATTCTAATTAGAAATATTTTCTAAATGCCTGTGTCATTTTTTGCAAGGAATGGATTTAGATCATTCTTTGTAAAAAGTGGAACAAGATCGTTATTTGTAAAAAATGGGCCTAGCTCATTCTTTATAAGTAAAAGACTTAAGTTGTTCTTTGTAAGGAGTGAATTAAGTCATTATTCTTTTGGGCATTTTATTCAGAAATATTTCCTAAGCACCTAGGTCAATGTTTGTAAAGAGTGTATCTATTCTATTCTTTATAAAAAGTGGACTTAGGTCGTTCTTTGTTAGGAATGAATCTAGATATTTTTTTGTTGAGTCATGTTTTTAGCACTTTGTCATATCTTATATTTAGACACTTTATTTAAAATTTTAAGTACCTAAGTCATTCTTATTGAAAATTTATTTAGATTATTCATGTAAAATATTTTTATTGGACCTATATTTTTCACAGGTTTTGGGCCATTCATAACTTGGTTCAACGCTATTTATAAACTACAAAATCTTCATTACAGGTAAGACGAATTTTACTCAATGCTCTAAATTTATGCACTTGCTTGATCTTCATCTTTTAAGTTTCAAAATTTCTATAATATGTTAGATAAAGAAGGCTTGAATGCGGGATGAGTTAATCAAAGCGTGCAGACAGCAGCAACAATTTTGTTGACGATGATATCATCCCTCTTCAAGTTGATCTTCTCGGGGATAGCAGAAGCAAAAAATAATTAAAAAAAATGTGGCTACGCGTTTCTGTCTATATAGGCATGGGCTGAGAGAGAGAGAGTGAGTGTTTGCGAATCATTCTGTTGCATTACTGTTGGCGGGCACCATTAATAATGGCATTGGGAAGCTGCAACTAATGAAATCACATAGTTAGGTTCAACTTGTCTACATTATTTTCATTCAATCTTGGTCTCTATTTGGAGACAACTTTTAAATCAAGTTGACTATTTTCTTGGATTAAAAATAAAGCAAGAAGAAACCCCATGCATGCAAGTCAATACTCAAGTCTCTCTGTTGCTGTGTGTAAAGTGGAAACAGTATCTTGATTCTTGAATGAATTGAGATTGAATTGGAAAGGACAGTTGGACAAATAAATTTCACTCACAATGACAGATGAGCCTCATTTACTCATGCAAGAGTGGCAGTTGAGTTTTTTCTTTTTTTTAAAGAAAATACAAATTCTGTCACTATATGTACTTCACTGCTTCTCATTGCATCTCCACACTAAACAGTGAGTTAGCAAAGATAATAAGAACAATGGGTTCTGTTGCACATTTTGTTGCGGTTACTATTCTTTGTGTTCTCCTTGTGAATGGTTTTGTTTTAGCTGAACATGATAATGTCAAAGGCGTTAAAGATGATAAGCATTTGTTTTTCCATCATCCGCATTTGTTCAGAGGTGGGGGTTTAGGGCATGGCATTTATAAAAAGGGTTTTAGACATGGAGGGTTTGGTGGTGGTGGTGGTCTAGGCGGTGGTGGAGGCTTAGGTGGCGGCGGCGGCTTAGGTGGTGGTGCAGGAGGTGGTTTTGGTGGTGACGCAGGAGGTGGTCTGGGCGGTGGTGGTGGTTTAGGGGGAGGTGCAGGAGGTGGTCTTGGTGGTGGTGGTGGTTTAGGAGGTGGTGCAGGAGGTGGTCTTGGTGGTGGTGGTGGTTTAGGAGGTGGTGCAGGTGGTGGGCTAGGTGGAGGAGCTGGCGGAGGCTTAGGCGGTGGTGCTGGTGGTGGTCTTGGTGGAGGAGCTGGTGGAGGCTTAGGCGGTGGTGGTGGTGGTGGTCTTGGTGGAGGAGCTGGTGGAGGCTTAGGCGGTGGTGCTGGTGGTGGTCTTGGTGGAGGAGCTGGAGGTGGCTTAGGTGGCGGTGCCGGTGGTGGGCTCGGTGGAGGAGCTGGAGGAGGACTTGGTGGTGGTGGTGGGCTTGGCCATCATGGTGGTTTAGGTGGAGGAGCTGGAGGTGGTCTTGGTGGTGGAGCTGGTGGTGGGCTCGGTGGAGGGGCTGGCGGAGGCCTTGGTGGTGGAGGAGGGCTTGGCCATCATGGTGGTTTAGGTGGAGGAGCTGGAGGCGGTGGTGGAGGGCTTGGCCATGGAGGCGGCATTGGTGCTGGAGGCGGACTTGGAGGTGGAGCTGGTGGAGGGGGAGGGCTCGGTGGAGGCGGTGGCGGAGGCTTAGGAGGAGGTGTTGGTGGGGGTGCCGGTGCCGGTGGAGGACTTGGTAGTGGTGCAGGAGGCGGAGGTGGATTTGGAGGTGGGGGAGGGGTTGGTGGTGGTGTCGGAGGCGGTGTTGGGGGAGGATTTGGAGCAGGTGGAGGTGTAGGTGGTGGAGTTGGTGGAGGAGCTGGTGGTGGTTTCGGCGGAGGCGGAGGTGGTGGTTTTGGTGCCGGTGGTGGTGCTGGCTTCGGTGGCGGTGCCGGATTTGGAGCTGGTGGAGGAGGTGGCGACTAATTAATTAAAGCTCGTTCAAGAACAAGGCTATATTATACTTACTAATTAATCTTGGGTGTTTAGTAATAATTTAATTTGCATGAGTTATTATCAAACTATAAATTCTCTCTCTTTGTATGATTTAGGCAAAAGACATGCTCGTTTTATCAACTCTTTTTAACTTATAGCTTGTATTATTATGGATGTTTGTTGTTTACGTAAAACTATTCCTGTCTTGTTTCCTGCTTCAAGCTTTCATCGTGCATGGGAGCTGGGGAGGAACTGTATTACTGTAACCTTCAAAAGGCTACGAAATCAATGCTGAAAAAATAAACGTGAAATTAAAGCCCTTGCAATTGCATTCAACATCGAGGGAATTGATCAAACACACAGAGATGATAAGATCCGAAGATCTATGGCCTTGGTGAAAGGGTCCCTCAATTAATGAGATGACCCTCACGATTTATTTTATGTCTGCTGTTGTACAAATAGCTACCTACTTCAATTTATAATTTTGCAGTGGAATTAATGACGATTCACTTCTAAGGCTGTTTTCAAGTTCAATTCATAAAGCGGATCATTGCTTCCAAATCTATGTGGCTGAAATAGAACGTATATATTCATTTTATTTTATCTTTCACAATCTCATTGCTTTTGCTTCTGTGCGCAAAATACAAACGGAGCGAGCGACTTTACCAGCAGCATTTTGGTTAATAAATTTCATTTGCGTCGTTTTATTTTATCTTTTATAATCTTATTGCTTTTGCTTCTGTTTTATGTTTTCAAGGTGGTGGAGTGATTAAATACTTCAACTCTCTCTTTTACGCCATCGAGAGGGAGCTTTCCCGAACGTATTTTCCTTAAAAGAATCAGCGCTGAAGATGAGATTCTTAAAAGAATTAAGGTGTATTTCTGGTGGCACTCTGATATATTATGTACACCTTGGGTGAAGAAATCTCAGGTGCAATGGTGGAACTAGGATTTCGGTTAAAAAGGGAACAAAATCTACCACAACTTCAGATTTTTGGTCGTTCATGCCCTTTTGAGAGAGAGAGAGCAGTTGAATAAAACCAGAGGAACGTTTTGCCTTTTTTTATGTCAATGCATAATGTTTGCATGGGTCCAGTTATTTTACGATTGGTGTTAGGTGTCGTTATTTTGTCATTTAGTTATTTAACCATTAGGTGAGTTGCACCATGAGCTAGATGTGTTTGCACGGTTATTAATATTGCTATCCCCAATATTTGTTGAAAAATCAGAAAAGACAAAGGTTTTTAAATGTTGACATATATGTCTAAATTGTTTCGAACTTTTTTTACACTTAAATTCACTAACTTAGTTTGACGAGTGATTATAGAGCTACATATTTTTATATAAATTTATATTTGTACAAACTGATTTAAAATTAACTCATTGGTTGAATAAACATACAAAATAATAAAACCAAATCATGTGAACTAAAAGATATCTAATCTAACCGATTAAATCATGCCACATCAGTTTGTATAAAAAAATATTTATATAAGAGTTTATAACTATATTATTACTCTAATTTGACTATTAATATGAATGCTAGGGCAACAATGTATTCTCATGTAAAAATTTCAAAATACATGAAAAATTAATATGTTTTAATAAACATTTTTATATCCAATATCTCTTTAATATACAATAAATTATTTGAATATCTTAGTTAACAAATACTTAATAAAATTTATTAATTTACCAATAACAATGTACGACCAAAATGAACATACATATAACTTAACTAATTGCTATAATACTATTAACGAACATGTCTTGTAATTCCTAAATTGTACTTAATTAAATATTTTATTTTAATATTAATATCTTTATCTGTACGTTAATCAAACTCCATCCCTCTTCTTTCTTTATTCCTAATTAGTAATTTAGCGACTATGATCTTTATGCTCTCTTTTTTTTTTTTTTATTTCTTTCTTTCATAAACTCGTACCTAATAAAATAATAGATTTTAGAAATAGATTTTTTCGTTAAGAGTTATCCTATACCATTAATTCTTTGGTCTGAATAGTGGTGCGATTTATATAACTCTTGAAATTTTATTATTTATAAACGTGTCAATTGCCATTCATGTTCTCTTGAAATTCTTAAACTAGACCTTTTCTTGGAATTTTTTTTTATTTATACGAATTACCATTTTCGTGTTAAATAAAAGATAACATAGGTAGAGAACAAATAGTTCTAAATTATAAAGATTTATCGTTTATCCTTAATAGTAATTTAATGAATGGGTATTTTTGTAATATAAATTATTCAATTAAAAGGTGCTATAAAGAGTATTTTTATGGTTTAAATATCCTCACTCTTTAATTGATTTTTTTGTATGGGTAAAAATAATAATTCCACATTTTGTTACAGTTTCCTTAGTGATCAACGATAGTCAAGGATATGAGTATAAAAAAATTACAATGAACAAGACTTGAGTGTTAAAATTTAGAAATAGTATTTGGTTATTTTATTTTTATCAAACAAAACAAGAAATTACTTATCCCATTGGAGATATAGTTTTGCCCTGTCTATATAGTTTAGAAATTTAGAAAGTAAATTCTTTTTATTGTTGTAGCCTTCTTCCAAATATTAGGGGTGGGCACTGTTTAGTTCCAAATCAAAATGAACTGATCAATTTTTTTAATAAAATATATTTCAAACTGGACTAAACTAAGTTGGTTTGACGTTGGATTCGGTTTTGGTTTGGCTTGATTTTTTTCTTTTACACCGTAAATTCCTTTATATTTTGTAGTTTTCTTTTCTGTTTTTGATTTTACCAATTGACCCTTTTTTTTTAATTTTTGAAACCAAACCAAACCTCTAGTTAGGTTTTGGTTTTTTCGGTGACAATAGTTTTTTTTTTTTTGCACCTGTACTCTCGATAAAAATTTGTAGTATATAAAATTGTATGTTGTAATTAGGTGTTGTCTTAATTTAGGCTTGAATCTTAGGCATTATCCTATATATTGTACTTAAACTTAATTTTTCCTTAGATATTTTGCCTATATACAGATGTATTGATGATCATTTTTTATCCTAATAATGCATATTATTAATTTTAAAAAAAAGTTCTTCAAGTATACTTTTTTAAATATTCTTTAGAGGATAATTCCATCAAATACAAGTACAACGAAAAAGGCAACGAATGTTAGCCAAATAGGATTAAAAAAATAATAAATTTACTTTTTATGTAGGTATGTGAGCAATGAAAATGTATTTGGGGCAACCTATCTATTCAAACTTTTCTATTTTAGAAACAATGAGTTTTGGGAGCTGCTAAGTTAGAGCTGCTGTAATTTACAGTCAGTTCAAAATTATGTGAACAGTGCCAACGAGTAGTGGGACTCACATGAATTTTGAACTGATTGTAAGTTACAGCAGGTGTAACTTACCAAAATCCATGAGTTTTTATTTGGCTTATTGTTGTAATTTTTGAATTTTGAGAAACGAGAAGGGACTTTATAGGAGTCAAATTAATGCCTATTCCTATGTGGTTAACTAGGCCTTTAGAAGCATGATTTTTTAATTGCGTACTTTATTTTTCATTTAATTTATTATTTTTGGTAATTTATTAAATTAATCTTTAATTAACTTTGGCCAAGACTACATAGCAGTTTTATATCTTGCATTTATTACATTTATAGTAATCATAGAATTTTCCTTAAACATAAATTTATAAAAAAAAAAAAACTCAGGATAAAAAATCAGGTCAACCTTGAATAATACTGTTAGAATATGGAAGTTAAAAACTCAGGTCAACTAATAAAAAGATCACATACTCTTCATTGTATTGGGAAATTGAAAGAGCAGATTGTCGAAATAATCTAATAATAAAAAGAAAAAGAACAAAAAAAGCTTATCCCAGTTCATAAGCCATTATTTGGCTTCTGTTTCCAATATGATTATTCTTAATTTACTATTAGAACAGTAAATTAAGATGATTTTTGCTCAACCAAAAGTCACATAATGTGACTATCTACACTGAAATTGAAGGCGGATTATACTAATTAATAATCCATTTCAAAAGTCTTTGCCTTCAAGGCTTAATTTGTTCAAATTCAAGCTGTACTCTACTAAATTTGGGGCTTATGTTTGTTCACCATTTTTCATATTAAAGGATTGAATGAATGATGCTCAAAGATACAAATTATGTGAAGTTAATAGGCTGATTAAAATTAAAGAATGAACAAAAAAGATGTACATGCATTAGATACCATAAACATTATTAATTGGGATTATATTATTGAAATTTTCCTGATAAATGAAAGAAAAAAAATGCTAACACAATGACATAAATATAGGAAAATCGATATATTTTTTTAATTAAAATAATGGTAAAACGATATTTTTTTTTGCTTATGCTTTTATTAACACGTTGTCAGCGTGCTATTCCTTTGACATACAGATAAAAGGAGGAACATTTGAAAGCATATCACATGCTCCTTATGAATAGATAGCATTAATTATTTAAATACTTTCACATCAACATTCAATGTTAAAGAATACTTTTCATTCATAAAAGCTTTGCCCGTTGTAATTAGCTGACTTCTTAAGGCTTAGATACTGTGTTTGAATTTTGATGGTTACGCGCGTTATGAATAAAAAACAAAATTATTAGAATAGAACATTATTAATTAATTACTTGATCAAAAAACTTTAGGCCTTCTCACATATGATGATATGAATGGAAAAATTGAGGTAGAAACTACTATCAAATGAGAGAACGTGTAATTGTTTACGTAAGATTATGGCTTCAATCGAATATCAATTTGGAGTTTACTAAGAATATAAATTTATACATTTATAGCATAGTCCAAAGCTTTATCAAATATAGTTATTTTGTGTTCTAAAGGCATGCAAGAAAATAACACTTGTTGAATTTAATGAAATTTATTTATTCATTATTTATTTGAGCATACATTATAAGCCCTTATTTATGAAGTATGAGATTTATATATTGGACATATGATGCTGATACAAGAAGATATAAATTACAAATTTTTTATAAATAAAAGATTGTTCACAAATGAATGGGCATTTCATAATTTGCGAGGTTTTAGCTTTTCTAGTTATATTATGAGTGGTTTTATTTTGATAAATGAAGTGGAGACTTCAAGATGAAAAAGTTAGTATGAATATAATGAGAATGTAGTGAGTTATTATCTAGTTTAACATATCTCATTAATCATAATTTACACATGTTTTAATAAGCTTAATCGACCTTAATCTAAGTGAGGAATGAACTTGTATTTATGTATTATATCCTTTGAATTATTACAGTGTGAGATCTATATAATTGGCAAAAATCTCAATGGCTTGGATTTATAATTTCATTGATCCTAAGAACATATACTTACAAAATGGAATCTATATATATGATGCTGACCTAAACTGTTTGTGGTACTTGTATGATGCTTACCTAAACTGTTTGTGGTACTTGATCATTTACATTTATGATTGTAGTTTATTCAATAAATTTTTTATTGAATAATAATATTTATTTGTAATATATTCACAAATATAAAAATATTAAAAGTGATCGTTAGAATGAAAATTGACTTAAGGGATAAATACATAATTATAGAGGCACGATATTTATCGTGGTCCCTAACTTTAATTACAAGCATCAAATAGAGGGTTAATTAAATAATTATCATTGGTCTATGATCAAACCTAATATCAATTAAAAGGAGTTTTAATTAATAAGGCTTTTATTTATGACATGAATCACTCGAGTGTAGTTTTAAGCTATTAGTGCAATAGCCTGGGGTTAACTTAGTAGCTTTAGTGTGTACTGGATGTCCGAACCTCAACTATTAAGTTAGAACTAGGAAGTTCATGAATAGGCAATTTCTCTTCTATCTCAATTTTTAGTCAAACTTATACTCTAATAAATATCTATATAAAGAAGAGAAAATTAGAGTAGACAAGTTTTTTAAACACATAATTTTTCTCTATAAAAGAAAAGATAATTTTCTAGGATTTTCATCTCTTACATAGAGGATAGCAGAGAATATTACAATTATATTCTTCAAATCCCAACAATGGCGGTGTAAAAGATTATAGTAGTTCTTTGAATCTTCATCAGAAATCTAAGGTATTTCTTTAATTCTATACATGTATACATTATCAAGAAAAGATCCTGATTTTCGCTAATTTTATTAAATGAAAAAAAATAATTTTTCTAGGCTTTGATTAACCAATAGTGCCAACTAGAGATGAGATTCACCCTCTACATCTAACAAATATATATATAAATTTTAGTGTAAAAACTTAAACTAGTAAGTAAGCGTTCAACATTTAGTATTGAAAGTTTAAACCAATATTATGTATACGTTTGTAACGGTTATAATTTTACTTTGAAGCACAATTTAAAGTATTTGGAAACTATCCAAATCACTTGTGAACTTACTTATATTATTTGACAGCGAGTAACTCAAATTCAAGGATGATTACGCATTTAAAGCCAAAAGCTTAATTCCAAATTTAAATGTGACAACTACCTATTATTATCCCTCAAATCAACATTGTTTCAAGGGTAAAATGAAAAACTTAAAAAGGTTGTATTTAAATGGAATCTTCATACAACCGGATGGAGTATCCAAGTATTTTTTAAATATAAGGGGGAAGTGGGCGATTATCCAAATTTTCCCTGGTTTTTTTTATTTGAAAAGATAGAGGGATGGAAAAGCTCAATTCAATTTTCATCCTCCAACCTCTCAAAAGAGTCGAACTCGAGTTGCGAACTAAATAAAATTACTGGAAAATTACTCAACCAGGTCCTTGAATGCAAAGTTTCATTAATATATAGACAAAAGTCACACATTTTAATGGGGTTCTGATTTCATCCTTGGTTGCATACTTGTGGAAAAGATTGATTTCAAATAATTTTCTAGATTTTTTTCTCAATTTTTTTCTTTATTTAGTCTGATAACAACTCAATCAATAAAAAGATCTTAACTTTTATTGATTTCATTAAATAAAAATTATTTTTCTAGATTTACCTATATTACCCACTGGAGACAAGCTCCACCCCTTACATCTAAGAGATACTTATAAGCTTTACTATAAAGACTTAAACCACTAAGTAAACGTTCAATATTTAATATTGAAAGTTTAAACCAAGATTATGTGTATGTTTGTAATAGTTATACTTTTACTTTGAAACACAATTTCAAGTATTTGGTAAATATCTAAATCATTTGCGAACTTAAGGTGTGTTTGGGGCAATTACACTATAACAATAGTAATTAGTCATAGATATTAACTCGATTATTGGATATATATTAACTTGATTTCAACAATAATTATGCATTTAAATCCAAAGCCTTAGTTCCAAACATACTTCTACATATATGTAATTGTCTCATATAGAAAATTTATACTATAATGCACATATTATAATAGATAGGGAAAAACTCCCACCAATCTTCCTCCCTCAAATTTGGGCAATTATGTCTACTTTTTTCCCTCATGTTTAAAAGTACCTTAATATTTGTAGCGATAGAAAATCATATTAAAGTTTAACTTTTTAATTCTTTTTTGAGTTAATGTCATCTGGGTGACATATATTTCAACAAATGTCAAAAAGGTGATAAAATTTTTAAAAATAGGTAGACATGTGACAAATCATTAACTTTTGTTGTTACCTGTAATGATGCAAGGGAAAAATAGAAATTATTGATGCAAATAATAAAAACAAAGGATTAATGTCACCTAGGTGACACATGTATTACTCTTTATCTTAGAGGTGACAATTGTTTCAAAAAGACGCCTATAAGTGATAAACAGTTAACTTTTACCATTAACTCTAACAACACAAAAATGTTGTAATTGATAGAGATCAAGATGGAAAGATGTTGATAGAGCTTTGTTGGAAACTGTATTTGATATCTTTTTTGCTATTAGACTGGGTAGATAATTTGGTTGCTATGAATAGGATTTTGAAAGATCAAATGTTTGCTAAGCCAACATATTGGATTCTTGAAGATTTGAGTCTAATATCATGCTTCACGATTCGTGAGAGATTTGTTTCTTCTTCTATGTTAAACAATTAGTTTGATTCGATGAGAATTTTTTAAAATATTAGATTTAACCCCAAAAAAGCCCATATTTAGATTTAATTTATATTTTTTATAAATGAAAATTAAAAATCAGTAAGAAGGGGTAGAAACGTTATTTTCTTATTAACTAACCACTTTCGTTAAAGCTAACGGTGGAAGTTAACCGCTTGTCACCTGTGAGAGTATTTTTAAAATAATCGTCACTTATGTGATAAATGTTGAAACATATGACACCCAAGTGAAATTAGTCTTAGTAGTTAAACATAGTCATAGGGGTAGAGAAATGTCATTTCACTAAAAAAAGACTAATTTCGTTAAAGTTAACAATTTGCTACCTATCTATTTATTTTTAAAAACTATATCACCTTTTTTATATTTGTTGAAACATGTGTCAATATTCAAATGATAAAATGATAAAAAAAAAAAAAGTTTGACTTTGTTGGAACCGCTTCACATTGGAGAACTCCTTCATAATTGTAAAATCAAAATTACAATGTATTTTTTACTATTTATCACTTTGCGTGTGTAGCTATAGAGTTAACTTCCACATTTTAATGGAGTTATAATTTCATCTTTGGTTGCATTACTTTTGGAAAAGATTGATTTCAAATAATTTTCTAGATAATTTTTTCTTCAATGTTTTCTTTATTTAGCCTAATAACAACATAATTGACACTCCATCCATGTGAGGAGGGAATTGGGTTGTTGTTAGTGTCTCTTATAAACCACCTAAGTAAGAAACGCATATAATTATATCTACTCAATACTAATAAAATCACAAGTAGAAAACAACTACAACATAATCATCAACATTAATATCATCTAATTAATACAAGAAGAAATTAGTTGTTATTTTTTTCGAATTTCAGTAAGCATCCTGGCGTAAAGTATTTTTCAATTTTAGGGTCCGCAAAACTGCTGCCAGTGAAGCTAGTGGAAGCTAAATAGAAAACAGTTATAACATAATCATCATTGGCTACATGATTAAAGATATGTAGGCTAATCATGCAGTAATTCTACCGAGATATTATTATCAAATCATATCCAATGACTTTTTGGGTGCCAGATTACTGGGCCATATATTTATTTGACAAGACAAATGAAAAAATCCATAACGTACTGCATAATTAATTTTCCAAAAATAAAACCAAAGCCACTCGTATAGTAAAGTCACTGTGCACGTAAAAATGACGCATCCATCTGAATTCTGACACAAATTCAAAATATAAGATTCAGAATTCAATTCAGACTGCCTTTGCCTGAGAAACACACAAATACAAGATCCAGACAAATATAATTCACATGGGAAATTTTAATTAATTTTGTCAATCACAAAAAACAGTAATTAAGAAACATATCTTAATGAAACCCTTTATATTTTCCCGAACCCTGAGAATTTGTACTCCCATATATTAATGGCTTTGCATATTATATCTTATATAAACCTCAAAATTATATGAAACATCATAGTATTAATTACTTACTATATACACAATATTAATCCAGTTTTAAATAGAAAATAAAAGTAGAGAAAACCAGCATATATTTATCTATCTTCTTATTATTTTAATGCTTGCTTACTAGTTGGATTCAGGATTTGGGCCACTGGGAACATTGTGGGCAGCTGCTCTATATTCTCGATCTGTAGCATTATTGGCTGCAGTGGCAGCACTTGTTGTTGTAAAAGAAGAGGAAGCTGAAGCTTTATGCTTTGTTGATTTTGCTGAGAGAAGTTGCCTGCTTGCTGCTGCTGCTGCCGCCGCTGATGATGGTGATGATGAAGGATTAAAATAAAATATTGGGCGAGCAAAGAGAGGAAGGAACAAGAGAACAAGCACAGAAAATAGCAACAAAGCATTAGCATGATGCTTTGTTGAGGATTCAAAAGCAGCTGATGATGATGCCATGATGAAATATTTATAATTATTATTAGAGTCTATAAGAAACCTCCCCCCCAGTATCCAGAAGGGATCAATATCCATTAACCAGCTGAAACACCAAAGAATTAATAATTAATCAAGAAGCTGAAAGAAAAAGAGAGTGATGATAAATTTTTTTATGGTAAGAGGTTTCAGAAATTTTGAGCCAGATTGCTGATGTATTCTTGGAACTTATAATAGGTTTAATTTATATCGATTATCACCTGGTGATGAAGTGCAATTATTGCCCTCTTCTTTTTACAAAATTACATTTATATCCCCCTATATGACTATGCATAATGATAATGAATTTTTCAAAATCATATGACCAATAATTGAGTATATGCTCTTATATTTATGCGAATGAAGATAAAAGATTAGAAAAATGGAATCGGGAAACTAAAAGAAAACAATGCATTGAAATATATATTTTTCTTATAGTTTCATTGTGTAGGGACGAAATCCGTACTTTAGTATCTGAGAAACTTTGTGTGTGTGTGTGTGTGAACATCATTTTTGCAAAATCTTGAGGATAAGAAAAAAATTATTAAAAATAAAATTCTAAATTTTACAACAAAATATACTAAAAAAGCAAGACACTTTTTTATTTTTTGTTATTTTATTTTATCTGAGTAAGAGTATTATTTGTTTATTTAACAAATTTCTCCTCATTTGGTCAAACATGGCCGAAAAATAAATAAATAAACTAATGGGCAAGTGAAAATTATTATATTTTTACTGCCTAGTTAAGAAAGGGCATTCAAATAAAATAATATTATGGAAACCAAGTGAAACATTAAACTTGGGCAATCTGGTCATGTAAGGAGAAGAGAATATGAAAAGATAAAAGCAAAGTGATAGCCATGGAAGGACAATGAAATTGAAGGAGGTGAAGGTTGGTGGCTTTTTGCTACTTGGCTGCTTATGCAAGCAATCTCTCTTCTTTGACTTGGTGAAAACCTAACCTTTAATTTGGAAAATGATTAAAAATTATATAATTTTTGGTTTTGTCTTGTTTCCTTTTTATCAATCAAATTTGAATTAAAGGCACAACACACAAAAGAAAGGAAAAGGAAAAGGAAAAAAAATAAATTAAAAAGGAAAGAAGGAAAGCAAAAGCAGCAACCTCATGTCTTCAATCACTGCTTTTATTTTGGTTTGTGAAAATCCTGGAGTTGTCGCCATAATCTGATGCATTGGGTCCCCACTCCTTTACAGCCTGCTATTCAAGGAATGTTTCATGTTACGTTAAGGTTATTTTGGTCATTTCGGTGTAACACGATTCTTTGCTTTGTAGCCCTATCTACTACAATTTCAACATATATTTCCCATGCAAAAGTTGGATTATGACTTTCATGCTAATAATATAGCTAATCTTATGCTCAGATACTGTAGAAATTGGGTTTGAATTGCAATCAGAATTTTACAGCAGTCATTGGGGCCAATATTATAATAAAAAAATTAATGAAAGTATACAATCAAAGTTTAATATCCATTGATACTTGTTAAAATATTTTTATAATTATTCTTGATGTATTCTCATATTTTGAAAATATTCATTACTAGTCTTACTATCAATACTATTAAGTTAAGGAAAAAAAAATTTATCTTACTAAAGCAAATAATTTTATCCCTAAATCTTTAAACTCTAATTGTGCCTTCTAGTTGATGAAATGAGACGAATAAAAAGGAAGAATTTTGATGAGTTAAAAAGGGCTTTGTTGATCAAGGGTGAGAAGGGAGAACTTATTAAGAGAGCGGCTTTAATCAATGGCGAGAAAAACAATTTTGTTAATATTTTAATTGAGTTAAAAAATATTAATTAATTTGCCCCCATTGCAAAAGATAATTTATAATAAATTGGTTCATTATTAAATATTCTTTATAAAATTCCCACACTGAAAATAATTCTCCCAAAAATTAACATGATTTTTTTAAAAAAAAAAATGAAGAGTTTCTAGTGGGGACAGTTGCCCACACTAGCCGACAACTCCATCTGCCCATGAGTGTAGAGTTATTTTACAACACAATACCTTTCTGATTTTAGTTTAAATTTAGATTTTATAAAATTCAGACATCCTGTCGTAAACATCTTTTTATATACATTCATATACGTACATACCAAAAACTATATTCTTTCAATGGATACAATTTTTCTGTAGAAGCATTTTTTTTTTTTAAATAAACCAGTATCTGGAAAGTTAATCGATCCATGTGCAAATATATTTTTTAATGTATCTTTCAACTATGTGATCTTGTAAAATTTGGATTATTCTCTCTTTGATCCGGATTTTTATTTAAGTAAATATAATCGTATAATTGTAGTTAATAATTAAAAATAAAATTAAAAAAAAAAAGTAAAATTTGACCATACCTAAAAAAATATACATATGTTAAAAGATTTTCAAAACTTACCTTCCTTACATTTCGAACTCAGGGAATTGGGTAAATAAAACTACATCAAAATCAGGCTAAGTGCTTAGGATAAAAACCAAGAGTAATTTGGCGTGGATGTATAGTGTACTAGTTATAAGTAACAGATTTCTCTCATTTGATTCAATCGTATTATAGTAATACAAAAATATCCAATTATTGACATGGTGAATGAACATAGTATACTTTTACCTTAGATAGTATACTTTTACATTAGACCTTTTCTTTTGCCATTTCCCATGATTTTTTCAAGAATCAAACAATTCAAAAAAAAAATTGTAAACCTTAATATAAAGCCAAATCGGTAGTCACTAATTCAAGATAAGCATGCAACAAGAGCAGTGTGATTGTGACTTTCATGTTTATTATATATATACACACACGCACATATATATAATTGGTCCTTGATGGTTGGATTGGATTGACATTGATATGCTTATGAAAATTTGAGTCATTATGCGCCTTTCACGCTTTTTTGTTGGTGGTCTAGCTAGCTAGGTAGGTGCGTGACTTGCCAATAAATTAATACTTTTTGAAATAGAGATAAAAAGATTGATTCCATTCGATTACGTATGCTATGGCAAAACGCAATGTATATTTCGATGTATAGCTTTCAAATATATAGGGCTAAATATTGATCAATCATTTTCGAATGAAATTTAATGCCGTCGCATTTTGCTTCTGTTCCCATTTGGAAATGGTTAAGGAATCTGAAGTATTATCTCAAATCATTTATATATGGTAAAAGTTCATTCACATGAGTGGCAGAGAATTAGATTATCGTTATGCTACTTACAAATAGATAAAAAAAAAAAAAATAAACGTAAGAATTGTTGCTTGGGGGAATGTTTCTCGAGGTGTTATTGGCCTAATTTCCTGGGTGATTCGAGTGCCAAGAATAATTGATTTTTGTGCGTCGTAGAACTTACGCACTTCCCAATTAGGGCAAATTATGATCTTTAATAAAGAAACAAAACTTAAACGAGATGCGTCATAGTTCTATTTTGTGATAACAATGTTTGATTAAGAAAGATTACTTACACGCATGATTACATATAGTTATGTGGCCCGCCTCAATTAAAAAAAAAAAAAAATCACCTAGAGACAAATGGGGAAGAAGAATTTTATCTAGCTAGGCATGTATGAGATTTGCTTTATTTTATTAATATACAAATCCGCCATAATGTAATCTTTTTATTAACCGTATTATGGGGGCAAATTATCAAAGTGGTACAATATATATGATATGATTAGAATTTCATCTAGCTAGAGATATATGAGATTTGCTTTACTTTATTAACGTATAAATCTACCATAATAGAATCCTTTGATTAACCTTATTATTAGTCAAATTATCAAAGTGGTGCAATAGATATGGTATAATTAGTCAAAGGGAAAATTTTAGATTATCCCTCTCGGTAATTGACTATCCTCAAATTGTCTCGTTACTTTTGAAAATCTCAAATTATCCTATATTTTGTTTAAAAAGAAAAAAGAAAAATGAGTGGATTGATGAATTTTTTTGGTTTTCTAAATAAAAATGGAGATAAATTAAGATTTTTAAAAATAAAAAGAGCAATTTAAAGATATTTAATTCACGGGATGAATGTTTTGAAATTAACCCTTAGTCAAATGTAAAAGCAAAAGTTCAGCTTTGACAAAGTTAACAATAATTAATATGCATGCAAAAAACAACATATGCCTTAGCTTAATCACAAGATATGACATTTAACCACACATGATTTTCATATCCAACGACAACGATATTGTTGGCCAAACAAGGCCCCCCCTTATACGCATGTTTTCTTTTTAGATAATCGCCGAATTATATGAGTATGACTATATAATAAATTATGTACATTGTGCCCGCCGTCAAAGAATTTGCTTTATTCTTAATAAAATTAATCTCACTTACTCTTGATGATTAAAAAAAAAAAATCTATTGTACAATTAAATGTTTCGTAAATTACAAAAATTACATAAGTTATCAAACAATCTAAACAACAATTTTTTAACAATATAAATACCGATAAATATTGTGAGTATATATTTTTGTTGGGATCTAAATGATTTATTAAGGCTAAATTACATAACGATAACATGTAAAAATTAATATTCTATAGGTTAATGATTTTATAGAAGTTATTTTAATAGATATAATCAAAATTAAATTGAAAAATAGTAAAATCACCCATATGAATTAATGTGAGTTTTTATTAAAGTGTGGTTTTTATAATTCTTAACGTTAAAGTTTAAATTTTATGGATTCATGAGTTTATGGTTTATTAATTTAATGGGACTACTTTAATAGATTTAACGGAACTAATTAGTAACTTAAATAATTTTCTCTTTAGTTTTTTCGAAATTATTTTCTTCCGTGGGGCTTGAGCCTTGGCCTATAGGTCAGGAAGTGGATCCACTTCTACCAATGCCTAAAACTTTGATGTATCAAACTTGAATTCCAGGTTGCAAATATGAAGCCAAAGAAAATCACAAATAAATAAACTCTCAATTGAGGAGACTCAAATCCTCAATCTCAAAGATAATGTGAGGAGGTATCTAGTTTTATCAACTTAATTAAAGAATTATTGGCTGTAAACAATTTTGATATAACTCTTTCTTTATAAAAAGGGGCAAATGCTTATTTAGCTTCTATATTTCGAGTTAAGTGCTTGTTTAGTCTCTATGTTTTAAAAAAAAAAACTTCAAAACACATTGTTGTTCAAAATGTTATTTCCTACCCTTATTATTATTGTTTTTTACAACAAAAATATTTTTGGGGATATTAATAAAAAGAAAAAAAAATTTATCAAATTAACCTTGAAAAGTGTTGGGTCCATCTCATTGGGTGGCTCAAGCCTAAATTGTATTAGTTTGGACAATTAAACAATTAAAAGAAGCATGAAAGGGGCAAATGAAAATTGCTTTGCCTATATAAAGAACATAAAGTGGCAGCAACCCTTGTTAGGGTATAGCACAAAAGACGATAAAAGAAAAGAAAGAGCAGTAGAGGTTGTTATAGTTTGAGGACAAGATTTTAATCTTTAATTGGGTGATCGGAAGGCGAAATTAACTTCGTTTTCTCCCAAATTTTGAGAGTAAGTTCCTGGCATCGCCCTCTACAATCCTATTGCTCTTGATTTTTATTTTATCCTCTCGTTGGCTATTATTTGAGATACTCACTTGTTAGAGAGACAGACATTATGCTGTTACCGTAAGCCAAGAATATTGAGATTCTTGATGTTGTTAGCCTCTAGTATAATTGAGAGAAGAATTTGTGTTGTAATCTCATTAATATAGTGAAAGATTTTATCAGACTACAGTTCCATGATTTTTTTCACTCTAGGTTTTTTACGTAAAAATCTGTGTTTTTTCTGGTTGGTTTATTGCTTTGGATTTTATTGATTTATTTTTCTGCCTATTTATTTGTGGACACATCCTATTTTAATTACACAAAAAGAGAAAGAGAAAGAGTTTGTTTCTGCTTAATTCACAATTGCTTGTGTGAGTCCCTTGCCGAACAGAAAGTAATATAAAAATTTACATAAACTTTTATATTATTAGTTTACTTTTAGGATTTATTTAGTAAATTAATTTTTTATAAAAATAATTATTAGTAAGATTCTTGTAAGGATATTAAATATTACTTTAAGTTGGTTGATATTAATTTATTTATGAATAATTATCAGTAATATTGTTACCCATGTAAACAAAATACTAGTTCTTTTATATTGATATTTATTAATTAATTTACTAATTAATTTTTTTATAGATAAATTAATTAATATTAAGAATATTGTTGGAATGTATAATTGCAAAAAAAAGAGAGTAAGGGTAAGAATATAACATATTTAATTACAGATGTATATTGAGATATTTTTAAAATATAAGAATAAAATAAAAATTTAAATCAAAATATAAGGGCTAAATGAACATTTACTCTAAAAAAAATGCTCGAAGAACTATGATATTTAACAAATTTAACACATGCAAAATTGTTGGAAGTGTACTACTTTTACTTTTATAGTTTCGTTGGGAAAGAATTATGAAGATAACTTTACCTTCATTTTCTAATCTAATTCCAGCTTACCAAGTACCAACCGATGCCAATTTGTGTTCCTCAATTCATGCTCCAAAAAGCCAAAAGCTAATTGCACGATTTTCGGTGGTTTCTTAAAAGTGTGGACATAAGAGCAATTGACTATTTATTCGATTAGAAGTTTCTTGTAAAGCATAGTTTATTTTTTTTTAAAAGCAAAATCGGTAGCTAGGGCAATTCAATTCATATGCAAGACATCTTTTAAGATGTTGTTTTGCTTTATTTAGTGATCTTTTCAACTTTAAGTAAGGCTCATAATGCTAGTCAATTTATAATGTTCAACTTTCGCAAGGATGATACATTCATTCTCTATGCATGATGTCATCAAGTGTGAAAAATTGCAGCTAATTAGACTTACCTGTAATACCATACTAGGTTAAAGCAATTTTATTTCACTCCAAAGGATTTGTACAATATAATTGCCCTTCCAATTATTTTAAAAAATGAAATAGCAATTTAATGTTGGTGTTATTTTTGGGACAGGAAATTTCACCCATTTGACATTAATTCTTGCTCTTATCATTATTGAACTCAGATGATCATTGGTGCAAAATGCATTTACGACCAACTGAGCTATGTACAGAGGACTATTAATGATATACTCCTATTTATGCATTCTTTAAGTATCTTTCTAACTTAATTTTATGCCACATAATATTTTAGTTTATTGTCATTCGAACTTCGGTGATTGTGGCCGCAAAGTACATTCACAAGCAACTAATTAAGTTAGAAAGATATGTAAATAATATATAAATGAAAGTATGTTTTATAATTAGTCTCTTAGGCGGTAGTCAATGTGCCAACTGAAGGGTCTTTGAAGCCATAAAAACATTCCAATTAAACCGACTCCGAATATACCCTTCCATATCCTAAATACACCCGCACCTACAATAAAAACACTGAACCTCATTTGATATATGTAGGGTGTAATAAGAGTTGGTGTACGCGTTTATAGAAGAGGTCACAAAATGTTCTCGAGTCTCGATCGAGCGCAATTAAAAGTCATGCAGACTGTCCAGCCCAATCCTGTCTTTCTAACAAAAATAATAGTAATGCTACCCCAAAAAAAAAAATAAATAAATAAAACGACGTCGCCTGCAACATCTGAATCTGATAGAAATTTCATTGTTCTCGTGAAACCACAGATCAGACTCTCTGTGTTTCGTCACAATGGATTTTCCGACTCGCAGAACTTTCCATCTCATTGTTTTTTCTTCTCTCCTTTGCTTCCAAATTAGGGTTTGTTATTTCTCTTTTTTGCTTTTGTATTATTTAATGTAAATATGAATATTTGATCGTACGATTTTATAGTCTGTTTTGGTTCCAATTTTATCCAGGCTCGGGCTGAACCTTCCGGTTCAGTGTTCTTTATCGATAATCCAACGCGTCAATTTATTCGCACTCCTTCACAAAACGATGTCGCTCTGGTTCGTTCGATATTGCCATATTACCTTGAACAATTAACGCACTTTTGGTTGTTTCATGGATTATTTTGAGGCTGAGAAATTGATCATTCGCACTGTTAGGCAAGGACGGGATTCGAATTTTGAAATATTAATGTGTGAGCATTTAATTTGCACACGTCAGATCGACTCTATGAGTGCTTTTTGTTTTTTTTTTTTAATTTAATTTGTTAGTTATGGATATGTAATGAATCTATGGAGATTTCGAATTGATGATTTAAATAGTTTGCTGTGCATTCTTGTTTGCTATACATTTAATGAATTAGATTCTGGAATAAAAGCAATGCATTTTAGTTTTGTTATTATTTGATATTAAAGGTTTATTGTTCTCGCCTTTATTGTTTAAATATGTTGTCGTCCTATGCCTTTTCACTCTCAGTCTCGTTCAATGTCGCTTTTGGAAGTCAGCGCTGCTGTGTCAGTCTTGCTTGGTTTTGCACCGCCTGCTTCACTTTCAGCCGATGGCTCATCTAAGGTCATCAAAATTCTATGCTGCTTTTTATGTTTATCATTTTAAGCCTTTGTTTTTTGTTTCTTGTCTAGTTGACGTTTGCCTTAAGAAATTGTTTTTTTTTTTTTGTTTTTCTCAGTTGAATGAGGTTCTTGTGCCAAATCCGTTCGATAGACCTCGTGCTGTTTTCATGTTGGAAGTCAGAGGAGTTGGTGGTACTGACCCTGCTTTGAATAGTGAATTTTCAACTTCTTTTCCCCAATTTTTAGTAGTACGTGATGATGAATAGAATAATTTCTTTGCTCAGATCCTAAGCTCACAGATGACCTTGATAACACTCAGTTATTTGATGCCTATCACAGCAAGATTATTCCTGGTCCAAGAAAAGCTGATATTCAAATTCCAGGTAGCTTAGCTGTTGTTATTTGCAGGTTTCTTATATGCATATTGACCGTTCATTGTATTAAGATTATTTTAGCACAAAACTTGGTGAGGATTGTTAATTTTCTTTATCTTGTTTCAGATGAAGATGAAGTTTCAGTAGTGTTTTTGGATGAACTATCAGAAGATCGCACTGACAAGGAAATTCACAATTTTGTTAGTCATCACTCAATCTCATCCTCTACAATAGTTGGTTATATTAACCTTCCATATTTCCACAATCTATACATTTGTGATATCAGTTTCCTTTATCTATACAGGCATCTTGGTTGGGTGGATCATATGTTGCTGATAGCTTGGAACCACTGAATGGAGAGTTGATCATCCCTGTGGCCAATGGTGACCATGTGAAACTTCATATGTCAAAGGTTCTATGCCATATTCAAAATTGTGTTTAACTATTAATGCACTTGCTGATATTACTTTATAATATTTAAGCTTGAATTTGAAGAGTAACATCTCAGTTGTTTGCAGAAAGCAGAAAAGGATTTTGCATTGAAGCTTCTGGTTCTGTCCCAGAATATCAAAAGGGCAGTGGATGTACATGAACATTTAGCTCAGAGTATTCGAAGACCAGCTGAGTTAATGATGGGTAGTTTTGATGGCATTAAGGTGAGAGCACTTTCTCTTGGCGTTAGAAGTTAAATTGTAATGTGCTTTTTATTTGTTACAAATTATACTGAACAAGGAAATCCGGAAGGCGAAAAAATGGTAGTTGCTGAAAAGGGATCATGGAGTGTTTCTGTGCATGCATATAAACATTTAAGTCTGGTTAAGTGATGCATGTGTACAAGGTTGACATGAATTTCAGGATACTCTCTTTTGGTTGATCGTGCATAAACTATCTTGATGTTTGTATTCATTAGCATTTTATTGGTGTTAGTATGCTTTACCATTTTCTTCCCTTTATATCTCTATAGGCTTTGCAAGAGCAGTATGGATTAGGTCAGCAAGGAATGAAGATACTGCTTGCAACACTTTCCAGGATATTTGATTCCTTGCAAACAGCATATGAAGGTAGTTTTTGTTATTTCCTGTTTAGTCTGCATGGCATGATAAAATCATTTTTAAAATGGCAGCCCTCCATCATACCAATTTATTATGAAAGAGGAATAACCTCTTTGCCTACTAGCTTTTTGTGTAAAATGTGGATCTTAATTTATGTCTGGCATAACTGCTGGAGCAACAGACCTTCAGTATTTTTATTTCTTTTACCATGTGATCATATTTTATTATTTTTTATCCGCATTATTATGAATTTTTGATGCAAAATTATTTGCTGAAAATCCTGGTCTACTACATTGGATTTAACAGTTTTAATCTGTTTTTATGGATTTTATGATGACTTGAAAACTTTGCCTATGGAGATTGGTATTTGAGTTCTAGCCTTCAATCTCAAGCATTTGCCATTTATAGGAGTTTTAAGATACTATTGTTTATGGAAAAAATTAGCAACATTATTGATCAAGTATTTTGTCTTTTGATATCCTATAAAGTATTGTTGTTCATATATTTTAATTAGTTAATTAAATTTTGCATAATTGTGAATGTTTATTGTAATTGATGATTGGGCAGGTCAAATTGTTGGAGTTGTCTTCTTTAATGAGACACCATCTCCACAGTCGGAATCTGTGTTAAATTTGATGTATACTTCTAGGCCATCTTCACGAATGTTGGCAGAAACAGAAGGCTCACGCAATGCTACCTTGGCTGCTGCCGAAGTTTTATTGGTTAGACGGACTCTAGCTTGGCTAACAGGAATTATTCTTATTATTGCGACTCTCTTTGGGGTAAGACTCTATGTTAACAAGGACCTAGAAACTGTTTTGCATCTTAAAATAAATTTTATGTTAGTGGCAGGAAGATGGAATAATATATATATTTTTAACTGAATAGCTTTTTTAAATTCTGTGTATAAATATTCTTATAGAATAGAATATTGTCAAATATGAATTCTTTTGCTGATAAGATATTACTCGTATATTTAAAAACTAGTCCTGTATTTGAGACAAGCTTTGAACATGCCATAGTAATTGCTACAAACTTCCTTCTACGTCAACAACATGTCATTAATTCTGACTTTCTAACTCAAAGATAGGAGTTGATGCTTGATTGATGCTACAAAGTAAGCTGCCAAGTGCAGTTTTTGTTTCATTATCTTTGTATTTATTTATGTTTAGAAGAAATTGCGCATATGTTTAAATTGAGGGTTAATCATGGCAGTTGCAATAATTTTAAAGTAATTTCCAATATTTGACTAACTTGAAATCTACAAAATGCATTGTAACTTGCAATATTTATTAATATTAATTAGTTTTAAGCAGAGTTTTATTGCATGATAGTTGATTTAACTAGGCTTTAGCTGAGAACAAAGTTTGTCTATGCTGCAGAAATACACGTGTCTTATATTGAACTAATTTCATTATATTTCCAAAACTTGGGACCTTGATTATTTTTGTCTTCCAAAAAAATATTTGTTCCTGTATAAAACATGATAAATTATTCCTGTACAAGTGAGTCACTTCTGAAAGGAAAGCCCGGAGAAAGAAGTTAACTGACAGTAAAATTAGAGTGTCTTGACTTTTGACACAGTGATATGGCATTTGAAGCAATTTAGCATGAACATTTATCACATGACTGCAATTTAAGTCATAGGATTTATTGAGAGATGGGGCTCATCAGTCACAACATATGTAGAAACTACAAAGGTTCATTAGGAACTCATCGGATCTCTATAGTTGAGATTGACACCTGGATGCTGCAACACAGATGATAATGTTAATACGTGCAGGCTTTTGCACCCTCCATTAGAATTTTTTACATAAGAGTGATGCGTTAATTGTTTATCACTGTGGCTGGCTATATAAGTTCTGTTTCTTGCTTTGTTGTTGTAGATTTACTTCCTTCTCAACATGCCACTTACAAGGGACACTCTTCTGTACTCCAATGTCAAGCTCGACTAAGTTGAAGAAAGCAACTTTAATATATACTTTGAGAAGCTGCTCAGGACAGTATTGAACCCGTTCACTTGTGGGTTTATCTGTAGATGTCTTGTTATTAGTGATGCTCTTTTTACATTGTTAGGAAGCCAATTCCTTGAACAGCATTCTCTTTCTAGTCGGATGCTCGCTTATAGTTGTTAGTGACTGCAGTGACGAGGGGTATTGGCTTATAAAGGATCATTGGTCATCTCTTTATATATCAATTGTAGGGGTGAGAGAAGTGTAATTTGTGATAAAGTTGTGATGTGTATTTTGGGTGATTATGCTTATGATGTTTATTGAGTTAATGAATGATTTTGAGAACATTTGTGTATTCAGATCAGATTCAGAATAATTGAAAGGCCAAGATTCCCGTTAATAAACTCTCTTAAACGTTGTCAACAATTTTTTGGATTTGATAAAGGCATAAGGAGTTTACACCTTAAAATGTTTTATTAAAACTCAGTTAAAGGAAGGTTTTATGTGAACTTCTACTAATAGTTTTATTCCTAGGATTGGTAAATATATTCAGTGTTAGATTATTAAATTTAAACAAACTAGTTCAAAAATTTAAAATTTCACCCATTATCGACTTCTTGTGTTGAAGAAGAGGTTTTACTAAGTCAACTAATTGGTTTACAAATGCAACCTTAAAATAATAATAATAAAAATGATGATGATAATTGTATTGTGTTAAGAGCTATATTCAAGAATTTTTTCAATATTGTAAAAAGTCTCGTCCTGCAAGAACTATACCGCCGCCCTTTTAACAGAAAGCAAATCTTAACTGATGTACTGCACAATCTACTTTGCTGCAGCATGAAAGTTCCTGCTTTCCAAGCTGCATGCCTCTTCCTCTTATTTATCATGCTTATAAATACCCCATTGCTGTATGAATAATTCAAGAAGAGAGTTTAGAGAAACTCCTCCTCCTCTTCATTTCCATTTCTTTATTAGTTGTACGTAAGAATTGGATGGAACTAAACAGATTAATTAGTAAATAGTAAGATCAAAATATTCTTTTTCTGTTTAGTTTCCTCCAATATCTTATCTCCAACTTCTAAACTGTACAATGCGAAAATAAAGTTCTAAGTAATTGGAGGACACAAAACAGACATGTCCATCAAAAACATTCTATTTATAAGTTGTATGTAAGAATTAGAGGTGGCTAAACAAATTAGTAGAATGAAATTACATTCTGTTTAGTTTCCTCTAATATCTTATCTCCAACTTCTAAACTACAACACATTTTTTTTTCAAGTTGTTTTATTTTTATTTTACTTTTAATTTTTTTAAAAGTCCGAATGAAGAGGCGGATATAAAATTGACCTGTACGTAATCCAAGTACAGTTCTCAAATGGAGATATATTTCCTTTTCCATGATGTGGACCTCTTTTGTAGAAGAGCAAAATTTAGGCATTTGTTGATATTTTTAAACTGACAAGGACTTGATTAATAATAATCCGTAAATGTCATAGGCATATTAGCTCCGATCCACAGTATTTTGTCTTAGTTACTAGAAATATAAACAAGTAAACAAATCTTTCTTGTTAATTGTTAGTTATCACTATTAATTAATTTTTAATAAATAGAGGGGTGTTTTGAAATTATAATCATGAAGGATTTAACATGAAATTTTAAGGGCTTAAAGATTTTTAACCTTTGGATAATGCGAGAGTTGGGTGAGAGTTATATTTAATTTTTTGAGTTAATTTTTATTTTTGTCATAATGAAAAGAAGAAAAAGGACTATAACTTTCACTTTTATCCTTACCCGATCGAACTTATTTGAAAAAAGGATTAACAGTGTCAAAGTTTTTAGACCAATGGACAACCAAATACAACTCGGATAGAATTAAAATTTTTATCTTAAAAATTAATCTTACCCTGCCTTTATCCCACCTGGCAGCCGCGAAACACAGCCTAGGAGTTGGCTCGCAAACTAAAATTTTTGGATCTCGTTGATATTTTATAAAATTACAAGGACCTAATAATAAAATATAAATACTTCTGAAATATCTACCGTAGATTAGCTTCCCGCCACATGTAACAGAATCGTGTGGTTCAAACATTTAACGCAAATTATCTTCTTCCTCCTCTTCTTCTTTTTCTTCATCATCTTTAGTCTCTGCACTTTTCCTTCATTAAATCTCGATTCACCGACATGTCGTCTTGTCTTATCCCTCTCTCTCTCAATCCTCCTCTTCTTTCCTTTCATCTTCATCGTACGACATGCAGTCCTCCTCTTCTCATCTCATTTTCCAGAGCCTCCAAATTCCCAATCCGCGCCACTTCTTCGAACTCCGATCACGAAGAAATCCGGTGGCTCCGCGAGGAACAGCGCTGGATTCGCGAAGAGCAGCGCTGGCTCCGCGAGGAGCAGCGGTGGATCCGCGAGCGAGAGTCGCTGCTCCGCGAGATTTCGGAGCTTAAATTGCAAATTAAAGCTCTAGAGAATCGTAATTTAAGTGACGGAGCCTCGGTTTCTGTTTCCGATACTATATCAAACATCGCCGCCTTGTTACAGGTGATTATTGTAATCTTGTTAAGGTATTTGATATATATATGTATATATTAAAACACATATTGTGAAAAAATGACTATTTTTAAATATAGTTAAGCTGTTGATAGAATGATTCGGGAATTTAAAATTTAAAATTCACTTAGAATTTCTCATTTTTATTTTAGAATATTTTTTTGGGAATCAACTTTGCAAATAACATTGATGTCTCTGATTAGTGATCTGAATTTGATATTGGCAGAAGGTATGAATGTTTATTTATTGAAGCAGGTGTTGAAGGAGAAGAATATGATTGTGGAGAGGGCGACTGTAGCTGAGGAGGAAAAATTTGAAGAAGAGGAACAACAAAAGGAAGTGGTTAAGGTTTTGGAAGGTAAGAAAAAGAAGAGGGAGGCATTGAGGGTAGGTAGCGAAGGAGGGGATGTTAAAGCGATGCAGGTGTGCTTAGCATTTTTGGAAAGGCGAGTTTTTGTTTAATCATTGTTTTAGAATCGTGTAGAGTATATGTTTAATTGTATTGATGCAGACAAATAATTTACTAGGATATAGTGAGGTATCTGGGTTGCAGAGTTTGTTTAATTTTGTTGCAAGGAACAAGCCCATTCTTTGATGAAACAAATTAATAATCCTTAAAAGTGGACACTTTGCTACCTGGCATTCACATCATGTCTGATATTCATATTTCAGCAAAGTTGAAGTATCATCATATGTCATTTTTTATTTAAATATTTAATTCGTTAAAATGTCTAAATTAGAGGAGTGGATTAGTATGGAGGAATAGGTAGTTGGACAGAGAGTGAAGACTGAGATGAGTGAACTCATTGCATGGTTGAGATCAACATTTCAAGATCATGTAATGGAAGGGCTTCGTAGGTTCTAAAGTCTGGACATTAGTATGTATGATTCAGCATCAAAAGCATTGGTGTTGATATTCGAGGGTTAGCTTCTGGAATGGAACAAAATATAAATCAAAACAGAAGAAAAAAATGATTGGGAGACATGAAAGAAATCCAAAAGTCTTAATAATTGAATTTGATGCCTTAAAATGGATGAAGCTACTTGACAATTGAGATAGTAACATTCAGGGAAATTGTATTAAATTTCTGGGAACAAGGCTGAGAAATTAAATGTATTTTGATGTAAATTGAACCTTTTTTGTCTGTAGAAATCTATGTCAACATTCCTTGATTATCACAGATGTTGTTTTCATATACTAATTTTAATTCAATTTTGATGTGAAGCTTCCTGGATCAAGGTGAAATGTTGAAAGTTTGCTGTACACTTCTAATTTTTCAAGTGTTTTCATTTAATATATATTCCTGATCATCAGTGTTAGGTTTTTAACTGTAGGCAATTGTAATTGTATTTCCTTTATATATTGGGTGTAAATTTGATACCAAATTCAGGTTATTTAGTTTGAAGTCTTTCCCATTCTCTTTTTCTTCTTCCTTTTGTGTCTGTTCTTTAGTAATTGTGTTAATGATTTTGAAAGTGGATGTGTCATAGGTTTTGATTTGCTCCATGGTTTGACCACGACAGGAAGAATTGCTAAAGTTGGGATTTTTCTCAGGCGAGGAGGACATGGAGTATTCTAGCTTTTTGACTGGAACTGAACGTGCTGTGAAGACTTGGCAAGTAAGTTGTAAATTTTCCTAAAGGTTGCATCACATGGCTCATACAAAATCCTCAAAATTACCATAAATTCAATAACATTCCCAATAGACTGTGATATATGTGAAATTATTACTTATTAGATCATATTTGGTTAACAGGCAACAATAGGTGTCACTGAAGATGGAATAATGACTTCAGAACTCCTTGAAAGGTTATATATGGAGCATCGAGTTGAGGATACTGCCACAAACATGAGTGCTGATCAGAAAGGAATCTTTCAGACTATTCCACCAAAGGTAAGTTTAAGTTACGGTGTTTCCAACATCCTAGCGATTATGACTTTTGTGTGTTTTTGTTGGATCATTTGCTTATCTGGTTGTCGAATTTTCCTTTTAGCTGCAGTGAGGCTGCTAATGAATAGGAGCTTCAATGTGATTTGCGTGCTTTTAGCTAATATGCCAATCTGTCCATTCCCTTTTAATTTATGGATTCATGTTCACACAGATATGCTTTTGATTTTATTCGAGTCTGCTAATTTGGTGT
Organism: Luvunga scandens; assembly: GCA_030449905.1. Taxonomy (NCBI): domain Eukaryota; kingdom Viridiplantae; phylum Streptophyta; class Magnoliopsida; order Sapindales; family Rutaceae; genus Luvunga; species Luvunga scandens. Next base: position 856,052 of record JASUUG010001008.1, read on the forward strand.
GATAGAAAATATCCCCACCAAGCAATAGAGCCCCCTCTTAAGGGAGGGATTGTGTTGCTGTATTTCTGTTAATCATTTTATCAATGTATATCTGGTTAAATTTTGAAATGGCATATACCATAGGGGACGCTATCTCCAAAATAGAACATGTACATCTGATTCATTCAGGGGATTGAAAACCTTTAGTTCACTGACAACAGTGTAAGAAGTCAGCTCATACACGTGTCTTAAGCTGTCTCAGAATTTCACTTAGACATTAAGCTCAACTTGAATCACTATGCTATTATCTACCTAAAGAAATTAGATAGAAATGTTTTGGTGCAAAACCTTAGTTATATTACTTACATCGTTGAAGTTAAGAAACCCAACTTGGATTTTGTGTTTCATTGACCACTCCTGACATTCTGTAGACATGGGCAGACATGTTGATTCTAAAATTTGTCCTGGAATTTTGAAAATTGTCGTAAATCTCCATTAGATCCCTCTAATATTATAATTCATCAGAATCCTGCCCTAGGGCTGAAGGTCTCTGCCTGTTACTAAGTCAGTTGTCCCGGCTGATAATTAAGCCAAAACTTAGGGGAGAAGAATGAAATTTGCCCTTGATTTCAATATGCATTCTGGAAAGGGAGGAATTGGAAATGCAAATGCATTCTTTTGTGAATTTTTATTCTAATGCCTTGTGTTGATTATTTTTGCTGTGGATGTTAAGTGCACCCTTGATATAACCAGCCGTAGATATTAGCAAATTCTGATTATTCATTAATAGTTGTTTTCCTCGTCTTAGTTGCCCTATATAGTTAGCTGATGGCATGATAAATATACATATAAAGTAACTGAAAATTGCCTTAGAAGTTTTGAAATTTCTTCAACAAACTTGAGTTCGTTAAGTTTTAATGTCTTTCAGGAAGGCACAAATGGAGCTCCAGTTGCTTCTATTACTGAAATCTCGGAAATTCAGCAGACAGTTGTGAAAGAAGGGACAACAGAAGTTGATTTATCTGAAAAGCGAGTTTTTCTACTTGGAGAGAATCGGTGGGAAGAGCCCTCTAGACTTGCTGGCAGGGGTAATCATGATGCTGGAAGCAAAGCCAAGAAAGCCACAACCCAGTGTCTTACTTGTCGTGGGCAGGGCCGTCTGATGTGCCTAGGTACTTTTGTCACTGCTCAGATTAAATCTCCATTTTGAATAAATAAATTTTGTTTTGGAAATGAAGAAAGGACCACAGATTAGATACTGTCTTAGAAGAATTAGATCACAGCTTTCGTCAAAACGAATTCAAATCATGAAACTATCAGAGGACCGAATAAAGAATACTGTCTTAGAAGAATTAGATAACGGCTTTTGTCAAAACTAATTCAAATCATGAAACTATGAGAGGATCGAATAAAGAATCTTGCTTTTGAAGCAGGATTTCTTATAATACAGAAACCTCTGACTATGCTAAATATTTTACAAGTGTATAATCAATGTAAGTGTCCAAATCACTTTTTGAAGATGTTTAGGTAATGTTAAGTTTTTCAATTGTGATAAAATTTTGTTGGTTACATCGGACATTATTCTGTCCGACAGAAATAACCATGACTGGGCATGACTTGTAGGTCAAGGTTATTTAATTTACAAAATGACTTTATGCATGTAATCCAACTTGCTTGTAAATCTTTTTTTAAAAAATATTTTTTTTATTCTTGTCCCCACAGAATGTGATGGAACGGGAGAGCCCAACATTGAACCACAGGTAAAAGGATTTTTCTCAACTCTTTTTGTATGTTTCATTACCGTGATTGTTGTTTGTCAAGATTTGGCTCACATGAACCAGTTCGGTGATGCAGTTTCTAGAATGGGTAGATGAGGGAATGAAATGTCCTTATTGTGAGGGCCTTGGATATACAATTTGCGACGTTTGTGAAGGAAAAGCCGTGGTTTAGGTATGAAATTCTCTAATTTTTGCCCTAATGTACATAACTACATTTTTAATGCATGTAATAGCATTTTTTGAGCAAGAAGTTTATCATACACAATGATACATGATGTAAAGATAGCAATGATGATATCTAAGCTGCATATAAGTGCTTAAATAATTTCCTGGTGGCAAAGAGATGGGAGTTCAAATTCAGTGTTGTAGCCATCAGAGTTCAAATCTTGCAATTATGCATCATTTACTATTCTACCAAGTGCTCTGTAAATATTATATTCCAATTTGGATTGAACATTGCCAATCAACCTTCAATTTTTTACCTCATTAGGTTCTAAAGCTTGGCTTGCAGTATTATAAGTTTCATAATGGTGTATATTTGTCGATATACACCCTAGTTTGCCCATCCGCTTTGCTTATGATGCCAAGGCTGCGGTCCCCCATTGTACTTACCCAGTGTAAGTTCACTCACCATTCGAATAATCTCATTAACGGCCGCTCAAGTTAAATGATAATTCACGCTCTTCCATTCAGAAATAAATAAATAATGTTCATAAAGTTCTAGATATTGAACCCGCTTTTTAAAGCGGCCACGAGACGGTGCGCATAGAAGCTGCAATATCGAAGCATCAACAGCAGAAAGAAGCTGCACGAAGAGAGAGAATGAGTATGGTATGTGAACTCCTATATGAAGAGCTCCAAGGCTTTTCTTCGACCAATTTACATCCTCTGGATGGTGTGGTTCAACTAATTTGGGATTAGCCTATCCCCAACCGTGATGGTATCTCAAGAAGAGACTTGCTGGTGCCAGATGTTACAGATACAAACTCGTAAGACATTAGCAATGAGTGAAATCAACTGTGTTCTTCCCTTCAGTCTGAGAAGGCAAAAGCTACTCAAATCAACACTTCTTGTGAACAATGAACAGTCGAAGAGGCTTCCAACTGATAAAATAACCGTTCGCATTTCGCAGCAACAAATTGCAAAAGTAGTCATGAAAACGATCATAGAGTGATGAGCCTCGTTGATAGAATCTTGAAATAGGGAGACCTTATGTGATGGTTTCATCGAAGGATTGGAACTTGGGTAGAAAACAAAACGTAAAAACATGAAGAGTATAATCCTTTAACCATTGAAGGATGAACCCAAATGAAATAAAACTGAATAAATAACCCAACAAGCTCATTAGTGTGACTTGTGGAATTCAGGAAAGATCAAACTCGACTACTGGCATCTAGCGGAATGATCATAAGAATCGGAAGGACACTAGAGATATTACTCAAATAAAAAGATATGAAGATAAGGAATAAAATTACATTGTTGTTCACACTATCAGAATGAAAACCATAGTAAAATATTTTCTAAGTTGAAATTTTTATTTAGGAGAAAATAAAAAACCACAAAACTGGGCTACTTCTGATATACCAGCATTTTTCCCCCCTTTTCATGTGTTTGGTAAATGCGAAATACCTATATTCAAGCAAATAATGTTCCAACATAGTATTAATCTCAAACCCCTTCTCTCTGATATTTGATTGAACTTTACAGATTTGTCTTTGGTTTGCTGCTTGCAGCAGCAACACGTCTCGTCACAGACCGCATGGTCACGAATTCCTCAGCAGAGGAAGGATGTATTCCCACCTGTAGAGCCATCATTAATTACTTCATCAGTAACATAGCCGCCAATAATAGTACTAAGAGCCCAAAAAATGCTGAAAGTGATATGGACTCGTCATCAGTGATACGCAATGACTTAATACCAAAAATTTATCACAAACTGGGTTCACTCCATTAGTTTGGGGAAATTCATCCATACTCTTCCTCACAATGCCAACACAATCACATAGTTAACTCATGCACTATTTTTAGAAGTTACTCTATAGGTAACACTATTTTGAGACTCGTTGCATTTCAAAGACACCATTACTTCAAATATAACTGGTCACATCATGTCAAAGGTCAATTCAAAGAACAAATGAGATATATGTTTAGATCTTATCAAGGAAAATATGCATTATAGGAAGCGATGCGAACATATAAGTAAGAAACTCAAGCATACCGTGCTGTCAAATTGTTCCTTCGTAGCTCCACATTTCAGTGCAACAGCAATACCCTGTGAACAGAAACCCCCAATTTGATATCATGATTCAAAAATTAACCACAAATCTTAGACATGATGATCCTAACAAGCCTCCAAGCCTAAAACCAGAGCCGTTTACCTTGCTCCAAATTGATCTTATTGTAAATCAAGAACCATATTAGATATAATCCAAATTGTTATATGTTTATATGCCGACATTTATGGATTTGTCAAAAATATCATTTTAATGGCCTCCTCATTTGGCCAAATGTACATTGTTCTGGTGCCATGCATATCAAAAGAATTTTAAACAAACATAATACCATGCCAATTAATCCGACGCATTTAGCAATTTATATATAATCTATTGTATGGAGATTATCTATTTCCACAGACTAGAAATAAATCAACTGCCATGGCAGAGAGTGGAAATTGAATTAATCTATGATATTGAAAATTACACTGTAGAACTGGGGTAAGCAAGCTAATCTATTTATATTATACAAATCTATTTATATTATACATACTTCCATTCTGAACTCATCCAGCTAGTAGATCCCCCTTTAATTGTCAAGAAAATTTACACCAATAATCCCATTAAGTTAAACGTGGTAAGGTTACCCTCTACTAGAACATTTTCTAGCAAGAATTATGTCGTTGAGTCACAAAATTTCATTGGATCTGCTTATTCAAAGGTTTAAACTTCACCACACCAGGGTTCATTGACAAATGACGAACATGTTTGGAGTAATTTCAAAACTCTTCTGACAATGTCCACCAAAATCACTACCATCCTCTTAAAATTCTACACAAGTAGTAATCATTCGTTCTCCATCAAATTACATAACTAAAACTACCCTTTTATTTATTACAGGATGACTGTTTATTCTTATTAACTACCAAAGTGAATCTCACCTCACTATTTAGGGTATTTTTGGAAGCTCAAAACGGAAATTTATGTCCAAGCAATCAACTGGACCAAGTCAAAAGCACAATCATACCTGCATTATCTCAGATGCATCTGGCCCACACATTGATGCTCCAAGAACTTTATCTGTCTCGGCATCCACCACTAGCTTCATTACTGTCTTCTCTTGCCGTCTAATAGCAAAATATACAAAAATTAACTTTAGATAGTTAAAGACCAAACATTAATACATAAGACCTGCATGCTGAACTATCTGGCATTCTACAAAACATAAGTAAAAGGTTAACATCAATTAAAATAATAGCACTAGTCATTAGAATTCGTAGGTATAAACACACATAAGTTTCCTCAATTGTCTTATGGACAACCAATTTACTAAATATAAACATGCATAAGTTTCCTCAATTTCCTAGCCGACAACCAATTTATTAAATAAGCCAAAAGAATAAGGGTAACCCCAGTACATTCAAAGACCATAACAGCAGATCCACATGAATAAGATATATTAAATAAATTTTGAAGGGGTCATCTGTCACTCCTCAACCTATTGTCTTAATTTTTCACATGATACAAAGTTAATATTCCCTCATGCAAAGGAAGAATAGATCTTACAAGTTCACAAGCCAGCGACCTCGCAACCTAACTATTTCTATGGGATGTGCAAGCTGTGTTTATCATAAAACCCAGTACCAATATCATTATTGATGTCTCAGGGCCTCTCTGGAGCCACAAAACGAATGTAGACTAGGAAAGATTTCTCATTCAAGAGGCTTTTAGCCTCCACTTATTTAATGCATATCATTCTCTATAGTTTGGCAATTTGATCTGTCGTAAGATTTTAATATTAATTTATTGAAATCAGATCTCAAGTAACTATACATACCCAGAGATAGTGTTCCTCATGGGATTGAAGCTTGATGTGAAAACCAGGATATCACCCTTTCCCTGCTCTATGGCCTGCTCCTCACTGAGACCCACTACAGAGAGAGGAGGTATGCTGCAATAGGTGAAGCCATCAGTCTCAGAAGAAAAAAAATAAAAAAGAACTTGTTAATTTTCTTGAGATTTTCAACCCTTGCACTTTGAATGAAGCAATTTGCCCTGCGCTTTTCTAGTTTAAAGTTACACTATTTGTTAAACATCCAGAGGTTAAAAGTGATATAATTACAGAGAAGAAATCAATACCTTGTAAATGTATTGATATAATCTGAAAGGAGAAATTAACACATTGAAAATTTGAGAGTTCAACCAGACTATAACCACAGGAAAGTACTTCCACTAGTTCATACAATCCTTTGACTCTCAATTTGTATGGAAGGGATATTTGAGATATGAAAGAAAAATCAAAATGAAATTACTTAAAGCAAAAGCGTGAGAGTGTAAAATGATGAAACCACTAAAATGAAAATAAAATTATCAACTAATGGCATCCTATTAGATGGAGAAGTCAAAGCGAGGGGATGCTAAGAGAGGAGGAAGGGGAATTGCCACTGAGGCAATTGCTTTATACAAGCCTGCGATGCACAACAAGAATATTTACCCCTTTTTGCTTCATTATTGAATATAAATATATAATGAAAGATAACCCTTCCTTTGATTGACATGCATCAGAATTTACGTACAGTTAATAAAAGCCTCTCAAGTAGTTGACCAGAACCAATACGTTTTGCTAAAGGCTAAATCTATGGTGCAAAAATCATCTGACAAGCGAAGTGTCTGGAATAGGGAAAAATGACAAATAGCTTAAGAGTTGAGACCATTTGATTTGAAAACCTTAGTTTGAAATAAAATTGTCTGATCTAATTAACTTCAATAAAGTTTGGCTAAAGTGCTTGTAAGTAGTAAATGTTAGAGAAAGGGAGGGAGAAAAGAGAGAAAAGAAAGAGAAAAACGAAACTAATTGTTACCAAAATACAGCACAGGGTACATCCCTGTAGTCTGGTTTGCAGGGTTGTCCACCAAAAACAGTTTTCTGCAGGAAGTATAACAATATAATATTTCAGAATGACAAACAATAATAAACATGCATGCCAAAAAGAGAGCCCAAATAAAATCTAAAATTTCGATGATATTAAATTGAAAGAATGGAGATGAAAAACGTACTGCAAAGCACGTTCCCTCCATCAAGGCCACAGGAGTAAGATTCATTCGATTAGTTACATCACCAACAGCCCATATACTAGGCACATTGGTGCGTGAGTTCTCATCCACCTGCAAGAAAATCAGGGGGGAAGGGATTGCTGATATTATTATTCAAATAATTTACCCACTCCTTTTCATAAGAGCTCAGCATTGCAACTATTTCATGCAATCTTTGAGTCTTGCACTGTATATAGCAATAAACACTATGATATACTCAGAACAACTATAATTAACAAACCAAGCAGCTAACAAGTGTCTGTTTTGTGACCTCAAAAGATTTTTTTTTTTTCTTTTTTTAAGTTGCAGTTCCACATTAGAATTAGTTGTTCACACTGCATGGGGCCAGCTCAGGGCTCAAAACACAGAAAAAGGAACTGCCGGATGAAATTTCAGAGTTAAGTAATTCAGAATAACAGATAAACTAACATATGCATAAGAAAAATTAACTGGATACGTCAGCAGTCAAATCAGTCACAAACATTCAATAAAGCAAAAGGAATATCAGAAAAGTAAGTGACCTTCACAGCTCCTGTTCGATCAACTTCGACACCAACAGCTTCCAAATTCAACCTTTTTGTATTAGGTGCCCTGCCTGTTACATGCAAAAGAGTACTGATATTTTCTAGAAACAAGTTAAACAAACATTTTCTTGTTCTTTTTATTTTATTTTTATTTTATTTTTATTTTATTTTTATTTTATTTTTATGAAAGGGCACTTCCATGTTTGAGTGAATTTATGTGACAGTACAGGACAAACAGATGAACAAGAACGTTAATGCAAGGGAGGTCAGCAGTACTCTCCATTTTTGTAAAATTCATGAACTTGAAAATACATGTAACTTCATTTAAAAAGAAAATTTGGGTAATCCAAAAAGGAATGTCCACAAACAGCAATGAAAATTTAACTGGGTACTAGGATAAGCAATTCAACCATATTTTATCATTTTAAGGTAGTACAGACTTTGGCACTTCACGTCTTCACTGAAAGAACAATAAGCAGAAAAACATGCACACCAAAGATCTAATTTTTGGCCGTCCTACAAAAGAAATGCTGTTATGTACATAAGGAGATGATACATATATATGTACAAAAGTATGTGGGTATGTGTGCATAGAATGGGAGAGGACTTTGTCAAACATCCACGAAACAAATGCCATCAGGAAGATGATACATGTATATGTTTGTAAGCATGCCCATCTTTTGTAAGTAAAGTGAGAGGAGAGAGGATACTTTGCGAATAAAATGAGGAAAAAACCTGACAGATGAATACATGAAGAAAAGGCCAGAATATTCAAAATGGAAAGGTAATAACAAGCCTTATATTTTAGAATGAGCGAAGAATTTCTCAAATGTATTTCTACTCCTATATGTGACGGTACTTACCAGTGGCAAAGAGTACAACATCTGCAACAATCTCTTCACCATGATCTGTAATAACTTTTATGCCCTCCTCTGACTTAATCAACTGAAGATTAGATATTTCTATCAGCATAAGATCATATTAAATAAATAAAAAGTATAATATTAAGAAGATGATGACAAATGACAAAATCCTAAGAAAAATACACAAAAATAAACAGAAGCCTAGTGAATCAAGGAAATTCCAGTAAGTACCTCCTTTATGGTAGTCCTCGGGTGCAAATTAATGCCCCTCCCTTCCAGATTTCTGGCAACTACTGCTCGCATTTCATCATCAAACCCTCTGCAGACGACAAAGTAAAGAGTGTTGGAAACAAAAAGTTCAGAGAGAATATCCTTATAATAAGAAGGAATGGAAGGGCCAGACTCAGTAAGAAATATACTCTCATGATATAGCAAATGAAAAAGCAAGTCTATAACTTCTAATCGTCATCCAAAATATGAGATGGAAAAAAAAGAACAAAAGAAAAAGCTACGGTTTTATTTCAGTCGAAAACATTAAAGGAAACAGCTCATAAAAAGGCCAAGGGAAAGTGCCCATTGTCAATAGCATACCCATTACATTTATTCACAAGCTAAACAAATATGTGGGGTGGGTCTCCACTATGAGGCCAAAAAACAAAGAATATTTTGAAACTCAGCTATCAAATAAACACCACCTTACTCTGACATGGTTCACATCTCCATTCATAAGTATTGGTAAGTTTGCAATGCCAAGGGTTATTAACTACCTCAATCAGTGAAAAGATAACTTAACAATTTAACACAAAGAGGTTACATCTTCTACATCTCCTGATTCATTCAAAATTTTTCCAATAACAAGATATGGTATGATCCAAAGTTCCAATTGACCAGACCCACTGAATACCAAGGCAAGGAAATTGAGATACCAAAGTAAATTTTGAAATTCATATTTCTGAATAAGAGCATAGTGCAACTGGTAACTAATACTAAATGACAACCAATCTAAGTTCACTGCTAACTTTTAAGATCAAGGGCCTGGCATCGGAGAGTGAAAATGAACATAAGCATGAAAAATAACCTTAATGGAAGTTCCTTTCTGAATAATAGATCCACGGTAGAACCCATCCCTCGCCATATGGAAGCAAACTCAACAGCAATGTACCTACATAACATGAGAGGATAATCATCTAAGATTATCAACAGGCCAACCAAATGCAACTAAAAATTGTAAAAGAAATAGACAAAAACAGACTAAGAGAGAGTAGTCTCACCCTCCACCAAGCACCACAGCATGCTTGGGTAATTCTTCCAAGCTCAATGCCTCGTCAGAGGTTATAGCCAGCTCCTAAAAATTCAAAGGCAAGGGATGAATGAATGAAGAGAGTCAAAAAGGGTCTGCAATGCCAATATCTAAGTACAGCATTAAGCAGTAAATAGTTTTGCGCAGATCATAGATTTAAATTCAATATTTCAAACAGAAGTCACAGCTAAGGAACAATGAATAGAGAAAAATGATCTGCTAGACATCAAACTAGAAAGATTTTCAAAAGTGCAGAAAATGATGCAAAAAATATGGCAAAAAAATAAAAACCAATATGACTTAGATCAGATTGAGACAACTGGAAACTGAAGCTGATTGAACAGAATAATATGTTAAAAGAGAAAAGACAGAAAGGAACATAGTTTCATTCTTAGCTCACCTACAGCAGTTCTTGTTGGCCTGTTGCTAGAACTAAGATTTACAAATTTTCCTTTATACACCAGGTTAGCTGAAATCATTTGGCTATTGATAACTAAATCTAAAATAAGTTGCTGACAGAAGAGAAAAAATTTCTTGTCACTAGCACACAGTTCCATGACCGCATTGCTACAGTACAAGTTTAGCACAGCTTGCCAGAGAAATTCCTTGCATGAATCACCCAGTGTGACCAGAACAAGTTTTGATAATATAGATAAGTGTGTTTCAGTGTACACACATAATTCATCCAATTCCTTCAACAACTCGTGTACAGATGCTTCCTCCAAAAATACTTCCGAAGAACAAACGTTAAGCCTGACTTCTGATGGTGCAAAAACAAGATTTCATAGAACAAACTGCATTGGTTTCTATACATCAGAAAATTCCAAAGCTTATAGCACATGTTTTTATCTATTCACGACAGAGGCAATAGATCCTTAATGACATCACAAAAACTAACATATACACTGATAATAATTGCTTTGCATTTTGAACCTACTTGTGCAGAATTAATTTTCAATCATGCAATATCTGCAAACCAAAAGATTACCTGGCCAGGAATAGGAGGACGTTGAGCCCTACTTCCAGTTGCAATCAATATGTGCTTTGCTGAGTAACTTAACTTAGTGCCATCTAGTTGTGTGACCTCAACTTCATTTGGACCAACTATCTTTCCCTCCCCTTCATATAATTTTACCCCAGCATTAGATAATAATCGCTTGTAAATTCCATTTAATCTGAGTATTTCATCCGTCTGCAATTTCAAAAAATAAGAAAAATTAGCAATTGAAACATACAAAAACAAAGAGTAATTCTATATCCATGTATTAACCTGACTGACTCAGAAAAACAAGTAAAAACTAATCAAAAAAAATATCTTAAAGGAAGTAGAGGTAGGGAAAAAAATGCGAGCCAAAATAAAGTACAAAATAGGCAGATATGTAAGAGAAACTTTCTAACTAACACTAATACGACTCATATACCTCAAACATAATAGCTGAACCATAAATGAACTGAAACAAAAGGAAGAACTACATTCTGTAAATTTAGTGCCAATCCAATCCTCAAAACCCATAAGATGTACATTCTTGTTTCGAGCATAATATATATATATAATATGTAAGTTTCTGTCTTTTTTTTTTTTTCAGAAGAACTGATTCAAATAAACCACAACAGGACAAAAATTAAAACAGAAAGGCCTTCATCACACTCATTTACTCTTGCTTAATCCATATAAAATATATACAAACCTATTTTATCCAAATATAAATCAACTAAAAGCTGCTCTTAATTTCTAACATCAACACAGATGTTGTCAATTTCATTTAACTCTCCAAACTTGTTGCTAAATGAACAACATTATAGGGCAAATAAACATGAGTAATGGAAGACTATGACACCACAAATACAAAGGTTTTGGAACAAATAAATGAATCCAAACCTTCTTTTGCAGAAGTTTTTTCCAGTTGAAGTCGATTTTCTCGTGTAACTCCCATCCATAACTCCTTGCATCCTAAAACACAAGCAGCAGAATCATCAAGTCACTTTAAAATCAACATATAAGGGGAAAAAAAAAAGAATTTCTTAAAACATACCACGAAACTTTAGCAACTACTAAATACCAAAATTTGATGACCAATTGAATGCATATGTAAATTTCATATCCATTTCATGAAAATTTTAAATAAACTCTCTTATTATTTGACTTATCCAGTGTTGAGACATACATCCAATTTTTAAAACATATCTTTAGGCGCAGATGATCGCATCTACTGAAAGTCCATATAAAGATGAACCTTTTTCCATTGGAGAGCCCCCCCCAAAATAATGAGGATGGTGAAAGACTTTTAGTTGCAGAAATTAATAAAGACTTTTAGTTTGATCTATGAAGAAAGATCTTCAGTTTCAGCTATGCAATCCCTAAAACCTCAGCAAAGTCTACCATCTAATCCTTATGTGAAATACAATCTCATCTCACCTCAAGTTCACCTCCAAATGATGCTCCATAGACCAATATCTTTTTGGGTACACAACCACGAATGACACAGCTGAAAAATAAGAAGTTGAGAGATATCATGATCATTAGCACTTTACTTCTATAAGTTAATTAATTTTCAGTCACTTTTATCACCCGTTGATACTCAACAAACAATCAGTCACATTTCAAACATCTAATAAATAAACATTTCAGAAGTCACTACTTTTGAGTAACAAGTCAAAAAAATCAATATTCACCAAAAGAAGGCAGCAGCATATCTAAAAGAATTATATCCACAAATAAATTTTCCTAATTTAACACAATTATGCCTCGTGACTGCTAACAACAGAGACCAGCAAGCAGCCGTAAATAAGAGACCCCACATAATATTGTCCCATCATTTTTTTTTTGGGGTTCCATACACAATTGAAGGAAACATTTACATTGACTAATGCTCACGTTCATGCCAGGAACCACATCTCTTTAATGTTTGAAAACATCTAGCTCATTCATAACTTACCACAACTCTAGTTACTTTCAGAAATAACAAGTAATGTTTGTTCATATATTGTCATTACACAGAACCGTCAAAGTCACTGATGCTCAATCTCTTTCCCATTTCATTTTGCAGGTCATTCTATGAAAAACTGATTAAAAAAATTTACAAAAATAAAAAAAGGGATGATTCAGAGTCAATAGAAACATACATTAATTATCCAGCTATAAAATTTCAACTGCATCTCATTGTCAACCTCATCTTAGAATTTTTCTCCCCCAAACATGTAACTCATTTTTTCTTTTTTATCAGCATCCCATCACAGTCAAAATGAACATAAAAATCAGTTTCTGCACCCACTATTTACCACTTGAAAGGTGTCTCTCAATTAATTCAATTAAAGTGCACTAAATCACTTTCTTTTGGGTGACAGAGGGGGGCCACCTAATTCTTGGTTCAGCATTTACTGATACAACACAAAAAACAAGTATAGATAGAAACTGTCCTTTTTACATTTGATCAGACTGAAAATCATCATACACAACCCCCTAAGCCTCTCAATCCATGAGGCAACAATCAGAAATTACATTTGCAACAAGTGAAAACAGAAACTCCCATTTTCCAACTTGATTAGACTTAAGCTAAGGATCACAAGCCTGAGCAAGAGCCCCTTTATTTAGCACATAGTCCAGCTCTATGACTTAGATTGTACTTTATTAAAAAGACCCACTTCCTATTATGAGGCGTCCAACTACATAACAGACCCACAGTGATTTCAAGTCAATGATAAAGATTTCTGACAACCAGTACAACATGATCTTGTTCATTGCTTAAGCATCCAACTAAGACATAATATGATATTTCGAAATGTCTGATAATCTAATTCATTGCTAACAGAAGGCTGGCCATCTTGATTTTAAAAATTACTGCAAAGTGCATCTGAATGGTTTATCATCCAACAAATGGTAAAAACTATATTGCAGATTATACCATATCCCACTAGCTCATCAATTACCAAGAGAACTTAACCCATATTGTTAGGTAGGTACCGCAAAGTATAATGGGAAAAAAATTAAGTAAAGAATATAAAATGAAAACATAGAAATTGAGATGTGATTTGAAGAACAAATATCATGACGGCAAGTGAGCTACTGAGAAGGATGGTAAAGCAACTGTCTATCAACTTACGTTCCACCAACTCCCCCAATTACTTCAGAGCTGATGGGATGAAAAGGAAGCTCGCATATCCCGACCTTGAAATTGATAAAAGAGTTAGCCAATAATGAACCACAATGAACTTTATTTAACTAATACTAAGAATTATGACAAATCAAAAGACCAAATGGGGACATTCACAATCCATTTCATGATCAAACTATCAGTTCAAAATAATCTAGTGCATTACCATTTATGAGTGTACATGCAAGAGATCAAGACAATAAGAAGGGAAAACACATTTCGAAGAAGGTAAAGTAGAGTTGATCTTCCAGAGATCAACTGAAATTGAATTTGGTAAAACAAATCATTTGAAATCAACTTTACCAATGGAACTCACAATAACTGGACCCAAAAAAAAAAAATTCCTTAAGTTGAGCACAACGAAACTCTCCATTCTGGTTCTCTTCTTCTGACAAGTAAACATAACTTAGACACAAGTAGGTAGAATTTACTCAAATTGTAAGGTAACGTTGTAACTCTCACCATATATCAGCATAATTTAAATTCTCGTTTATGCAGGAATGTAGACATTCTTCATGATATCAATTGAAGATATTTCAAAAACAAAACAAATAGCATAAGTGTGTGTTCTTTTCTATCTGTGACCATAAATAACAACAATATTTACTTTCACTAATTTAAATCTTATAACAAGATAAACCTTGGCTCCAAAATTAGCTGAAAATCGAGCAGCACGAACACCACCACTTCCAGCTCCAATAACAAACAAGTCAAAGTCAAAATGAGTTTGTTCTTCTTGATTGGGCTGGCTCAGCTCCCCATCGTTAAGCATCTTCCTTGCCATCGCTCTTTAATCAATTCAACTGAAGCCACACAAACAAACAAAATATAACCTAAATAAAACTATTAATAAACAAAAAAAAAAAGCAGCTAAGGGTAACATTGTGTATGGATAATCAGAAACTGAAAATCACTTCATTATCATTAAACCGAACAAATAAAAAAATAAACAGAAACCACATATTTTTAAAACTTGTTTGGTTTAACGAGAAAGCGGAAGAAAACGATAGTAAAAGAAATGAAACGTTAATGTTGATTTCGTTGCTTGTGATTGAATAATAGTAGTCTAAACTAGGCTCAGTCAAGTGAACGAAAGCCAAAATTTATGATCTTAATGATTAATTCGGTTAATTTATTAATAATTTTCCTACGATTTTTCTCGGGAAACAAACAGAAAAAATAACGAAGAGATCGTACCTAAGAGATGAGTGAAGGAATTGAAAGAAAAGCAGAGGCTGCTGGGGCAGTAATCAGTAATGACTAAGGACTAATGCTGTCGTAATTGATGAAATCAAAAAATGAACGAAAAAATTATTTATAAATGGAAAAATAAGAATGCGATCGCCAAAGAGCCACGAAAGTGGATTTTAAAATTACTAATAATGATATAATAATATTAATAATTGTAATAAATTTAGATTCCCGATTTAATTAATATTTTAAATATATTATGTAATTTTTGTTATGCTAATCAGAGTCTAGATATATTGAGCAAATCAAAGAAGGAGACTACTCAAAAAGAGGAAATTGACGGATATAGCCAAAAAACTTGTCTAATTTACAATAATAGCCCAAATGAATTGCCCTTTTTCGGAGGTTATTGCCGGGTGTATTTCAGTTTTGACTTCGTCAGTTTCATGGATTAACACTGTTTGTTCCGAATGTGTTTTATATGATAAAATGTTGGTTTGTGTGTGTATATAAATTCAAAAAAAAATGTTGGTGTATAAAAAGCTTTGGCGAAATTAACAAGACAAAATTTATCAATAAATAATTTGTTATGGTGTTCAAGATTGATTCCTGACTTTATAGACAAAACTCAAAAATTTAGGTGATGTAGGGAAACTAACAACAACCATCGACCGTCGATAAAATTTTAAGTTTTACCTACGCATATCTAAGTAATTCTCTAATTATATTTTACCATTATTGTTATTATATTAGACTTCATAGAATCAATTTGTCTAATAATGTTTTTGGAGGATCATGGGAAAGTTCCCACTGAGGGCATACTATGAACTATGAAATTCAGGCATGGGGAATGAGTAGGCTAGGGCATTTTATGTTTAGAAAATTGTCAAGGTTGAAGTGTTTGTGTACACAAGGGTGTATCAAGTATTTTGTATAATTTTGCAACTCAATAAAAAGTACTCAAGAACCACTAGACCTTACCCAAGTGGCTATAGCCACTCCTTCGTAAGTATGAGGGTAGTGGTTTGAACCCCATAATTGAATTGTGAGGGTTTAATTTAAATTCCTTTCTCAAAATTTGAATAAAGACATTCTTTTTTTTAAAGTAGAGTTGACATACTTCGAATATTAAAAAAAATTAAAATTTATTTATTATTGTATGAGATTTAAATTAATAGCTCCAATAATTATATGATTGTAAATATCATGATATGTTGTAACTTAAGTAATAATGTTATTAAAAAATATATATAAAGTACTCAAGTAAGACAAGCTTTTAACAAGCTTTTGCCACTTGGTCCTTGACTGAGTGATGGACTACTTGTTCTCACAATTATGAAAGCATTAAGCATTAGTTTGAGTCCTTAAGGACTCACTCTCCTTCAATTAAGCATGATTGAGTAGAAGTCAGCTACAGTTTTTTTTCTTTGCAAAATGCAATTGGAGTGAATAACCTTCAAATATTTGTGAAGGTAAACAATCTGAGCAAGTATTTTATAGAATTTATTGTATGTATGTTGTAGCCCTAGTGTGTAATTATTTTTTGAAATAGTAGCAGCAATTATAGTATATATAATTGTCTGTTAAAATAATAGTTATAAATATTTAATATAATCTGATTGTATTATTAGTATAAAAAAAAAAGATAGGCTTCCCACTACAACATCTTGCATAAATATCATTCACGAAGATCTCATAGATGATAATCAAGGGCAAGGTTGGAAATTTTTTGTATAGTTGAGCTAAATTAATTTTTTTAAGGATGAAATTTATTTTAAAGACAAACAAATCTTAAAAAACAAAATTGTTTATACATAAGTCAAAAAAGTAATTCAAATACAATCAGACACTATTGAATTTGTGCCTTACGATGCTACAAAGCAGTAGGATTCCTATCTTCACAAGTTGGTTAGAGAGAGAAAAAAATTCTAAAATAAAATGGAATGTGGAAAAAGAAATTGAAGAAAATGATGATAGGAACTGTTTAAAAATTAAGACAATGTTGAAGTGGTAGCTTTTGAAACTGCAATGGGAATTTAGTAAAATTATAACAGCAGTAGATTTGTATATACTGTGGTTGTAATGTTGCAAAATTGAAACAGTGGCAGTTTTGTAAATAAAATGAAAATTTTCCCAAAATATGGCAGCATAAAGCCGTAAAGAGCTCCGCCGAAGCCACTAATGACAATGGCGACACTCGTAAGGACTAGGGCGGATCCACATCAAGCGGGCGGGCGGGCTTGAAGAAAATAATTTTAAAAAAATTATTTGAGTTACCAATTAGCTTCCTCTAAATTTATTAAAGTAGTCACATTAAATTTATAAAAATAATCTCATAAATTATTATATTTAAATTTAACTTTGAGAATTAAACAGACTAATACTTTAATTAAAAAATAAAAGCCTATAATAGCTATATAGGTGATTTTACTATTATTTAATTTAGCTTCCATTAAATATATCATAATAACCTGTATAAGCTCATTAACATATAAAATTTTAAGTCTTCAAATGTTATCACTCTATAATTTAGGATTTAGCTCTTGATAAATCATAGTTTTGAATCCGCTATGGTAAAGACAATACTTGTAGTCTTATATGGAAACTTAAAATGATTATTTTCAAGATAACAATGATCCAATCGGCAAGGAGATAAAAATCTTACAATACCATATTGCTTGGTAAACATTTATTACTTTGGTTTGCAAGTTAAGTTTATTTTATCTCATATTTCCATAACGAAAAGCTTATAATATCCTTATTATTTTTGTTAAAATTATAATTCAAAAGTAATATTTATTATATATTATTAATTTTTATTTTATTATTAAAATTTTTATTTTTTATTTTTATTTTTTACAGAAACTTGTTACCAATCAGTGGCTTACTCCATACTTTAAGTAATTTAATTAAATCCAGTAAATTAATAAAAGAGATCCATCAAATTTGAAAGCACGGTTTGGTCTTTGGAGCTGAAGAACCATTTTTTTCTAAAATATTTTTTATTATTATTTTATTTTTATAAAAATAAAGAGTGAGTTAAGATCAACTCAATTTTTTTTAACAAATAAGTAAATATGGCCAATCCGTAAATTCACGGTCACAATGGGGATGAGATGGGAAAGCAAATTTTGGAATCTGGACCAAAGGATTTCAAATGTTTGCGCGTTGAATGAATGGGGTGTCTATTTCCGACTGCGACACATCCATATTGAAGTCAAAGTGTTTAAAATTATAACTGTAATTTAATTTTTATTTTTTTCTAAAAAAGTGTAAAAAAAATATTAAATTTCTTTTCAAATATTGTTCTAACTATAATTATTCTAACCTTAACCACTAAGCAATTATCTGAAATTCTTTGATTATTTTTTTTGGAACCGAAAGAAGGTGATCCTAACAAACTATTTCATTCTTCCGAAAAAATAAAAAGATATTTTTTAACTAATTTTCATTTTTTTAATTGGAATATGGGGCACAGAATCGAATGCCACGCGTAATAGACCATACTGTTCTGAATTTTCTACGGGAAACGAAATTTTTCTCCTCTATTTCTCTGTTATTTGTTTATTTTCTGTTCTTTGTTCAAAGCTTCAGACGTAAAATCTTAAACTAAAAAAACAGAATTAGAGAAATTGATCTTCAACATTTTGACCAAATCGACACCCCAGTTGACATATTCGGACAATGACCGTAGTATAATATTACTAGTGGCCCGCCATGCACATCAAACTAGATTTTTTTATTGAATTAGTTTTATAAGATCGAATTGAACAATTAGATTGAATAATTCTAGGTTTAAGTAAATTGGATATTGTTAAAACCGAAAGCGGGGGCGGCAGCATATTAATATTTCTACTTATTAACAGGAGTTGTATAAGTTACAGATTCACAGATCTAATTTTAACGAACTCCCATTATATATTTTTTCTCTCTCTTCAGGACATGTATGATGCTACTAGTGGGTGTGTATATTATATAATATGATTTGAACACGTTTGCATGCATTTATTATTCATTTGAAGAATTTATGAGGCTCGTTAAAATCGGCGGCTAAAATGTTTGAAAGGATTAAATAATTTGTGTTTTATAGGTACAACAGTGCAAATTTTGTGCTTATAATAAATAGAAGGCATTTCCTTCCTTTCTTAGCACTTTAAATTCGAGGGAGTAATTTAAGTGAAGAATTGCTTTTAGATTGAGTAATTGAAGAGGTTTTTTCTCTCACCATGAGAGTACTAAGTATATTTAAATTTTAGAAAAGAACTTTGTTTACTTAAATATTGTATGACATTAATTGTTAGTAAAATAATTTTTTTCTTATACTCCTATGATTTTAATCATTGTTGCCGAATCAAGCTAAATTCTTAGTGTCTTTTATTTTTTAAAAAATATTGTATGCTTAATTTCGCAGTCTACACACAACAAGTAGTATCAAAGCTATCGGTTTGTACTTAAGATAATTAGTAGCTTGTGTAGTAGTGTTTGAGGTAGCATTTACTTCTCATATCAAAGTGGGAATCCTAAGAATCCAATGGATGGGTGGATGACGTGGGAGTAAGAATATATTATTTACTTGTGAGTATTAAATAAGAATTAAAAATCATTTATATGTTTACTTTGTCTTGGTTTGAGAGTGAATTGTTTCAAATTATAATTTTACTTTTATTTAAAAAATTATTGTTTTTAATTACAGAGTGAATAAAAAATATTTGTAAGATAAACTATTTTTATTATTAATTTTAAATATATAAATTAATAATAATTATTATTATTCTTAATTATGTAAATCACAATTTTTATTAATTTTAATTTTAATTATGTAAATTAAAAATTATTGATAGCAACAACACAAATGAAACATTATTATTCATAATTTAGTACAAAATTAAGATTTTCTTAGAATAAACTATTTATTATTATTAATTGTTAATATTAAATAAATATAATACTACTAAAATTAAATACAAAAGAATAATATTATATTTCAAATAAAGATAGTATATAGTAATATTATTCATTCTCTATGAATATAATAATATTACTTTTAAGTAATTTTAACTTAAAATCAATGTAAATTATTATTTTAACTAAATATCATGAATATTATATTTTAATAAGCATAATATTATTATTTTTAACAAATGTAATATTAAATAATATAATAATATTATTTAAATAAATATGATATTATTATTATTTTTAAATAAATACAACATTATTTTATTTTAATAAATATAAATATAATTATATTATATTTAATAAAGAAATGGTAAAAAAAGAAGAGGTAATAGTGAATTCCCACTCCTTCCACCCTATGAGAGTGGGAATCCCACTCTCACTCAAAAAATAAATAGGACCTATGGAGTATGACTTATTCTTCCCTTCTTAAATGAGTAAGTAAACGTTGAAATAAGAGTAATGCACACTTCTCATTCCCACTCTAGTAAGTAAACACAACATAAACAAATTTTGTCAAGAAAATAACCAAAAATCCATCCAACTGTTTAGACTAGATCTAAACAAATAAAATCTCTCGATCTCCGAAAGCATGTTCCTTCCCCTGCCACATCTCCCTCCCTTTGTCGACTTTAGGGGTTGCTTAGGAGAAAAGAAGAAGAAATTTTAGATTCACAACTAGTAAGGTGGTTTGAATCCATTTTAAGGTTCAAATTCAAAGTAAAGCACTTAAAGGGAGAATCCAACACTATTGTGTACTTCTTTCCAGGCCTATAACAGCTTTTTCAATGATATCAAGTAGTAGGAAACTACCAGAAGGATGGTATATGGAGAGAATGCCCTTCATATAAAATCTTTTAATTTTTATCTCTTGTTTATCTTAAGAAATCAAAGATTTAATCTTTGAAAATGTAATTGATCAATGTGATGACTTTGACATTCCAAACAATGATGGTTTTTATCGGAGAGTATGGACACTGATGAAAATGCAAGAATTCAGACAAACAATCAGAGGATAAAGATGTCATCTACCTTTTGAACCATTCCCAGAAAAGGATCAAATGCACAAAACAATATTTAGAATTAATCCGCCATTCTATTATGTGATAGATGAAAATACAAACTAGAGACACTATGTCATTTATGACATATCACTGCAAGCATATTACATATTTTATCTTTGGCTAAACATGTATCCTATTGTCATACTGTTCAAGCCAAATCTCATTCATAGCAGCAAGCAATATAATAAGGGAAGATGGTTTGACAGAATGTTCTCCCCATTATTTGAAGGCATTCTTACTCTTAAACTTCTTAATGAATACTACTTAACTTATAGTACTATTGTTATAATACAATTAAGAGATATCTGAGGACGAAACAAATCACCATTCATCCAAGTCATAGAACATAACCAATAAAATGATGAAACTGATTCAATGTGGCATAGTTGTCTAAATGCTAGAAAAGCACTAGCATAGTTATATGGTACTGAACCAATGTATAATACTTACAGTCCTCTTTTTCCACAAATACTATCAACACCAAATCTCTACTTTAAAGAAGAGATAAAAAAAGGCTCATCTACATGGGGATGAAGAAACTGAAATTAAGATGAGAGAAAGATATGCTGATTGGCTTAGTAGACATGGAAGATCACAAGATATACAACATAACCTCTATAAATTAATAATGTTGGGACCGTTGAAATTTATTAATTTAGAGAGATATTAATTAATCAATAAATTAGTAATTTATTAATTTATAGAGAGTGTTCACAGTGCAAAGAACTAACATTTAATTTACTGAAAATTCATTGCATTTTACAAATATAATCAATAGAATTTAAATAAATTCATCAAATAAATAATGTATACTTGATAAAATAAATTCATGAATTTTACTAAATGTATTCAATGAACTAAACTAAATGTTAGTTATTAAATTATATAAATTGAATTAGAACTAATCTAATATACCTATCTACTTGATTCACTAAATTCATGTATTTACATAAATTTATCTAAATGTATTCAATGAACTACACTAAATGTTAGTTATTAAATTGTATTAATTGAATTTGAACTAATTCATCTAATGCACCTATCTACTTGATTAACTAAATTCATGTATTTACATAAATTTATCTAAGTGTATTCAATAAACTAAAATAAACGTAATTTCATTAAATTGTAATAATTGAATTTGACTACTTATCTACTTAATTAAAGAGTATTCACGTCTTTACATAATTTAGCTAAGTCATATATCCAATGAACTAAATTAGAAATTAAATGTATTCAATGAATTAAGTTAAAATTATTGTCTATATAAAAAAACACAAAGTATTCTTTTATTTCATAGTAACTTGTTAAATTACAATGGCTTTCTCGTTTAAAGTGTGTTAAAAAATCAACCATGACAGATGAAATGCAGAAAGCATAATGCCAATATAGTAAAGAGCATTCGACTAGCACTAAAAAAGAATTGCAGCAATGGGTTTCTGAAAAGTTTAACTTGAAAGTTGGTCAAGCTACAATATCAAATACACTGAAACGGTCATCAAAGTATTTTTTGATTGACATAGAAAAGGGTGGTCATGTTAAGCGACACAAATCATCAAAATTTCCAGAAATGGAAAAAGCACTTTTTGAGTGGGTTCTTCAATACCAAGATCATGTCAATATATCCGGAGAGCTAATCATAGAAAAGACAAAGGATATTATGAAACTATTAAACCCTTAAAAGACTTCAAAATTCAACTTTTCCTTAGGTTAACTTGAGAAGTTCAAGTTAAGACATGGTATCAAGTCATTTCGTCGTTTTTGGGAAAGTGGATCAGTTGATACACAAGACATGATGAAAAAATTAGTCCATAAGGGAAAAAATAGATCAATTTGCCATGAATGATGTTTTCAATATGGATGAAATCAGATTGTTTTATAGGCTACAACCTTATCACTCTCTTGCAACAAAGCAACTTGAAGGGAAAAAGCAAGACAAAGAAAGGCTTACTGTTGTTGTTTGTTGCAACAAGGATGGCTTAGAAAAAATTCCTCTATGGATGACTGCGGTGCTTTTTGAGGAATATGTTCGGTGGCTTGATAAAAAAATGCATGGGAGAAAAATTCTCTTGGTGGTGGATAATTGTCTAGCACATCCAAAAAATATTGAAGGATTACAGAATATTGAGCTATATTTTTTACCACCCAACATGACATAAAAAATTCAACCATGTGATGCAGGGATAATAAGAACTTTCAAGATGCATTACCGTAGACGATTTTACCAAAAAATTTTGGAGGGCTATGAGCTGGGGCAAACCAATCTGGAGAAAATAAATGTTTTGGATGCAATTAATCTTGCAGTCTTAGCTTGGTCAACAAATGTTGAGGCAAAGACAATAGCAAATTGTTTTCGACATTGCAAAATTCATTCAGTGGAAGAAATGAGTTCAGAGGATTTACATGAAACTTTAGATGAAGAAGGCATTCATGAGCAACAAACAATAATCAACAATTTGGGTTTCCGTAATGGAATGGATGTCAATTACCTCTTGGATTACCCTAATGAAAATAATTAAAATTCAGAGGTCTAAAGTTTATAAGAAATTATTGCTAATATCAGTGAAGATCATGCTGAAGATGAAGTAGAGGATGACACAGTATCTTTAGAGGCTATTTCACACACTGAAGCACTCAAGTCATCAATAACACTTCATAATTTTTTATTGCAGTATGAGAATTCAACCCCAAAACTTTTAGATGCAATAAGAAAAATTAAAGATGAGATTCAACTAGATTTAAACTTTAAGAAAAAAATAAGTTACAATAAACTCATATTTTAATAAATTGACATAGTCAGTCACATGTTTAATTTCTATAATTATTAATTTATGATATAAATGGAACCACAGAGTTATATAGGAGTTCTTAGAAAATTTATTATCTTATTAATTTATCAAAATTATTAATTTAGCTTCAGGGCCCAAGTTGGGACTGCAAAAAATTATTATATTATAGAGATTATTAATTTATAAAGGTTATACTGTACATCCTTGGGAACCTCCATAAATAGGAGATCTAGAATTGGCTAACAGGTTGAGCCATCAAAAGAAAGTCCATGTGTGCTTATGCTCGTGTCGTGCCGTGCCCATTATGAATTTCGTGCCGTGCTTAATTTTCTTGCTTAAGCCCGACCTGGCAAACGTGCTGTGCTCATTTGTGTTGTGCCATGCCTAAGAAAAAAAAGTCAACTAAGCTTTTTTCTTTTTTATTTTTTTAAGAGTGCTTGCCAAGTTTTTTGCGTATTTTTTCAAGTGTATGTATCTTTTTGGATTCATATCCTTTATTCAAATTTAATAGAATTGGAAATTTAAAACTCAAGTCCATATTCAATAATAATAAATTAATAATAATAAGATAATGCAATATTAATTACTAAGTTTGACCCTTATCGTATTAAAATTCTTTTTTAATACTTAACAATAACAATAATAATCAATTTTTCTTAAAGGTTAACTTAATTGTTAACTTCGAATTACGTAGAGTCATAGATCATAGTTCATAATAATATTAATATATATTTATAAAATCATGATATTTATAATTTTATTTATTAAAATTATGATATTAATTATTTAGTTAATAAATTATAAAAATAAATCAATTATCATTTTTTTGAAACTAAGAATTAAATAAATTTAAAAAACTTGAGCTAATAAAATAAATTAAAAGATTCAATTTCAAGTTATTTGTAAAATCATTAAATTTTAATTATATTTTCATTAAAAATTGAAATGTACTTATTGTGGGCTTTTTCGCTTGCTTTGTTTTAGCCCATCTCTAATTGTACTATGCATTTAAGGCCTGCATGCCTAAAATCTAAGCCCGGCCTAACCCATGTGCATGCTGTGCTGCATGCTCCACCGAAATGTGCTCATGTCGTGTTGTGTTGTACAGACATGTGCCGTGCCTGTGTCGTGCCTCATGTCGTCCTACCCATTGGCTATCTTTAAGGAGACCTAAAAGATTAGTTTGCCCAACTAGACAATTGACTAAATTATGATGAATGGCCACAACAAGAATAGCCACCACAAGATGTTTCCCTACCTGAACTTATGGATGATGAAGAATTTGATCGAAGGATTACAACCTAAGAAGAAGACTATGTCCATAGGAGAAACACTGCATGGAGTGACCCGAATAATAATTCAGAATAAGTGGAAATCATAGTGGACTATACCAGCGGAAGTGGTGGTAAATAATTAGTAATAAATAAGTGACAAATTTGTAAACTCACATGTAGTGTCCAGTGAGTTGTAAGTTAAGATTCTTTAGTAATAAGTATGTATTATGTGAAATAGCATAAAGTAGTGATAATTCATAAAATAATATTCTTTAGTGATAAGGTATAATGATGTATTCCATAAAAGAGATTCTCTTGGTGTTTATGAAAGGGACTCTTTAACAGTGTGTAGATGATAACTCTATGAAATAAGAGTTATCTATAACACTTTTGGACTCAAATCAAGATTACTTAGAGAGTAATTGATGCGTTTTAATTGCATTCTAGCTTAATTTTGCATACTTATCTATTTTTAGTTTACTTTTAATAAATTAGGTTGTTTTAAAATAAATTGTATGTTTAGATTGTGTATTTAATTATAGGCAATTGAAAGTGCAATTTTAAGGAAGGAATGTTGTGCAATGGGCTTGGAAAAGTGAGAAAAGAAATTGGTTGCAGAAAAATGGAAGCTAGTCTGAAACAGTGCAGTGTTGTAGTCAATGCAATAGCAACAATTGCTATAGCAATCTTAGAACAATAGAGGAGAAAAATTCGGACGAATCTCAGAAAAAATCTGCGATCTGCAGTTTTTAAATTTGGAAGATACGTGCCCTAGACGTCCGGGTGCCCTAGTTTTCAATTATAAAAGGAAGCGCAAACAAAGGAAAAAGGAGAGCCGTCATTCACAAGAAAAAATTGAGAAAAGAAAAAGGAAAACAACAAAGAAGCAGAAAATTCCATGCTGAATAAGAGAAATTACAGGCGTGAGGAAAAAGAAATCAAGCAATCACAAAGGGCTTTGCACTCCTATCTTTATCTTTCTTGTTTCTTTGATTCATGATGATATATATGATGGCTGAATTGGTTTTTATTTCTATTTCAATACAAATTATGAACTAATTTATTTGTGATTGAGTGATAAACAAGCTTGATAGTTATTGACTAAATTTATGAGTTGCTGCAGTATTATTATAACATTTTATTTTGATAGTGGTTAATTTAATTCACTATTTCGGCTGACCACCCATTTAGTGATGCAAGCTAAAAAAGAGCCACAAAAGGGTTTGTTTTAGTAGATCGTATCTGAACAATACTTGATTTTAAATTAAGTTTCTCAAGTTAGGTTAACTCAATTTGAATAGGGTCATGCTTAATTTAAAACTAGTGATGAACTAGACATAGGAAATCACCTTGTAGGGTAATTATGAACCTAGATCTTTTAATGTTATATCTTGTGTGGCATAACAACTGGTCATTGTTAGTTTGCATATATATATAAAATGTCCAATAGGCAACAGCTGAGGACACAATAGAATTCTGCCCAGTGTTGTAGTAATTGCTGTAGTAATTGTACTATAACAGAAAAACAGTCAACATCATTAAGTGAGTTGATTCACTCAACTACATCATTCTTAGTGATTACATCCTTATAGGAGATGTATTGACTTGTTTAGTGCTTTTTATTTTCTATCATTTAAATTACTTAGTTTAATTAGTGATTACATTCTTATAGGAGATGTATTGACTTGTTTAGTGCTTTTTATTTTCTATCATTTAGATTACTTAGTTTAATTTAGTTGTTCAAAAGATTTGATTTGATTTAATTTAATTGAATTTGTTCCATAAGAATTGCTATAGCAACTCTAATAGCATCAGTCCCTGTGGAGACGATATTTGAATACTTATCATTTTATTACTTATTGTGTACATTTGCACACTGACACTCATATATTAAGAAATTAATCAACACTAAATCATGGATTCTTGTAATCTCTTCTTTAGTAATAAAAACATCTTATTAGTGGCAAGTGTGTAAAGTCACATATAATGCCTAGTGAGTTGTAAAAAAACATTCCTTAGTGATAAGGATGTATTATGTGATGTAATATAAAGTAGTGATGAGTCATAAAGTAATATTTTCTAGTGATAAAGTGTAATGATGTGTTGTGTAAAATGAGATTCTCTTGGTACTTATAAAAGGGACTCTCAAGCAGTGTGTAGATCATGAAGCTTATAAATGTAACATGTAGTGTCTAGTGAGTTATAAAGTAAGATTTTTTAGTAATAAAGATGTATTGTGTGATGTAACATAAAGTAGTGTGAGTCATAAAGTAATATTCCTTAGCGATAAGGTGTAATGATATGTTCTGTAAAAAGAGATTCTCTTAATGCCTGTAAAAGGAACTCTTTAGCAATGTGTAGAACATAAAGTCTTATAATCTCTTCTTTAGTAATAAAATCATTTTTTTTGGTATTAGAGCCATTATTCCTAAAAAGTGTCTTTCATAGTTTTCTATAGTAAAGTACGTTCTATCGTTGCCGACTAATCGAATCCTTCATATCAGAAATATTATAAAAAATTAAAAAAAGTTTATTTTTAGATCAGGTTATTTGGCCAACAGATAAATAAAAAAGATTCTTTCAAAAGTGTGGTGCCTAATTATTAAGCTAAAAAAGTTTGTTGTGTATCCTCTTGGACATTAAAACCCCTTTTTAGGATAGTCGAGGACTATGAACAACTAGAATATAACTCAGTTTGAGAAACAAGCTTCTAATATGGAAGCTCCCTCTTTCTTTTCAACCACCCACTCCTCTATTATATATTTTTATTTTAAAACCCAAAAAGAAAATAACCAAAAAGCCATCCAACCTTTCAGACTAGTTCCTTTAAACCCCTACAAATTTTATGATGTAAATACTTTAATCTTCTTCATTAAATCTATTGTTCCAATTCGATAACTTAAACTCAAATCTATGAATAAATCCTATGAAGTTCTTGTACAGTCTATTTCTTCTAGTTCTTAAGAAACCTATCTTTTTATTCTCTCTGCACATGATGTTAAAAGATACAGAAATGAAAGCTATAAAGGATTGCATCTTAGTGCCATTAGAGTTGAACTTTAACCACTATTCCTTGGAGGCAAAAATGTCACATGCTTCATGGCCATCCTTGACACAAGATGACAAATATTTGAAAAAACATTAATCTTGACAATAGAAGTGGGGCTTAACTAGGGATATGTTGTCATTCAGGTATAATCAAAATTTACCTTAGATTTACATAAACAAACTCTCCCAAAAACCATAAAAGTTTTAATCCAATTAAATGGATTAACTATGAAAGTAGATGAGTCAGCCCTTGCAATTCATCATACTATGACCTACAAAATCCAAACCTATATGCTTTCCATAAGCCATAATAACCTTCCTATTACCAGATTCACAACTGGAGAAGGAAGAATCATCTACCCCAAAGCTTTGAAGCAAAACCAATTGTTTTTTTCCACCCAAATGGATCAATTAATATAAATAGAACAATAAGCCCTTACAAGTCCATGAAACCCTTCAAGTTGACAGATTGTTAGATGGAAGAATCTTGGTTTCCTTTCCCAGAGAAACTAGACCATTATATCCATGTGAAAAATGCCAAATGAAGGGAAAGCATCCAAAATCATGCCCACACATGCCCTAAAGATTGTATCTAGCCAAATTTATAGGATTAATCAGAGCAATTGATACTCTAGAAGTTGGGGAAGAATCTCTAAAAAGAGTATCTAATGACTTTGTGGCTGTCAAATGGATAATTCAAAAGACAAATCCCACAGAATTTGAACCCATTGAAAAGGCAATCAATTGAAGCAATATTACTGTTTTAGTACAAAATAAAGCATTGAAAGAGATTATTGCTTAACAACATCAACTTGCAGAACAAATACAAGAATTGTATAAGCAAATCAGGAAATCCCAAAAGGTTTAAAAATTCACAAACAAACATCTGTCAAAACTACATAAGTTACCATGGAGAGTGACAGTGCTTGTAAGAACAATAGTAGATAATGATGAAGAACGAATGATGACTTTACAATATTACAAGGAGTACTACAAAAGGCGATAAAAGAAGATTTCCTAGAACAAAGACAGGCCTTATAAACCAGCACATATATAGTAAAATGTTCTTTAGTCAACAACAACAAAGTATTTTGGAGAAGTTATGAAATGTCATAGGTTCAACCATGGTTCATAAAGGCTACTTAATAGGAAAATGAAAAATCAGACAGTTCTTATGGATCAAGGCAAATAAGCAAATCTTTTTCCTTCTCGAATAAACCAATTATGATGGAAGGAAGACCACACTATCCTGTTAATCTACATATGTGGTTACAAGGAGAAGGTTTCCATCATCTACCTGTGAGACAGGGCAACACTCAAGAGTAGCCTCATTAGCTGATCTCTAAGAGTAACAACTTCAATAACAATTATGATCGCAAGATTAACAAATGGAAAAACCACCTTTGCAACAAGCAAAATAATGAGAAACACAAGTACAAATTCCTCATGCTATAACAGGAAAAATATTTTGAAATATTGATAATATCAAACCAAAAGAAAAACTTGCATATGTTGAACAAACGCAAGCGTGATGTGAGGGAAAATGTCAAAGAGCTCCACAACTTACAAGGAGAACTGCCATGCTTAAACCAGTAGTAGGTTTTACTGGATCATTAAGAAGGTGGTGGCAAAATACTTTGACACAAATGTAAAAAGAATACATGTTAGATTAAAAAGATCCTTGTAGTGCTATTTTGGATAACGTAATTTTGGATTTTATGGGAACCAAAGTAAGGGAAACTAAAATAGTAGAAAAATAATTTCTTCAAAATAAATACTGTGATGTTAGACAACTTGAAGAATATTACATTGAGCAAGAACATTTATATTTCCTATTCAACAAGCCAACAGATGTATGTAATTAAGAGAACATTTATTCACAACATGCCAAAACTAGTAGCAAAAATGCTTGAAACAAAGTTCAAAGTTAAAGGTCTCACAAACCTATCAAATTTCAGCCTTGCCTAACTTTATCAGATGGTGATAGAATTAATCCAAAATTATTGCAAGAATCAAGAACTCAACAAACACATGAAATAGATAGAGAAAACTTATCTCTCCAAATACTGCAACAAAAAGCCCAATAAGTTTGGACGTCATAACTTTGCTATATCATGTTCCTGTCAAAAAAAGTCTCATAAGAAGCCAAAACAATGGAGACCATATAAAAGCCTCAAACATTGATTTGTTAAAAGACGGAGATTTCCAAGAAAGTCAAGAAGATGTTTCATTTATGGAAAAAATGGACACTTTGCAAAACAATACAAAGCTAAAAAAAGAATCCCTAGAAAACTCTTGTAGCTAATGAAGATCTACAATTCAATGATGACTGTTATACTTGGACTGATAATCCTGACAATGCATTATTAGCAATAGATCCACAAATACAAAAAATTGATAAATCCACTGAATTAGATCATTCACAGGAATCTTCGGACAATGAAGCATTCTTTAAAGAGTAGCCTATTGATTTAACTATGCAAGGCTAAAATTTGATAGGTTTATGAGACCTTCAGCTTTGAACTTTGCTTTAAGCGTTTCTACTATTAGTCCTTGCATGTTGAGAATGAATGTTCTCTTAATTGTATTTGTTGGCTTGTTGATCAGGAAATATAAACATTCTTCCTCAATGTAATAGTCGTTAAATTATTTGACATCATAACATTTATTTTGAAGGCACTATTTTTCTGCTATTTTTAGTTTCTCATACTATAGTTCCTATAAAATTGAAAGTTAGGTTATCCAAAATAACACCACAGGGATCTTCTTGATCTAACAAGTACTCATTTTATATTTATGTTAGAGTATTTTCCCACTACCTTCTTAATGATCTAGTAAAACCTATTACAAGTCTAGACATGGTAGCTCTTCTTGTAAGTTGTGGAGCTTTTTAACATTCTTTCTTATACAACATTTTTATTTGTTCAACATATGTAAATCTTTCTTTTGGTTTAATATTATCAATATTCCAAAATTTTTTTCTTGTTAGAGCATAAGGAATTTGTACTCGTGCTTCCCATTCTTTTGCTTGTGGAGAAAGTTGTTCTTCCATTTGTTGAACTTACGATTGTTGTTGTTGTTAAGGTTGTTGATTTTGGGGATCAACTAATGAGGCTACTTCTCAGTGTTGCCCTATCTCAAAGGTAGATGATTGAAACCCTTTCCTTATATCTATATATGTTGGATTGACAAGATAGTGTGGTCATTTTTCTATTATAATTGATTTATACGTGGAGGAAGATGATCTATTTACTTACTTGATCTAAAAGATCTGATTCTTCAATTTCCTATCCAATAGCCTTTATGGCCCATGGTTGAACCTGTGGCATTTCATAACTTCTCCAAAATGCTTTGTTGTTGTTGTTTAAAGAACTTTCTAATGCTTTTTCAAATGTTTACCATCTTTTGCCAAGTATGACCAAGAAACATGTAACATTTTTACCTCCAAGGAACAGTGGTTGAAGTCCAACTCTGATAGCACCAAGATGTAATCCTTTATAGCTTTCGTTTTTGTATCTTTTAACATTTTGTGAAGAAAGAATAAGAAGATAAGTTTCTTTGGAACTATAAGAAATAGATTGTACAAGAATTTCAGAGGATTTATACACATATTTAAGTTTAGGTTGTTGAATAGAATAATAAATTTAATGGAGGAGATTAGAGTATTTACATTATAAAAATTGTAGGGGTTCACAAGATTTAGTCTAAAAGGTTGGATGGCTTTTTGGTTAATTTCTTCTTGAGTTTCAAAATGGATATTTATGATAGAGGAGTAGGTAGTTAAAAAGAAAAAGGGAGCTTCCATATTCGAAACATGTTTCTTAGACTGAGTTATATTCTGGTTGCCCATAGTCTTCAACTACCCTAAATGCGGGTCTTAATGTCCAGGAGGATACATAGCAGACTTCATTTGCTAGTGATAAGCAAAAAACACAAAGCTCTCCTTGGCTTAATAATTGGGCGCCACGCCTTTTGAAAGAATATTTTCTATGTATCTCTTAGCCAACTAACCTAATCTAGAAACAAGCTTCTTTTAATTTTCTATAATTTTTTTTATATGGAGGATCCAATTAAGTGGCAACCACAAATCATATTTTATCATAGAAAATTATGAATGACTCATTTTGATAGTAATGACTCTGATACAAAAAAAATGATTTTATTACTAAAGAAAAGATTACAAGACTCTATGATCTACGCACTGCTAGAAAAGTCCTTTTATAGGCACCAAGGGAATCTCCTTTTATAGAACACATCATTACACCTTATCACTAAGAGATATTACTTTATGACTCATCACTACTTTACATTACATCACACAGTACATCCTTATTACTAAAGAATCTTACTTTACAACTCACTAGACAGTACATATGAGTACACACTTGTTACTCATTTATTACTAAAGATGATTTTCACTTAAACAAACACATAGAGACTGCTTTCTCATCTAGGAATAGTTTAATAAAGGACATCAAGAAAATTATGAATGACTCATTTTGATAGTAATGACTCTGATACAAAAAAAATGATTTTATTACTAAAGAAAAGATTTTACATGATCTAAACTGTTAGAAAAGTCCTTTTATAGGCACCAAGGGAATCTCCTTTTATAGAACACATCATTACATCTTATCACTAAGAGATATTACTTTATGACTAATCACTACTTTACATTACATCACACAGTACATCCTTATTACTAAAGAATCTTACTTTACAAAACTCACTAGACAGTACATATGAGTACACACTTGTTACTCATTTATTACTAAAGATGATTTTCACTTAAACAAACACATAGACACTGCTTTCTCATCTAGGAATAGTTTAATAAAGGACATCAAGAATTTAATATAGTTTGGCAATAATGCCTATGTCCACAGGAGCAAAAGAAATAATTGTTTTACTAAAAATTAATAAAGTACAA
The DNA here is from genome assembly GCA_030449905.1 of Luvunga scandens. NCBI lineage: Eukaryota > Viridiplantae > Streptophyta > Magnoliopsida > Sapindales > Rutaceae > Luvunga > Luvunga scandens. Next base: position 889,205 of record JASUUG010001008.1, read on the forward strand.
TATTTAAATTAAAAAATATCACTTTTCAAAACTTAAATACACATAATACTCTCACTCAACTTTAAAAGTTATAATCTATCAATTGCTCGCACTTTTCAATTGCTCCCAATCAAAGAAATGAATGACACACAATTCAAGTTCTTCACTTGAATTGCTCACTCAAATTTAGGATGCTTAGAAATGAATGAAATGCCTTCTATTTAAAAGCAACAAAACTTGCACAATTAAACCTATAAAACACGGATCATTTAATTTGCTTGCAATCCTTTCAAGCGTTTTGGCCACCGATTGTAACCATCTTGCAAACTCCTCAAATGAATTTAAATGCATATAAAAATCTTCGAAACATATTAAATACTATGTTTTTTATATTTATTTGAAGAATTTACAAGGGAAGTTAAAGTTGGTGTTTGAAAAATTTAAAAGGATTGCATGCAAATTAAATGATTGGTTGTTTCTAGGTGCAATAGTGCAAGTTTGGATGCCCATAAATAAAGGGCATTTCATTTGCTTCTAAGCATCCCAATTTGAGTTAGTAATTTAAGTGAAAAATTGCTTTGAGAATGAACAATTGAAGAGTATGAGTAATTGAGAGGTTTTTCATTTCAAGTATGTGTGTCGTGTTGGGTTTTGAAAAGTAAATTTTTTTTATTTAAATATTGTATTTTATTAATTGTTAGTAAAACAATTATATTTTCCTACTCTTGTGGGTGTATACATTAATTTTTCATCAAAGATATTAATTAGCAACTTCGTAATCTCCGCCTGCGTTCAATTCTTAGTATCCTTTACTTTTTTTGAAAATTCGGAGTACTTAATTTCATAGTTTGCGCCCAACATATATATTCACTTTCAAGAATTAAAAGAAGATATATGACATTCAATCAATTTCAGAATAGTTTTTGGAGACCTTAACAAATTTCTAATTATAAATATTATTTTTCTAATGTAATATTTAAAAAGAAATTAAATACACAAAATATCACATAAGAAAGCATAATTACTAGACCCGACGCTTCACCAACAACAAAATATGATGGATCACTTGACCTGATAATTTAATCATTTAAGTTACTTAAATCTTATATCACAACCCTTCTCATTAGAGTTAATTTTCCGAAAGGTAGATTATTGAGTTATCTTAGAAAAAGAAAAACCAAATTAAAAAATAACTTGCTTGACACAATGTAACTAATCTTTATATTGGTACAACACCCATGCACAAGATTATTGTATTGCAGATAGCATCTAATTTGCTTCCATAGACACTTTTCTATTTCTAGCTTCTTCTTTATGGAGTTATAGGGAGATTCAATTTTCAATCTTCATAAAAATAAGTATATAAATAAATAAATAAAATAAGAGCAAATAAAAATTTAAAAGAATGTTCTTAGCAGAAGAGAAACTGATAGAGGGGTGCAAATAAATATTTAACAAAATTTTCCTTAGCTGAAAAGAAACAGATAAAGCCGCAAAGGAGAACAAACTATGAATTAGAAAATCAGGTTCTTAGAATAAGTTGTTAATAGTTACAACTTGTATTTGTTTAAGGTATTAGAGGTGTTTCAGGTTGTTAGAGGCTTAGAAGAGTGTTTAGATCATTGCTTTTATCAAGGTAAATAACTTCATCCCTAATGCATTGATAAGCATGATTATTTTGATACTACTATAAGTACATGTGTTTTCATAGTTCTTTGGAAATCAATTGTTTTTCATAACAAAATTAGTGTGTGTAAATGTTTTCAAATATAAAAATTATGTTATTCTTATGGTTTCAGCAAAATATTATAAATACTTTTAAATATGTAATTTATTTTGTTACATGATTACTTTTTATGATTTTGTTTATAAGATATCTTGCAAGTCTAAATTATTGTTATGAACATTTATGAATATGATACAAATGTTTTGTGTTTGTGTATGATTTAAATTATTTATAATTGTACAGGAGTCACCTCTTGATACTATATGAGGGCCACCTCTTGAGGGCTAGAGTGTCGTGAAGTGTCACATACAGTATAAAGTACCACGTATAAGTCATTACATATGAAAACTAATTTAAATATTTTGACTCATTGTCCATAGTTACTATGTTCTTGATTCTGATCGTATAATACGATACATATATGTTCTAGACCAGTACTAGGTTTTTGTTCTGAATGTGCACACGATATTCTGATTCTGATTCTATTTTTGGCTGAGTCACCGAGAGCATAAGTGATACTATGACATGAGTTAACCTCTTATTTTCTGCATATATGCTATACTATTTGCTTTCATAATTAACTATACTTATGATATTTTGAATTACTATGAACTTGTATCATCTTACTGTAATATGTCATTTTATAGATTATAATATATATTTTGATAAAAAAAAGGCTTGTAATATTTTTTGTACCGATAAGTCTAATGTGTTAAGAATGATTTTACTTACTGAATTGATGACTCACCTTTTGTCATTACTTTTTGTAGATTAAGTATCTTGTTGAGAAGTGTGCTTATCATTGGAGTTAGGGATTCATTTCTTTTTTTCTAGTTGAATAAGAAAATGATAAACTCATGTTCCTTTTAACTCTATTTATTTATGATCTTGTAATTTAGAAGTTTTGAGATTTTTATTATATTTATGTCGTAGGGAGAGATTATTTAATATCAAACAGATGAATTTAGGGATTTGATTTGATTAAAAATTTAAGGAATCTTAGTTTGTGATTTTTTTTGTGTAAAAATCTTAATTTGTTAATAACCTCTTTCATTGCGTGCACTGCACTTGTTGGATTTAAGGTATTACGAAGAAGATCTCATATGATCCATCATATCTATATAGACCACAAAGGTGGTATTGCAAGAGGAGGCAGTATAAATTTTTCTTCCACTTAAGATACTAGTTATAAAGTATAATATTATCCATGAATACCCACCCCATATCCAAACTTGAAAATTTGACAAAACTATACTGCAAACCTTTTAACACCACTGCTACAGTGCTATCAAGGGAAACATAAATGGGTTACGTTTTGAAATATGGTCCAAAAAGCCACGAGTACTCGAAAACCATTATCGTTATTTATAAGTGCATGTCACATTCTGAAGTTCATTTTACACGTAAAGTTTGCAAAAAAGGGGAAGGCAGATCATAAAGTGACAAATGAACCCACATGGTGCCTATCTTTTTTCTTCAAAGTCTTTTCTCTGTATCTTCTTGTAACTTTCGTAAACGTCAAAAGCAGGACACTTTATTTGACGAGAGACCTGGGACCATAAGTTTGACAAAGAGAAGCCGAAACAAAGACTGGTTGAGGTGCAAAAAGGCCCAATCGCAAAGATCTAAGAATTAGGACCACTATACGTCTATACATGCAAATTATCAATGATTACAAATTTTTCAAGTTGAAAACTGTTCTTTCCAACTCCCACTAATAATTTTATTTTATTTAATATTATTTAGCTTAAGAATAAATATAATAATAAGTTTATGACTAGATAATATTAAATAATATTTATTTTTTAGAATTCACTATTGTTTGTCTTATTTTATTTAATATTATTTAATTTTGAAAAAATGAATATAATAATAAGCCTATAACTAAATAATATTAAATAAAATGAAATAAATAACATTAAAAATAATATTTATTTTTTAAGTTGATTATTTTATTTTATTTAATATCATTTATTTTTTAAAAAATAAATATAATTATAAGCCTATGACTAACTAATATTAAATAAAATAAAATAAATAATATTAACTTTTTGAGCCTCACTACTGATTATTTTATTTAACATTATTTAGTTTTATGAAAGAATAAATATAATAATAAGCCTATGATTATATAATGTTAAATAATATCAAATAAATAATATTAAAAATAATATTAACTTTTTGAGACTCACTACTCATTATTTTATTTAACATTATCTAGTTTTATGAAAGAATAAATATAATAATAAGCCTATGATTATATAATGTTAAATAAAATCAAATGAATAATATTAAATATTATTTATTTTTAATAAAAAATTATATTTTTAAAACTCACTATTGATTATTTTATGTTATTTAATATTTTTTAGTTTTTTGAAAGAATAAATATAATAATATGCCTATGACTAAATAATATTAAATAAAATGAGAATAAATAATATTAAATAAATCAAACAAAATAAATGATATTAAAATTTTATTTTTTAAATAAAATATATAATATTACAAATAAATTTTATTTTTTAAATAAAATATATAATATTACAAATATATTTTATTTTTTAAATAAAATATATAATATTAAAAATAAATTTGTTTTTTTAAGACTCACTGCGAATTAAACAACATAAATTTGAAAACCATCAGGACTTAAGTGCTAAAATTTTTAACTCTTTAACTTTTCTGAGATTTTGATAAATAAGGAGCATAGTGTTAATATTCAAATAGACAAATTTTTATCACTGAAACTATCTTTTCATTAAATGAAGAAATGAAATTAAAAAAAAAAAAAATTTGGCGCTACCTTGCAATTGTTGCAAGGTGGCTGAATCTTGAATGTATATAGTTTCGTAATGAATTGGTCGAATCATTTTTAAATAATTTTATTTGATTAATCACGTAAACTTAAAAATTTCACATAAAGTAGAAAATAAAAAAATAATTTAAAATTTACCCTTTTTTCTGTTGAAACCCAATAAATTACTTATAAAATCTATTTTTTATTTTTTTATTCTTAAAAATATTCATAACCTAAATTTGTGTTATAGAAAAGGGAAAAATAACCTGAATCCATTACTGTACGAGCCTCTTCTTTGAATTTTTTTTTTTAACTCGTCTCCTGGTTTTTCTTTGTGATCAAACACTTGTTAGTGGAATGAAGTACTGTTAATGAATGGATTAGGGTTCAAACTTTTCCTAGTCAACTTTATTGGAATTCATGCATTTAATTATCTTTTCGGTGGTTAAGCCGTATATGCAAACAAAACATCGCCATAGGAGAATGAAAAAAAATTAAGTCCTTGAATTTTGTTACTTAATGTGGTTAGAAAAAGAAATTTATTATAAATTGTTCTTTCCTGAATCTTCCGTAGGTTTGTAATGGTTTGTTGCACTGCTTTCAAAATAAAAAAGAAAGAGAAAAGTGAATAAAAGGGAGAGTTTTTAGTAAGCCCTTAATAAATACAGTGATCGACTGAGACCAAAAAGATGGAAAGATTGAGGAAAGGTTGAAGAAGCTGTGTGAACAAAAAAAAAAAAAAAAGATATCACGCTAATACGAGTATATTGGGCATTATGATAAGTTTATGAAGTAAAGCACGAACCCATAAATGAAAAATCATACATTCTCTAAGAAATGTTTAGACCCAAACTCAAATAAACTATGACACTAATCCCTTTCCAATTTGAAATTTTATTTAATATATTTTATTAAATTATAATAAAAAAATCTATGTTGCCCTTAATTATTTTAGGAACCGCAATCATACATGTGTGTTATGACTATTGTCATTAATAAATTGAGTTAATTAAATAATTTATAATTTTTTTTAATTTTAATTTTGTCTCTTTTCACATTTTCTTGGCTCAAAAAACTGAAAAATATAAAGAAATTGGACAATATGGCATTTGAAAATTTAGTGAAGCGTATTTTATGTGTTACTAATAAGAAAATACATGATCTTGTATAAGAAATAAAAATAATATATAATCCATGATGTAATTAAATAAATAAGTTTATTAAATAAATAAATTTAACGAATATTTTAGTTGTTTTAAATAACCCCATAACGTTTTTGACCCCTTCACAGCAAAAAATTTGAGGCCTGCTTATACTTATTAATAAATTGAATCTCCTATGACTTTCAAGTATCTCTAACTTTTAACATTTCATCTGGCAGCAATTCATGAGCCTTTTAGCTTGGAGCAATGCAACCCAAACACCGAATAATCAAAAGCAACAAAAGGACGAAGCCACATGTGAGTTCAAGCTACTGAATTAACTTGGTTTTTATTGCTTGTCTATGAAAGAAACACTTCCTCAAAGCCTCTTCCGGCATTTAATCTTTTAACTGGAAGAGGGTTCAACGAAGCAAACAAATAAACATCTTTACAAAGATGGGCTGGGGGGCGCTTGCATTTGATAATTAGCATGAACAATGAAACACAGCAGCTCCAAAACACTTTGCTTTGTTTGCTATCTTTCTAACTCCAAATTCGTTGGATATTCCTGCAGCAGAAGGGGATATGCTTATTCTATCCATTATATTGATCTCAGGGGCCTGGAGAACTGTTTTAGGCATAGATAGCGCCCACTGCATGCCCCAAATTGAGAGAGGCCTCATGTATATAAGGGATCGGAAGTGCCCGTCCATTGTCCATGCCTCAGGGGTCTGAAACCAGTATCTGCATATAAAGCAAAAACACAAGAATAAATATAGAGTAACGCAGTATTAATGTCCATCAAATGTATAACATAAGTTTTTAACACCTGTTACAAGGAACTTACCCATAGCCCTCATCTGACCAGCCGGCAGTGAAGATGCCTTCAGCAGTAGTGAATGCCTCTTTCTCCATTCCAGCGAGGATCATGGTAGCTGCCACACCGTATGTTACACCTGTCCATATTTCACGTGACTGCATGCAAGTCTCATCCACTTTCCCATTTGGATGCATTCCATTTACAGCACCCATCCTACCACCTTTAACTTTCATTACATTGAAATCAAAAATTTTCTGGAGTGTACTTTTGATTTTAGCCTCATCAAAAAGTGCAGGTAGGCCTGAGGATGCTGTGTACCATTGTCCTGCTAGCTGATCAGTTTGTATAGATTTACTATTACTGCTTGAACCACTATCATAATTAAAATAGGAACCATTCCATAGTTTTTCTTCAAACACTGATTTTGCCTTCAAAAGTTTGCATTTGCAGTATTCAGCAAAAGGCTTGTCACCAAGTTGAAGGGCCATTGCGGCAGCAGCTTGAAGTGCAGCAAGCCATAAGCAGCCACAATAAGCACTTACGCCATGCACTGTCCAAGTATCATATGTTTGATCAGGGAATCCATCGTTTTCAATGAGACAATCACCATCTCTATCAAACTGCTCCATATACTCCATTGCAGCACGGACAGCAGGCCACACATCAACTCCAAATGACATATCACCAGTTGCAGCAAAATCTCTATAAACCTGAAGCACAAACTTCGGATTGAGATCCTTCCATTGGCTTGTGTCATGTATATTATATGCATTCATTTCATTCCATGGGTCATGTGTTCCCAAATCATGAGGAACCGCTCCTCTAAGCTTACGAATTCCTGTGTTACCCTCTGCCAAGAACTTTACTTTTCTTCCATCCTCAGATAACACAGCTTTTGCAAAGTCCCGCTGGATATTGAGTTCAATCTTTGGAAACAATTCAAGAAGAGCAAAAGATGCATAGAAGTGCACATCATATGTGCACCACATGACATACTCTACTCCTTCCAAGTACAGAAACCGACCACCATCATCACTGTCATTTTCTTCATTAAGCAATGTGATGGGACAATGTTGGGAGAAACTGTTGCTTCCCTCATGATTAACTACTGATTCATCTTCGCTGTAATAGTCACTAGTTGTAGTATGCTTAACAAGAGCACCATCTCTTAAGTTAACTTCAGCTTCAGTTACTTTAACATCCATCTTTTCTCCATTTCTATGGTTTCTCTTGTCTGGAGCTGGCAAACGAGAATCTGTACGAAAACTCAATGCAGTCATAATGCTATCACTATGGCCAAAATCCAAATTAAATATATGAAAAATGCAGTTAGTACAGATGATTACCAATCCAAACTGTTCCGCCAGCCACCAAGAAGTATAGCTCGTTAAATAATGTGAACTTATACCTGCACACCAAAAGATCAGGCATGATTCATCATTATCATGAGTTTAAGTAACAGTGTGACCCAAAAATATAATCGCCATAAGCTTAAGGGCCCCCACTTCCCCCCCCCAAAAAAAAAAAAAAATTCACTTCCAAGGCATGTGGTTGATACACTACAGCTACATAACATAAAGAAAAATTACAAGAATTTAGTGAATACACTAGTCGAGTAAAGAAAAACTACTTGGCGAAACTCGTTCCAATACCACGTCAATTAATCACTACACGCATAAGCATAAAGTAATAGATGATTCAACTATCGTATTTAAACTCTAAGATTAAGAAAGGGAGCTTAAACTTCAGACAATAACAGTGTAGCCGAAATGACCAAAGCCATTGTTGAAAATCAACTACATATGAGAGTCAAAAATGCAACTTTTGTAAAGAGGATATTGACATGCATTAATGCCAACAAAACCAAAACATTAAGACATTACAACCTCCTGTTCTTTGAGATGTATATGAAACATACATGTTCACATCCATGCATGTATTAAAGGCATCATCTGCACATATTCTCACGTTTAAGATAGAATGAGGGCACTGTTTTCTAAAATTGATCTAAAAGAGTAAAATTTCAGGCATTTAAGTATCAAGGACTTCATTAGCTTTGCACTGAGAGGACCCTTGATACAAAATCGTTTTCCCAAACCAAACAAAATAGTTGTAATTATAAGATTATTATTGTTGTATGTAGATTTACCATTCAGGAAGCCTTTCATCCTTGAGGATTGGATTCTGCCATTTCTCAATATCTTCTTCCCAACGCTTATAATCTGCATCAAGATTTCAAAATGCTAAATTAGGTTCCTGCACGAAATATAGTAATCCGCAACCAAACACTTAAACATGCAAGGTTTATAAAGTCAAAACCAAATGGAAATTGTTGTAATAATAATAATAATAATCCAAGTACACTTAAGTAATTAACAAAGAGAGCACATTGAGTATAAAACACATCCAAACAAGAGGTACATACTCATCAAAGCATCATGCACCAAGTCCTGAGCTGCCCCTTCAGAAGTGCCATAGAACTTCGTGTATCTCCTGCCAGGATGAGGGAACAATAAAAATACAAAAATCACCAGTAAAGCACCAGAAAATATAGCAACATACATTTTACATTGATCAAATGTAACATTTTACACAGTTTATAAAACAGGGATTAAATGAATATTATTACCTGTGGTATGAGCTCCCCTTTAAAAATTTTACTTTTGGAGATGACCAAGCAAGAGCAAATGCAACAGTGCACTTTCCATGAGGTTCCACCCATGCAGAAGCTGAAACTGCAGCACAGAGGGCTTCTCCAGGTGACGACGGCATGCTTGGTCCAGATCTGAAATTCTCCCGATCAAATTGCCCATCCTTGAGATGCAAACATAAAAGCGTTAACTAAAATTGCATGGTGTGAGCAATGCCTGGTGAATTAATACTTGATAACCAACTTGCTAAGATGACTACCACAGGGATGTCCATAGTCAGTAAGGTGAATGTACACAAGTCCAAATGGACCATTGGTTAATTTGAGCAAAATACTAATGCAAAATATGCCTTGTAGGATTTAACAATCTAAAAAATGCAAGAAATCTTTACCTGCACCATTGTACCCCACATATCCTTCGCCGTAATACAACTCTCTTCTGATAGCCCAAAACACGGCAGAACGGTGACATTTACATTTTGAGTTTCACATGCAGCTACAGCAAAAGTTACAGGAGGATTCCCCTTTGCAGTCCTGAAATATCGTCAGAGCATGCAGTCAGTAAAGAAAGTTTAAACAGCTTGATAAAATTTAACCAAGACAACAACTTGAAGTCGAGGAATAAGCATGAGTAACTTCTATGAAAACTTCACAAAATTACAAGAAGTAAACAATAAATTCTAAGAGGTTAAATAAACATGAATTAGTTCTAGACCATGGGACTTGAAGCAGGAAGAGAGACAGAGACAGAGAGACAGAGAGACAGAGAAAGCCAATAAGAAAGGTAAAACAAAAATTGTTTGGGTGAAACCGCTTGAGATATAAACATAAGTAAAGCCTACTAAAAGACAGGACTAATATTGAGACACGAAAAAATGAGCATGGGCAAAAACCACTAACAAAAAGGTCTAAACAAATATTTGCAGAAGGAAACTGCATTATAAATGTAGTTCCTTTATTCCTTAAAAATTTCATATCCTATGGCTGCATACAATTTTTACACGCCTCAGGTCATTTTCTAAATGCTGCAACCACTGGAATTTCTCAGATAGTATCAAATTCCACGAGAATGGACTTGCACTGTCTAAACAGGTAGAAGGGACTAGGAACTGAAAAGTTTTGAGGGAAGAAATTGATGTCAGACAAACCAATGAATCTATATCATTTATTATCTAAGAAACATGAATCAACATAAGGAAAGACGACCACAATGAGAACATACAACACAACCACAAGAAGAAAGAGGGGGTGGGGGGGAGGGATCTCTCTCTTCCTCATGCTACAGGAATTTGAAGTATGAAAGCTTCTAATGATTATGCAGTCCGTATGGAAACATTGTCGATTGCCAACATTCAATAATCAAACCTTAGAACAAATAAACAGTGAAAAAACACTGTTTACCTGTTTGACACCACAGACCCAAAAATTCCAGGATCAAATCCTCTTATCTCAAAAGAAAACATAAATTAAAGGGGTGAAGTGATCACTTATAAATACATCAAGATATCAGTATCTAGCAACATTTGGCACATTTCCCCCTGCTGCCTTTGCCACCACCTTGGTTAGGGGCTGCAGAAAGCACGGGATAGGCCTTAACTGATCTTACCTCGAATGTAACTACAAATTCTGCAGGTAAGAATATAAACTAAACAATCAGAACATTAAAGCATATTGCAATTTTCATACAATACACTTGTAAATTCTCATCTTATTAGAACCTCAAAAGACATTCTCTTTTATGCCCACTCTTTTCTTTTTCTTGGATAAGATTTTTTTTTTTTTTTTAAACTTAAATAGTTATGCTTCTCTTGCCCAGATGTATGGGAGGATCGGATTAGAGGATAATGGCAGGCAGGTTGTTAGTATCGTCGCCTTCACTTTCATGTCTTAAAACACTGAAATGACCAAGAGAAATATGCAAACCAACCGTCAAATATAGCTAATAAGGTTTGATGACTTGCTTGTGATGTAGAAGTACACCAGAGACTCCATCGTCGCCTCTACCAAAGAAAAGCAAGGAAAGTTAACACATAATTCAAAACAGTTAACCAAATAAGCAGCCTTGGCTATTCAATAGAAAAAAGAGTGTGAGAACATGGGTAATATATTACTCACAAGAAGGGTTCGTTGACATGATCTCCTGACAAATGTGAGATTCCTCCGATTGAATTCTGTGCATAACAAACAAAGAGGACTGAATATCCAGGAATTGACGACATATACATTTTTTTCACCCAGTTTTGTAACATGCAACAAATATAATATTAAGATAAAATCGTACCGCCCATGTAAAAAGAAGGCTGACTTTTGCCCTATCCCTCCCGGTGTTCACCAACTATATCCCCAACAAGAAATAATGATCAGATATTAAACTAATCAAAGATGTAGCAACAAGAGAAAATATAAGTAAAAATAGGAAGAGCAAATGAATCAACTACATTAGCAGACACTGAACCAGTGTGAGTAGCAATGCCAAAAACCGGACAGATATATGATAAACTGACACCTTGTAACCAACCTTTTAAATTCAAATTCTGACACAAAAACCTAGAACTACTGCATATCAGCAAGCACCGCACAGTGCAGATGAAGAAGAGATTGCCAATTATGGTCAACTAACAGATTTCTCTTTATTTCTGTCAGAGCTAGAAAACAAAAAATCCACTTACAATAGCTAAATGGTGCCAAATGCCACCACAAGTTACAAATTCTGGACAAAATTTTCATTCTGTGACTTCAGATGACAGAATTTTCTTGCTTCACCAGAGGAACTATTCAGGAATCTTCTGACTATATACAATTAGTTACACTCCACTAACTTGCGTCCATACATTTCTAAGAAAAGACTTGTGAAGATACCAGAAATTGCCATCATTTGACTATCTTATTTTAGAATTTGAATCAACATACCGTGTAGACAAAAACAGCGGTGGGAAGACTGCTATCTCTATAGTTATGAGGCATGAATGGGGATATTTGTCGACAAGATATTTTCAATTCCGGGTCAGGTTCACCTACAATACAAAAAGTGGAATACATATAAATAAGAAAAGAGGACAAGAGGAATGCTTATTGAACAGAAAGTATGATAAGAAAATGATACCATCATATATCGTCCACGCCCTTGGGAATAATGCATGGTAGGTTGAATGCTGACCACTAAGATTCCAGCCCCAAGAATCAATACCCTGATCTCCGGCTTTTCTGAGGGAGCATGTGTGAAATTAGTATGACAGACATCAAATTTTTCTAAGAAGCATAGATTAAAGGCTACGTATAGATGCTACAATGTCATACAAAAATTCTGCCTCCACTTCTTAATTTTGATTCAACTCACATGATGAAAGACTTTCATCTTTTATTTTTTCATGTTCGTTGAAAGTAAGCTCAATGAACTAAATCTTTTATTTTTCATTAATATAGACCCAAGGCACAAGTTCAATCTAAATATTGACAAACCTCGTTTAAAAAGTAAATAAAAATAAAAATAAACATGAACAACATTATTTGGCATGAATAGTTGATCCACTGATGTATGCACATAGCCACAAAAGAGAATTAACACTACTAGCTCAAGAAATTCTTGGAAATAGCAAGTGCAGAAGAACAAACTTACAAATGGAAACAAGAAGTCTATGAATTCCTCAGAGGAACAAGGAGCAAGGAGAGAAGAAATAACCCCTAAGGGATTGTCAAATGGTTACACTTCTGCCAACCTAGAGGTGCCTCTCTCAGATGGGAGATCTAGGAATACATCCACTCACCACAAGCTGTACAGTTCCCTCACCACGACAAAAATGGGGTGCTCTCAATCCCCTATGGGAAATCTCCTGCAACTCTTTCAGCAAGCCAATTCCCCATAATAGCTCTATTATCTCCCACCAGCACCCCCAAGAAATTAAGGACCTGCATCCCCTTAAAGATGACCTAGAGTACTGTGAAAGCCATCTCCAAATTTGCCAATGAACATAAACCCCACTGAATCTCTCTTTCCCAGCAGAGAGTATAAAAGCCAAGAAAACATATACAAAGCTAATTCAATGCAATATCCCACAAGCTTGATTTTGGCTTTCAGTTGCGGGTGCTAAAAAAGACTTAATTCTATTAATCTATCAGCAGACTTCTAACTCAGAACATATGATTGACAATAAATGTATTGTGTTTCAGAAAGAGAAAAACCAAACTCAATAAAATTTTTCCCCTTACCCTAAGCCTTCATGCTGGCCCGGTGCCAAAACGGATGCATAATTTTTATTTCCTCCATCTCGAGATATAAAAATCTGCAATTCCACAATAATATATATCATTGAAATTATATTCATTGTTCAGAATCCACCTTCTTCAGCATTGTACCATTTTAATTATTACATACATCCATACAGAGCACAAGATATTTAACAGCCAATCTTTCCCATAGATGTCATGTTGCAACACATGACAATGCATCTGAACAAAAAAACTCAAGCATAACAGGCAAATATAAGATGGGCAATGAAGTTTAGATCACAAAAAGTTACATGCAACCTAAAATCTTGAATTAACCAGCAACCAAAGAATCTCTAAAGAAATTATCAAGCATCCATCTATTTTTTTGTTCTTTTTCAAAGTTGTTGCAATAGAAGTAGTAGTTCGCTTAGAGAAGGTCAGTTTGATTAGTCAAGCATGCATTTGTTGCTTTTTCCAAAATCCTACATTCTACATGGAATTGAAACACTATTCAAGACCTTAACCAATGCGCCAAATATACAATCCTACTATGTGTGTGTGTGTGTGTGTGTGTGTGTGTGTGTGTACACCCCACAATAGGGAAGGGACATCCATCAGAAAATATCACCACAAACAAGCATACATGTTTAATAAAATAGCTTCTTAGTTTAAAAAAAAAAAAAAAATACAGCAGGCAGATATTAAGTTTAAGAGAAGATTTTTACAGAAAACTGATTGGCCATGACAGGTGAAGGTTCACATGTACCAGGAACAATCTGCCATTGCCTGAATTCACCCCTGAAACCTCTCGATATGCTACCGCTCCTGTGACATGAACAGAGGTTGATGAACTTCAGATATATAATAAGATTTGACAGTAGAAAAACTTAAATGTTAGCTGCGGTCAACTACATACCCCATTCCTCCCAGAGGCACCCCCTGCGACGCAGACGGCTTACAGCTTATTCGGGTGAAAGGATCTATAGGTGCTTTCTACAGAGAACAAGGAGTCAAAATTCAAATTAGCAGTCAAGTTTCATTTGTATAATTCATTCACTTTTTATATGTTATTAAGAGTAAAATACTCTCATTGCAACATCAAGGAAATTAAGAGCATTACCCTTCCATGTGATGCCTCTTCCCTGACATAGGACCATAGCCGTATACCAAGTCGAACCTACATATATTTAAACACAAATCAGAATATGTAAAGCAGACAAGTGAACATATATCTTAAACAAAGGAAAGGACAAAACAAAGAAAAATAGTGATAGATCTTGCAGAAGCAATATAACAGTAGAACTGCATGCCTCTTGAATCAATCAATAATTATAACAACATAACATTTACCATTTTAATTGCTTCCATAAATGTAACACTAAATTCTTTGAGAATATTAGCATGGCTGTTCAATCTCCTTCTCCAAGCTTGCTCTGGCGGGGCAGCACTATCAAAGTCAAGCTGCAGAAAAAATGCAAGTCAACACATTAGTTCAAACAAAACTGGAAACCAGTACAAAGCTTGCAAGGAGGGAAGCAATGCGAAAGGAAGGATAAGAGAAGAAGAGAAGAGACAGGGCCACATACTTCCTTCTATTGGTTCAATTGATAATAGCCAAAGAAGAAGCTTGTTACCTGCTAGTATTAGGTGTCCCCTGAGGAGGTAGTGAGTAGAAACTAACTTAATTCAGTACCTTCAACCACACTTATCTCTTGATCGCCAACACCCACTCATTTAATGATTGAGGTATTTCTTTTTTTGGGGGGGGGGGAGGGTGTTGGTGGTGTTACAAAATTACTTATCCTTCCTATTTCCTTTCCTTTCATAATCTTGAAACCAATCAAGGAAAATGGTCCTCTCCCCTCTAAATGTTTCTCTATCCAGCTTCACCTGCTCTTTCCAACAAGATCACTCCCTCTTCTCTTTTCCTACTAGCCCACAAGTAAATTTTCATGTCGGACTAAACTACAACTTAATTACCTTGAATGATTACAAAACAAATATCATTTATACACAAAACAGATGTCCCATCAACTAACAGTCACAATATTTTGTAACGAATATTGGATTTATCTCCCCAAAAAATTCATGATTCGTCTGATCTAAAACATCATCACTAACCAGTTTAGCCACAAATTTCGTTGTAGCCTAAACCGGAACGGAATCTGGAAAACAGATTTATTCATTTTATTCTAAGCTTTATACAAAGAACAGGATCAAAATATTCAAAAACTTTCAACCTCAAAAGTCAAAGTCTTAACACAAAACAAAATAATCGCAAGTGATTATGATCGAATCAGTAATTTCAAAACAGGAAAAAGAAACAAAAATGTACCGGAAAATACTAATAATAAAAAAATTAAAAAATAAAATACAAAGAAAAGAGAATTGCAAGTGAAAAGCTAACAATAACTTACCAGTTGCAAAGTGGATCGCCCGATGTAATCTTCAGGAGGCCACGAATGCTTTGTACAGTGAAACAAATTTCCACTAACCATAATGGTTGTCGACTAATTTTACCAAAATATCCTCCTTTCTACACTCAAATTTAAAACACGTTCTTCCTTTAACTGTAAACAAAATTTACAATCAGAATCTAAGTCAAGCAAAAACCAGAACTAGCTTATCTTCAAAGATCGCTTCGCCTTGGCTTAAGCTAAAACGAAAAGAAATATCGGTGTCGTCGACTGCACCGAATGAAGAGTCTAAACAATAATAAATGTTAATATATCAGACCACAAATCTCGGCAATCGAATTTGTTAACAAATAAAATAAATTAATATAAGTCTTCTCGGGAGTTGATTTGATAAAAAAAATAGGGGGGAAGAGCTGGCGTGGCGCGTGGGCGGATCAGCCGCCTGTAAGTGTAAATTGCTGAAGTGACGGATGACGGGCTCTGCGGGTCGCCAGGTGGAGTAATTTGCAAAAGTCTGATAATTTCTACTTCATTTTGTAAATTTCCTATAATTTGATTTTGTTGTCTCTGTCTACGACTACGAGAGCTTTTAATTTTCTAGTCGGAGGAGAAGGAAAAAGAGCAGAGAGAGAGAGAGAGAGAGAGCGCCATAAATTCAGAAGAGCTTGCGTAAGCAAGCAGCGTTGGCTTTGGCTTTGGCTTTTTGGTTTTTTATTTAATTAATTGTTTTTCTTTTTCTTTTTTGTGTGTTTTCATTTTCTTTGTCTTTTTTTTTTTTTAATGAGTGTGTTTTCATTTTGTGAAATTGATTGGTGCGTGCGGTTTGTTGCTCTATGTAGTGGGACTTTTTTTTTTCCCGCTTTTTCTGTTTCCGACGTGCAAGTATAAAATTTACTATTTATCCATTTATATATGTGAAAGAAATCTAAAAGACTTAATTTATTTACAAATATTGTGTCTGAAGATTTGCCTTAAAAAGAAATGAAATGATGTCAGGTTATAATTTCACCACGATTTTAATATAATTTATAAGGCGTTATAAAATTATACATATGTATTTTTCTTACTTTTATAAAGCAAGGTCATTTATGTTAAATTAGTTAATCTAATAATATTTGTTGTGTTATTTTCTTTTATAT
Source organism: Luvunga scandens (assembly GCA_030449905.1). Classification (NCBI taxonomy): domain Eukaryota; kingdom Viridiplantae; phylum Streptophyta; class Magnoliopsida; order Sapindales; family Rutaceae; genus Luvunga; species Luvunga scandens. The sequence continues at coordinate 906,084 of JASUUG010001008.1, forward strand.
TTAAGAAACAATAATAATTATCTTCATCTAATTAATCTATAATTTTATTATAATTTATAACTGTTATAAAATTACGTTACATATATATTTTTTATCTTCTAATGATGAAGTTGCTTTTCAATATTTTTTTTTCTATTAGATTAATTTAGCTAATCTCATCACGTCATTTTCATGTTTAAAAAAAGAGAAACAATTTTAGCATATTTTTTAGCATATGATACAAAAAGTTTGATGGGTGTTTTAATAAAAATAAAGTTTTCAAATCTAGAAATGAAGATTTGAAAATTCCATACAAGTGTGTACGCGCACCATCTGGCGTCTACATGAGTCCAGACTATCAAACTGATTCAAATTTCAAACCGAGTAGCTCCTGCCAAAAATGTTGCGGTGGTTTGTAGAACACTGAAAGAAATTGGTGCTAGCCAATAAAAATTGATCCATCTAATAGTCTTTGCATTTTCTCTTATATTAGATTTTTTTTTAATTTCTCATTCAACTGAAAAAATATTAAAATATAATCAAACTTTTATCCTGTATTCAAAAGATAACTTTATTTCTGTTCCCGAATAAAATTAATTAAATATTTTTCAAATTCTCCACTTTTGACATTAATTACTCCAAGTTTAGAACAAGAACAAAATAATGTACAAATTTTGCACTAAACATGTACAAATCAAGGACAAAATAGAGGCAAAATAATAAAAGAAAAACGTTTATTAAAAGAAAAATTAATTTTCTTTTTAAAGTAGAAGTGATCACAATCAAAATTTATTTTCCAGTTCTCTACCTTTCAGTATTCTGGCACTGATAGCCAATAAAAAAAAATTTGTTTGAAACGTCTCGACTAAACCCATAAACATTCTTAATTTTTTTTTCTTTAAAAGGTGATGCGAGTGAGCAGAACATAAATTGCCCTTGGTAAAAAAACACAATCACTTGCTTGAACAAATGCCTCTACGCAATCAATTTTTTGTCCTCATTTTTGTAGGTAAATAATTTTTTTTTTTTTTGCAACGGATTAAGCCTTTTTTAAATTATATAAAATATAACCATGTAAAAAAAGAATTTTTTTTAAAGAACATATAAGGAAAGTTATTCAAAGTATTTTTTTCTTCATTTGTAGAAAAAAATTCCAAAAAGAAAAAGAAAAAATCCTATAAAATGAGTATTAGTTATTCAATAAAATAATTTAAAAAATAATTTAACTACTCCATATTAATCGTTAATCAACACTATTATTAATAATTTTAAATTTGTTACGTGACCTTAAGTTTCTCTCAACCCTAAAAATTAACTTAAAAGATAAGACTTTCCTTCACACTTATAAAATTACTACCAATCTTTTTCATAATTAATGTAAGATAACCTAATAATCTTTCCCTCGCACATCAAGTATTGGATCAGAAACATAGATATGGGTTCTCTTTATTAAATTATTGAGCTGAGATGTTGATAAACCTAAGCTCTAATATAATGATAGGTAGTTTTTGGGGTTAAGAGAGATCCAAAACCATCTAACAAAAATCTAAATTAATAATTTTATAAATTTTGTAAGATGCATAGCTGTACAATCTGGACAAATAAATGAATGAAAATGTGGTGCATATGATAAGAGTGGGTGCATACAATAATAACTTAAGCCGTAGCACATGCTACATGCTGCTGATGCTTTCTTTAGCAACACAATTTTCCACCGCCACACAATTTGGACCAAAACATTGTCCACCGAACGACAGTGAAAACGAATAGGAAACATGAAAGAAAAAGAGGAAACTTGAACTTCGAGTCCCGTTGACAATTAGACAACCGACAATGCACACAAATTTACACAATACGATTGATAAAACAATCTTAATTGTTGTTTGTTATATGTTAAGATCTTGGCTCCGCCTTTACGATCTGTCAAATGCTACTTACCTAGAATCGCAAGGTCTTCTCGTTTAGCGTTTTAGCTTTTAGTGGTTTATGTTATTAACATATAACTTATGTTAGTGTGTGGATAAAACAAAATTACTAAAGTAATATATTAAGTTTTAATGGGTGTATGAGCTAAGTTGAGTTGTACTGATCTTTTTATAATTAATATTATGTCAAGCATAAATTTATAGCAATGTATGATTAATAGCTAGTTATTTATATATTCATTACAATAACCATCAATTGCACCATTTTAATTAAAAAATTATACAAAACTTTTTTAGCACTGAATTCAAATCTTAAATTTTGTAATTTGGGTCTAATATCAAGTTCAGTTGAGTTGTGATAATCTTTCTATACTATTTTGCACACATTGATTTATCTCAGTATGCAATTAAGATTTAATTACGTGTTATTTCTTTTCTAAATACTATGAATTACAATATTAATAAAAATTCAGTTCAATACTAAATATGAATTTTTTTACAAAATAGTACATGCATTTGTTGCGAGGACAACGAGATCAGGTTTGTAAGGATCCAAATATCCCTTTGTTAAAAATTCTTTTTGAAGTCGTACGGAGGATAAATTGAAAACGAACGAAAAAAATTTAAACTTTGGGTGTGAATCCTTTGGTGTGGTGTAATAAAAATTACTTGTTCTTTCTTTTCGTGCTTTATGATCGATCTTTAAGAAAAATGTAACAGCTTCAAATGTTTGTCATTGAAATGAGAAAGGGCAAAAAAAAAAAAAAAGCTTCCGTTAAGTATGTTTCTCTATAAATCTTATTATTTAAATTAAAAACGACAGAAGTATTTAGTAGCATTTTTATTTCTATTTTTATTAATTTCATCTTAATACACACATGTCATTATTCTTTTTGTTTTGTTTCCATTTTATCGCCCTCATGTATGCGGATTGATTTACAAATTTAATGATAAGCATATTGAGACAATTAATTGTGGTTATATTAATAATTAAGATGTTCTGATTTTTTTATTCACAATTTATGTGAAATAAAATAACTAATCATCAAATACATGTGTGTGTTATCGGTAAATATTCTTTGATTGCACTGAAGGATCTGACAAAATGGCAACAAAACAATTGTAAAATCATATGGTTTATTAAGTAAAAGTTAACATTATTTTTTAATTAATGGTATGGTTTTAACGTAGTTTTTGTCACCATTGTGTCACTACTAGTACTCTTTATTATTTTCCTAAGGTGAAATACAACGAATACAAACACATACTAAAGTATGTCATTACTTCAGAGGTTCAAAATGCACGCCAAGTGTTAGATTGTTGAAGGTGGTGGTATAAAGATCATATGTTTGTTCATTGACTTCAAGTCTTTAATAAGACTAATTCATTTTCATTTGAGAAGGGTTAAAAATTAGCCTATGATTACAGTATTTCATACTCCATATTTTAAACACAATCAAATAGTTATTTGCTAGTGTCTAAGTTATAGGATATAATACCATTGTTCCATTGTCCCTAAAGCTTAATAGTTTTTTTTTTTTTTTAATAACCTAAAGCTTAATATTTATAGTTTAAGAATATAAACATTTTCATATGGCCAACCCCAGAGTTATTACTTACAACACATCTAACTTAAAACATAGTTTTGTATTTTGCCGATCTAGAGGTGCTTATGAGGCCGACGAGAGCTTGTACTCTTGAGAATATAAATATATTTTCGTATAAGTAATGTTCTTTTTAAAAAATTTATTAATTTAATTGCATTTTGATTGATAACAAATATAACATAAATCACTAGTAGGTGGGTAACATGTGGGGGTTTTGTAGAAGTAGACTTGTTGAAGATCGTTTTGCCAGATAAATTAAAGTCGCTTGCGAAGTTCCAATCAGCCAGCGATCAATCTAGGCTCAATCATTGCAATCTGCGTCCCCATTAACACTTTTCTTGATAACTTTACAACTAACGAAATAATAATATCTTGATCATTAATTTATGGGTCTCCACCAACTGAGTTGGTAAAATTTCTTTAATGAAAACATAAAAATTTAAAAATTGTATCAACTTAATTATATAAATGAAAATTAAGGACATTGGATTGCCTTAAATTAAATAAAAAATAATATTCTTTACAATTAATTCTTTACCCATCAATGAATCTTTGGTTTAGTGGGATAGTCTCTCTCATACAAAATATGCTTATAATAATATTACAATTATAATAATGAGAGTAAAGATTCGAGTCTTCATAAAAGTATTATGATAATTAGTTTCAATCATTGATAATTGAGTAGATACGATCTCTTTCTTACGAAATGTGAATCAAGTAAATACCTTTTGAATATTTGAGAAGGTTTAAAAAATATAAACATTACTTTAAAAGATCCATGTACATGCAATGAGGAGGTCGCAGTTGTATAATCTAATTATTAATAATATCGAATGAAATATCAATAACAATTATGTATATGACAAAATTCAAAAAAATTTCTCTACTATGAGGTAATAATCACATCCAACACTTACCGTCGTTAATTTATGAATAAAATATTTTAATTTTAGAAGATGAGAATGTTTGTGGTATGATATTATACAATATTAATAAAATTAAAAATGCTGTGGATATTGATGTGCCTATTTTTATTGTTCACCATCATAAATGATCTTCACTCTGTGCAATGTGCATAAACAATCAAGACAAATGTCAATTTATCTTTTTATTGTAATGAAATTTTTAATATCATTAATGCTCTTGTCAAGAGCGGAATTTAATTTTTATTAATGTAGTATTAGAAAGAAGATAAGATACTCAACCTTATCTAATCCGGATTAGGATCCATGAACCCTTTTCCAGCTACGAGACAGGCTTTAGTGTATCTTTTCAAAAAGAGAGGGACAAATACATGGGCTTGCTTTCAAAAAGTGGCACCCAGCCATTGGCTTCACAAGGATGAGTATCACTGAATGAGTATATTCAATCGATCGTTGTCTTAAGGCTATCTTTAGATTAAATTAGATTGGATTATATTGAATTATATAATATTATAATTTATTTTGTATAATGTTAAAAAATAATATATTAAATTTAATTTAATAAAGTTAAAATAATTATTTTAATAATATAATATTTTTAAATTATGTTATTAAATGTTGAATTTGATGTTTAATATTTAATGTTACAGCACATGAAAACTGAATAATTTTTTTATGTTTAATATTAAAATAACATACTAGTTAAAATAGATTATTGAATTAAAATTTTGATATTTAATCTTAAATCAAATACAAGTTAAAAAGAATTCATTAAATAAAACTTTCATATTAAAGTAAAATCTCCTTATAGTCATATTGCTTGGATTAACTAATTTTATTATTATAAGGATATTACGACTTAGTGGAGCTTAAAAAGTTATTATTTTGACATAGTTATCCTTAATATAAGTAATATAAATGTCAATACATTAATAATTAATTAATAGAGCTGTAAATTCCACAAAACTCCAAACATGCTTGAGAAGTTAGAAAATTTTGGTTTCAATAAGAAGGCGTCTATGCTAGCGAGTTACTATATATCCACAAGTTTAAAGATGTGGTAACAACTCTAAAAAATAAATTATTATCTTAAACAATTTTAGAAAAAAAATTTATTCCATGTAAAATGTTTAATGTAAGATATATATATATATTTACTATATATAAATAATTATTATTATGTAGAACCAAGTTACTTAATTGGGGATCTAAATACATCGTTCAAATTTTTTAAATATGAAAAATACGGAAGCTGTAACCCCTTCTCGATTTTCAAAAAGTTTAATGTAGTTTGTCTTTGAAATTTTTAAAATATAAAAAATACACATTTTAGTTTTTTTTCAATCATCTTTATATTTTCTCTTTCATTTTAAAAAAAATTCCCAAATTATAATCAAGAATTTAACAAAATTTTGCAAGTTTTAAGTTTATTTTCATGTTTTTAATAAAAAAATTTAGTTACTAAATTGTAATTTATTTTCTTGTAATGTATTTTTGATAAAAAGATTAATCATTCTCTTTTAATTCAGGTTTAGGTTGGACAAGTAAAGTAGTTAAACAAAACAACAATTAAATTAAGACAATATTAAAAAAAAGGGTATTTGCATTCACTGTTTCTTATTTAAAATTTTTTTAAATTGCATCATTGTTTGAACTAGTCCCTTAGCCTCATGCACGCATGATATGAATGACATAATATATTTGTTTGTGAAGATATTGCTCATAAATATTTTAATTAACCCTCTTTAATATACACATTTATGAATAGTTATTCCTAAAATATTTTATCACTAAAAACTTTATTTATATAATCTATATTTGCATAAGTATGCGAAAGGAATGCTTAAATTTTAAGGTAAAAATTGAAATTAATCTATATCATTAGCAAAGACAAAAGTATTTGATCTCTTAAAAGTTACTTTAGTGGGAAGGAAAAGAAAGATTTGTGGCTTTACTTGTGAGTTGTCGCCTAAAGGATTTTTTTTAAAAAAAAAACACAACTGTTGTTACAAGCAAATTGCTTTTCTTTGTGCGACGGAATTATATTAATAACCGAAAAAATAAGAACTTAAGTAGGGACTTTAAAAATTGACTTACAAGTTTAAATAAAAGATCTCTTATTTGGGATATATTTTAAAAAAAATGATTTAATTGTACTATGATAAAAATTAAAAAGAAATACCTAAAATATATGACCTTTTATTACATGGATCTTATCATGGAAGAATAAAAAAATTATTTTGACCCCAATCCTAAATACAATTATATAAAAAGTAACATAAGGATGCTTTAGATAAATAAGATTCACAATAAAATTATTATTAATGATTATCACCAATTTGAACAAACAATAGACTGATTGAATCAAAAATCATTTTTAAGCACAATAGTGCACTCTTTATTTACAGAAGGGGGACGAGAACAAATCGATTTAAAAAATTGAATAAAAAGTTTAAATTTTTTATTTGATGCAGTCATAACAAATCTTAATGATTAAAAATTAGACAAAAATTACCTCTTTAATAAACACGTCTGTGAATATTTATTTTTAAAAATATTCTAACACTAAAAACTTTATTTATTTGGTCTTTATTTGAATAAGAAAGTCAAATGAGTGCTTAAATTTTAAGGTAAAAAATTGATATTAATTTGTATCATTAGCAAAAATAAAAGTATTTGTTCTCTTAAAAGTCACCTTTAGTGTGCAGGAAAAGAAGGATTTGTGGCTTTCCTTTTCACCCAAAGGATGAAAAAAGCAAACAACTTTTTTTTTTTGAAATGAAAGTAAACCTTTCATAGATTAAACAACACTGCTTAATACATTTGCAATATTTGCTGGAATCGGATCCAGCCAGATAGAGGAGGTATTGGTTCCTACAGCAAGCTTTGCTAAGGAGTGAGCACAAGCATTACAGGATCTAGGGACATGCCTAAACTTGACTTCTTTGAAGGTTTGTTTCAACTCTTGAATTTCCGACACTACCCAAATTATACCTGTCCTGCTGCCCATTGTGTTGTTCAGAAGATCAACTACTGCTTTACAATCTGATTCTATAATCATAGAGGTTAAGGATGCGGTTTTTGCCACCTGGAGCCCCCACTCTACTGCTTCAGCCTCTGCAAAACTCACACTCTCTTGCAAGGGAGCTTGCTTGATTCCTGCAGCAATTATCTTCCCTCCTGAGTCCTTGATGACTGCTCCCAAACCTGAAACTTGGTCTCTGATATTGATGGCTGCGTCCACATTGATCTTGAAGCCATTTTTTGGGGGGGGATTCCACTTTTGCGGCTCTGTCTGTCTAGAGTTTTGGATGTGAGCTGGACCTGGTTTCCTGACTTTGTGATAGGCTTCTAACATTGATTCAGCCTTAGCAACTGAAATTCTTGGGTCAATCTTTTTTCCTTCGAAGATCAGTTTGTTTCTAGCAAACCAAGCCGTCCAGCAGTACATTAACACTTGCTCCACTTCTGCAGTTCCCCGAAAGAGCCACAGGTCATAGATGAGGTTAAGAATGTCTTGGTTTTGGTTGTTTTGAACTTGCACAGGGGTAGAGGCTTGAAGCCAAATTTTCTTCACTGCCTTGCACTCGAAAAGAGCATGACTGGTTGTTTCTACTTTCTTGTTACACCTCTGGCAAATTGGATCCTTCAGACACTTCCTTTTCCACAAATTTTCAGCAGTTGGCAGTAGGTTCTTGACCGCCCTCCAAGTGAATATTTTTATTTTTTCTGGAAGCTCAAGGGACCATAAGATATTCCATCTTTTGGTTTGGTTTTCAGAGATGCTGGGCACATCTGGATTTTTTATTCTGAGGGCTACTTGATAGCCGCTCTTCACAGAGTATTCTCCGCGCTTGTCGAAGTGCCACATGATTTCGTCGTCTTTCCGGGTCCTTGGGAGGGGAATTTTGAGTATTGCCTTACTGTCCTCTTGCATAAAATGCTGGTTTAGCTTGGCCACATCCCACCTGTGATCATCATCTATTAAGTCTGCGACTGTAGTTTCCGGAGGTAAAGTTGGCGGGGAAATCGGTTTAAAGGTCTCTGGCCTTGGTATCCAACTGTCTTTATACACTCGGATATCGCTTCCATTGCCTATTCTCCATCTTGCTCCCTTTTTAATGACTTGCCTTCCCCATAGGATGCTTCTCCATATAAATGAAGGGTTAGAACCGACTTTAGCATTTATAAAGGAGGAGTCTTTGTAATACTTTGCTTGGAGAACTTTTGAGACCAGAGAGTTTGGGTTCTGGATAAGGCGCCATCCTTGTTTGGCTACCATTGCCTGGTTGAAGCTAGTGAAGTCTCGAAACCCCAACCCTCCCCTGCTTTTGGCACAGCTTAACTTATCCCAATTAGACCAGTGAATACCTTTCTTTCCTTCTTTGGAACCCCACCAAAACTTTGAGATTGCTCTTTGAATGTCCTCGCTTAAACCCTTGGGAAGCTTGAACACACTCATGGCATGTTTTAATGTACTGGGGCTACCGCTTTTATGAGAATTTCCTTTCCTCCACTCGAGAAAAATTTGTGGTGCCAGCTATTAATCTTACTTAAGACTTTGAGCTTGATTTCTTTGAAAAAACTTGACTTTTTCCTGCCTAACATGGATGGGAGGCCCAAGTACTTTTCATATTTGGAAACCACATTGAGGTTGAAGATGTTCCGTATTGCTGCTTTCTGCTCCTCTGAGATTTTGCCTCCAAAAAGCATGGATGACTTTTCGAAGTTGAAAATCTGCCCTGATGCCTTGGCATATCTGTCAAAGATTTTTCTCAGCTGCTTACATTCGGCTATTGAGGCTGAAGTAAAGATTAGGCTGTCATCCGCAAAAAGTAAGTGAGAAATTGAGATGTCTTTTGCGAAACGAAGACCTTTGATAAGCTTGTATCTTTCGGCTTGCGACAATAAGTTTGAGAAGGCTTCTGCACAGAGAAGAAACAAATATGGGGAAAGAGGGCAGCCTTGTCTTAGCCCTCTTTCCGGGTGAAAGAGGCCTACTGGGGTTCCGTTAATGATTACAGAGAAAGAAACACTTGTAATACAACCCATTATCAACTCCAGTCATTTTTTGGAAAAACCGAGCTTTGACATCGTTTGTTCCAAGAACCTCCATTCTACCCTATCATATGCCTTACTAATGTCTAGCTTTAGGGCCACCAAGCCTTTCTTTTTCCCTTTGCTGGTTCTTATTTTGTGAAGGCATTCATATCCAATAATCACATTGTCTGAAATGAGTCTATTGGGAATGAATGCACTCTGGGTAGGGGAGATAATATGGGAAAGAATCGGCTTCAATCTATTCGCAATAGTCTTGGCCACAATTTTATAAATCACATTGCAGAGGCTAATTGGTCTAAAATCTGAGACTTTTCTAGGCTTGGATGACTTAGGAATCAAAGCAATATAAGTGTGATTGAGGTCGGTTATATTACCTTTCTCATTGAGAATGTGCAGGCATGAATCCAAAACACCATCACGAACGGACTGCCAGTGTTTCTGGAAGAAAGCTGGGGGGAGGCCATCTGGACCAGGAGCTTTCGTTGGGCACATTTGAAACAGAGCTTCTACAATCTCTTCAGCTGTAAAAGGTTCCTCTAACTGGTTATTCATCTCTGGAGTTACTTTTGGCAGCATTCCTTTTAGGGCCTCTTGGATCTGACTTTGGCTAGGGCTGGAAGTTGTGAACAGGTTCTGAAAATACTCACAAAACTCCCTCTCTAACTCCCCCCGATTTTCTGTCCATTGCCCTTGAGAGTTTTCAATTCCCCAGATTTTATTCTTTCGCTTTCTAGTTGAGGCTTTGGAATGGAAAAATTTGGTATTTCTGTCTCCTTCCCTCAGCCAGTCAGCTCTTGATCGCTGCTTCCAGTAGATCTCTTCATCCATCAACATGTTGTTTAGCTGATTTTCAAGTTTCCTGATTTGTTCACCATCCATCCTCTGAGTTCCACTCTGTTTTATACGCTTGAGTTGATCGATCAACTTATCTTGCTTCTCTTTTCTACCTGCAAATTCAGCCTTACTCCAGATTTTGAGTTTTGCGAGGGTGCTCTTGGCCACATTTTGGAAATGCTTCGTTGGGTTCTCTCTTGACTTACTTACAGTACAGGCCCACTCATCTCGGACAATGTCTCTGCAGGCTTCATAAGAGCTCCACATTTCCTCGTAGTGATCTCTATGGAAAAACCTTTTAACATGATTTCTCTCTTTTCCCCTTTCATTGACCTCCAATAGAATCGGGCAATGGTCTGAAGCCCAATTTGCCAAGTTTGTCGCTGCCAGATTCTGAAAATTGTCGCTCCAGTCTTTACTACAAAAGAACCTGTCTAAACGCTCCTCAATATAATGCTGGCCGAATCTCCTATTTGACCATGTGAATGGATGCCCCCTGTAGCCTATGTCAATTAGGTTACAAGCCTGAACTGCTTCTCTAAAATTTGCTATTGAGTCTATGCTTCTATCATTGCCTCCTGACTTCTCGTGAGGATTTAAGATTTCATTGAAATCCCCAAAGCAGCACCAAGGATAAGAGAAGATGCCTGCTAGCCTCTCGAGAAGTGCCCAGGTGTGGTGTTTTTGGTTGGTTTCCGGGTGGCCGTAGATCCCAGTGCACCTCCAGATCTTCTCACTGTCATTTTTCACCACTGCATCAATATGGTGGGAGCTATAGGATTTTACAGTTACATCCACCTCCGATGTCCAGAAAAGAGCTAGACCTCCTCCCAATCCGATTCTATCTACTGCAAAACAGTTTTCAAAATTATAATTTCTAGCTTCTAAGTTAACCTGTTTGGCCAGCATTTTTGTTTCACAGCAAAAGAAGATATCTGGCTTGTACAGGTGGAGAATTTTCTTGATGGCTAAACGCGTTCGAGGCTTCCCCATACCTCGAACGTTCCAGCTTAAAACCTTCATTGATTCCAGCGGGGCTGGCCACCAGCTCCCGCCGATTTGTTATCCATCGTTTCCTCCACTTCCATTCCCGCTTCATGCTCTGCTTCGTGCTCTGCATCGACCAGTTCTAGCTGGGTCTTTACTCGAAAGGGGCTGGAAATACTGCCACTGTTAGGCTGTTTTGGAGGGCTGAGTCTTCTCTTCTTTTTGTTTTCAGGACTGGGTCGCATGAAGTCACTTGGTCTTTTAGTGCATGCGGGTTCAGGTGTGCTCAAACAGGGGGGCTTGGGGTTCCTTGCCTGCAACTTCCACTTTCTAGATTTGGGCCGAGATAAAGCAAACAACTTTTGTTACAAGCAAATTGCCTTTATTTGTTTGTGTGATAGAATTTCTCTTTCATAATGACCGTTATTATTTAGCATTAAGTCATCAACAAGCATCATAATATAAAAATAAAAGAAAATCAACAAGTGTCATAATATAATATAAAAATAACAACTGGTTGCATTTTGTTTCACTTTTGTTGGCCAAAGGAAGTTGGGAAGAATTTGATTCCATTGTTGAACTCTAGAATAACGCGGAAAAATATCAACCTCCGGCGACCATTGACCACTGTAATTATTTGTGCTCCGTTTGTCAACCCCTAACTCAACAAATTTCTTCAACTTGAATAAAAAGTGTCAATGTCAAGAATCATTAATTCATTATGTATCCTATAATACTTTAATACCTCGCAAAATAGTACATCCAATGACAAGAAGACAGGGTCAACAATCCATGAGCAGAGGCAACACAAATTTTTTTTTTTGGGTTGGGCTTGTTGAAGATTTTAGAAAAATTTGTGGCCGAAAAGGATATTATCTCCAAATTAATGATAATCTAGTTGATTAGTCTTTCATCGTGAAAGCAAGGGGTCAAAGGTTCTAACACCAAGCATACATTTAATTTGGGGTTGGTTGCCAGTTAAAAAAGTTACTTACTTGTAAATAAGAATACTATATAATATATAATTTTTTTTTTGTAATATTACTCTATTGTAACAAATTAAATTGGAGTGATACCAGGGATTATAATAGTTGAATCTCAATTTAAATTCTAACTAATAAACAATCATCTGTTAGATGGTAGGATGTTAATTTTATAAGTTATAGAATTCATTATCCAATAAATTAATGATATATGTTAATGGTTAAAATTTGGGTTGGGACTGAACTACTGGCATCCCCAATATTATCAAATATAAAATGATATAGATTAGCTCTGGACGGCCATAAATGTGGATATCAAATGACTTTTGGTTATAAAAATGTCCATGCGAAAAAAAGAAGAAGGCTCTATTATCTACTACTATTACGGAGATTATTAGAAATAATCTTAATTATGAATCTAATGCAGAAGAAGGTAGTATGTGATTCAAGATGTAAGTTATGTGAAGAATCTGGTGAAACTACACACTTTATTTTATCTTAAAAAAAAATTTGGTGAGGTTATTTTACAAAATCGATTTAATTGCCTTTGGGATATTTTTGAATATATAAAATCAGTCTTGATTGTGAATGAGTTGAATATCTGTTGGTTTTGATTATGCGGGGAACATGGGGTGCTAGAAATAAGGTTTTGTGTGAGGGGATTGAAGTGTCTCCTTCCAGTGTTGTCTCTTGTACCGAAATGGCCTTGTGCAGTTTTAGAGCGTTCAGTTTGGATGTCTGTGGCACGGAAGCCTCCACCGGTTGGATGATTTAAAGTTTTAAACTTAATACAGATGATGCTGAATGTACTGTGGATATTCAGCGCAAGGTGGTTGGTTATGCCGATGTAGATACAAAATCATGCAGTGGTCTAGTTATGGCGGCAAAAGGCGGATGTTGCAGTGTATTTTGATAATGTTGATGTTGCGGACGCAAAAGCTTTACATTTTAGTTTACGGCTCACTAGGAAGATCGGTTTGTCTTCACAGACTGTGAATCGGATTCATTACCGGTCATTCAATTTGTGTTGGCTAAGTAATTTTGTATCATTACTAATTTATGATGTCTGATTTTACAGAAACAAGATTTTTACATGGGTGGAAGAATTTCTACAACATTTGAGTTCTTTCCTTGAGCTTTACAAAGTCTTCAATAGGGATGGCAATGGTATCCGTAAATCCACAAACTCACAAATTTACTAAAATCCACTCGCTGCCGGTAATTTTGTAGGTTGCGAACGAGTTTGATATTATAAGTTAAAATTTGTATTGGTATTAGTTAAAAATTTGATGGATACCTGCATGGATATTCGCCAAACCCGCAATTTTTTTTATTTAATTTTAATTGAAGAAATATTTAAATCTAAAAATATAATTATATACTTATTATAATTTTAATTAAATTTTTTTAACTTAATGCATGGATTATTTCATTATTATAATTTTATTTTTCGGATTAGTATTTAAAAAGAATTATTCTTTAGATTAAGTATAAAGTACATAAATCTATAAAAAAAAAATCACAAGTTATATCTAAAAATAATAATTATATTAAATCGATGTTGAAATTTTAATTTTTTGTTTATATTGATTAAATTTAGAATTAAATATATTATATAGAATTTTATGTTATTATTATAAATTTACATATTAAATATTTACAATTTCAAATATAAAAACCCACAAAAAATATATCGAATACATACTACGGATTTGATAATTATCAAAACCCGCAGCGAGTGACTTTTTTTAAAAAAATTAAAACATGCAGCAAATTACAAGTAAATTTGATAATTTAAATTTTATACAGATATAAATTTAATAATGACAAACTCACTACCGATACTGTCCATTACCATCCCTTGTCCCGAGACTTCTATTATTTTTTAAAAAATTATTAGATCATTGTCATAAGAAATACTTATTTCGGCAGAGGTGGCACCGCAGGTTAGCGCGTAGGTCTCATAGCTTCTGAGGTATCTCGGGGTTAAATAGTTCGAGCCTCTCTGGCCCCATCGTTATTATTATTATTATTATTATTATTATTTGTTTTTATAAAAAAAATTGCATTGCATAATGATGGCTCTTTAGTTGCAACAAAAATACAGCAGCAGACTGCCACTGCAATTACAACAAAAATATAGCAAAAGACAGCCGCAGCTGCAGTGGCAGGTGACGCATTCAGTCATCGTATGACCATAACTGCCAAACTGCAAAATGTAATCTAAGCATTTAACTTCTGTTGCAAGAGTCAGTTTAATCAAAATTGAACCATGATGAGCAGGCTGAAGAAACATGTTTTCCAGTTTATGAACAGACTCGTGACAGATGAGCAAGATCAGTGCCATTCTATTCCTCCAAATGTTGTAGATCCAACTCCTTCCCAGGCTTCACCGCAGCCCACTGCTTCGCTGTCAACACCTTCCATATCACTGTCCCACCAGCCACAACCATTTGCATCTGCTAGCAGATACCACGTGTCAAATTGTATTATTGATGATCAACCAAACAAATGGGGTCAAAATTGTCTAAAAGTAAGTGAATAACGAGTTTACTTGTGCAGGGAAATGAGAGATACTAACAGTGATTATAGCAAGGTCTTGATTTCTTGTTTGTTATTGAGCTCTCTCCTCTTCCTTTCTGCTTAGACTTTAAATCCTCTCCTAGCACGACAAAAGGCTTCCGAGTTGTGTGCTTCTGGACATCTGCACAAGGTACATTGAGAAATTCTAAGCAGAAAGAAAAAAAAAAACATTAGGGCAATTGATAACTATAGTTGGCCTACTTATATGTCACACAATAAGAGATGTGAAAATGACGTAAACAAGATCTTAACATCCCATAACTTCTAAAAAAATCAAATTAACAAGTCAACAAGATACATTCTCAAGCTTGACATTCTAAACTCCATTTATTTTTCTTTCAATGCTTATTCCGTTTCTCTCATGTGCCATACAGATATTGATTTAGTGGATATATGTTATGGATAGTCTCTTTCTCTGTCTTCTGCAGTATACAGCAATCATAACTCCCTTTCCTCGATCTGTGCGTGCTAATTAGATAAGTTAGTATATTAGGTGCAAATCGGATTGACATGCTATGGTTCCCAGATGAGTCAGATGAATTTGCAAAGGTAAGAAAATAGGTTCCTCCTCTTGGTAGTGATACAAAGTCCAATCATATATGAATTAAAGTTCCATTACAATACGATATATAAATAAACTATGTATGTTAAGCATTCTATGTAACTTCAATCCGCTATCAATCCAATATTTAGGACCAGAAGGCTACAGATATAATCAGAAATTGGGCACTCAAACATTTCAGCCACTTCCTTCCACCCTGAGAATTGGGGCGGGGTATAGATACATTTGTCAAAAAGGACTCGTAACATTACTAGATACCTACAACTAAGTGTGAAAAAATTGTCATGTCTAAGAAACATGTCTTGTGCTATGTGATTTAAATTATGTAATTGTCTTTCTCGATCCAATGGTAAATTCTACTTGAATTTTCTTTATCTTTATCTACTTTCTTTTCTACAGAGCAACATTGTGCTTCTCGTAACCATTTCCTTTAATTTTTGGGTTTCTGAGCACACCTCACATCTCAAACTTGTCTCAGTTTATTTGATCATTGTGAGACAGAAATTGCAAAATGGGTCAAAAGGAATCCCATATTTACCCCCAAGTATTGAAGTCAGCAAAATTAACAATGATTCAAAGCAAAAGGAAATTGCTAAATAGCTTTCAAATTGCAAGTGGCATACCTTCAAATGGGTTCTTCCTTTTTCTTGATTCTTTTGCATTGCATTCGTCAGGAATTTCTATTTCATCAATGCTAATTGGACATGTAGCATCTCCTTTACTATTATGCTTGAACTGTTCTAAAACCACTTTGTCAAGAACATTGCTTCTTTCTTTTTCCTCTACTTTCTTGACACCCGTCAGCCCATTGCTGGTACCAGCAGAGTTTCTGGAACCCACTGGTGCCAGAAATGGACATGACTTTCCCTGTGAACAACTACTCGTTAAACCTCAAATAAACTCTCCCAAATACACAGAACATGCCAGTAATGAGTTTGGTTGCTGAAAACAATCAAATAAAATCTAAAAAAAAGGGTAAAAATTACTCTTAAATTTTTTCTTTTCCTTTCTTTTATTTTTTGACAGAAAAATTTTAGTAAAAGCTTGATGGGCCCAGATCTCTTGTAGTACCCAAAAAGTTTTACCAGCAAATCCCATCAGCAGAAATAACTAAAGTCATTTTTATTTATCTCTTGTAGTGTTTGAAATATATAAGCGTGCTTTTGTGATTAGGTTAGAAAATCATTTGGAATTCCCTTTAGGAAAAGCAATTAATAGGAGCTCTTTAATAAAGTATTTTTTTTTTAATTACGGAAAATGTAAGCTTTCTACCAGATCACTTACAAACGCACTCAAAGCAAAGACATTAAAATGACACAATTCAGCTACATTTCTTTCAGACAAAGTAATTTCATACCATTAATATATAATTTTCAAATTGCAAAAAGAAAAAAAGTTTGAAAATAACACTCTGCTCAGTGTCCTTAACAAACGCTTAAAATTAACAACTCAAAATCATGAAAAATATAATACCCAGAAACTCTTTTTTTTTTTTTTTGGGTGTCAATTTCCAGCATTTCCTCAGCAGCCAAAAGGTGATGACATAGAAAAATACCTGAACTGTTTTGGGCAGCACAGAACTTTTGTGCAACTTCCGGTCAAGAAAATCGGATAACGATACACGCGAATCTTTCTTTGTAACTAATTTGTCATTCACGTCTTCTTTAGTGTTCTTAAACCTAATTTGTCACACTCAAAATTACAATTGACGTAAAATTTTCAGCAACAATTTTATGAAAAAAACTGAAAATTTTTGAAAAAGGAAAAAGAAAAGGGGAGTGGGTCGTTTTATCTTACGGATTTGAAGAGCGAGAGAGGAACGATGAAGTAATGGAGCGTTGCCCTAAAGCCCTAATTTCAATTTGCTTCGATTTCATTTCTGTGCTTAAGTTTTGACTTTTGTTCCTGTTTTTGTTTCCGTTTTTAGCTTTATCTCTTTTGGTTGTTTTACAATTTCGTTTGCTTAGAAGTTTTGCGCGTGCTTTTGAGGCTTGGCGCCAGAGGTTTAAAATTTTGGACAGTTTTCACCATTTTGGGCCTAATCCCAATTCCTAGTGCAATGAAGGTCCACTAGGTGCTAAGTCGAGGTGGTAAGCAACATTAATGATGAGATTCAAAGTAGTCATTAATAAAAAACATGCTAAAAATAAGACTTACGTAAGTAAAGATTATTAATAATACCATTGTTGATGATGATGTGGTTATGAGAAATATGTAAATGTAAAAGAGATTGTAATATTTTGAAGTTTGAATAATAGAATTGTTTCTGTATGATAACGGTGAACCGTTTAAAATAAACGGTTTCTTAATAAGTTCAAAGAAAGATCTTTGTATGTTAACGGCCAACCGTTTATTGTTCACGGTGTGCCGATAAGTTTCAGAGAGCATGCTGTATGTTAACGGCGAACCGTTTAGTGTTAACGGTGTGCCGATAAATTCCAGAGATAATTTTAAAGTCACTGGAAACTAACGGTGAGCCGATGATGTCAAACGGCTAATCGTTTATTTCCAGAGTTAGTTAAATTTCAAACCGAATTGTGTCTTTTTGAAGAGTTCTTTGTCTTTTGAATATGTGCCATGATTATGGTTGTGATTTTTCACGAAAAGACACTTTCTTCATAAAAGAAAACACTGAATAACAAATATATATATACAGATTTATAGATTTGAAAAGGATATATGTTATGAGAATACAATTTTCATTTGCTAAAGATTGTATTCAAGGTTTGTTGTATCTTGGAGGTAATTTGCCATTCAACTCTATAGCAAATCAAGTGTGGTGAGGGCAAATAAAACCTTAAAGGAAAGTGTAGATACACGCCTCAAATCTTTTCATTTCTTTTCCTTTGTTTGCCTCCATATTGCTACAAATTCACCAACAGTAAATAAGGATCATTCTTGGACAAGAACTCAAGTTCAACCGCCAGTTTTAGGCCTAAGCTCAATTCCTTGTATAATGATGCAGCACTTGTTGTGTGAATCAAAATCATCTAGGCAATGCATCAATATGCCACCATCTCCATTTTCATTGAAGAACTCACCCATTTTAAGTTATTTTTGGAATTAAAGTGCTGTAACTTTTAAACTACAGCTGCTATAAAAAAAAAAATATAATTATGAAACAAAAATTAATAATTTATAATAAATATAAATTTTGAATAATAATTTTGATAAAATTATTAAAGATATAATAGATTTTCTATAATATAAGTAAAAAATTATATTAACATAGTTTTTAAGTTACAACAACTAGTGTTTATCAAATATTTTACGGTTGTATCTTTTAAACTACAATTTCCTAATCTCAATCCCAATTGCACCCTTAATCTCCATCCACCCTTCTCTCATTTCTTGAGATAATCGAGTCATATTTCGTGGAGGATCTAGAAACATCCTTTCGCCTTTCCTCATTATCGATTCCTTCAATGTAGACGCCAAACTCTATTCTTACCCTTTCATATGCGTGTGCATATTTGAAATCAGAAAACTTGAAAATAAGGTGAAGGCACATAGTTGGTTCTAAGGGAAGAAATTCTAGTATCCATCCTTGCTTCAAAGTCAAAGCACCACACGAACTTGGCGTTAGCCAACTTCGGAAGCAAATTAAACAGCTCATGGAATTGATTGTATCTACCAAAAGATAAGGTTACAAATGTGCCAATGTCAACATTGAACAAAGCTAGCCGCCGGTGAAGAAGTAAATGTCCAGCGCTCGTTTTCATATATAGAAAGCCCTTTTCCCCAACTGTGTAACATTATGAGATTTATTCATTAACATTAAATCATCTTTGGTGTTGACTTCAAGGTGGTTTAGCAAGTCATCTTTCGGATATTACAATGATCCGCAGTGCTCACTAATTAAGTACAAAGTTCAGTACCAATTGTCCAATCATAATTCACAAGGACACTCTTGTACTTCAAGTGTGTTGATCTTGAAAAATGACTTTAACAACTGAATTTATTTTAATAAAAAAATAGTATAAGCTGAGTTTGTATAGCGAATTGAACAAGAATTTCTCAACTTGTCATTCACAAAAAATGGTCAGGACTTGCTGATGGGGTTCTGGTGAGAATTTTCTAATACAAAAATTAGATCTTTACTATAAAAGAGTATTTAATTAATAAAAAAATTACACATAAAAATGCAATGCATAGTATTATCCAGTTATTGTGGAAAAGGTTAAGAACAAATTTACTATCTTTCTCTTATTTTACCTTATCTTATCCCTCTCCTGATGTCAATTGTTTGCTTAAATATCCTTTAGGAGGCAGACAATTTTATTTCCCTTAAAACTCACCTATCTTCCTAACATGGGTAGTTGGTTCACATGAAATAACCTAACTCAACAGAGTGTATGTACAAATGTGCACAACTTCGGACATTCAACATAATTTCGTTGCCGAAGCCTACAAAGACAACAAGCAGCACCAAAATTGAGTCACCTTCCTCTCAAGAATTAGAAAGCAAGAGGAGCAGAATCATTTTGCTAAAATTTATGGGCTAATTAATATATAGCATATGATTGGAATGTTAAGTTGCAAAATTAAGCTCGATAATATAAGAAAAGTCAAGTTTGACTTACTTTAAAACCAATGTTGATGATGATGGGGTTGCGACATAGACAAAAATAAAATCCTTCCTGGACAAGGAAGTGATCAAGCTCAAAGATGAAGCATAGATTGAGCTGGACATGATCTGTCTGTAATCAGACGGTAGAAACTTCTCCCACACAAAATCCGAATTTGCAATGCAAGCATCGCGAGGAGTTGTAAGACAATTCATTAGGGAAATGTAATTGGGATGTCCATTTTGCATCTCTCTCTTTCAAACTTAGAGCACCTAAAACTATTAGTAAGATTTCTTCTTTGTTAAGCTATGCAAGTTCAATGGACAAGGCAAGGTTATTAAATATTAAATCATTAGAAGCAGTAGATGAAATTTGGACATTTGTTCCACAAGCTTTGAACAAAAACAAACAAGAGCGTGCAACATAATGTTAATGCATAGTTGTAAGGAACGTATAGACATGTTTAGCTTTTAGAATGTTATTTAATTCATCCTTGCACGAGAATTAAAAGTTCCTTGTGTAAATACAGGAAGCACCATTAATACAACTTTTGTCTTAGAATTCGTTTGGGATAGCTCTTGGGAGTTTTAAAAGTGATTTTTAAAATCTAAAAACTAATTTTAGTGTTTAGTAAAAAAAATTAAAATCACTTTTGTCAAAATCAGTTAATTCTACAGCTAATTTTGAAAAGCAGGAAAGGAGTAGTTTTTAGATTCTAACTTTAAGAATCAATTTTATCTTTTAATATAATTCCATAAATGTCCTTAAAATTATTACCTAAACCCAAAATTATCCTTATTCAAATTGAAACACAATAAATATTTTAATAAATTTTTATTATAATTCATCAATATCAATTTATTAATATTAATTTGTTGGTCGAATTATTATTAAATTTGTTTCACTATATTATAAATTTAATTATTATTTGCTTTAAGATAAAAAATAAAATCAATATATTATAAATTTTATTTTTTGTTAAAATTATTATAATAAAAATTAAAAATATTGTGTGTAAATGTTTTTGTATGTGTAAGTAAATTTTATCTTACATTATGTATATTTTAGTTATTTATTTCTCTTAACAGTTTAACAGTCAAATTTACTAAACGTCCATAACTGTTTTCAAAACTCACAGTACTTCTGAAAATAAAATTTACCAAACACTTAACTGATTCTCTTCATAGCTGATTACTTCTACAACATAGTTAACGGAAATTATTTTAAAAGTTACAACATTCCTAAACTTACCCTTAGAAGGAGCATGTTTAGCTTGAATTGATTTAAATAAAAGCATTTGTAAAGAATTTAGATCTATTTAAAAAAGTGTAGGTAAAATAAAACAATAGATAAATTAATTTTCTAATTAATTAATCCTGAAAATATTGTTCACAGATTATTGTTCAAGTGGTCTATGCATACAAGTTACTATTTATAAACACTGTTTATCAGAACTATTTACTAAACTGTTCAAGTTTACTGTTCATTTATCATAAATATGCTAGAAACAAAGAATTGTAGAAAGTAAAGCACGCAAAGGATTTTTACGTGGTTTAGATCACAATCCTTCATCCATGGAGCCATGCCCAGACAATAAGCAATTCACTAATGAAAAGATTATAACTATTGGATTCTTACATAATTTTGAACACCCTCTTACACTTGCCGCCATCTTATTGTATCTAACTTAGTCGACCTTGCTTAAAGAACAATGACCTCTCATTTTCAATTGTGATTACTACTTTTCTTAAGATCCCCTTAACACAACAAACGACCTCTTCATTTTGAAGAGACCAAAGTAAATGTAAGTAATAGCTAACAAAATACTTTAGATGATGATACTAGATGAAGAAGACTAAAACATCATAGAGATATGAAACATTATATGTGGCCAAATACATTTCTTCTTGTTTTTTGTGTTTGCTGCTTTTTTGATATAAAATATGATGTCTTCTTCACTTCTTCAATGTGTAAAATACTTTCCTTTATGCAGATGTAGTATTTAACCTAAACCCTAGTAGAGGAATAGAGGAATACTAAGATATAGCTGCCTAAGACTCCAATATTTCATAAATAATTGATATACTTGGCAATATAGTAATAATCTTTATTGGGAACTTTTTGATATGAAATCCTATTTATACACCAATTTGCTTCTTTTATACCTCTAAAACTATTCTCCAACATCTAACGTAATCTAATCTTAATTAATTCCCTAGACTAGATAAATCTAAATCTCTAATAAGAGGATACATATGCGTATTAAAAGAAATAAATAGATTATAATATTATTGACACAATGATGCCAACAATAAAAATGCTAACAATCTTCCCTTTTGGCATCCTTGTAGTCAAAACATAAACTAACCAATTTCCTAGTCTTCAAATGGTTTGTACAGAAGCAAGATAGATCACGGGCAATAACATACACATAGGCAACAAAAACAAACAAGGAATTAACCAAAACAAAAACTATTAGTCAACGTTAGTTCAAGATAAAAATCTCCTCTAATAAATAAATGCTCTTGATTATAATTCAATTGAGAAAATTAACTCTCCTCTAAGATAAGTAAAATAATATCAACATATTTAAAGACCAATAATGCCTATCAATAAAATAATCAATAAAGATTATATCCAATCAAATAAGCTCTCTTTAGAGAAAGAATAAATAAACTCAATGATTATATAAATAAACTCCCCCTTTAAACAAAATAAAGAACTGTTCTCGACCTTTCACGAGGCAATAAAAACTAAAAGTATGTTGCTTTCCCCCCTATTTGACAATAGATGCCAAAGTACAATAGAGAACACAATCCAAAAAGATTTAAATAGCATCCTAAATTAGATAAAAATCCAAACTAACGAACAATAGGGGTATAAAGCAAAGAAATCAAGGGTAATAAACATGCATAATTCATCAAGAGTATTGTTCAATGCATTCAAATCGACCAAATAAATCCAAAATCGTCTCCTTTTGATCATCCAAGAGTTGAAAAGTAGAGTGAATGGTTTGAAGCTTAAATTGATTCTGTCCAAATCTAGGAGAGCATTCTTAGTTTGAGTATCTTCATCTTGATCACCAACAACACCAAGGGACTTCAACATAGGATAGGTTGGTTCAATATATATTGGAAAAGAAGTAAAAACCTCATCATTGTCAATTAAATTATAATCCTGAGATGTCAATAAATGATGAATTAAGGAAGGGAATGGTAATGCATGTCACTCCCAAAACAGATATGTATTCTTTACAATCAAATGAAAAGCCAACTTGCCAAAATTGAAAGGAATGCCGCCTTCAATTAGAAACAAGACTTTAGCAAATAAAGGGTCCACTGCAGCATAATTTTTAGCAAGATACCAATTTAGTGCCCCAATCTAATGTAAAGACTAATATTTAGAATCAAGCTTAGAAAATATAAGGCTTTTAGGCCAAGGAGAATACTTTCCTAAAAGTCAAGTAGCAATAGTAGGCATGTCCAAGGTATTCATGTGTGTATCATCAAAATCGAACACCTAAACTGATGATTGATTAAAGAAGGAGAAAAATCCAAGACACACCCTCCCACAAAAATTTTATGGAGAAACCATGGCTTAGTCTTATTCGCAACATTTTCATTCCAATTGGCATAGAATGCCCAAACTAAGTTGGGTGCATATAAAAAGATATTGTTAGTGGCGTTTTCCAAGCTAGCAACATTAATAGATGTTTCAATCGGAAAAGGAATAAACTTATAAATCATGACACTATCTTTAGAATGAAATTTTCTTAAAAGCAAGGAATCAACACCAACATTAGAAAGACGAACATAGTAACTTTTACTACAAGCACAAGGTAACACATACCCAAAGATTGAGTGGCTTTCGTTTTGATGAATTGGAGACTTTGGGACATGCTTGTTCGAGTTGGCTTCACTAGGATCTTCTTCAATTAAATAAGCATTGCCTTCATGAGATTTAACAAGATTGTTGTGTGAATTGGTGCAATCGGCATGAGTTCCCTATCATTATGTGTTGAGTAATTTTGATGTAGCTTCTATGATAGGCCACAGGTTGTCATTTTTTTTCTTCATAAGCAACATGCATCACATTAATTGGATCAGATTTATGCATGTTGGAATTAACATAACTCAAAAGTGTTGTTTAATCCCAAGTATAAGTGTGTCTAGTTATAATATAATCCAATGAGTCTAGGGTCGAACCATAGGAAATTAGGTGTATGAAAAAGAAATTAATAGGAATCAATCTAAAAAAATGCTAAGGTTACAGTATTCACTATTGGATTTCAAATTATGATTATATCATAACACTCTCTCATATTTGTATTTTGCACATCTTTTGTTGGTTAATTATTATGCCATTTAATTCTTAACTAACCATTAGTGTGGATAAATACGAGATCAAGTGCCTAAAATGCCACAACTATATCTGAGTGTCGACATTATGTCCAAATACTATATAAATCTAAGGAGATCTAGATCTATAAATTAACATGATATAAAATAAACTAGTGAGGAAAAAAAGCACAACAAGTAAAATAAATTTTAAGACTCACTTGAGAGAGTAATTAATTCAATAATTTAAATTTTTAAACTTCACTTTTCGCCTTAACTTAGAAAATTAGTCACTCATTTTGAGCAATAAAGCACTCATTTTATTTAACAAATTTCTAAAACGTATTATAGAAAAATTAACTGCACAAAAGAAGATTTTTTTTTTGTAGCTTCAGTCTCAGCTCCTTTCGCCTCTTCCCCCCCTCTATTCTTCCTCTCCTAGACCTTTTATAGTCCACAGCAATCTTTATATTCTTTTATTTTATTATTATTTATCTATTTTCCTAGGAACGTGTGATAGTCAAGTGGCAAAATGGCCGCTTGACTATCACGATACGTGGCTCACTTTTTTTCTTTATTCTTTTTAATTATTTTATTAATTACATCTTCTCAATAATGCATTCCAAGTGCCTCCAACCATTCATTCTTTGTTTTCCGCTTTCAATTCCATCTCCTTCTTTATTTTTGAAATATTTACAATATAAAAATTAACAACTACAAATTAATTTAACATAAAAATTTATTAGGGGAGCATTAAGATAATTTAGTAATAAGGAGCATATCAATTAATAATATAGGTGAAAAACTGATAATTTTATCCTTATTAAATGTACACCTTTTAGTGTCAATTAGAAATCACTAAAAGCATCCATTTCCTTTGCTAATTCAACATGCATTTTGATCTCTTCTTCATAGAACTTGATCTTGTGGAAATGATAATGCATAATTGGAAAAAAAAAACTTAAACAGAGAAGCTCTAGAGAGAAAGATTGCTGTTTAGATGAGAAAGAATGAGAAAAAACGAGCTAAATAAGAGCCGTTATATAGAAAGGTAATCCTAGACCTTGTATTGGTACAAAAGTGTATTTTAGGTAGGAATCAATAATTATATTTTCCATAAATAATAAAAAAACTCAAGCAAGGTCATATAATCCTTACATAACAATAATAGCTAAGATATACTCAAGTAAAATCATAAATGGCAAAAATTGCAAGTAACATGCAAAATCCCGTTAGAAGGACTACACTAAGAATCAGGTTAGATTTGGATAAATTGCACAACTGTTGGGAAGTTTCTTACTCAATGTAAAAATGTTCAAGCACTCATAAGACAAATACTGAAAAGTCCTTGCAGACTGTAGAATACACAAACAGCCCAAAATGGCTAAGTTTTATAAATTTAAACCCTAAATCAATAAAAACCCTAAAAATAAAATCCATGCAAAAATGTTTTATGCAAATATCTAAGCAATAATGAGTAAATTGCCCTTTTGATAAATAAAACACATAATTATGCAATCTTTATGCAATAAGACTAGTGAAACTTAAACTTTTGTGTGTGTCATACAAATCCACGATTTTTTAATTTAAAAATAAGACAAACTAATATGCAATTATGTAAATTAAAACACGATTTTTGAAAAACTAGATAGACATGTTCAAAAATAATCATCACAATACACTTAAAATCAAGATAATTAAACCTTAATCACTGAAACCAAGAGAAGATTAGTGAAACTTAAACTTTTGTGTGTGTGATACAAATCCAAGACACTCAATCTCAATTTTTCTCAAGATCAACAACTTTTGCATCAAAAAATAGAATGAATAAGTCAAAATAACCTTATCATCTTGATCTCCAAATTGATCTTTTTAATGTATAAGGCAATATGATAAGAGGTTGTAGTAATAAAATTTTTCTTTCTACTACATATATAAAATTTTAAAGATTTTTCTTTCTTTTATTTTTCAATTGCCTATAATCAGTAGCTTTCACTCAACCTCTTAAGGTAGCCTTCTTGTTATGGTAGTTTGTCTTCTATCATATTTGTGATATGCAAACTCAAATTACCCAATGATAGTTTCATTCTAAAAGTTGTAGGTAGCTATATCTGACTGAGGTGATAAATAAGATTCCTCTAGATTTGCTTGGTACCTAGCACAAACACTAACACTAAAATAAATATCAAGTCTACTTATAGTTAAATAAAGTATGCTACCAATCGCACTTTAATATAGACTTGGATCAACACTAGAACAACTATCATTAATATTAAATTAGTGATCATAGGTGTTTTCATGTGTTTGGCCGAATCTAGTCCAAACTTTTTCACCAAATTTTTGGCGTACTTACTTTGAGAAATGAAGATACCATTTTCAAGTTG
This sequence comes from Luvunga scandens, assembly GCA_030449905.1. NCBI lineage: Eukaryota > Viridiplantae > Streptophyta > Magnoliopsida > Sapindales > Rutaceae > Luvunga > Luvunga scandens. The sequence goes on from JASUUG010001008.1 coordinate 932,817, forward strand.
TTTCATTTGTAAGCCTAAAAAATAGGTTAATTCACCAAGCATGCTCATTTCAAATTCATTCTTCATTTGATCAACAAATTTTTTAGGATGCATTAGAGATGTAGAGCTAAAAACAATATCATCCGCATAAATATAAGCAATCATAATTTGGATTAAGTTGTTTAATGAATAAAGCCTTATTTACTCCCTTTCTTTTATGGCCTTTTTCAATCAAGAATTTGGTTAATCCTTCATACCATGCCCTACGAACTTGTTTTAATCCATATAAAGCCTTTTTCAATTTGAAAACAGAATTAGAATGATATGGATCTTCATTCAAATTTCATTTGGAGATCAATATCCATTCAAAATTCAAAATTCAAAATTCCATTCAAGGACGTACTTTTAATATCCATTGAAATAATCTAGAGCCAATTAAGCAAGTTACAACAAGTAATAGTCCAATAGACTTTATTCTAGCCATAGGAGCAATGGTCTCATCAAAATCAACGCTTTCAATTTGTGTATAACCTTGTTTTACTAACCTAGCCTTATTTCTCATTATATTACCAAATTCATCGATTTTATTTTTTAAAATTCATTTGGTAGTAAGTGTGATTTGGCCTAGGAACTAGTGTCTAAACATCATTACGCTCAAATTGTTCAAGTTCTTCTTGCATAACTTTAACCCAAAATTCATCCAATAAAGCTGCCTTAGCATTTTTTTGTTCAATTAATTAGGTAAAACAATTAAATCGAGCAACATTTTCATACCTTCTTCTAGTTACCATGCAGCTTTCTGGACTTCCAATAATGAAATTCGATCGATGGTTTTTAACAACTCTTGAAGATGGTTCTTTTTTCACTTGATCATGAACAACAATTTTGATTCGATATTTTATATTTTCTTCCTCATTATTGTCTTGAGACAATTGGGAAGAATTATCATTTGTTAGATCAATCACTTGACTCTAATCATTGGAGTTCGATTAACTAGGTTCTTTTTCCATAAGGGTTTGACTATTTGTTGTATTATCATTTGAGTTTGATTTTTCTTCATTCTTAATGAATTCAGTGATTTCTATTCAATGGACAATTCTGCAAAATCTTTAGAATCATTAGTAATAATATTGTTAGATTCCATAATAGTTTAAGTCCTCATATTGTATACATGAGAAGCGTTACTATTAATAGAATAACTACTAAAAACACCCTTATTACTTTTCAAGTCAAACTTACCTAAATATTCACAATCTGTCAAGATATAAAAAGTACTTCCAAAGATATGAAAATAACTTAGATTAGGTTTTTTACCTATTCACAATTCACAAGAAGTTTTCTTAGTCTTGGACACAAGTAAATGCAATTAATAATACAACATGCAATATTAAGAGCTTCTGCCCAAAGACTTTTAGTTAACTTTTTAGAATTTAACATCACATGTGCTATCTCCTATAAAGTTCTATTTTTCTTGTCAAAAATTCCATTTTATTCATGAGTAATAAGTGCTAAAAATTCATTTGTTATACCATGCCTATCATAGAATTCTACAAAATTGGCATTTTCAAATTCTTTTCCATGACATTTCTAATTTAGCCAATATTGCAATCTTTTTCAATTTTCAATTTATCATATAATTTTTTAAGTACATCAAACATATTAGATTTTTCTTTATTAAAATCAACCTACGTGTATCTATAGATATCATCTATGTAAACAAAAACATACCTTTTTCCAACAACACTTTATACTTGCATTAGACCCATGAGATCCATATGAACTAAATCAAGTACCTTAGATGTAGAGGTTTATTGCACACCCTTGAGAGATGTTCTTCTTTGTTTGTAAATTGCCAAGAATTATAGACTCCAAGTTGTTTCTTGTTGAGCTTAGATATTCCTCCTATAACTTTTGCGCTAATGAGCTTAGCAAATAATTTGTAATTCAAATGACCAAGATTTTGGTGCCATATCTTAGTCTCATTAAAAGCAACTTTTAACAAGTAATAGATTGGATCAATTTATAACAATGATAAGACCATCTAGTTCTTTCAAGTATACATTTTGCCCCTATGATTAAATACTTGACATTTACCGCTGCCAAAATTTATTGTTAAGTTTTGGTCACAAATTTGACCAATATTCAAAAGATAAGCTTAGAAATCTTTAAACATGTAAAACATTTTCAAGTCTACGAAAACCTTTGACATTTAAAGTTCCTTTCCCAAGATTACATGGTCTCAACTATATTTTTCATAATTAATTAAGCCACTATGATTACTAGTCAGGTGTTTAGAATAACCACTATTAAAGTACCAGCAATTATTAGTACAAGCTCGCAAAGATGTAAATGTCAAATATGCTTTTAATTCAGATTTCCTAATCCAAATTGGTTTAGAAAAGTTAACTTTAAAATTCAAGCCTAGAATTTGAAGCATACCCAAATTTATCATATGAAGATGAACTAGATGAAAAAACTTTCTTTATGTACTTCATGAGCTTAATATTCTATTGATTCTTGAGAATATCCAAATAAAGGAACTATGTAAATTTACGTTGATTTAAGAGAACACCATGAATCTAGGGGTTAAGATTCGTTAATTCTGCAAAATACAGAAAATTAATGAAACTCAAAAAGTCACACAGAGCCTTAAAACCTGAAAATATTATGGAACTCAAATATAAAGTTTATTTCAAGAAATAATCAATAACAAATATTCAAGGCTTATTTGTAAAAGCTACAAAGGATACTTATTTATACTAACTGCGACTTATTCTAATTTGACTAGAAACCTATTTTAATAAGATGTATACGTAAATTAGGAATACAACTCAAATAAGTAATGCCTAAACAATAAAACTCTAAATAGGCAACTAAATTAAACTAGAATGCAAATTAATTAAAATATTCCTAAATATTATAATTTTCAAACTAATTAGGGCATCTTTAATTTCTTGCTCTGCGTCATTCTCTCCAGGGCAGAGGAAATTGGTCCTCGAATTTTTCTTGTTGCATTCTCCAAGAACATTTTCATGTATATGAGGATTAGCTTTCAAAATAGAGCTTCAATATAGACAACGAATTTCAGATTTTCCAACTTTTGTAATGATGTCCATCCAATCACTCCAATAGCGTAAAATAAATTCTTCTATCAATAATTTCTCTAGCATTACCTTTTTGCATTGATGCATAATTTCAACTTAGTTGAGAAAAAATGATTTCTTCTCTTAATCCACTAAGTATTGAAAAATATCACAACCATTTTTATCTTCTTTTAACAAATCAAAAGAACAATAAGAGTTTGTATGAACAACTATCTCTTCTTACTCAACAAGATCAAAAGATGTATGAACGACTACCTCTTCTCATTCCACAATATCAATAAAGTCATCAAATTTTGGTGGTTGATCTAAATCAATGATAAGATCTTGAGAAGTTGAGATTGATGTGAATCACCAATCAATATTCTCTTTGGATTGAGTGACATTGGCAAGGTATGCATAGTCATAACATTATCTTTATAACTTGGATCATCATAAACAACTGCGTTAAATTTATATATCTGCTTTGTGTGTATATAGATTTTATATTTCAAATTTTCTTTAAATCTTGAGCAATCAAATGCACAATTCTCAACATTATAGCTAAAACATCTTCTTTGAAGATGAAATCTTCACGACAATGTTGTTGTTTCATGATTCATTTTTTTTTTATGTGTTTGTTTGGCTTTTTTAATGAGATCAAACAATTAAAAGGCAATATTGCAAGTAAGAGAAAATATTAGGGCAAAACTAGAAATAAGCAAAAATGGGGTTATTGGCAATGGTGATCGAAAAATTGGATTAGGATGGGTAAATTTAGAAGATTTGAGGTTGGTGATATAATGGCAGTGGTGATTTTTCCAAAAAGGCAATATTTTGGCTAGAAATTAAAAATAACGATGGTGGTTTTGATTTTTGGCAATCAGTTCATTGGTCGACCGGGGGGGGGGGGGTGTGGTGGAAAGGTCGAGCTGATGGACAGGAGTTGATTGATGGTGATGGAGTTGGCTTAATCTAGGCAAAAATCAGTGATCGGATAAGAATGGTATTGGATGGATTTTGGCAGATTTCGGCCATTTAAGTGGCAAAATGGCTGTATCAAACCTAGGTTTAGTGATTGAATTCCTTTAATTATGATGGCGGTGGCGGATCATAAAAAAAGCAATGGGAAAGAATGGTAGCAACTGTAGACGACGGTTGCTATACTGGCCTTGGGGTTTGCTAGATTTTATTTTTAGTTTTCTATTTTTTTTTTATTTTTTTTCAAATAAAGCAAAACAAAAAGTAGAAAGGGTAGTGGTTAAGGGCAATTATGAACTAGGCTTTCGAATCAAATACTAAACTGATGTAGTGTAAGTTTAACGTTCAAATATTCTTTTGATTCTTGAGAATACTCGAATAAAGGAATAATTTGAATTCACATTGATTCAAGAGAATACTATGAACTTAGGAGTTAAGACTTGTTGATTCTATAGAATGCGAAGAATTAATTAAACTGAAAACCTTGCATAGGACTTTGAAAATTGAGAATATTATTGAACTCAAATCTAGAATTTATTCCAAGAAATAATCAATGGCAAATAATTATGGCTTGTTTGTAAAAGCTACAAAAGGCACTTATTTATATTAAGTACAAATTATCTTAATTTGGCTAAAAAACATATTCTAATAAGACTTAAATTAGAAATATAACCCAAATAAGTAATGCCTAAAGAATAAAACTCTAAATAAACAACCAAATTAAACTAGAATACAAATTAATTAAAATATTTCTAAATATTATAACTGTCAAACTAATTAGGATTTCTTTAATTTCTTGCTTTGCATCATCTTATTTGTCTTTTAACATTGCAAAAGTGACAAATAGGAATAGATTTTTCATACTTATCATGTGAGCTCGATGTATAATGTGCCACAGATTTGCCTTCCATTTCGTTAGGGAGCTTTGCCATTGGTAATGGTTGTTCTATCATTGGCTGGGAGACTTTAACAAAATTAGTATTTCAACTTGAAGCGATTCCATTCTGATATTCAAGACAATGATGATCTATGTTAAGTGTTGAAGAATGTATATTTATGAAGGGTAAATCATCATTTTATATTACAAGTCTAACTTTTATCTCTACTTTTACGTATTTAAGTCCCTTGAGCTTTGATTGTGTGTGTTTTGTTATAATATAAGTATTTTATACATTTTAGGGATATTATAGTCATTTCGTGATTAACAAAGTAAGACAAATAGCATTTTTGAGCTCAAAAAAGCTAAAAAACTTGGGAAGGACATAAAGAGTAAAATTATAAATTTTGGTAAAGCCTAGTTGACGTGGCATTAATTACTGACGTGGTAGCATCATATTCGACTTATATATGTGCTTACTAGAGATTTATACACACTAAATCGGTGCATGCTAACTTTTGTATTGACTAATCATGTGGCAGCATATTATTGGATAAAAAAACACAGGTACAATATGTGCATATACATGGAATGATAGCCTTGATGTCGTGTTCCATCCAATCAGATTGCCACGTAGTGTAATGTTGTGCATCTAAATTGTTTTCATCTAATGGTCATGATTTACCAATTGTATTTATAAATAAAGGGCTCATTCTCTAATTCGATAGCTTTAAATCCAAATTTGGCTTTATTTTATGTAATTCTTGCTCTATATTGTGTTTTTACATATTTTAATATAAAATTATTATTTTAACCCTAGTTTAGTATCAGTGGCTAAATTAATTTCGAGTTTGAGTTGAAAGTGAAGCCTTAACATGATCTATAGGCTTAATTTAGTTACTTAAGTTGAATGTTGTGACTCATCATTAATAGATAATAAATCTTTTTTAGATTTTGTATGATATACCGGCTCCATAGTACAAGATTATTATTGTTTGGCACGATGAGTACTTTGAACTATATTTAGAAAAACTTGGCTTTAGTACTTATGGTTCGTTTTGATTTATTGTTGACAGAAAGTGTATTTAAGTTATTTAGTGGACGGCCTTACCACATTATTTACAAAAAGATTGTTATCACCTGGTACAACGTGTATTAGACACCACATTTAGTAGTAGATTATTTTCCCCTTGCATAATGAGTGCTTTATATCATATTTACTAAAATAAGACTTATGAGAAGTGGAAATTCTCCATAATAAATTAATTGCAACTAAAAAGGATTATTAAGGCTAATGCGAAGTGTTGAGTGTGAATCTAGATATTAAAGTTTTTTATTTCCATTTATTTCCTTTAATTTATTATGGATTTTTTTTTTATCTTAGTACTACTCAAAAATCACATCCAACCAATTCACAAATGAATTTGAAAAATTAATCCCACACATAATTAAATCTATCTCCTCATGGCGATCGATATTTGTTATCATAAATTTATACTATAGTAAATTCATGTACTTGCGGGTACAATAAAATTTGCACAAAAATTTAAACTAGTGATTTCTTTAGTCAAAATTTGATCAAGTTTCTTTGTATCAGAATTGATCATTCTTAAGGATTTTGAGTACTTTCTAGCTGTGCCTAAAATACTAGTTAAGAAACCAAGAGGGGGGGGTGAATTGAGTTTATAAAAATTATGGAATAATTAAATTAAAATCCAACACAAATATCTAATGAAATTAAGCAAATAACAAATAAATAAGTAACAACAATCAAAATGTAAAGAGAGAAGGGTAAGTGAATCAAACATGAGAATTTTATGTGGTTCGACAAACCCCACATACATTCATGTTTTTAAGCTCACGAGCTTGAGGATTCCACTAACCAAGCCTTACACTCTAAGGCTTCAAAATCTTTCCAATTGACTTCCAAGATATCAATCAACTTTTACAACAAAAGGTTATCCCAAACTCTTAACCTAAGTGTTTCCCACACTCTTAAAGTCTCAATTTGATAAAAATTACATAAATCTTCCTTCACACAATGTATGTGTTTACAAATGAAAGATCCAAGTGTGATCTAACAGGTTTTAAGCGTAAGAAGGATTGAATGCACAATAACAAGCTCAATGATAATTGTAGAATTCGTTATTATTTGAATTTGATTGAGTCTTTTTACAGTTGAAGAAGAAAACTAGCCATTGTTGCCTTTTTAAGCATAATCGAATCACCATTAACTGCCATCAGATCATTGTTTTAACTTTGTCCAAATTAACATTATGCAGGTTTTGAATAGTCGGTTCACTGTTTAGAGTTGCCAATTTTTTGTTTAATTCCAGTGACCTACTAAAAATTATCACCTATCCTTTTATGTTAAACAGTTCAATATTTTTAGTTAAATTGCTTTCTTGAATTTTTTGGTTAACTGTTTGCTAATGAACGGTTCAACGGTACTAAAGAATTTGCTTTCTGAAATTTATTAGTTTATCATTTTCCAATAAATGGTTCATCGTTATCTTCTAAAATCAAAACCATGTTATCCCCATAAAATTAGTTTGTCATTTTAAGAATTAACCAATTTTAAAGATTCCAACATTCTTAATCTAGTTTGTTATCACTAAAATCAATATTATGAAAATATTTATGTTAACATTTTCCTTTTTTTATGATGACAAACCTTACATGTATTAGAGATTAATAATTACAAGATTTGCTAACCCTACTTGCAAGCTCCCTCTTTATATATCAAGTTTCAAGTTTAAACAATTTCCAATTCAAGAAACTTAAAACATAAAAAAATCAAGTATTCTTTTTCTCTCCCTTTATTATAAAAAAGAAAACATAGGAGTAAAAAGGAAAAAAAAACAATTTGTTACCTATGTTGTCCAAGTATAAATTTCAGTAGAACCTTCCCCTATTAACAAGCATCTTCTAAAAAAAAATTGTTAGCCTGTTTACACCTAAATTCTTAAATTATCAAAAGCAAAATGCAAAACTATCACAAGAACAAGAATTTACTATCAATTTATCATACAAATCAACCATGTCAACATAAGTTATCATCCAAAGATCAAATCATCATCGCATGCACCATAATCCAAAGTAAGGAGAAACATGAATGTAAATATCTTTGTGCCAAATACATGAAGAGAGAAATAAAAGAAAAACTACTGTAGGGGTTGGTGTGGAGAGCTAGGAGGAGTGTGAAGGGCGATGAGAATACGCTGCTGACCATCGAGAAGCTGTTGTTGCTGATCAAAGAGGCACTGCTACTGATCAAGTATATACAGCTGTTAAAGCCAAAAAGTAGCAAATTGAGTTTGAAGTTACTCTTGTTGCTCGGAGAGTGATTGAACTTAACCAAGCAATTGTTGAACAAGATCCTCACGAACATCAATATCCATTAATGTGTATCCTATTTAGCCTAGCTGAGGAAAGTTCCATAATAGAGGAAAACATTCTAACTAGATTAAGATACACCTTCTCTTCAATATATAAAGCAACTTGCCATGATTCCAACATTTTCTTAACACTTCTACCCCCTCAAAATCATCCAAATCTACATAGTAAGAATCAATTACCTTATAATCCATAAAGCGGGTTTGGAAGCGTCTAGCCATAGGGGTAGTGAGGAAATGGATTATTTTGAACTTTGGGGCATCCCTGGGAGGTATTGAGTTCCTTCGAGTAGGATGTTTTCCTCTTGTTCTTGTCCTTGAGGTTTTAGCCATGGAAATGGGTACAATAATGGGGATTTTTGAAAAATTATAAAATTGTGCGATTTGAACCAATTAAAGTGAAGATGAAGGGTATAAGAAGTGATGTAGATGTTCAATTTGGGCAAATATTGATGAAAATCTGACCAAATTTGAAGGTGACCATCCGATTGTCAATGAGGGTACCAATTTGGGGTTTTTTAATTTAATACATGATTCATGAATGCATATATAGACATACAACTCAAACATAGCGACCAATCCAACAATAACAAATTCTCAAGCCAATAATCACATTATGAAAATGAAGATAGTCATGATATCATATAGAGTTGTGCTAATGTACATCCTTCATCAGCCCAAGCTCATGTTTAATTTTAATAAATTTGTTTTTGCTAAGAGGTTTTGTGAAGATATCCGCAAGTTGTTTTTTTGTTAGAATAATGTAATATCCCTTTTTTAAACATGATTTCTCAAGAAATAGTGTTTTATCTCAATATGTTTGGTTTTAGAATGTTAAATAGGATTCTTTGATAGGTTTATAGCATTAGTATTGTCATACATGATAGGTATAGAATTCAGGTTAATACCATAGTCTCTGAGGTTTTGTTTCATCCAAAAAGCTTGTGCACAACAACTGCTAATGGCAATATATTCAGCCTCAGTAGTTGAGAGTGCAATCAAATTTTGCTTTTTACTATACCAAGAGACAAGTGACCTAAAAGGTGGCAAGTGTCACTAATATTTTTCCTATCAACTTTATAATCAGCAAAGTCAGCATCTGAATAATAAGTTAGATCTATGTGAGTTCCCCTAGGATACCAAAATCCAAGATCTATGGTTCCACTTAAATAATGAAAAATTCTTTTAGCAGTAAGGAAATGAGATTCCTTAGGATATGATTGAAATCTTGCACACATGCACACACTAAATGTAATATCAGGCCTACTAGCAGTCAAATAAAGTAAGGAGCTGATCATACCTCCATATGTTTTGACATTGACTTCTTTATTTTTTTCATCTTTGTCAAGCTTGATTGTTAAGCTCATTGCAATGCTTTTAACCTTTCTATCTTCAATTCCAAATCTTTTGAGTAAATCTCTTAAATACTTAGTTTGATTGGTGAAGATTCGTTCTTCATTTTGTCTTATTTATAATCCAAGGAAGTGCTTCAATTCTCCCATTATGCTTATCTCAAATTCTTACTCATACAAGATGAAAATAAGTAGAAGCAAAGATAACATCATCAACATAAATTTGAACAATAAGAATATTTTCATTCTTATGTTTAATAAAGAGTGTAGTATTTACTTTTCCCATTGAAAAACTATTTTTCAAAAGAAATTTACTACGCCTTTCATATCATGCTCTAAGTGCTTGTTTTGAACCATATAAAGTTTTAGACAACTTGTAAACAGGATTTGAAAATTCTGTATTTTCAAAAGCAGGGGGTTGTTTCGCATCAACTTACTCCATAACATAAATTATTTAGAAAGGCATTTTTAACATCCATTTGAATAAAATGAAATCCTTATGACATGCAAATGTTAAAAGCATCCTAATTAATTATAATCTAGCTATAGGTGCAAGAGTTTCATCAAAATCAATTCCTTCTTCTTGGTTATATCCTTGAGCTACTAATTTAGTTTTATTCCTTATAACTACACCAGATTCATCCATCTTATTCCCGAATACCCATTTAGTACCTATAATAGATTGATGTTCTGTTTTAGGAACTAATTTCTGCACCTTGTTTTCTCTCAAATTGATTTAACTCTTTCTACATTGTCATAATCTACGATTTATCATTTTCTACATCCAAAAAGGTTTTGGTTAAATTTGAGATATGAGTACAGCATGCTCAAAAGTATTTCTAAATGACGATCTTGTAGTTACATCTCGTGAAGGATCTCATAATATTAATTCTTTAAGGTGAGAAGAAGTATACCTCCACTCATTGGGGAGTGATTTAGAATTACTTGCATATTGCTTCATATTAGTTTGTTCTTCTTGCTGCTATTCTTAATTTTCACATGGTGCATTATCTTATTTGTCATTTGAAGGCCCTTCTTTTTGTAACTCTTCATCTATATCATTATTAACAACAATTTTCCTTGTAGAAGTAGTCTCATCAAATGTAACATGCACTGATTTTTCAACAACCAAGGTTCTTTTATTATGCACTTTATAAGCTTTGCTTATGTTTGAATGTCCAAGATAGATACCAACATAAGATTTTGGATCAAATTTACCAAGATTATCCTTAGTATTCGATATAAAATATTTGTATTCGAAAACTTTAAAATAATTAATGTTGTGTTTTCTATCTTTCCAAAGCTTATAGGGAGTTTTATTGAGGTAAGGTCTAATCAAAGCACGTTTTAAAATATAGCATGCAATATTAACAGCTTTTGGTAATACTTTTTCATTCAACATGGTCCTACTCATTTTTTGAATAGACCTACTATTTCTTTCAACAACTCTATTTTGTCGTGGGGTCCTTGGTGATGAAAATTAATATTCTATACCAAAGTTATTGGAAAAATTTTCAAAATCATGATTTTAAAATTCTTCACCACGGTCACTCGTAATACAAGAAATAACATGGCTTTTTTTCATTTTGATTCTTTTTACAAAAGATTTTTAAAGCACCAAAGATACCATTCTTATTAACTAACAAGAATACAAATGTGTATTTAAAATAATCATCAACAATTACAAATGCATAATATTTACCACTTAGATTAACATATCTAGAAGGTTCAAATAAATCTATGTGAAGAAGTTAAAGCCATTTTGAAGTGGAATTATGATTTATGTTTTTTAAAGGAGTTTTGATTTGCTTTCTAAATTAGCAAGCTTCACAAATTCTATCTTTTTGAAAATGAATTTTGGGACTTAACTAAATCATTTTTTTGAAATTTTTGAAATCAAATCTATGCTTGCATGGCCTAGTCTTCTATGCCATTGTTGTGCAAATTTCATTGAACTTGCAAGTGCGCGAATCTATTATAGAATAGATCAACGGTGACAAGTGTCAATCCCATGAGGAGGTGAATTTTAATTGCATGTAGAGTTAATTTTCTAAGTGGGTGGTTGGATTTATGGTGAAAGTGACTTAGACTATCCTATGATATAAATTAGAGAGGCAGAAATAAACTATTAAACTGAAGTACTTAGGTATCTGGATTTGCACTTAACATGCATTATGGGCTTAACATTCCTTATTAGTGCCAATTAAATAATGAAGGGGGGTTTTCCACTTCTCACGAACCTCACTCAAATAGATATGGTGCTAAATGCTTATCATGCTAAATAGTAATAACCTTGCACTAGGGAGATGGTTATACCGGTATAATATCTAGACAAGATTATTACTATTTGTTAATGAAAAGTCAAAACATCTATATAAATTAGAGGGGAAGAAAAAGTAAATTTACCAAATTAAGCCCATGGAACATATTGAGATTTCACCTTCAATACAAACTTGAAAGAAAATTAGTTTCTCATAATTAAACTAGGGGTAAAATGGAAATTGATTAAAATACATAGAAAATACAAGATAAAGAAGGAATTACAGAAAATACAGTTCAGAAATGAATTCAGGAGTGTCGAATTAAGGGGGGAGCCCCCTATTTATAGATAAAATGAGTAAATTATGACCATCGGATTAAAACAATTTGAACGCTCAGGATTGCGACACTTGGCAAGTTTTGATTCGATAGAACACATCATCAGGGTTGTCATTCTGTGTATATGCATGTACCGTATGCACATTTGTTTTTGGTCCACCAATATGCTGTCATGTCATCGTACATTGTCATATTAGCATTTTAGTCCAATAGGGTCGTGAAACATTATTAGTCAATATCACATCATTAGTCAATGCCATATAAGTAGTTAATATTACATCATTCGTTCAATCAAATGCTACTACATCATTGTACAGTGTCACGTCATCATATAGTGTCACATTGTCGTACTGTATATGTGAACAGTGTCGTGAAAAGTGCTGTATGTGTGAATAGTATTATTTATATTTGTAGCCTTCTCCTAAGGTCTTCGACTGTTTTGAATTTAAAAATACTGTCCGTTTTTCTATCTAATCTCTCATTCATTGTGAAATGACCATGATGCCCCCTAGAATTCATAAAATATTTAATTAAAATAAAACATACATAATTAAATTACAATGGACTTAAATACATAAAAGTAGGGATGTTAGTGAGACTTTGAGTATAAAATGACTATTTTCTCCTTTATAAATATACATTTTCTAGCACTCAATAACCATAACCAACTATCATCATGTAATGTAGAAAAACATTTATCATGAGTTGATACACAATCTATATATATGGTGTATACATTAATACATCTTTTTTCAACAGGCAAAACTTTGTCATCATATTTACTCTCAATAACACATTTAGTTTTGTCAAAAATAACTTTATAGCCTTTATCACAAACTAATACTAAGCAAGTTGTGTTTTAAAATTTCAATTAAACACACATTTTCAATAAAGGTAGATGATTCTTTACCAACATTACCAATACCGATAATTTTTGCTTTTAAATTATCTTTAAAGGATACTTCTCCACTATTTTTAATCTTGGTAAAACTTGAAAACCAAGAGTAATCGTCTGTCATATGTCTCGAGCATCTTTTGTCCAAGTACCATTGGTTCTTCTTCTTCTTTTAGCCGTGCAATAGAAACCTCAAGTTTTAGGTACCAAAAGCTTTTTGAGTCTTTGAGTGTTAGCAATAGTTCTTTTTAAAACCCAAATACATTTAATTCCATAATATGCATTTCTCTTAATTGAGTATTTATAACTCATATGACCATTTCTATTATAATAATGGCATACAATTAGATCATTAATGGAGGTAGAATTCATAAAGTAATTCTTGTAATATTTTGTTTCAAATTTGAGTTATAGCCAATACCTCATTTGTTAAATACACATTTTTGAGAGTTGAGTAAGTTCTCTAAAATCTTTTGCCTATTTGTAAATTTTAAAACAATATCATTAAGCTCATTACTCTTTTTCCTATGCATTTCCTTTTCCTTTTTCAAATCGTCAATATATAATCTTTCATGCAATACAATGCTTCTTTGTGAGTTATAATCTTATTATGCAACCTTTTATTCTCTAATTCTCAATATTTAACCATTGAAATTAAAGATTTGTTCTCATTAGAAAGTTCTACATTTTTCTATCTAAGAGAAATATTTTTCATTCCAATCTTCTATAAATTATTATGCAATTCAGTGAATGCTTTATACAATTCATCATAAGAAGGGAGATCATTTGCCTAGAACTATGCTCTGACACCAAATGAAATACTAACTAAGTAACCTAAGAGGGGGTAAATTGGGTTTCTAAAACTATGAAATAATTAAATCAATGTCAAACACAAATATCTAATAAAATTAAGAAAATAACAAACAAATAAATAATAACAATCAAAATGTCAAGAGAGAAGGGAAAGAGAATCAAACACGAGATTTTTATGTGATTCTGCAAACCCCTCCTATGTCGATGCCTGCAAGTTCATCAGGTTTGAGGATTTCACTAACCAAGCCTTACATCTTAAGGCTTCAAAATCTTTACAGTTGACTTCCAAGGTGTCAATCAACGTTTATAATAAGAGTTTATCCCAAACTTCTTAATCCAAGTGTTTCCCACACTCTCAAACTCTCAATTTGATAAAATTACATAAATCTTCTATCACATAATGTATGTGTTCACAAATGAAAGCTCAAAGTGTGATCTAACAAGTTTTAAGCACAAAAAGGATTGAATGCACAATAACAAGCTCAATGATAATTGTAGAATCCTTTATCATTTGAATTTTATTGAGTCTTTTTATAGTTGAAGAAGAAAACTAGTCGTTGTTGACTTTCTGAGCATAATCAAATCACCATTAATTGTTGTCATATCACCGTTTTAAGTTTGTCTAAATTACCATTATGCAGATTTTGAATATCGGTTCACCATTTAGAGTTGTCGGTTTGTCGTTTAAATGCCGAGACCTGTAAGAAATTATCAGCTACGCGTTTATGCTTAATGGTGCACCATTTTCAGTAAAGTTGCTCTTTGAAATTTTTTGGTTAATTGTTTGCTAATAAACGGTTCATCGGTTCCAAAGAATTTTCTTTCTTAATTTTATCGGTTTATCATTTTCTAATAAATGGTTCATTGTTATCTTCCAAAATCAAACCTATATGTTATCTCTATAAAATTGGTTTGTCATTTTTAGATTAATGGTTATCTATTTTTGTCCAGATTCTTAAACTGGTCTAAAAACTTTATACGACCTTAAAGAATTAACCAATTTTAAATACTCCAACATTCTTAATGTAATTTGTTATCATCAAAATTAATAATATGAAAATATTTATGTAATATTCTCCCTTTTTTTTTATGATGACAAACCTTACATGTATTAGAGATTAATAATTACAAGATTTGCTCACACTACATGTACATTTTTTTTAAAAGGCAATAAGATAACAAACAATAAAATAAATTATGGAGAGAATAGAAACATAAAACTTGAAATTTTGGGATGAAATCACAATTTGACTTTGATCATTTTGAGACTTTGAGAATTGATTAATGACCGTGGAAAGTAGAAAAAATGCTCATGTCATTATTTCATGAGAAAAATATGTTATTGGATAGAAATAGTTAACAAATGGAATTTTTTTTAAAGATTTAAAAGGAATATATAACTTTCTAAAATCCACTGTTATATTAAATTTAAGTCATAAATAAACAACATTAAAATGATAGTAATCCACTATTACACAATAATTCTAATGGTATATAGAGTTAGAGTTAGACTATTGGCACTCCTCTAAAATCTTTTTAGAACACCTCTTCTATTACAATTACATTTAACGACAAATACACTCTAATACATCTCACATCTATTTTATCTCACTTCAAACTCTTTTATTGTCTCTCTCTAAAAAAGAAAGAAAGAAAAATCTTGTATTTTCTCTCCTATCAAAATCAACCAAGTCATTTTTTCTCAGATTCTCTATATATTTTTCTTAAATAATTAAGACAATCTATTGATTATAAACAAAACACATTCTAAAAATATTATCTAGCTTTTTTCTTTTATGCTCATACTAAAACTTTTTACATCATATTCTTAAAGATACTTTATTTAATTCATTGATTTTTATAAAGAAGTTTATCACCCATAGATTTCTTTTGTGAGGAGCAAGGAAATAATAGAAAATTGAAAAATTCACAAATTAAATATGTTTATTTAGAAATAAGGGTGTTTTTTGTATTAAATTTAACATAGTTGGAAAAAGGGGTTCTAAAAGAATTTTGGAGGGGTGCCAATAGTCCAATTCATAGAGTTGTTATGAGATTAAAACTATTGATTATAAAGAGAGTTTATAGGAATTTTGATGGTTTATTTAGGAAATGATAATTAGTATAAAATAATAATAAATAAAAATAATACATAACTATGATTCAATCTGTAATAATTTAAAATTTTATATTTTCATAAATCTAAAATAATGACCTTGATATAAAGTGGGGCCTTAAGTAAATGCCTAAACTGCCTAAGATTGAGGCACTCCTGCACACATCCATCTTGATCTATATTATTTTGTTTTTTTTTAATTACATGGAATTAATGTCTAAATTACAACTCATATTACATGAGATTATTACTGATATATTTACAATTAGATAATTCTTAGAAATAAAGCCTAAATTATTACCCTCTTTAATATTTAAGGAATGTCTACTTCACTCTCATTTCAAAGGAGAAAAAATTACTTTTCCTAAATTATTTTTTATAATTAGAAAGAAATTATGAGAGCAGTGGCTCTACCATTTCGATTTGTATTCTGATCAAGACATTGTTGATTTATTAGAAAATCTAGCAAAATATATTTATTTATGGAAGGCTTATATCAGTTGAGTCAGCTAATTTATAGACAAGGTAAGTTGAATAGGTCCCGGAAAATTTCTTTGAGGCCCTTTAAGTTTTAATATATTTCTTTTAACCATAATTAAACAAATTATGTTTGTATTTATCCCTAACACAATAATACAATTTTTTTTATAATTTTATTAAAATTATTAATATTCATATTAGTCAATTAAACGATATATCTTAGCAATGAATACTATTTATTGAAAGATTATTTCAGTTTAGCCTAGATTAAAATAAGTTCCTAGCTTGAATTTAAAAATCCTTCCTCTCTTCTCTAAATGACAAAGATTTAATACATTAATGTAATTTTGAGACACAGAGCATGAATCTTGAAAAAAATACAGAGCGAGAAAAAAAAAAAAGCCACATGATTGACGCAAGAGCTTTGAGTGATACTCCTACATGAATATTTCTGCAAGAGTAACATGCCTTTGCATTTAGATTATATTTTTGTTGTTTTAACATTAGTTTGACATGTTTACATTATCGATCTTATTTGATTGAAAAATTTATTTTATTTTTATTTCCTTACATTAAGCTACCAATCTCATACTGTGTGTTTACTTGGGTAAAGTTTTATATTTAGATGATATCTTGATATCTTGATCTCCCCACTTAATACAACATGGAATTGTTAGTGGCTTCGTTAATTGGATTGAAAAAAACAAAAGGAGTAAAACACGAATTCCAATAATAAATATTTAATACTCCAACTCCATCCTTAAACAAATAGCGATTTTTTTTTTTCAAGTTTACTTTCTACGACAAAATTTTCACAAAGTTCTCTTTTTCCTTGCATATAAAGGAAATATTTAGGATGTTTGTATTTTTTTAGTGCATATTACAGTTGGTAATTTTTGTTTTTCTAGAGCTACTTAATTACCATTTATCTATAACTAGAGCTATTTAATTACCATTTATCTATAACTAACTCAAATACGTACTTTACAATACGATTGAATGTTCACACCTAAACATGACTGTTAGTTTAGGCCATATTTGAGATTGAGGTTAAATGCCTATAACTTCTAAAGTATTTAGTAAATATTAATTGCGATAATTGAAAGCTTAGTAGACTTGATTTTACACTATATGATGAAAAATCTGCTATGTTTCTATTAATTTTATTAAAATTATTATTTAAAAATTATATTTATTATATATTATTAACTTTTATTTTATAACTATAATTTTTTTTCCTACAGTAGTTATATCTTAAGGCATAGCATCTCAATAAAAAATCAGAACCATTAAATGGATCAATGCTTCCCTACTTGTTTCATTGATCAATGCATTTTTGGACCGCCTCGTGGAGTGGCTGAACTCAAGTTTACGTGGTGCATTGATATACAGTAAAGGAAAAGATAGAGACCAAAATTTTTCCACGAAAACATTTTAAAACATTTCGACAGTCAATTTATTAAAATGAGCAGTATGCCAATTTGGAATTTTGAATGGTATTAATAAGAATTATCAATGCCGGGGTTAGACACGATACTACAAAATTTTGACACGTGCTATGAGAATTAAGAAATTTTGCCTTCATTTTGCGTGACATTTGGTTTTCTGAATTGAGTTGATTCTCTTAAGAGAATAATTATATTATAAGCTACGAAGACGGGAAGCATCTCTGACAGAAATTTGCTGCTAGAAGTAGAGCTTAAATGCATGGTAACATTAAAGATCATTCTTGGACGAGAACTCAACAGCAGAAATGAGAGAGAAGTAGAAATGATGTAAAAATTTATTTGAACCCATTTTTGAGCTTGGCCATATGCTCCAAACCATGTAACCAATGATTTCCCTGGGAGTAAGTTAATAACTAAATTTAAATACAATAACAAGAAGCATCAGTAGCACAACATTTTCCAAAATAGTACATCATTGACTATTCCACCCCAAAAATATTCCAAAGCAGCACATGATCGACTATTCCACCCTGAAGACATATGAATACATCTTTACATTATATATTCCTCAGACAATGACTTAATTCATTCTATCAGCTATTTTAAGGCTATTAAAATGAAGAGTTGTACTGATCAGGTATGTGACTTCGTTAATTGGATTGAAAAAAACAAAAGGAGTGAAACGCGAATTCCAATAATAAATATTTAATACTCCAACTCCATCCTTGAACAAATAGCGATTTTTTTTTCAAGTTTACTTTCTACAACAAAATTTTGATGAAGTTCTCTTTTTCCTTGTATATTTGTCATAGGACCCACATCTCTCTATTTGAGATGAGCGAGACTGCACGCAGCTGATTAAGATCTACGAAATCAAATAGACCACAAATAACATGTCCCATTTTCATTGAAGAAGTGACCCATGTCGATAAGAATTTATTTAGTGTTGAGGTGCTATGATATAAAATCCACAACTGCTGTGAACAAGTCTCGTTTGTAAAGTAAAAATTAATTATATTTGATAAATATAATTTTAAATATACTTTCGACAAAGTAAATGAAATTATCTCAAGATAGAACATTCAAATCCAATCGTCAGGTATATCTCCCCAAGGTATAAAACGCTGTACCACGCCCACAGGAATGTAACATTTTTTCCCACTCTCTTTCTCCAACACAAACCTCTGTTAAAGAAGAATGACGCGATATTGTTAGCTAGCTTTTTTATGCAGTTGAAGTGGCCGCAAAGCATATGATGATATGTATATACAAATTAACATTAAATCACCTTTGATGAATAACTATAAGGTTAATTCTAGATTAACTCACTCTCGTTAAATAACAATCTTTAAAATATCTTCTAGACTATTTTTTTTTATGATTTTATATGAATTTTTACTGTATTGATAATGGGGTCATTATAAATCCTTGAATTTAAATATTTTAATCTTTACTATTGATTTAATTTTATAAATTATAACTAATTACTTAATAATTAATATATGATATTCAAGTTCATAGATATAATTTTATTTTTAATAATGTGATAAATATTGTATAAATCATCAACAAAATAAAAAAAATTAAAAATAAAAACATACAAATTAATTTAAATGTGTGAATAACAAATATGGATTATTCAATCTTCAACAACATAATACAGATCATTTCTTTCATTTGTAATTGAAACAATATTGAATTTTAAGTTTTATTCATTGGCTAAGATGGATTTGAATTAACTGTTGCAATATTTATTAATAATCTAACATGTTTTTGTTGGCGAAGATATAATAATGAGAGGATAAACAAAGATTAAGTTATATTAATATTAAAATACATATATTTTTAAAGAAAAATATAAAAATTTCAATAGACTATACTATTTTTTTTTATTTAATCTTTAAAAAACATGTTTAACAGAGTTGATAACTAGTAAGTTAAATTCTAAATAATTAAAATTAAAATATTCTCCTAACTAACTTAGTTTTGTCAATAATTTATTAAATCTAACAGTACATATTTATACTATCGCTGATGCTATAATTTTTATAGTAGCTAGCATCATAGAGCAACCCTCCAAACTATTATAAATCTTGATTTACAGTTATTTTTGTCGAAAGGGATAAGGGAAAAATAGGGACATGTTGATAAATTTTTTTGTCTTCTTAACAAAAATGGGGAATAAGTTAAGATTTGTAGTAATTTGAAGGTATTTTGAAGATTGTCTTTTTATAAGAGATTATATGATATTAGCCCTTTTTAACTCTAAGAAACAAATAGTCTTAAGTTTGACATACCATAGTACCATTGTTGATGATGATGGGGTTGTGGCAAAGATGAAAATAAAGATCCTTCTTAGAAGAGAAAGAAGTGATCAAAGATGCATCAGCGACCGAACTGGAAATGATCTCTTTGTAATCGGATGGCAGAAACTTCTCCCACACAGTATCAGAATCCGCAGCTGATTTGAAGACACGACATGCCACTGATAACCTGCAAGCATCGCGAGGAGTTGTAAGAGATATGATATGGGACATGCACTCTGCCGGTAGAGTATCGGTGATATCCATTTTACTTGTCTCTCCTAATGCCTACAATTAACTCGCAGCACCCTATAATTCTTATCCTAGTAATAGCAATGCCTTGCCTTTATATGCAAGATTGCTTCTTCAAATTGTTTAAGTCAAAAATGGACCGAGGTTATTTAATCTTAAATTGATTTTTAAATGCCTCAAAATTGCACCAATAGCCGTAGACAAAAATTTGAACGTGAGGTTGCAGATAAAAAAAAAAAAGAAATTTATTTATTGCATTGAATTTGAGCGTTAAATGTCCAAATCTTATCTAAGTAATGTATCATACACTTTTTAAATGTCTAAATCTTTTTTTTTTTTTAACTTAAATCTTACTTAATACTACACGAGAAATTTTAAAATATATTAAAGGTAATATAATTAATTAATATATGTGTAATATGCGTATTTAAAATTTAATATAATTATCATTTACATGATCAATTTTTTAAAATGACTATATATATATATATATAATTAAGATAATACTTGTAATATATTCAAAAAATTTTCATAATATATAAAACAAAAATTTTAGTGAATTATTCAAGAAATGAGGGATTGAAACGTGATTCATGAAAAAGGGTCTTTCTTTTGTGGGGGGCGGGTTGGTGGGGTGACGTGGGGTCAGCCTAAGCCGCCTAGGTCCAGGCCTTGGTCCGGTTGTTGGAATAAACGTGCAGCAAAATGATGCTCCACGTCAAACTAGTCAAATCTTACAGATCTTATCTTAAAAATAATATAATAATGAGTCAACATTCCATCCATGGCTGTAGCTATACAGCGCATGGAAAAATATAATAAAAATTATAATTTTATTTATTTTTAATATGAAAAAATAGGAAAAAAAGATGAATTTGTAAATTAAATGAGGCTAAAGATTGCATTAATTTTAAATTTATAAATAATACAAGAAACTATAAAAATATTATAAATATGTCAAAAAAGAGCCATATTCTTACTTATTTTGCCGTATTCTAATATTTATAGTGTATGTTTCAAGTTTATTTTTTAAATTTTTATTTTTTTGTTAAGATTTATCTAAATTTTGGTAATTTATTTCAACTCATTTTTCTACTAATATTTAGTTCTATATTTTCACTCTTTTCATTAAGTTTCAACTTTTTAAGTGAATATTTCAAGTTTACTTTTTATATCTCTACATTCTATTAGACTTTATCTAGTTCTTAGTGAGTTGTTCCAACTTATTTTTCCACCACTTTTTGGTACTATATTCCTACTCTTTGTATTGAATTCCAACATTTTAGGTAAATATATCAAGTTCAATTTTTAGATTTCTCCTTTGTATTAAAATTTATTAAATTCTTTGTAAGTTGTTCTAACCTTTGGGTTAATCTCTTCAGCTCATATTTCCACCAAATTTTGCTTAGATATTCCTACACTTTTTATTAAATTCCAACATTTCGGTAAATGTTTCAAGTTTATTTTTTAGATCACCATTTTTCATTAGAATTTATCAAATTCTTGTCAAGTGCTTCCAACATCTGGATTATGCTCTTCCACTCATTTTTCCA
This sequence comes from Luvunga scandens, assembly GCA_030449905.1. NCBI lineage: Eukaryota > Viridiplantae > Streptophyta > Magnoliopsida > Sapindales > Rutaceae > Luvunga > Luvunga scandens. The sequence goes on from JASUUG010001008.1 coordinate 954,939, forward strand.
CCATTTATTGGTTCTATATTCTTGCTCCTTTTATTAAATTCCAACATTTGGGTAAATATATTAAGTTCTATCTTTGGATCCCTACTTTTAGTTAAAATTGATCAAATTCTCTATAAGTTTTTCTAACTTTTGGGTTAACCTCTTCAACTCTTTTCTTACCAAATTTTAGTCCTATATTCCTACTCTTTTTATTGAATTCCAATATTTGGGTTAATATTTTAACTTTATTTTTCAGATCTCTACTTTTTATTGGAATTTATCAAATTCTTATCAAGTTATTTGAACTCATGGGTTAAGCAATTCCATTCCTTTTCCTACCATTTATTGTTTATATATTCTAACTCTTTTAATTGAATTTCAACATTTTGCGTGAATATTGATACAAACCACGCCAAGAACTGACACGACTCTAATCAATTTAGTCTTTAAGATCGAATCTAAACTTGTAATTGAATTAAACCTTTACCCAATGCTTAATAAAAGTAAGAACATTGGTATGAGAAGATGCCACAATCAGTTATGGATAATCTAATTGATAAGTCAAGAGTTTGAATGCCACGGAAATCTGATAAGTTCAAAGAGTTAGTTTAAGAACCAAAGAGAATTAACTATCTCACCAATTGCATCAAAACTGATCTCCTCTGTTACTGGATGTGAGTATATTATATATGGTTGGTTACAAGAATTTTTGAAAATAAATCCTAAATCAAAATCAAATCAGAATCTTAATCCAAGTAAATAAAGAAAGAATCAAAATCAAATCAAAATCCTAATATAAGAAAATAGGAAAGAATCTAAATCGAATTAAAATCCTAATCTAACCAAATATGAAAGAATCTAAATCAAATCAGACTAAAAGAGAAATAATTGATTTGTTTCTCTACTAGCCTCCTCAAGAAAAGAGAAAGTATCTAAAAAAGGAAAATAATATATCTTTCTGCCATAATGTGCAAGTCACTTGCCGATCTCATGGAAGTGATTATTTGGAAACTTCTAGCACTTGAATTAGGCATTTAGTGGTCTGAATATCATGTGCAATTCCTTCCATGGGCTTTTACGAATTTGATTGAGCCCAAGTTGCTTGAATTAACCCATTAAGTGCTTTTTTGAATGTCTTTGCTTGAGCTCTTGTGACGGGTCCGACGGAAACTTAAATAGAATCTACATATGCCTTATACCATGTGCTTGTGACAGTGTTATCTTCAATCTCATCAGATATTTTAAGTTTATCTTTTAAATTCCCACATACTATTGGACTTTATCAGATTCTTGGTAAGTTTTTCCAACTTTTAGATTAAGCTTTTGAACTCTCGTTTCCACCACTTCATTGTTCTATATTCCTACTCTTTTCATTGAGTTCTATCATTTTATGTGGATGTTTCAAGTTTATTTTTCATATCCCTATTTACACTTGGAATTTATTAGATTATTAGTAGGTACTTACAACTTTTGGGTTAATCTCTTCAACTATTGTTACCAACACTTTTTGGTTTCATATTCATACTCTTTTTAACTAAATTCCAATATTATGGGTTAATATTTCAAGTGTTTTTTTAAGATCCCCACTTTTCATTAGAATTCATCAAATTCTTTATAAGTCGTTCCAACTATTGGATTAACTTCTTCAACTCTTTTTCCCACGGTTTTATATTCTCGTAATTTTTGTTGAATTCCAACATTTGAGTGAATGTTACAAGTTTACTTTTCAGATCTCTATTTTTCATAAGAATTTATCAAATTCTTGTCAAGTGCTTCCAACATCTGGGTTTTGCTCTTCCACTCATTTTTCCACCATTTATTGGTTCTATATTCCTACTCTTTTTATTAAATTCCAACATTTGAGTAAATATATCAAGTTTTGTCTTTGGATCCCAACTTTCCGTTAAAATTGATCAAATTCCTTATAAGTTGTTCCAACTTTTGGGTTAACCTCTTCAACTCTTTTCTCGCCAAATTTTGGTCCTATATTCCTACTCTTTTTATTGAATGCTAATATTTGGGTCAATGCTTCAAGTTTATTTTTTAGATTTCTACTTTTGGTTGGAATTTATCAAATTGTTGTCAAGTTATTTCAACTCATGGGTTAAGCGTTTCCACTCTTTTTCCTACCATTTATTGTTTATATATTCTTACTCTTTTAATTGAATTTCAACATTTTGCATGGGTATTTCAAGTTTATCTTTTAAATTCTCATATACTGTTGGACTTTATCAGATTCTTGGTAAGTTTTTCCAACTTTTAGATTAAGCTTTTGAACTCTCGTTTCCACCACTTCGCTGTTCTATATTCCTACTCTTTTCAGTGAGCTTTATCATTTTATGTGGATGTTTCAAGTTTATTTTTCATATCCCTATTTACACTTGGAATTTATTAGATTATTAGTAGGTACTTACAACTTTTGGGTTAACCTCTTCAACTATTGTTACCACCACTTTTTGGTTTCATATTCTTACTCTTTTTAACTAAATTCTAATATTCTGGGTTAATATTTCAAGTGTTCGTTTAAGATCCCAATTTCTCATTAGAATTCATCAAATTCTTTTAAATTGTTCCAACTATTGGATTAACTTCTTCAACTCTTTTTCCCATGGTTCTATATAAGAGTGGGCAAAATTGTGTTTGGGTTTGGTTCGGATCAACCCAATCGGGTTTCAAGTTAATCGGATTGGGGAAAACATCATTTAGCTTAACCCGAATTATATGATATCCATTTTATATTTCTATTATTTGAATAATTTCAAATTTTATTTTTTTTTCACCGAAGCAATCAATTAAAATAATAAACCTCATCACATAATATTGTTTCAAATTTTTTAAACTAATTATTTAAAACAATCAAGTTAAATACCATGAAATGCTTGGTGATGGTGGCTATCGAGGTAAAGCAACCTGCAGTGGTTCCAGCAATCGGTGGAGTAAAAGGCAACAAGCAACAGTGTTCGAGGTGCAGCAGATTGTGTCAACGAGTAGAGGCAGTAATGATGGCTTGGTTTTGTGTGGTTGTGTCGTGACTACTGGCTAGTGCTTCGCGCAGTTGCATCTCTAATCTACTGACTGCTGCTACTTCGCATGGTTGCTATTTGGTGTCTCGCTGTCTCCGATCTTTGAAGGTTAAGCTCTGTGTGTGCGTCTGTGATTATGTGGTGTGAGTGTGTGGCATGAGTGTGTTTGTTTCGTTATTTTTTTCAATTTTAAAGCCAACTTGATTAGTTTTTCGGATCAAATCGGGTGAAACCCGATAATGCACATGATCGGATTTTGTTAACAATTCGATTTGAACCCAATATTTTTCGAATCGGGTCAAGTCGGATCAGATCGAATTAGATATTTTGCCCAAACCTAATTCTAAATTCCTGCACTTTTTGTTGAATTTCAATATTTGGGTGAATGTTTCAAGTTCACTTTTTAAATCACTAATTTTCATTGAAATTTATCAAATTCTTATCAACTTGTTCTAATTTCTAAGTTAATCTCATCCACACATTTCCCACTATTTTTTATTTTATATTCCCACTCTTTGCATTTAAAGTCAATATTTCGGGTAGATGTTTCAAGTTTATTTTTTGTATTCCTACTTTTCATTAATCAATTTCCACAATTTTTTTGTTACGTGTTCCTATTCTTTGAAGTGCATTCCAATATTTTAGGTGATGATCCAAGTTTACTTTATAAATTTCTGCTTTCCCTTATCATTTTTTAACTTTTTAGCAAATCATTCCCATTTTTAGGTTAACTAGTTCCTATTCTTTTACACCTTATAATGATTTTATATTCCTATTATTTTCATTATATTCCAACGCTATAAGTACCTTTTCGTCCTCTTTTCCAGTAATAATAACATTACTTTTTAAAATAACCACAATATCAATAAGGTAAATTATATTCAACCCCTTATTATTTTAATAAATATCAATTTACTACATAATACTGAAAAGTTTTCATATTTACTACATAATATTAAAAAAATTTTATTGCAACCCTTTATCATTTTCAACATTTTAGGTCCTCAATCTAAGTCCTTTTTTTTTGTTTTTTTTTTTATCTTTGTTACTTCATGAGATCTTTTGAACTTGATCATATATATACTTAAGCTTTTAATCTTTGTACATATTTATTCTCATTTAATGTTTTTAATTAATAGTATTTAGTTATAATTAAAATAAATTAATGCATTTATTTTCATCTTTCTCTTTACTTTTCAAACTAATTGCTTTAATTTTTCATAACCTCAACAGTAAATAAATAAGTAACAAGTAAGAATGACTGCAATTGTAAATGAAATTATCATGCCCGATTAATTTATCTAATGCACAAAAAAATTAACCAAATCAAAATTTTCATTCATTTGTTTATAAGAATTTTTTACAAGCTTCTGGGAAAATAATTTTTTTTTCAATTCTTTTAAAATTTTTGCATTCTATTTCTTTTTATATAAGTATTTCTTTGACTTCATTCAAAATTCATTTTTAACAGCTTTGCATGCAGTTGTTATACTCCTCAAACATTTTATTTTTCAAATGGTTATGATCAAATAAATTATGTATTTATTATTCGGTTATTCCATGAACCATGGAAATTGATATGTTCTATCAAAGTTTTAAGGTTGGCAAAAATGCTTTGTTTGTACTTGAAAGAGAAAAAAAGATTAAAAAAATCGTTATTCATTATTTTGAGAGATTATTTTAATCATTAATAGAAATTTCTAATTCTTTTGGATCACTTGTCTCCATTTTAATTAATTTTAATTATTTACATTTAAAATAACCTTATAAATTTATTTTCATCTTTCTCTCTACTTTTAAAATAATTTCCTTAATTTGTTATCACTTAAACAATGATACCATATAAGAACGCAGCAATTGCTATGCTTCTCAAAAAATTTTATCTTTTAAAAAGTTAAGGCGAATGTAAGTTATAACTTAGAAAATATTTTAAATTAACAAAATTGATGCTAATCTATTCATGATTAAACATAATTTTTTCTATCATTTTAACTTGATTAGATTTCTTTTTCTTGAAATTAATTTTGTTTATACTTACTTTTGATGTTTTGATATGTTACACCAAAGTATACTTTTTTATCTTGAAAATAAATTATATTAAGTCAAATTTTCAATTACAAAATTAGTTCTTCAATTTTTCTGACTTGACTAAAATCATTTTTAAAAGTTTTTTACAGCTAATTTGGTACTAAGAGAATATAACACTCTACTAAACATTTATTGGTATGAATTTGGCATGTCTAATTCATTTCTTAAAACAAAAAATGGCTGGTACTCTTGATTAGTTGCCATTCCTTTGCAAATAAAATAATAAATGCCCTATTAATTGTTCGCGATGCACTAAAAATTTAAGTAAACTAAAACTTCCTTTCATTTAAACAGATGTAATAAAACAATTAGAATTTTTCACAAGCTTGAGACCAAATAACTTCAAAAAATTAAATCAATTTACATCTTTTACAAACTAGATTTAAGCTGCTGCTCATTTTAGATTTCAAGGGTCTACACATAAAAAAGAAAAAATAAATAAATGACATTAGAAAGCAAAATGCAACCACAAAATAAACAACAATATTCTGAATTTCAAATGCACGATCCAAAATCTTAGGTAGGATCAAATATATTTCGTTTTCAACTGAAAAATTTAGACTTTAATCTAAAATAAACACAAGAACATATTTTAATTTAACATATATTTTTTAAGGAATTTATTTACAGCAATATTAAAAATATAAAAATTACTCTCGACTTGCATAATTGTTCAATGCAACTTTTATGTCTATTTTCTTTCAACGACCGATTGATCTTTGGAATAAAGAGAAAGATGACAATACATTAGGAATTAACAAGATCAAAATTCCATTTACCCACATTCATTTTAGCTAGTAATAGGCAATACAAAATCAAATAAGATGGCATGTAGATTATCATATCAAAAGTAAAATTGACATTTATGCAAATACACTATGAGGAAATAACAAAAAAAAAATCAAATAACAGGTAAATATTTCTTTATTTTTAAAATAGCAACTCAATCATATTACATGTTACAACTATAGTCCAACGAATTAAGACAAGCAACAAAATCCAATATACAATAAAGCAAATAAGATTAAATCCAACAATCAAATAACTATAATTTCAACTGAAACATTAAAGACTATGCAAGTTTTACATAATTAAAATATCTCTATAACTAAAAGAAAAATGCTAATCAATTACATTGGAAAAAATACTCAATTAAAATTAAATCTTCTTTGCACATGCTGAAACACTAGTAGAAGTTCGCATTAGTAATATCATTGAAATAAAATTGAACCTTTAGACATGAAAGAATTACTTAAAAACATATAAAAAAAGGAGTAGATTAATTCACAATTCCTTAGATATTGTAATACCACAAAGATAGCAAATTAAAATTAAAAGAGTTCAATCTCTAATTTTCTACCATTTCCATTCCTGTTATGAATTATTGTTTCATATCATATTTTTATTTACTCCTATGATTAAAGAAAATGTAACGAGCATATCAAAATCCTCCATATGAAAAATTAAAGAAAGAGACTCAAGAAAAAATGGAAAAAGAATGAAAAATTGAAGAGGCTGCAACAAATGACTAAACAAGGACAACATTCATATCAGGAAGCAAACAAAATGTTTATGCATAACAATTTAAGAAATATTAAGGAGCCACAAAACAAGGTCATTACAGCTAATCCAAATAATCAAAACCATATCTCAATCCATAAACAATGACACAATAGATTACATTAAATTTGGCATCACTTCCAAATTATCCATCACCGTGTAAGTCACCACCCATTAGCCATCATCACTTTTTTGGTTTTTAAGAAGCCTTACCAAGCTTTCACAGCTTGAGCAAGTTGTCATTTTTTCATTCTAAGACAATGAATATAGCATAGACATAAAACTCTTTTCATAGCTAAATAATAAAAATTGAATACAAGCAGAGACATAACTATCTCAACCAGCTCCAAATTTGCACCTTGTAAAATGTCATTGTTCAATTCAATCAGCCTTTATCCTCTTCTTCACATTCAATCTCATTGCAAAATCAACCAACATTATAGAACCTCAACATCTACAATTTTACGATCCCTTCCCTATAAACAATGTTAAGATCCACAGTATTTTGAGCAAAAAAAGTGATCAAATAATGTCTTTAGCACCTTCAGTTTACTCAATTCAATGATAATTTAATTCAAGTCAAACAATAATTAAGTAAATCTCTAATTGAATTGAGAGAAGCCAAAAAGGCAAGACTTATCATATTCATACAATGGTTTACTTTTTCTTTTCAAGTTGGAATAGTTGTAAGATTCAATATGAAATCAGAACACATTCAAACTCAGCATCGTAAAAATTATTTAAAAATTAGAATTCAACAGAAAAGCAGAGCATGATCAAACTAAGTGCCAATACTAGAAGTATCAGAGCTTTTAACATCTGAAATGTGCAACTTGATTAAATCTTGAGTTGCAATCCATAGAAAGCAGTGGCAAAGGTTGAAATTGCAGTAAACTTATAAATAAACAAAAACAATGAGGCAAATGATGAACAAGAAAGAGAAGATATAAAATGTGCTTCCACTGAATAATCATATCATTTTATATGTGATTTGAATGACACAAAGATACTCACATATTCATCACTTTGAAAAAATGAACAAATAATTCCAATCTAAATTCTACTCACATCCGAATGTATGTTTTTAGAATCCGACTAAGTAGAAGATGAATGGAGATCATAATCTCTATAGAAAGAATATGGAGCTTCAAAGCACTTGGGTTGTTTCGCATTACTCCCTTTAGCCTCGAGAGAATTTGAAATAACTTCAGCAGAAGTTGTTTTAGGCTGGTACACATAATTGGATCTACGAAACCTTAGTAGGCTAGTTTGTGATCTAAAGGCATATAAACTAGCTCTGTAAAACAAAAAAAAAAAATTCATACCTCATCCAAGGTTTTTGGATCAAAGACCAAATTTCAATTTATAAAATATCATTTACATTTAACCGAAATTTCATCTTAAATTTATCAAATTAAGTAAAGAGAAATTTAAAAACTTATATAAACATGCAAGAATTTGTGAAATAACAAATGAAGCGAGAGCAAAGAAGAATTAGATCTATAAAATCCTTGCATTCTTACTCAAATACACATTAAAATTAAATCTTGGCTTTGTAATATCATAAATTTGTAACCAGTCTCTTTTGAATTCTATAGTATTTCCTACTCTAGATCAATTTCTAGTAAGTTGTACATTTATGCTTGGCCTTAATGATTACCATGGTCAGTACAGAATAAGTGAAATAAAATAATTGAACTTAAGCACTTGTTAGAAAGAAATGGATGCTAAATTATTAATGCTGGCCAACTGAGGCACTTTTGACATAGACCTAAAGATCCATGGTCATGCTTATTCCATATATATTAAAAAAAATTCAAAATGTGTGCTTTTTTTTTAATAATACATCATCATTGATAAAACAAGCCTCAACAACCAAGCCTATAACACATCATCGCTGATAAAAGAAGCCTCAACAATGAAGCCTACATAAACAAGAATTTATGAAGATATAAAAAATGCAGAATTACAGATAAGTTCAAATATATAAAAATCTCCCAAACGAATAACTTTTGGCTGTTTGTTTGATAAAATAAGCATTTAGGCATTAAATCATTTGTAAATTAAGATGCAAAATATCAAGCGCACAATCAATTTACTTTTTCTAACTATAATGCATAGGAATAAAACTTTGTATCAAAGTACTAAAATTCCATCTTGATGATGCAACTGAAGTGAACGACTCAAAACAAATTAAATCAAACTCTAAACTAATTAAACAAGCTTAAATAAAAAATCTAACCGTAATGTCAAAATCAAAGCAAAGAATTTTAATTCTTTATGTGAGTAATAGAGGAAATACCTAAATTTCGAGAATAAAAAAGTTTCAATTTAAACAAAAAAAAATCGTTGAATTAGAACATAAACAAAATATTGAGACAAAGGACGAATATTTGGATGAATGTCTAGTTAACATTCTAAAACATTTGATAATTAATCCTTCTAGTCGATCTTCACATTTTATCGCTTAGATAGCCTTACTTAGTGTTATTAGCGAGATTAAATTTAGAAATGGTAATGCTGTAGAATTAGTATTCATGATAGATACTAGGAGTAGCAGGTCTCATATAGATATTAACTTAGTCCCAATAGATTATTTACAAACATTGTCACAACCAATATTTTTTGAACAAATGGATGGAACTAGGTTAAGGTATGATAAATGTTTTAGAGATGCACAATTAAGTTTCTACACAGCAGAAAATGCATTCGGTGAATATTATCCCTTATTACAAGTATGGGTTAGTTCAATAAATCACAAATATAAGTTCTTCCTAGAATAAAATTTTATATGTAATAGTAAAGGTAGTATGTTAGTCAATAGTAATTATGTTATATTCTTTAAAAGACCAATTGTCGCCCCCAACCAACTTTTGTCACTCTCGTTTTCCACAACATTAACATGTTCACTCAGAGTTGCATGCACAACGCGGTGGAACCACTAGTAGGTGTCTTATTTTTCACATGATTTAGAAATAAGAAACATCAATAAAGAAATAGATTTTTGTGATTTTTATTTTATATTCAAAAATAGAAATACAGACCAAAAGACCTAGATTTAAAAAATATATAAAAAACAAGATTTAGAAGAAATAATTATATTAGTAGAAACCACACAAGTCTTAAAAGAAGACCTAAACAAATATTAGGATAGAACTAAATTTAAAGCTTCTTTAGACATTAAAAAAATATAGATTTTACAATTAAAACAACTAAAGGAGATTATAGTCCACAATAGATGGAAGAATTTATTACATAGATAACAAAATTATTAAAATTAGGAGGGACTAGGCATAGTAATACTTGGCATAGAAGTACAACATTCATGGTTAGAAACCATGCAGAAATTAAAAGAGGAAAAACATGAATGGTCATAAACTCTAAGCATTTGAATGATAATATATATGAATATCAATATAAAATTCATGATAAAAATCAGTTAATTGATTACATCCAAAATGCAAATATATTTAGCAAGTTTGATTGTAAATCAAGACTTTGGCAAATCAAGATGGATGATCATTCTATTCCATGGACTTCCTTTAGCTATCTTGAAGGATATTTCAAATGGGTAGTTATGCCATTTATACTAAAAAGTGCTCCTTCTGTCTTTCTTTCAATGTAAGATGGATCTAATTTTTAGAAATTATAATAAATTTGTTCTAATATTTATAGATGACATAATAGTTTTTAGTCAGAATTTAGGACAACATTATAATCACTTATATTCTTTAATGAGTTTGTCAATAGTGGACTTATAATTAGTAAGAAGAAAATGAAATTCTATAAAGTGTACAAAGAATTTCTAGGAATGAAAATAGGAAAAGGAAAGATAAAATTACAGGAATACATAATAAAGAAGATACTAGATTTTTCAGATAAAATAAAAGATACCAAAAAATTACACACCTTTTTAGGAATATTAAATTATATTAGGATGTACATAATAGACCTTAGTAAGCTAATAGGACCCTTGACTAGTAAAACCAAACTAGGACGTTAAAAGTTCTGTCATTCATAAGCTATAGAATTAGTTCAAAAAATAACGAACATTTGAAAAAAATTGTCAGAATTAACTTAATCATTAGAAACTGAGTATAAAGTTATAGAAATAGATGCTAGTGAGAATGGATGGGGGGCAGTATTACTCTCGAAACCAAGTGCACATGATAGTAGGAATACTGAAAAGATTTGTAGATACTCACCAGGAGTCCATAAAGAATCTAAAAATAGTTTAACTAGCTTAGATTACAAGATCTTAGGAGTCATTAATGCTTTAAATAGTTTTATATTATTTCTCAATCAACCTTTTACTGTAAGGATAGATTGTGAAGCAATAGTTAGATTTTATAATAAAACTAATGAGAAAAAGTTAAGTAGTTAAAAAATGGTTAAATTTTGTTAATACCATAGCAGAAAATGGTTTTAAGGTGGTAGAACATGAACACATAAAGGGAGTAGATAATAGATTAACTAATTACTTAGGTAAAGAAATTTATTCTAACATACTTTATGATTTTGCAGATGAATGACAAGAAAATGACCTTTAGTTAGATTAGTTTACCAGCATTCCAAAAAGGGACTAATTTATCGTTGAAGCTTTTACCTAGTAGTTAGATAGATGAATCACAACAATGCCTTCTGGACAACATTTGAAATGCAAAGAGTGATAGTATAAAGATCTTAGGGATTTTAAATGCACTAACATTTTATTTTTCAAAAATTCAAAGTAAACCTTTAAGTAAAAGTTTTAGTTTTCACATGGTTTTTAAAGGATTTACACTAAGTATTAAATTAAGAATCATTGCTGATAGAAGAATAGAACTAGAATTTAATGTAAGATATAATATAAGATTGGGAAACACTAATTCAGAATGATTAGCTTAGAGGAAGCTATAATTAGAAGTATTATAAACAATCTATCTCTAGCATTATTTACATTCTACTGCTCTTAACTTCATAGATGTGAGTTAGTAAAAGTATTAGATTATCTTAAAACTATACCTAGAGTAATGCATAAAGGAATCTCAATCACTGAAATCCAAATCCAAGTAGTCAAGGGTTTAATAGGAGAAGTTTAAAAGATATGTGTTGAGTGTTGAAGATAAATATTTATAAGGGTAAAATCATTATTTTACACTCAAGATATCACTAACATTTTTACTTTTATGTATTTAAATCCTTTAAACTCTAATTTTGTGTGTTTTATTATAATTTGAATATTTTATGTATTTCTGATGTAGGGAGCATATTAGATAAAATAAATTAGAATTTATTAAGAATTATAATATTTGGGTATTTATCAATAATATTCAATATTTATTAGTTGAGATATTTTTTCTATTGTGATAGCCCTCTTTCTTAAGTTTTCAAGAACATACGTTAGAATGAAATGTAGTATTGCTTCAGCACTGCGTCAAGTGGTATCAGAGTAGTATTTCAACCTAAGAGATAGCTAATACATGTATATTGTGGAACCAATCAACTACACACAACAGTGGCCATATTCACATTCTTAATGTTTTAAGACTTGTTTCAAGTTATTGCTTGCTTTGCTTCCATTTAAAGGATTAGGCAAAAAGTACAAGCGAGCTTATGCCCCAATCTTGACGCAGCACATAAACGATACTAGATTTTATTCTAGCTTACGTTCTTGAAACTCAAGAAAGAGGGCTCTCATAATGAATAAAATATCTCAACTAAGAAATATTAAATATTATTGACAAGAATTTTGTGTTTAAAAACAAGCATAACACCCTATTTATATTAGCTAATATTCTCTTATTCCTAATAAAATAAGATGAATAATCTAAAATCCTAATTAGACTAGAATTACAAATATAACTCAAATAAGTTTAATTAAATAAGGTAATTCTAATAAAATACTAAATACCCAAATATTATAATTCCTAATAAATTCTAATTTATTTTATCTAATATGATCCCTACATCAATTTCAAGGATATTTTAGTTATTTTATGATTAACGAGAAGTTGAACAATAAAACAAATATCATTTTTGAGTTTAAAATAGTTAAAAACCTTACAGAGGGCATAAAGGACGAAATCATAATTTTAATAATTTGGTAGGGCATAGCTGAAGTGGCATCCATCCTATTGGATTCAAAAATCTTGATGTGGCATTAACCGATGATGAGGCATTGATCGATGACGTGGCAATATCCTATTGGACCAAAAAAAGATGACATGGTATTGATCAATGATGTAGCAACATATTAGTGGATCAAATTACAGCCTTGATGATGTGTTTTAATCAATTAGATCTCCCACATGGCTCAATTTTGAGTATCCAAATTGTTTTAATCTAATGGCCACTATTAGCTTATTGTATCTATAAATAAGAGGCTCATCCTAATTTGACAGCTCTGAATCCAAATTTGAGCTCCATTTTCTATATTCTCTTTCTATCTTTTTTTAATGTATTTTAACAAAATTAACATTTTACCTCTATTTCAAGTATGACCTGTTAATTTTGTTTTAGGCTTTGGTTGAAGGTGAAGCCTTAATATAATCTATGGGCTTAATTTGGTAAGCTTACTTTCTTTTCCTCTCTAATTTATGTGATTGTTTTCATTCATTATTAACAAATAATGTATCTTGTCTATATTTTGCACGGTATACCAACTCTCTAGTGAAAGTCATTCTTGTTTGGCATAATAAACACTTTACACTATATTTATTATAAAGAAATTCTCCTCTAGTATTTGTGGATTGTCTTGACTTAGCATTGATAGAGAGTGTATCTAAGTTATTTAGTGGATGATCTTGTCCACAAAAGGATTATTATTGTTTGGCACAAATGTATACTTGACACCACACGTAGCGAAAAATCATTATCTTGTGGCACACTGAGTGCTTGATATCATATTTATTAGAGCAACGCTCTAGAGAAGTATAATACTTCCTTATAAATTAATTAGAACTAAAAACAAATATGAAGCCTATGGTGAAGTATTGAATGTGAATCCAGATAGTCAAGTGTTTCATTTAAATGGTTTTCATCTTTAATTTATTCTCGCTATTTTAATCTTAATATTGTTCAAAACTCATCTCTAGCTAATTCACATACATACTTAGAAAATTAATCCTGTACAAAATTAAATCTACCTTCTTGGGATCGACACTCATCACCATAAATGTATACTACAACAGACTCGTGTGCTTGCGAGTACAATAGAATTTGCATAAGTTTTTGGTTCCCTTACTGAAGACGAAAGTCATTTTAATTTGTGGAGTTAATCTTCTTTACAAATGTTATGTAAATAACTTTGTTTGCAAGTTTGGAGTGTGTTTTCTAATAAGTATATAACAGCATGATAAAGTCAATATTGTAACTTTTCCTCTTTCTTTATTGTCATTAGTTTTGTTTTAATTTTTAGACGTTCTTTACCTGCACAATCGAGGGTCACAATCACATGATCTAGAACTTATAGACGTTAAACTAGAAAAGACACTTTATACACACAACACATTGCATCAAAGATTAAATTTGAGGATAAATTGAAATGGATTTAGAACAACAACTATAAGCACCAATAGATAGGCTATTTAAGGATTACCTCAATCTATTAGCTAATTTTAGCACACCAAGCATAAGACATCCAAATGTAGTTGGTAGGAGTTTCAAGTTGAAACCTAGTATGCTAAATTATCTCACATCATTCTATGGCTTAGAAATGAAATAATAACTGAGTTTTTAAATAAATACTTCCCAGTGGATAACACCAATGCTATTTGTAAAGAAATCTCAGAGTATATTCAGAGAGAAGATGAGCAGTTCTTTGAAGTATAAAAGCAATTCAATGGACTAATCTTGAAGTATCCACATCATGACTACGAGAAATGTATTCAATGTCGATACTTCATAAAGGGATTATTGCCACATCTGTAAAAATGAGCAATGGTCACAAGTGGAGGTGAGCTAATGTCTAAAAACGCATCAGAAATTCAAGATTTCTTATAGCGACAAGCTGATAATTCCTAAGAGCAAAGTCGATCATTCATTAATGTGAAAAAAAATCAAAAGAGTAAATGAAGTCCATATTGGTGAATGAAGATCGGACATCAAAGAAGTCAAATCAATAGTTGAAGGACTTTCTCGCCAAATATCATCATTGACGGCTGCTAAATCAATAGAGCCATATGTCTATAATCAATTTAACCATGATTCATACACAAATCAAGCCAATGCCATTAATGTGATTAGGAAGCAATCGAACTACAATCTTTATTCCAATACTTACAATCTTGGATGGAGAGACCATCCCAACATTTAATGGTCTCACGAATTCCAATAGAATAGAACAACAATTCTACCTCCACCAATACAAGTACAACTAGTTCATCGAGTCCTTTAAATCTCTCAACAATCATTTAAATAGTACAATCAAAATCAGAGCTATTCACAAACCAAACCATGGGAAGAGGCAATCTAAAATTTCAAAAATTTGTGTCGCTGCGATTCGAAACAACAAAATCACACTATTGACAAGCTGCAAAATGAGATGAGGGCTAACATTAATTCACAAGCCCAATCAATCTCAAGCCTTGAAAAGATGGTGGCTCAACTTGTTTCTTCAATTCAAACATTGGCGACTACTATTGAAAAAGGCCAATTTTGAAGCCAACAAACGCCTAAACTTAAAAGAGTACATGAAATTATTTCTAGTTCACCCCAACACCATGAATAGATCAAAGCCACGATGACCTTGCAAAAAGGAAAAAAATTCAATAACAAAGTGGAGATGCCGATGAAAAAGACAACTCAAGTTGTATCTTTAGACTTAGAAGAATCATTACCAAAGAAGAAAGAATAAAGTAGCCTATGAGAATACGTTCCCAAAGCTCATTTCCATGGCTAAAGTAAAGAAGGGAAACTTCATAAGTGAAATTATGGAAATCTTTAAACAAGCATATTTTAATATCTCTTTGCTTGACGCTATAAAATAAGTTTATTTTTACGCTAAATTTCTTAGAGACCTTTACACTGAAAAGATAAGCATTCATGTTTAAAATATAAACTTTTTAACAGAAAACATTAGTTCTATGCTCCAACACAAAATTCTTCCAAAATTCAAAATCCTAGGCTCCTTTATTATCTTATATAGTATTAGGAATCACATATTTGACAATGTTTTGTTAGACTTACAAGTTAATGTAAATCTTTTATCTTAGTCAGTATTTATGAAACTTAAATAAGGAGAATTACACCCAACTCCAATTTTTTTGTAGCTTGCAGATCAATTCATGAAAATACCTTGCAGTATTGTGGAGAATGTGCTTATCCAGGTAGACAAGTTATATTTTGTGTTGATTTTATTGTGATTGACATTTAATTAGTGCAGGATTCAAAAAAGCATATCCTTCATTATTTTAAAACGACCATTTTTAGCACTTGTTGATGCTCACATTTAATGCAGGATTAGAAATATGCAATTGTCTTTAGCAACATGACAATAAAGTTGAATATCTTTAACATTTCCAAGCAACCTTGCGATAGAGATGAAGGAATTGTTGATGTGGATTTGATTAAAGAATTAGTTTATTATATTTTTTCTTTTAACCTTAGTGATGGCCCTTTATAAAAATATTTAACTGATTTAGGTTTAGATTTTAATGTTGATAGATTAATTAATGAGGTGAATGGCTTACTCAATTCATCACCATCCATGGATATCAATAAATGGAAGGTAAGATTAGAGCAACTAGTACTATCAGGGAAGAAACATAACCCATCAGAATACAGCTTTTCATGGGGATGTTCAATATGCTGAAATTGACGCTACGAATTCCATCATCAAGATCGCAATAGACACTACTTTGGTGCCGCTGATTTTTGAATTGGACTCGAAAACTATTTTCAATTTTGTGAAAGGTCTAGAAAGAAACAAAAAGGAAATATCAGCTCTCAAGGGAGTAGTCGAGTTGGTTGACAGTGTAGCTATCGCTCCTCACACTCGTGTGAATTCAGGTTCGATCCTTGAGGTTGATAAGAGGGGTAGAAATTGATTTGGGCTTGTCCACCCTCCCTTACCTTTTTTTTAAAAAAAAGAAACAAAATGAAAATATCATGAATAATTACTGAGATACAAGATTATATGGTTATGAGAGACCACTTTAAAATTAATCATGTATTGACAAGTAGTAGTAAGATCGCTCATAAATTAGTTAAGTATACTGTTAGCAATAATTTAATTGGAGGAAATTCCAACTCAATTATCCGTTAGTCTGTTTCTTTAAGTGTTTAACTTAAGTTTTCCGTGTTAAAAAAAAATATTCATTAATAATGACTCTGGTCTTAGAAGTAATTTGCTTATAAAATGATCCACAACTGTAGCTAAGATCCTATGGATATAAATGATCCACTCCAATAGCCCTTGATCATTGTCCTTTACAAAGGACAGCTCCAAGTTCGTCTTGTTAAAGTCCTTTGAGCTTACCCTTGAGAGCTCTATACCTATAGTATTCTTGGGGACTAGCTGAATGCTCGCAGGTCACATTATTCAGCTGAGTGATGTGCCATGCCACGGCTTGCCAGGTGGGGTGAGTGCTTGGCACAAGACTACGTACTCACTGAGGCAATAGATCGAGCCTCTGATTCTTTTTCACAAATACTTGGCTCAGTCTAATATTTACGCATAGGATTTGATGTACAACTAGATAGAGCTCCATCTGTCAAATCTTATAAATTAATAAATGTTGTTGTAACGAAATAGCAGTGCTTAACTTTGTTCAGAGATATTATTGTCTTGAAGAACAAGAAAATTCAAGTGAGCTAGAAACGACAGGTGACTGATTCAAGGTTACTTACAAGTCATTAATCAAGATACAGGAAGCTCAATTAATCTGAAACTTATTCATTAACCTAATGCCTTCAACAATAAACTCATGCCACCTCTCAGTTGTTGCAATAACCAAAATGAATCAAACAAAGAAGTATTTGTGGAATTCGTGGTTGATTGATCCACGTAAATACATAAATCACTAAATGATTAAATGTTGCAGCGTCAAAACCATAATTCAATACAGCTATCAGCCACTTTTAGGCCTCAGCTCAATTCCTTGTATAATGAGGCCATGCTTGGTAACGAAGCTATCAAATTCAAATAGACAACACACCAACGTGCCATCATCTCCATTTTCATTGAAGAACTCGCCCATCTCAATTTCCATCCATCTATCTTCCCTGTCTTGAGATAATCGAGCCATATTTCTTAAAGGATCTAGCAACAGTCTTCGTCTTAGCCCATTATCGCTTCCTTCAATGTAGACCCCAGACTCTACTGGTCTTCTCTCAAATCCATGCCTTGACTCTACAAACTTAAAAACAAGGTAAGCAGCATAGTTGGTTCTGAGTGACAAAATTTTGGTCTCAATCATTGCTTTGACATCAAACCACCACACATACTTGAGTTCAGCCACCTCAAGAAACCTGTCAATGCATTGACACATGAACAAATTACACTGATGACAAAATCGATTATACTACTAAAGATTAAAAATGCAAACGTGCAATGCCAACATATATAGAACAAACCTAGATTCCGGTAGAGGAGTCAATATCCAATGGTTAGGTTCATCTCCCCATGCTATGGAAAGCCCTTTTGCCCCAACCATGTAACATTTTTTCCCACTTTCTTGCTCCAGCGCAAAGCTCTGTCAAAGTATTGGTATGTTAGCTTTCGGTAAAATCAGCTTTGCTGTACAAGTTCGTCCATTTCAACGCTTATAAAGATTTCAACGTGGAGTTAATTGCGGACATGTCCAAACTTTATAATAAGAGCATATATGAAATTTAAAATTGTGTTTTGTATGAAACAAGAAGAAAATTCAAATCAAATATTTGATGAGTTCAAGGTACAGTTAGCATGTCATTTTTCGGATATTACAATGCACAAGAAGTCAACCACCATGTTCGGTTAGATGTACATCTGATGAAGTTCTTGGTGTTAATATTAATATTCATAATACTCCAAAATAAAATTTTCCTACGCAAATAGCAGAAAACATTGAGGTAAAACATTAATACATAGCATATGATTTGTCTAGATAAAAGATAAGTCAAGTTGGACTTACCATAGTACCATTGTTGATGATGATGGGGTTGTGACACAGATGGAAATAAAGATCCTTCTTAGACAAGGAAGTGATCAAAGATGAATCGGAGACGGAATTGGAAATGATCTGCTTGTAATCGGACGGTAGAAAATTCTCCCACACGGAATCTGAATCCGCAGATGATTTGAATACAGGAGACACCACTGATAATCTACAAGCATCACGAGGAGTTGTAAGAGAAATGATATTGGAAATACACTCTGCTGGCAGAGCAATTGTGATATCCATTTAACTGATCGTCTTTTAATTTCCTTCTCTTTAAAACTTACATCACCCAATACTTCTTTGTTAAGCTTTATTTGATTAAATTCAATGGAGATAGGTTATTAAATATTAATTTATCTAGTAGTCGTGGATGAAAGTTCCTGCTTTCTACTTTGTTTGGACACTTTGTCTACAAGGGGTTTAACTTTGAACACGTCTAATCCGTTGCAAGATGGCACCAATAGCCGGTGGACTAAAATGTGAACATGAGGTTGA
This sequence comes from Luvunga scandens, assembly GCA_030449905.1. Lineage (NCBI taxonomy): Eukaryota > Viridiplantae > Streptophyta > Magnoliopsida > Sapindales > Rutaceae > Luvunga > Luvunga scandens. The sequence goes on from JASUUG010001008.1 coordinate 974,206, forward strand.
CAAAAACATAAAATATTAATAACGGAGTAATGATAGAGCTACAGTATGAACTAATTGTTATGAGGAGATTAGTTATATAAAATCATCACCGATCCTTATAATTAAAAAAATAATTATTATTATCTTTTAATAAATCTTTTCAAGTCATATCAGTTTATAAAAATTAAATTATACATAACTGTTTGTGCTCTATTATTAATCTGGCCGGTCATCCATCTCTATTCATGGAAATAATAGCAAGTAATTAATAACATAAAAAGGATGAAAGAGGTTAAAAGCACCATTATCTCTAAAGGAAATTATTTAATATTCTGCTGTACATGTGATAAAGTGGGATTAGACCGTGTGCAATGTTTCGAAGCTCTTGTCAGAACAATCAAGACTCACCGTTAATTCTTTGACCTCCATCAATTTTTTCCCCCCTTAAAGTCAATTGGAAGGTTATTACAAAAATATGAAATAGGTAAGAGCATTTTTTTTTTAATTCTTACTTTAATTATTACTTAAACTTAGGCGACCATGAAAGTAAAATCCATTCACAGGTGCAAAGCTCATTTACATCCAAATTTGATGTTTCGAAACTCTTCTTAGGATGATCAATACATACTAACGAGTCTATGATCTCAATGAAATTTTCTCCAAATTCAATTCGTTTTAGACTCAAATGTTTTTATCTTGAAGTCAATTGACAAGGTTATTAAATTGGAAGCTGTTGTCATTAAAAACCAATGAAAATATCTAGGAGAACAACGTTTTCGATCTTATTAATACTATGATTTAAAACGTTTAGACAAGAATACAAAATTCCACCTAATAAATAATGACCCTTATCTTATAATATTACTCAAATTTGAGTTATCGCACATGAGAAGTTTATTTACGGTTAGTTGAATTATGTCGATTGCCTTTTTCATCCTCATCTCTTTAGGATGATGTTCCATATTTTTTTTAATATAAAAATTACTAAAAAAAAAAATTTACTTAACTCTTTGTACAAAATATATGTATAATTATTGCATTATAAGTATCTACATTTTTTCCCTGTTTTTTAAAATCTTTTGACAACTTTTGATTTTAGGAACTACTAGCCCAATACATGTACACATTAACAATACGAAAGTGGCCTCAGAGTGTAAAAAGTCAATAATGATTTCCAAAAGAGATTCAATTAACAATGCACCCGACAAAGAGATTAAGAGATTATAGTGATAAGAAATTACATCATTAAAAAAATAATTTAAGAATTATATCTATTTAATAAGTAACATCTTAAAAAATATTTTTTATGGTGAATTTTTTGGGATGATGGTTAATTTTTAATATGTGGAAGTGTATTTAACTATTTATAAATTAAACTGAGGATTTTTTAGAAATAAAATTCAAAGGGGTGTAATAAGAAAATTAAATGGTTGTCAAAAAAACCCACTGCATTGGGCCAGGCCCACTTGGACTTCTCTTATAAGTTTCAGTAAATTCGGATTTTGTTTTCTCTTTAACTATTAAGAAAATTGCCAAAGAGTCTTTTCTCAATCCTTTTGGCCTCAATTTATAGTCACCAAAAACATAATCATGTAATTCCATCTATCTTGAACATTAGTAACACATTTGCGTAAATTAAGTTTAATTCACCATATAAATGAACGAAACACAACCACAAGAACACAATTAATCAAGACACTAATTCTTCTTATTCTAATAGAAGGGCTAATTAATTAACTCCCAACAAGACCTTGAGATTATTATTAATTGGGTTAATTTTTGTGTACCCCCTTTGTGAAGTGACAATCTTTAAATTGTACTCTTATTTTTGAAAACATCAAATTACTCCTACTAATCATTAACTATAACAATTGACTACCGTTAACCAGTTAAAGTATGAAAATATTTTTTTTAGCAATTTTATTTACTAACAATTTTAACCTTAAAAGAATACTATTTAAATTAATAAAATAATAAAATAAAAGCACAATTTTGGTTGCCATGGCCGCGTTTTGGAAGGGTTGAGTGCGCGCCATGGAATTTGGTTACCGTGGCTGCACGTGACCATGGTTTTATTTGCCATGGCTGTGCATGGCCATGACATTACTTGCGGCCAAGGGTTTGTTTGCCAACCTTCAAATTTTAACTTGTAACTATCTTTTAAATAAGAGAAACTTTAATAGTACATTAAAGGTACCATATTCAATTAATGTGTATGTGAAATGTATAATTTAATTAAACAAAACTACTAATTACATGATGATTTTTTAAATAAATGCACACATATCATGTATGCATTAATTGAATATTGTACTATCAGTGTACTCTAATATATCTCTTAAAACAATAAAATACTCTTGACATTTCACTAAATCACTCCGATATTGCGATCATTAATCAAGTCTAAATTAGGGAAATAATTAGTTCTTGGCTAGGGGTTTTACAATGATCAAAGCATTCCCCATCGAGAAAGACCCATGCACCTGAGACTTTTGTCGCAAGGAATAGTCAAAAGCTTCTTCATTGGAGTGTCAAGTCCGAAATTGAAATATGCCTAATCTTCATCCTACAATCAAAATAAATTAATTAACACAATTAATAATGATTTGCTTTATTTTTTTTAAATATAATTAGTAAAATTGGCTAATTAAAATTAGCCATGATCTAAACTCTAAAACCAAAAGCAGCACCCCCTTAAGCTATAAAATTCATGGTGTTAATTATACAAAAATTCACGATGTTAATTATACAACTTAATTTCTAATATTTTTCAGTTGGTGGAGGAAAAATAGAGATCTGGCATCTGGGTTGTTTTTCTTAAAAAACAATTAAAATAATATTGGCCAATTCTGCCACTTTGGATGAGTATGTAATAGGGAAGCATATGCAGTTTATGAAGAGATATTTTACTGAAATATGAAGGATCATTTTATATCAATTCTAATTATTTTAAATTCATTTTTTTCCCATTGAAAATTTCGAAGCATTAACATAATGGGATACCACAAACACTTCTCATATCTTTTTTATAAATACCGTGACGCAGCCAATTTATAATGTAGAAATTAACCATAATCAACCAATGAAAAATTAGAGCAAATTGTCAGAACAAAGATACTTGAAAAACTTAAGGTGTGCTTGGTATCATTTTTTGTTAATAACTTGTTTGGTATGACTTATTTTATGGTTATAAATACTTATTTAATCTCATAAGCTTTTATTATAATTTTTGTTGTTATTTGATTGTTCTTTTAGTAGAGTTTTTAAAATTTAAATAAGTTATTTTACCTCTACTAGCAAAAGCTTAAATTTTAAATTTTTGAGAGTAAAGGTTGAAAATTTTTTTTAAAATATCTAAAATATTCTCTACATATTTAATAATCTTTTTTTTTGTAACATAATTTTAAAAGTTTTATCTATTAAAATAATTTTATAAATTTTTAATAAAAAATTTTATTAACAACTAAATAATTAAAATTTTTTAAATAAAAATTTTATTTATAAAAATTATATTTAAAAAATTATACGAGACGAAGCCTAATTCTTTTTGTTTCATGAGAACATAAAAGTGTAAAATTTGTTTGGTGGGTTCCAAAAAAAAATACAAAATCAAATAGTTCTTGGTTTCCACTTTTTCTTCGTAAAGGGTGAGAACGCGAATTCGACTTTCGCCCCTTTTGCTTTTTGTCTTTATGGGCCCACACTTGTAATACAATGATTATCATTAAAATTTGATAGGTCTCACGTGTTTGTTAGATAAATAATTTATTATTAAAAACTTAAAAATAATTTTAAAATTTTAAAAATTAATTTTAATATTTAGTAAAAAAATTAAAATAATTTTTGTTAAAATGGGCCATTGATAAAGGTAATTTGAAAAATAAGAAAAGAATAATTTTTAAATTTTAATTTTAAAAATTAATTTTATCTTTTAATATAATTATATAAATATCATTATAATTATTACATAAATCTAAATTTTTCCTTATTTAAATTAGAAACAAAATTAATAATTTAATTATTTTTATTATAATTTACGCATTCTTTTTTACTCAATTTATTCTTCAATTATTTATTTTCTTTTTGAGTTTATGTAGTTCATTACAATTTTTTATGTTTATTTATTGGAGTACCTCATTATACTTTGATTCATGTTATTTTAATGAAAGTTGTAGTAATTTTTTAATTATTAATTTTTTTAAGATAAAAAAAAATAATATAGTATAAATTTTATTTTTAATTAAAATTATTATAAAACACAATTAAAAATATTTTATGTACATATTTTTATACGTGTAAGTAAAAATAAACCGTACATTGTGTACATTAGTCATTTGTTTTCTTATAACAGTTTAACAATAAGATTTTACCAAACATTCATAACTGTTTTCAAAGCTCACAGTACTTTTAAAAATAAAATTTACTAAATACTTAACTGATTTTCTTCACAATTAATTATTTTTACAACATAGTTAACAGTAATTATTTTAAAAGGTATAACAATCTCAAATTGGCTCTAAATCTATACTAGAAAAATACTATGCACATTTAAAGTTGTGGTCCGTACACTACTTTGCATATATAACTATACTATTAATAAAAAAATTAATTAAGCATAATTAATATAAATAAATGTAACAATCAACAAATAAGTTTTAAAATTCTCACAAATCATTTAAAGAAAAAAATTATTTCTCAAAAAACTAAGGAAATTTACAAAATCAATGGATGTTATTTTTCTTAAGTTTTGAATAAATTTTTATTTAAAAAATTTATTAAAATTAGATACAACATACATACATATTATATATATATATATATATATATATATATAAGACAAGTTACTACGAAAACTAAAGCTAAGATGCATACGTAAACATAACAATTTTTGTTACAAAATGCAAATAGAAATTCATACAGAAAAGAAAAAAGAAGAAAGTAGTAAATAAATATAGGAAATTAAGACAAAAATGGACCTTGCTATTGACAGTCAGATGGATGAAATTCTGCAGTGCCTCTTATTATTCTTAAGAGGAGAAGCTGGCTTGGATATTTTTCTTCCTCATAAATTGAAAATCTTTTAGAGCAGTTTGCTAATATTGTAATTTTCAAAATAATTATTACTCATAAATTAAAAATCTTTTAGGGATAGTTTGGTAATGTTGTAGATTTTAGAATAATTATTGTTAATTGAGCTGTAAACATAATTGGCTCTGAAGAGGATCAGTTAAACATTTGATAAAATTTATTTTAAACATGTAATGGGCTTTAAAAGTAGTCATATGTGTTTAGTAGATCTTACTATTAAATTGTTGAAAGAATGTAAATGAATTAAACATAATATTGAATAAAAATTTCTTGTACATTTATAGACATGGATATAAAATATTTTTTTTATTGTATATATATAATAATTAATAACTAAAATAAATATTTTAATTTGGTTTTTATTTTGTTGTCTCAATATAATTGGCATTAATAATAATTTCTTTAAATTTAATAATTTTATTTACTAATTAATTAGGATAAATTTAATTTTTTTTAATATAGATAAGGATATACATGAAATTGCATTCCATATAAAATTAATTATCAAAATCAAAATTTAAAAAACTACTTCTTTTCTATTTTTCAAAATTAAATATAGGATAAGTATTTTACTAAAAGTAATTTATAAAAAATTTATCAAACATTATAATTAATTTTAAAATCACTTTTAACCTCTTAAAAGTAATTTCTTAAAAACGAATAAATTAAATGTGTTTGAAATTTGACGAGCTTTAATTTTGGTGCCACAATTATATTAAAGCAAATTAAAGACTAAGAAACAAAGAAAGAAGAGGTTGGGTTGGTGCTTTGGTAGATGAAGTTGATTGAAAGCTATATATCCTCTAAAATGGCATAAGCTTGTCGTTGGATTTGTAAAATTAATTGTAAGTGGCTTTCTACTTAGGAAGCATTGTGATCACAATCACTTCTTTGGTTTTTTTTTTTTAACGAACTTTCTGTCTCTTGTTGTGAATGAAGAACAGAGAAATGGACAATTTTTTTTTGTTAGATTATAGTGAAATTGTATTGTTTTACAAACAAAAAAGGCGTCGTCTTTGCTCAAAAGTTCGCCTACATAAAAAGATGAAATTACCCTTATGATTTTATCATATTCTAATTCAAGTTAACAATATAGTGGATGGTTGATACATTTTGTAAATTTATAGTGAACGAATGATACAATTTGAAAATTTTGTACTATGTTTGACAACAGAATAATTTAAAAGTATAAGTGTGATAACTTCCCTTTAATTTAATAAGGATTTTTTTCCTTTTGGATAAATTTCAATTTATCCCCCTAATGAATTGACTATTTTCAAAATATTTTTTAAATTATTAAAAACTTTAATTTATCTTTAATTATTCTTAAGAAAATAATTTATTTTCCATCAACATGTCTCATTTGACCTTATATTTTGAACAATAATTGAGGAGAAGCTAAAGTTTACAATAATTTAATAGGTAATTTGAAGATAATCGATTTACTAAAAAGAGGTAAAATTAACCATTTTCTTTTGTGAAAAAAAAATATTTTTTCTTTCTTTCTTTTCTTTATTTAAACAATAATAATGACATGCGGTTTTCGGAGCCTAAAAACTTAATTAAATTGGTAAGGATATTAAATTACAAGAATTGATTGTCTTAGGAAATCTGAAAATCAGCGGGAGAATTTTTTTTCATAATTTTTTTATCCATATTTCTTTAGGATGATGTTCTGCATTTCTTGGTGTTAAAAATCGCTAAAAAGAAAAGAAAAGAAAAAAAAAACTTCAGCTTTGTTTATCACAGAATGTTGTCAAGGGAGTAATTGCACTTATCGGCTGTTAATTTATATATAAACGTGTAATTCAATGCATCAGCCTTTTTTTGGCCTAACCTCAATTCCTTCTATGACGAGGCCATGCCTAGTGCCAAATCTGTCAAAATCAAATAGGCTACATAATAACGTCCCACCTCCCCCATTTTTATTGAAGAACGCACCCATCTCAATCTCCATCCATCCATCCCTTCTGTCACGAAATAGTTGAGGCGTATTTCTTGAAGGATCTAGGAACAGTCCTTGCCTTTTCTCACCATTGATTCCTTCAACATAGACCCCAGATGCTAATTGAGTACTTCGAAATCCATCTATGGACTTGCCAAACTTGAACACAAGGTAAACTGCATAGTTGGTTCTGTGGGACAAAATTCTTGTCTCTATCCTTGCGTTGACTTCGAAAAACCAAAAGTACACGAGCTCAGCCACCTCAGGAAACCTGCCAGTGCACAGAGCAAACGAAATCGTACTGTTAGTAAAAGCTTCTCCCCGTCTTCACGAGCAGGATTTGAACACTAAATATGTTCTGTTTTAATTCAAGAGATTTTACCGACTAAATTAGTTGGCATCCTCAAAACTGTTGATGAACTAATTGATTATAATACTGAAGATAAAAAGTTAAAATTACCGAGACTCTGGTAGTGAAGTCCATTTCCAACAACTGGGCGTACTTCCCCATTCTATGTAGAGGCCTCTTGCCCCAACCACGTAACATTTTTTCCCGGTCTCTTTCTCCAGTGCAAAGCTCTGTTGAAGGACATATAATGACCATATGTTAGCTAGATTATAAATTTTCGAATTTATACTATATGGTACGGTTATGCATATACAACTGGATGAGGTCAGATTTAAAATAAGATATTAATTTTTAGAACCTCATAAGATTAATTAGGGAGTACTTCTTAACTATATAAGAAACTTAAAGTCAGATATTTAATGACTTCAAGGCAGTTAAAACTACCAAATCATTCTTTGGATACTATATATACAATTTACAATAAGATAGGCTGGGCACACAAAATCAATTATATGAACCAGCCAATCAAGCTTTTAGTAAATAAAGATACTATCGTCATTTCTAAATTTGAACACTAGCTTCAAGTTTCATTGCTAAATCAATTAGCAAATTTAGGAGTCACAAGCATGGTCTATAATAATTGAGAGGTGATGAATAGTCAATAGAGAGTGATGTCTCGAGGCTTACCATGGTACCATTGTTGATGAAGATGGGGTGGTGACAAAGATGAAAATAAAGATCTTTCTTAGACAAGGAAGTGAGCAAAGATGAAGAAGAGACAGAGTTGGAAATGATCAACTTGTAATCGGACGGCAGAAACTTCTCCCACACAAAATCCGAATCCGCAGCTGATTTGAATGCAGGAGATACCACTGCGAATCTACAAGCGTCGCCAGGAGTTGTGAGAGAAATTATGTGCGAAATGCACTCTGCTGGCAGAACAGTCGTAATATCCATTACACTTCACTTTACACATTGGATAAGAAGTCACTTTTTTTATAGGAAACTTTCACACCCCTTCTTTTTGAAGTTGCTGGTTGCTTTCATTCAACTTCTTTTGGAAGTTAGGGGCAAATATTATCCAACTACCTAACATATCAAATAATTACAACAAGTGTCAAAAGATAATAAATGATTACAAATTCTTGTCAACAAGCCCTTCTTTGCGAAGCTGTTGGTTTCTTTTAACGGCTTCTTTGGGAAGTTAAGTGCAAGTATTATTCAACTACCTAAAATATCAAATAATCACAAACGTTTCTAAAGATAATAAATAATTATAACTTCTTGTCAACAATTTCCTTAGTTTAGTTAGGGCTAATTAGAATTGAGCCAGCTGATAAAATAAGTTATTTTTACTAAAGTGATAAGTCACTAGGCCAAAAAATAACTAGATGTTTAGTAATTGTGTTGTTGATAGTGTTTTAAATTTGATATGATAAATTCTATTATTGAAGTGTCGTTTCATTGTATATTATAAGAGTATTAAAATAAAGAAAAGTTTAAATCACCTTTTATTTCTCTAGATTTATTTAATAAGTTTTCTAGAAATATTTTATTTTTAAAGCACACAAAATTATATGAAGTCAAGAAGAAAAAAATTAATTAGTTAAAATCTAATTAACTTTATAATTTGTCCATATAATATGTGATAAAATTTATAATAAAATACATAAAATTAATATATATATATATATCACATGCTTCAAAATTTTAATGCTCAATCTTTGATTTCTGCAAATGGAACATACTGAACACGTTATTCTACCGTGGATAAAAGATTTTTTTCCAGAATATTAATAATTTGATCTCTGGATCTAGATGTTGAAAATAAAGATAATTTTTTATCTTTGTCATTGTCTTTTAAGAATTTACTTTTTCTGCAATAAAATATAATAAGAATATTAATGTCATTTTCTTTTAATATTTTGCACAACAGGACTCGGCCCATTGAGGAAATACATGCCCAGCCACAACATGGAATGATTTTCCAGAGATGAAGCGTCAGTAATACATAGAACACAACTTTGATCATAAAAATAGCATATTTTGCCCAGCTAATGATCTTGAATACATGTTAACATTAATATACTCATCACAAAATGTTGCCGTTTCAAACATATAATTCAATACATCTATCATGTTTAGGCTTAAGCTCGATTCCTTGTATGATGAGGTTATGCTTGGTGCTGGATTTATCACAATCAAAAACGCTACACACCAACCAGCCATCATCTCTATTTTCATCAGAGCACTCACCCATCTTCATTACCCATCTCCTCTTATCCTGAGACAGTCAAGCCTCATTGCTTTAAGGATCTAATAACACTCTTTGCCTTTTTCCATCATCAATTCCTTCAACGTAGACTCCGGACGCTAAACGTCTTCATTAAAATCCATAGCTGGACTTAGCAAACTTGGACAGGACAGAATTCTGGTAGTTCATCTACCTCAGGAAACCTGCTATTACATTGACACCTGCATGGAGTAAATGAAATCATAAAGTACAGTAGTAACTAAAGCCTCTCACCTCCATGTGAACAGGGATAGAACCTTAGATAATGCAAGAAATTTTTCCGACTGAATTATTTGGCACCCAAAAGTGCCGATGAAATTGATGGTAAAACCAAAGATAACAAAGCAAATTACCTAGATTTTGGTAGAGAAGTCCACTTCCAATAGTTGGGCGTACCTTTCTGTGCTATACAAAGTCCTCTTCCCCCAAGCACATAACATTTTTTCTCACTCTCCGTCTCCAGTGCAAAGCTCTGTTGAAGGACAATGACAGTGTCAGCTAGATTAATTTCCCATTTTATTGGTTAGTGTTGCAGATAAATGCTTAATACATGGTATGGTTTTGCAAACAATTGGATGTGACAAGCATACCATAAGAACTAATTAGATATTAAAAATTCATAGCATTAATTATGCGTTTACTTTCCAGATTGGGGAATCGGAATCCAGAATCGGAATGATTGATGGCGTTTACTTCGCAAAAAAGGAACAGGAATCGGAATCGGAATTATGGAGCCCACCATTATTTGAGAATGAGAAATGAGAGATTGATTCTCATGGGGAGGTGGGAATCAATCTCCCATTCCCTCGAATTCTCATTTTGCTCCTCCCCAAAATTAAAAATACCCACTTTGCCCTCATTTGTAATTAATTAATATATTATTATAATTAATTAATTAATATATTATTATAATTAATTAATTAATATATTATTATAATTAATTAATTAATATATTATTATAATTAATTAATTAATATATTATAATGTATTAATATATTAATACATTATTAACAAAAATTATCAATAATTATAGTTTTTGAATAAATAATCACAATAATTAATATATTATTATTATAATTAATATATTATTATTATAATTAATATAATATTATTATAGTTAATTAATTAATATAATTATTATAACTAATTAATAAATTGATACATTATTAACAATAATTATTATAATTAATTAATATATTATCATCAATTAATTCATATGATTATTACTATTAATTAATATATAAATATATTATTAACAATAATATATTAATAATTGTAGTTTTTTATTAAATAATCACAATAATTAATATATTACTATTATTATAATTAATTCATTTATTATTAATAATAAATAATAGCAATTACTATTAATTATTATATTAATACATTATTAACAATAATATGTTAATAATTGTAGTTTTTGAATAAATAATTGCAATAATTAATATGTTATTATTATTATCATTAATTAATTTAAAATTATAATAATGATTCATATAATTATTATAATTAATTCATATATTATCATCAAGTAATTCATATAATTATTACTATTAATTAATAAATAAATATATTATTAACAATAATATATTAATAATTATAGTTTTTGATTAAATAATCACAATAATGAATATATTACTATTATTATAATTAATTCATTTATTATTAATAATAAATAATTAATATAACAATTACTATTAATTATTGTATTAATACATTATTAACAATAACTATTAATAAAAACATTATTTTAACTAAATAATCACAATAATTAATATGTTATTATAATAATTAATAATATAATTATTATAATTAATTAGTATATTATTATAATTAATTAATTAATTTTATAATTAATTAATATATCAATATATTATTGACAATAATTACTAATAATAATAATTTTTTAATAAATAATCACTATAATTAACATATAAAATAATAATTATGACAATAATTTATTAAGTACTTTTTAATAATTTGTTACAATCTAATTCATTCTGATTTCAACTCCAAGACAAAGTAAACACATCAATGGCAATCCAGCTCATTCTGATTTCGATTTCTACAGTTCAAGTAAACAACTTATTCTAATTCTCATTTCCTATTTCTATTCCAATCCATTCCCATTCCTGCCATTCCGATTCTAGCTCATTCCGATTCCAGTTTAGTAAACGAAGCATAAGTATCTAACTAAACAACTATATAAGCAACCTCTAGTCGGCTGTCTGGTGACTTCGTATGCAGTGAAGTTTTTCCTGCTACTTCATATTACCATTTATGATGAAGTAGAAGGTTTATATAGCAGGCAATCCCATTTCACAGAAAAACACAATTAGAAGTACTATGTAATATTTTTTTTTTTTTGCATCAAATTTATATACCATCAGCCAATAAAATAATAATATATATGCGCATGGTTTTGTATATTTGAAATAATTTCATTAGCTAAGTCTCCATATACACCAAGAAACGGAAAAAATTGAGTCACCTAATTCCACATAAGTAAAAAGCAGGGGTAACTGTCATGCAATTAATCAATATATTCCTAAGAGCAGGACTAGAATCATTGCCTAAAACTGATTGTTTATCATCATCTCATTTGGACCCTATAACCAAACTCATATTAGCTATAGATAATTAAAGAAAAATTGATCAAGTTTGACTTACTATGCTATCATTGTTTATGAAGATGGGGTTGTGATAAAGATAAAAGTATAGATCCTTCTTAGACAAAGTGGTGATCAAGGATGAATCAGAGACTGAAGTGAAAACGATCTCTTTGTAGTCGGACGGCAGAAACTTCACCCACGGAATCTGAATTCCCAGCCGATTTGAAGACATGACATACCAGTGATGATCTGCAAGCATCACGAGAAGTTGTAAGAGAAATGACGTGGGAAATGCACTCTGCTGGCAGCTGATCAACAATAGTGATGCCCATTATTTTACTTTAATTCTACGGTCTCTCTTCCTTTGCAGCTCACAACAGTACTAATGCATAGTATGTATGGGGCCAAAGCAAGACTTCTATGTTAAGGTACATGCGTAAGTCAACTCAAGTCAATTGACAATGTTGCTAAATCCTATCGATATATATGTACACACACATGTATACATATATATTATTAAATTAATGGATGAAAGTTGCTACAATGTTAGAACACTTGGTCCACACGGTTTAAACAAAAGCACGTTGATTTCAACAGTTGAAGTGAAAACGTACTCATACTTATTGATGGCAATTTGACCAAATCTGAATTTTGGCCCAACTGACCTGACTTAAATTTTTTGAGTTTTGATGCAAATTTTGTCTGTGGCTTAGGGTGGCCAGTTGCAAAACCTAAGCCACCGACAGCCATCACCGCCTTCTCCAATCGAGTCTTGCACTGCCGGCTGCCATTGTCTTGACCAAGCGACGCCGTCACGCCAAGAGTTGATTTAGTTGAATCAGCCATTCAGCTAGCTTCAAGCCTCCAATTAGCCGCGGCCCGCGCTACGCCATAAGTCGAACCAGTGAGATACTATCCCGCTGTCGCTGTCGCTGCTGCTACCAACTGGTTGACTTCAGTTGCTGCTGGCTGCTGCTAGTTTTGGTAATTTTACAATTCATAAATATTAATTAATTTTTATTGTTTAAGCTTATAGATTAATTTTGAATTTTAGCTAAATATATTTCTAATAATTATACAGTTACTGTAAATATTATATTTTAGTTAAATATAAGGCTATATAAGATTATAAATATTAATTATTAAGTTGTAATTGTAAATTAAGTTTAAATTATTATATGTGGTTGAAATAGTTGTAGAATTACATTGGATGTTTTTTATTTAATTGTATTGTTTGTTTTTAATGTTGGATTTTAAAATTGAATTGTGTGTGGAATTAGATTGTGTGTTTTTAATTTAATTGCATTATATGTTTTTAATGTTGGATTGTGGAATTGAATTATAAAAAAATTATTTATATTAATTGGTTGTTTTGTGAGTTATTTTGTGATTAATTGTATTGTATATTTTGCCTTATATTGTTAATTATTTTAAATTAAGAAATTCATTTTTTATTTTCAATGCAAAAATCAATTCGACCCGATCGGGTCAGGCCCGACCCAAAGTTGACCGGATTTGGGTCGGGCCTAAGCCGACGCGAACCATAAACCATCGGGCTTTTCATCAGGTCGGGCTCAGGCTTGGCCAATTGCCACTCCTACTCATACTGTCGGAAGAGCCAGATGATGGGGCTAGTTGGACATTCTGGACATTAACTGGGGGGAATGTTGTGTGATTAATTTGTTCTTTTATTCTTTTTAACAATATACATAAATTAGAAAAATTGTTTCGCAAATAAATTGAAGAAAACACCTTTTTTTTTCCTGTTGAAAAAATAGAATAACAGAAATTGTTGTTATTATTATACGCAACAGTGGTGGATACATTGGCAAAGTAGTTGCCATAATATCAGAAATACAATATCAGATTGTTTAATTATCGCTTCTAAATTGAATTATTAACTATAATTTGGATACTAGAATGTTAAATAAGTGATTATTTGATAATATTATGAACTCCCAAACGTATGCAGTGTCCAAATCTAGTAGAGACCGCAATTTGGTTCATAATCCCTCCATTTCACACAATTAGATTATAAATAAATAGGTTTAAGTTGACACACATTTCACACATTATATGTCAACATGTTCCATAAATAGGTCAAACACAATTTTAATCTAAGCATTTCTTTGATTCATTTATGATTTTTTTAATAAATTGCTTTTTATAATTTTAAAATTTAAGCTAACATCTAAAAGTAATTTTGTAATTGACTGACGAAAAAGACAAATCCAATAGTAAATATTATATGTTTACTATTTAATATTCAGGTGATATTAGATATTATTTTCAAGCTAAATTAAAACTAAAATTTAAGTTAATCGATGAAATGAATTGATTTGTTTATTTACTTATGAAATAGGTCAAACATGAAACTTGATATTGTAAATCCCTGAATACAAAGAGATACGGATATATTAGATATTGACTCAATTCATTTGGATTCAACATGAGTTCAACCCATTAGCCCGAATTATTATCCCTAATATTTATAAAGTTATACAAATGTTTATTCAGTTGAATGTCTGATAGTAATAAAAGTACTTGGAGATGCCCGACGGATCGTGCCAGTCATAAAAAACAGGCCCCATGAGAGCAAGCCGCTCGACATGGCATGGTTTACTGAGTTGGTGAGCTATGCTGCAGCACTTTTTACAAGGCTGGCTCAACAGGGCCCACAGCATGAGTTTTGTGTTATTTTTTATAACTAATTGTAGTTGAAAAATTTATGGAGTTAGTCACTAGAATCTTGCGAATCTCCCCGACGGAACATTGATGGAGAACTTGATCTCCAGCCTATTATTTCGAAAGCTCAGCAAATAACGTTCATAAAAAGTGGTAAAAAAAAAATCAAATGGACCATATCCTTACTAGAGGGTATGGTAAGGGATGATAGGCTTATCCTTATTCGAGGATATGGTAAGGAATGATAGGCTTATTCTCTCTCAAGGATATGGTGAACCAATGCCCAGCCTGTGATTAAAAGTATAAATTGAATCATTAGGGAAAAGTGGTAGTTGATGGATTTACAGGTTTGATCAAAGTTGTATCATATTCGGCCAGTCAATTATTGTCTATAATTTATGTTCAGTCATAACTAGTTAGCTGACTTTTCTTGTTTTTATTTTGATTAAAGAAATAAGGTCCATTATGCCTTCCTTATGTAAATGTAATTTTATTTTTTTCTTTTAATAAAAAGCTTTATTGGCTTTGTTGAGATTGATTATATATGTAACTCAAGATTCATTCCAAGCCAAGTGGGATGTTGCCTTTTAACACCTTCCATTACGTCCTTGCTAGTGTTTTTGCTTTGTCTTTATCATGTGGTAAAGTGCATGAGAGTCTGATTCTCATACCATATAAAAGTTTATGGACCTCACTTATACTTAAAAATTAACTTGAGAGGTGAGAGTTGCTCAAACCTTAATCTAAAATTTATTATCAGTCAATATAAGAGATTGTTCCTAAGGAAAATAATATATCTAAATTGTAATTTAATAATATGTCTAATATAATTATATATCCATAAACATGGGCCTATTTGAACCCACTAATTTATTCTCTACAACTTTTTTTTTAATTGGTCGCGGATATTAAAACTAGTAAGAACACAATTCAAAAATTTAAATTAATTCTCAATTCAGAAAAGTATTTTTTTAATACCATCTTAAATGTAAACATGAAAATACAAAAATAACCTCGGTGGTGTCAAAATCCAACAACCTTCAAAACTGATCCAAAGATCTATATGAAATATTTACAAAGGGAAGTAATTAAGTATGCTGTATGCGCCCTTATTTTAGTTATGCCAAGATACTGCTCCAAAATAGGATTCCTAAATTAGAAATGATTACAAGAAAAAGTTATGACTTTCAAGCAATATCATCAAAAACACTTTGGTCTAATAAAATAGTATGGTTTGCGCATAAAGAACTAGAACACATCTAAAATCAGCATGTGTATCACAACATAATTGTGACATAAAGAAGTAAAAAGTTGCATTTATCTATCTCTTTTAGGCCTGAGCTCAATTCCTTGGATAATGATACCGGACTTGGGGCGATCAAAACCGAACACACTACAAACCATCGTTCCATCTTCTCCAGTTTCATTAAAGAACTCACCCATCTCAATCTCCATCCATCCGTTTCCTCTGTCTTGAGATAGTTTAGGCAAATTCGCCGGCGGGTCCAGCACCACTTTACGCCTTTCCCCATTATCACTTCCCTCAAAGTAGACACCAAAGTCTACGGGTCTTGTTTCAAACCCATATCTGGTATCGATAAACTTGAACACAAGGTAAGCTGCATAATTGGTTCTAATGGACAAAATTTTAGTTTCTACCCTGGCTTTGATATCAAACCAACACACAAAGTTGAGTTTAGCCACCTCGAGAAACCTGCCAATTAACGTATTGACACATCGATTAAGCAAATGAAAGCATACTGAAAATTAAAGCCCCTCTCTAGTCATGTGAAAAAAATTTAAACACCCAAATTAAATATTTTATCTAGACTAAAGAGATTTTACAATTTAACTAATTGCTAGGCACGAAATTGCTGATGAAACGCATTACCTTGACTCTGGTAAAGGAGTCCATATCCAATACTTTGGTGTATCTCCCCATGCTATGCAAAGCGCTCTTGCCCCAGCCATGTAACATTTTTTCCCACTCTCTTTCTCTAGTGAAAAGCTCTATTGGAGGATAATGACAATGTTGGCTGGATTAATTTCCTCATTTTATTGGCCCGGTGTTGCAGACAAATGGATAATAAAATCTACGGTTAAGCATACAATTGGAAGTGACAAACATCACAAGAAGCACTTAAATATTTAAAAACTCATAGCATTAAGGAGTATTGAACATTTTCAAAATGTTTTATAATTGGGTTTATTAATTATGAGGAACAATAACAAACTTCAAGTCGGCTATGTGATGACTTCAGGGTAACTATAAAACAAAGTACGATTAGGCAGTCACCATGTTTGCTTTGACATTTTGATAAATTTCCTTTGTTATATTACTTTTTAACAATGCTCCATAACTTTTTTCTTCTACGTCATATTACTGTTATTGTTAAGTCCAACAATATATATATATATATATATATATATATATATATATATTGTGTACATCGAGAGTATCTATACACAATCAGCCAATAAATTAATAATACATATGTGCGCATATGTCTCAACTTAAAATTTTAACAAAAATTTTGAGTTATGATCTTATACAACGTATATACAATTAGATTACATAAAATCAATAACTCTAAGTTTATGTTAAAATTTTCATTAGGTAGCTTAAATATACAGCAGCAACACAAAAATTGAGTCGCCCTTTATAAGTTCCTAAGATAAGGGCAGAATTATTGACCATAAAGAAAAGTCAATCATCTATACGCTGCAAAGCTAGATGAGTCAAGTTTGACTTACCATAGTACCATTGTTGATGATGACAGGATTGTGACAAAGATGAAAATAAAGATCCTTCTTAGATAAGGAAGTAATCAAAGATGAATCAGAGACCGAATTGGAAATGATCAGCTTGTAATCGGACGGCAGAAACTTCTCCCACACGGAATCTGAATCCGAAGCTGATTTGAAGATGGGACATACCGTTGATGATATGCAAGCATCGCGAGGAGTTGTGAGACAAATAATGTAAGAAATGCACTCCGCAGGCAGCTGATCAACAACAGCGATGTCCATTTTACTTTCCCTATTCATTCTTCCTTAATTTGCAACTCGAAACGCCTTAAAGAGTAAGCAAGACTTCTTTGATAAGCTATATATGTAAGTCAAGTCACTATAGAAGGTTATTAAATTGATTAGAAGTAGCGGATAAAAGATTCCATTATTCCAAAATCACACGGTTTGAAGTTTCAAAAACAGAAATGTCCATTTACACTTGGAGCTATAATGTGGGGCTATTTGGAAAATTAGGTTAATTACAGATTATGATCTCAATTTATCCCTTATTTTTGTTAACAAGACAAAAGAAAATCATCAACCAACCCTAATTTTTCTCTTAACTTTTGAACAAAAATAACATGACTTGAGGTTGTAAAAAGTAAGGAGACTAATCTAAAGATAGTTAATTTATGGGGAATAATCTAAAATTTACCTAGAAAATTATATATGTACATTCACGCAGATGAACGAGTTACTAAGGTCACCCCAACTTCTCAAAAATGTAAATGGAATTAAAAAAAATAAATAAATCATAGTCAGCTCAGCCTTTTTTATTTAAAGAACTAAAAAAATATTAGTGTCTATACTTCTCCAATTAATTTTTTGTCCCCTTTAATTTGGTCTTGATGGTTCAAGTGTTACTCGGTGGCAGGACGCGCCATATGAGATTTTGAGAGTTTTATCTAAAAGAGTTAATGGTTTTTCTCCTAACAAGAAACTCACTTCAAGGGCACACCTCCTCTTTCTTTATTATAATTTGCATTTTACATTTTTGTTTCAGTTGTATGTGTGTAAGGAATAAAGGTAATTATGTTCCCTCTAATTGTGTTTACTTCTTATTTTAATAAAAATCTTTTCCTTGACAAGGTTCACCTAAAATAATCTTTTTTGTCCTTAAATTTTTTTCAGTGGAGCTACTTAAACCTAACATTTTATTAGAACAAATCATATTTTTACTATAGGATTTTGGATATTCATATCAAAGAGATTATTGGATATCAAAAATAGCTTGAATTGAATTCCTAAATAAAACTTCAAAATCCCATAATACCAAAAACTGATCAAGAAGCCTATGTGACATATTTACAAGCATGAGAGATGTAATTAATAATGACACACTCTTGTTTTACTCGTGCAAACATACAGCTCCAATGAAGAAATGATTTCCAAGAAAATAAATAAAGATTTGAAGCAATATCGTCAATAGAAAAAGGCCAACAAAAAACGTTGGTCTTATAAACAATCTGCTATATATGCGGCCCATGCCAACTTAAACAGTGAAGAGCTGAACGTATAAACATTGGCAGTATAACAACATATTCTTGTAATGGCATTTATCCGCCATTTTCAGGCCTAAACTCAATTCCTCGGATAATTATACCAAGCTTATGACTGTAGCCATCAAAATCAAAGACACTGCAAACGACAACTTCATCATCTTCATTTTCATTAAAGAACTCACCCACCTAAATCTCCATCCACCCATTTGCCCTGTCTTGAGATAGTTGAGGCATATCTTTCGGAGGATCTATCACCACTTTATGTCTTTCCTCATTATCGTTTTCATCAAAGTACGTAGACACCAAACTCTACAGGTCTTGTTTCAAACCCATATCTGGGATCGACAAACTTGCACATAGGGTAAGCTGCATAAATAGTTTTCGAGGACAAAATTTTTGTCTCTATCGTTCCTTTGATTTCAAACACCACACAAGCTTGAGTTCAGCCACTTCAGGAAACATATAACTACATTAGGATAATAAGCATATATCAACATAAATGATAGCTTTCGTTTGGATAATTATTCTGATTTGAGTTCTCTTGAGTGTTTAAACATTTTTGCCACATGTTGTGTTTGGGGTGGAATTTTTACTGACCATGTGTCACAAAAATGGGCTCCTGCATTGAAATAGAGTTGAGCTTGAATGGAAATTGAAAGTAATTGGTCTGTAATCAACTTAATTCCGACTATTAATGCTCGCTTGACTACACATCTCACATATTCAAAGGGGGGTAATGTTATAACCTAAAAATTGATATTAAGCCTAATGGCCCAATAGATCAGCCCATCAAGCTCAGGCGCCGGATGTCTCACATGCTTTTTAGAGTTTGTGTTGGGCATTGGCTAATGGAAACATGCAAGGGAAACGTGAAATTTAGTCGGGATAGCTGTTCAGGACATTCAACAGTACTATCTATTTTTACAGCCTAATATATAATAAACTGGTGGCAATAAAATATGGCCAATCAATTTTGACAAAGGAAATTATTTTATTAAAATAAATCAATTCTAACAAATAAATTACTATTTTAAAGCCCACCGATTTTGATAAAATAAAATAAATTATTTTTTTAAGCTAACCAAAATTGAGATTTTGGACTTGGCTTGCCCTATAAATAGGAAAGTTGAGAGCTTGGAGATATCACGAATTAAGAGAGTATTTTGAGAATTTTAAAAAAGTATTTTGAGAATTTGAGAGTTTAAATGTATTGGGGTGTTGAGTTGTGAGATAAAGTAAAACTTGTAACTCTACATAAAAAGTAAAATATTTTCTCTCATTTTTTCCTCTGGACGTAAGCTAAAAGCCAAACTATGTAAATTCTTGTGTCTCATGTGTTATATATTTTTTTTCTAAAGTGCTAGTATGTGTAAAATTGCACACAAGGAAAGTTCCAAGGAAAGACTGGAGGGATCATAACAGTTCAAATTAAAATCAAAACTTCTTAGACTCTTATCTCCTTGGTGACAAAACATTCTTAGACATGTATAAAATCATGCGGTTGCTCCACTCATGCCTTTGACTGCTCTTGTTGTAAATAGTATTTTATACATGAATAATGTCATATACATGAATAGTATCATATACATGAATAGTACCATATGCGTGAATAATACCATATGCGTGAATAGTATCTCTACTTTAAATAATTGCCATCAAAAGCTCTAATATTAGTTGTTAGTGAATTGGTGAGTGAAATAGATATACAACTAAAATGAAACTAAAAAATAAATATAACACAAGAGACACAAAAATTTACGTGGTCTGGCTTTGAGTTTATGTCTAAGGGAGAAAATGAGAGGAAATATTTTGCTGGTTGTGTAGGGTTATAAGTATTGTAGAGTTTTATCTCACAACCCAACACCCTAGTATGCCTAAACTCTCAAATTACTAAATTAAGAACTTAAAGTTTTAAAAATACTCTCTTAAACTTATCAAAATACTCATTTAATTCATGATCTTTCCATGCTCTCAACTCTCTTATTTATAGAGCAAGTTAAGCCCAAAATGTCAATTTTGGTTGGCTTTAAAAAATAATTTATTTTATTTTATCAAAATTGGTGGGCTTTAAAATAATAATTTATTTGTTAAAATTGATTTATTTTAATAAAATAATTTGCTTTAAACTAACTATGTTTTTTTTTGGTTTTCAATGTATTTTTTGTAGGTAGGTAATTTGATTATACGACCTACGACTATAGATCTCACATAATCAAAGGAACTAATGTTACTACCTAAAATCCAATATTAGGCCCTATGACCCAATTTAGCCTATCAGGTTTAGGCATAGGATTTGTTACATGCTTCTCGGAGTTCACGTCGGGCATTGTCTAATGGAAACATATGAGGAAAATGTAAAGTTTAGTCAGGTTAGTTATTCAAGACATTCAGTGGCAGTGTCTATTTTTACAGCCTAAACACACCAAAGTGGAGACAATAAAATATTCTTAGCCAATTTTGACAAGACAAATTATTTTATTAAAATGAA
Source organism: Luvunga scandens (assembly GCA_030449905.1). Classification (NCBI taxonomy): domain Eukaryota; kingdom Viridiplantae; phylum Streptophyta; class Magnoliopsida; order Sapindales; family Rutaceae; genus Luvunga; species Luvunga scandens. The sequence continues at coordinate 995,937 of JASUUG010001008.1, forward strand.
ACAATTTGAACAAATAAATTATTATTTTAAAGGCCACCAATTTTGATAAAACAAAATACATTATTTTTAAAGCTAACCAAAATTGACATTTTGGGCTTGACTTGCCCTCCAAATAGGGGAATTGAGAGCATTGAGAGATCATGAATTGAGAGAGTACTTTGAGAACTTTAAGAAATAAATTTAAGAACTTAATAGTAATTTGAGAGTTTGGGAGTATTAGGGTGTTGAGTTATGAGATAAAATATACTTGTAACTCTACACAACTAGCAAAATAATTCCTCTTATCTTCTCTCATGGACACAGGTTAAAAGCTGAACCACGTACATTCCTATGTCTCTCATGTTATATTTATTTCTCAATTTCATTTTAATTGTATATCTACTTCACTCATTAATTCATTAGCAGCAATATTAGAGCCATTGATCGCAATAATTTATAATAGAGATACTATGCAGAGTATTTGATAACATAAGAATTATTGATTGAAAATGGCGATCAATGGCTCTGATATCACTATTAGTGAATTGATGGGTGAAGTATACGCACTAAAATGAAATCGAGAAATAAATATAACACAGGAGATACAAGAATTTACTTGGTTCCACTTTTAGCCTATGTCAAAGGAAGAAGTTGGGAGAAAATATTTTACTAGTTGTGTAGAGTTACAAGTATTACAGTATTTTATCTGACAACCTAATACCCTAATACACCCAAGCTCTCAAATTTCTAAATTAAGAACTCAAACTTCTCAAAATACTCACTTAAAGTTCTCAAAATACCTTTTTAGTTCATGATCTCTCCATGCTCTCAACTCCCATATTTATAGGGCAAGCTAAGCTCAAAATGCCAATTTTGGTTGGCTTTAAAAAATAATTTATTTTGTTTTATTAAAATTTGTGGGCATTAAAATAATAATTTATTTATTAAAATTGATTGATTTTAATAAAATGATTTTGCTTTGTCAAAATTGGTTGGCAATATTTTATTGCCACCACTTTATTGTATTTAGGTTGCAAGAATATACACTGCCGCTGAATGTCCTGAATAGCTAGCTTGACTTAATTCCATGTTATCCTCGCATGTTTCCATCAGGTAATGCGCGACATGAACTCTAAGAAGCATGTAACACATCTTGTGCCTAAGTTTGATGGGCTGAATTGGGTTATTGGGACTAATATCGATTTTTTGTATTAACAATTTAATAGTAACAGTGCATTCAGTTAGGATTTACTAGTAATCATCAATCATCTAAATGAACTCAGCTTAGAAGAAACAAAGACCAAGAGAAAATTTTGATTCGGCATTGATATATACCACTTCAGGAAACCTGCAAAAGTACTAGGATACTATGCAAAGATCAACATAAATTATAGCTTTTGTTATATAATTACAAGAAAATATTTTCTCATGATATGAGCTCCTCTAAATTTTAAACATGTGTGCCACATGATTGTTAAGTAATAGCATACGCCGTTGAGATTTAACTATTAATTATCAATCATCTAAGTGAATATAGCTTAGAAGAATCACAAATCTTGAGGAAATCCAAAGAGGTCGTTTGTCGGCACAAATGGTGATTCCTTGTCATGTAGCAAGTCATTTATGAGATATTTCAATGGGCAACAAGTCATCCATGGTGTTTCAATTTAGTCATTTTCAAAGAAGATTGAATAGCTGAAGCAAAAATAGAGCAATTATCGTCGCTTACTATGCCCAAATTAGGGGAAAAATAAATTCCATCACAGATTAAGAATCAAAATCAATTATAGTCCAGCCAATCCAGATTTTGGTTAAAAGAAAAAAGATTATTAATTCCACCAATTTCTAATTTGGAGCAATGACTAAAGTTCCATATTCTAGTTTAATCAGTAGATCAATCATACACTAAAATTAATTACTTAATTAATCATATAACATATGCTTTGCCTATAAATTTGACATATACTTAAAAAAAAAAACCTTAGTCTAGTTTGACTTACTATAGCACCATTGTTGACGATGATAGCGTTGTGACAGATGAAAATAAAGATATTTCCTAGACAAAGAAGTGATCAAAGATGAATCGGAGACCGAATTGGAAATGATCTGCTTGTAATCAGATGGCAGAAAATTCTCCCACACCGAATTTGAATCTGCAACTGATTTGGAAATGGAACATACCACCGATAACTGCAGGCATCGTGAGGAGTTGTGAGAGAAATGATATGGGGAAATGCACTCTGCAGGCAGTTAATAAAAAACAGTGATGTCCACTTTGCTTTCTCTATTCATTTTTCCTTAATTTGCAAGTCACAGACGCCTTAAAAGTAAGACTTCTTTGTCAAGCTATATATGTAAGTCAAGTCAATTTATGTCCTCTTTAGTATTGAAGGTAAGATAGCTATAACTTAAAAGCTATAATACTAAGGGATAATTTGCTAATATTGTAGTTTTTAAAATAATTATTATTAGTTGTGTTGTAGACATAATTATCTGTATAGAGAATTAATCAAATATTTGGTAAAAATTACTTTTAAGAGTATTATAAGTTTTCAAAGCACAAAGAAATTTTAGAGTATATCCGAGGTTTCACATTATAATATGATGTGGAACCACCAATTATTATTCAAATGGGGGTCTTAGTATCCCTTATTAAAGACTTCGAGTATACAAGATTATTTTCTCAAATGTTGAGAGTGTATCCCTTATTAAAAACTTAAGGTATATATGATTATGTTCCCAAATTTTAGAAGTGTAGGTATCTGTTTCCCATAAATAAATGAAGACTTAAAACAAAATCATTCGTTAATAATAACTCTGGTCTTAGAAGTAATTTGCTTACAAAAAGATCCGCAACTATAGCTAAGATTCTATGGATATTATGGATCCACTCCTATGGCCCTTGATCATTGTCCTTTACAAAGGACAGATCCAAGTTCGTCTTGTTAAAGTCCTCTGAGCTTACCCTTGAGAGCTCTATACCTATAGAATTCTTGGGGACTCGCTGAATCCTCTTCACAGGTCACATTATTCAGCTGAGTGATGTGCCATGTCACGACTTGCTTGGTGGGGTGAGTGCTTGGCACAAACACGACTTGCTGGGTGGGGTGAGTGCTTGGTGTTGGATTTTTTAATCTAGCATTGTTGGATCTTTAATCTAACGTTGGGCTTATATGTGAATAATTATGTGTTGCAGACTGTCATATAAGGTTAAGCCCAATTAAAAGGGATCTGTTAAGGTTTATAGTATTATAAGCTTTAATGTATTTAAAGGATGTGGGCTTTTAATGTGTAGAGACCCAATAATACTCTAATTCTATGATGGGCAGAATTAGGAATACCCAGTGACAGCAGGAAACTATTGTCTATATAAGTGGTCATGGTCTCTAGGTCACACGTTAAGAAAGGAGAAATCTTTCCATTCTTTCTGATATCCCATCATCAGAGAGAAAGCGTAGGGAGAACTAAAGGACTCTCTAGGAGAACGTGTAGATCTGGAAGGCCAACCACACAACTCTATAGAGGAATTAAGCGTTATGGATTTAGGTACGCTTCCGCATAATTTATTATTGATTCTTGGTGATATGACATGAATATTCCTGGGTTATAAGTGATAGTTTTCACTAAAAGTTTTATTATCCCAACACTTGGCACAAGACTACGTACTCACTGAGGCAATAGATCGAGCCTCTGATTCATTTTCGCAAATACTTGACTCAGTCTAATATTTTACGCATAGAATTGGATGTGCAACTAGATGGAGCTCTATCTGTCAAATCTTATAAATTAATAGACGTTGTTGTAAAGAAACAGCAGTGCCTAACTTTGCTCAAAGTCATTATTGCCTTGAAGAACAAGAAAATTCAAGTTAGCTAGAAACGACAGGTGGCTGATTCAAGGTTACTTACAAGTCATTCATCAAGATACAGGAAAGCTCAACTAATCTGAAAATTATTCATTAACCTAATGCATTCATCAATAAACTTATGCCACCTCTCAGTTGTGGCAATAACCAAAATGAATAAAAAAAAGAAGTGTTTGTGGAATTCTTGGTTGATTGATGCACGTAAATACTTACATCACTAAATGATTAAATGTTGCAGTGTCAAAACCATAATTCAATACAGCTATCAGCCACTTTTAGGCCTCAGCTCAATTCCTTGTATAATGAGCCCATGCTTGGTGATGAAGCTATCAAATTCAAATAGACTACACACCAATGTGCCATCATCTCCATTTTCATTGAAGAACTCGCCCATCTCAATTTCTATCCACCCATCTCGCCTGTCTTGAGATAGTCGAGCCATATTTCTTGAAGAATCTAGCAACAGTCTTCGCCTTACCCCATTATCGCTTCCTTCAATGTAGTCCCCGGAGTCTACTAGTCTTCTTTCGAATCCATACTTTGACTCTACAAACTTGAAAACAAGGTAAGCAGCATAGTTGGTTATGAGTGACTAAATTCTGGTCTCTATCATTGCTTTGACATCAAACCACCACACATACTTCAGTTCAGCCACCTCAGGAGACCTGCCAATGCATTGACACAAGAGCAAATTACTGATGACAAAATCGATTATACCACTCAAGATTAGAAAAGCAAACGTAGAATGCCAACATATATGAACAAACCTAGATTCCGGTAGACAAGTCAATATCCAATGGTTAGGTTCATCTCCCCATGCTATGGAAAGCCCTTTTGCCCCAACCATGTAACATTTTTTCCCACTCTCTTGCTTCAGCGCAAAGCTCTGACAAAGTGCTCATGAAGTTAGCTTTTCATTAAAATCAGCTTTGGTGTATAACTTCCTCGATTTCAATGCTTGTACAGATTTCAACGGGGTTTTGCATACATATGTCCCACACTTTATAATAAGAACATAAAAGCTTAGAACTCAAAATATCAAAGATAATTTAAAATTGTGTTTGTATGAAACAAGAAAAAAATTCAAGTCAAATACGTGACGAGTTTTAGGTATAGTTAGCATGTCGTTTTTCGGATATTACAATGAACAAGAAGTCAACCATCTTGTGTGGTTAAATGTACAACTGATGAAGCTCTTGGTGTTAATATTAATATTCATAATACTCGAAAATAAAAATTTTCTACACAAATAGCAGAATAAATTGAGGTAAAACATTAATATATAGCATATGATTTGTCTAGATAAAAGATAAGTCAATTTTGACTTACCATGGTACCATTGTTGATGATGACAGGATTGTGAAAAAGATTAAAATAAAGATCCTTCTCAGACAAGTAAGTAATCAAAGATGAATCAGAGACCGAATTGGAAATGATTTGCTTGTAATCCGACGGCAGAAAATTCTCCCACACGGAATCTGAATCTGCAGCTGATTTGAAAATAGGAGACACCACTGATAACCTACAAGCATCACGAGGAGTTGTAAGAAAAATGATATTGGAAATACACTCTGCAGGAAGAGCAATTGTGATATCCATTTGACTTACTGTCTTTTAATTTCCTTGTCTCTAAAACTCACATCACCCAATACTTATTTGTTATGCTTTATTTCTATAAATTCAATGGAGAAGGTTATTAAATATTAAATTATTCAGAAGCGGTGGATGAAATTTCCTGCCTTCTACTTTTTTTGGACACTTGTTCCACAAGGGTTTGAACTTTAAACAAGTCTAATGAGTTAGAAAGTTGCACCAATAGTCCGTGGGGAAAAAATGCGAACATGAGGTTGACAGAAACATAGAATATTATCTATTGGCAAGCAAAGAGTAATGATGATTAATGGTAAATCTGGGATTATTAATTTTTTTTTTGTCTTCTTAATAAAAAAGGAGAATAACCTGAGGTTTTTTAAAGTAAGAAGGGTGATTTGAAAATAGTTAATTGACAAGAGGATAATCTAAAATTAACCCATGATTAATTGTAAGATTATTAGCAAATAATTGATAACATAAAATAGGGATGGAAGAGGTTAAAAAGACCATTATCTCAAAGGGATAGTCTAGTTAATTTGATCAGGGATATGTTTTCCCTTACATCAATCTTGGAGAGGGAAATTATTTAATTTGTGTTGTGCATGTTATAAAATGTGATTACAGTGTGTAATGTTTCGAAGCTCTTGTCAGGACAATCAAGACTCACCGATAATTCTTTGATCTCCATCATGTTTTGTTTTAAAGTCAAAGGTTATTACAAAAGTATGATAATATGTAGGAGAAAATTTTTTTTAGATCCTTATTTTTATTATTACTTAGAACTTCGCTGACCCCGAACTTAGATCAAAATTTAACATGTAATATTCACTGTTTCGAAACTCTTGCCAGAATGATCAATACATACTAATAGGCCTATTATCTCAATCAAATTTTCTCCAAATTCAATTGTTTCTAGATTCAGTTGTTTTTATCTTGAAGTCAATTGATAAGGTTATTAAATTGGAAGCCGTTGTGGTTAAAAATCAATGAAAATATTTGGCAGAACAACGTTTTGGATCTTATTATTATTATGATTTAAAATTTTTAGATGAGAGTATGAAAACTTACCTAATAAATATTAACCGTTTTCTAATGGCATTACTCAAATTTGAGTTATCACATACGCAAAGTTCATTTACAGTTACTTGAACTTCGTCGATTGTCAAAAAATTACTAAAAGGAAATATTTAACCTTAACTCTTTATACAAATAATATGTTGTTATGAATTTATTCAAAATAAATGTGGATGTTCATAACATATACCTATTTGTCTCCCCACTATCTCCTACTAACAACCTTTAGCTTTCCTATAACTCCCATTATCTCACAAGGAATTATGATCCATAATTACTTTATTAATTTCATGAAATGATTATGTAACTATAAAAGGAGAGCTCATCTCTTTATTTTGGACATACTTTGGAATGAATAAAATCACTCTATAATATTTTGCTCTCTTATTTTACTCTTCATCTTGTATTGTTCTTTTTATTTTTATTGCTGGCTAATAGCTTTTCTAACACGTTATCAGCACGAAACTTTGATCAGGTATTAATTCTTTTATTTCTTATATCTAGCAATTTTTATTATTATATAACTATAATCGTTCATCACAAATAAAATGTCATATAAGCTATTGTTATCATGTTTATATTTACAATATCTTTGATTTCTCAAAGTTGTATGTATATTACTTGTCTTTGTTATATCTCTTAAAATTTGCATAATTGATTGATGGTATAAGATTTAAAATTTATTCCATGATGTCAATAGCATGAAATGTGATGATTATAAAATTTTATAGTTATATTACCATGAGTGATTATATGATATATATAATATTTATTTGTTAATAATGAATTAATTAATTTTTTTTTTATGTTGTTATAGCTATTTGAAAATGTCGAATCTTGCAAAACTTGAATTTGTGGCACTTGATATCTCCGGCGATAATTATCTATCATGGGTCTTGGATGCTGAAATTCATCTTGATGCAATGAATCTTGGAGATACTATTAAAGAAAATAATAATGCATCAACCCAAGACCGTGCCAAGGCAATGATTTTTCTTCGCCACCATCTTCATGAACAATTGAAAAGTAAGTATCTTACGGTCAAAGAACCATATGTCCTTTGGGAGTGTCTTAATGAAAGATTTAATCACCAAAAAACTGTTATACTTCCAAGAGCTCGTTATGAGTGGATGCATTTACGATTACAAGATTTTAAATCTGTTAGTCAATACAATTCTGCATTATTCAAAATAGTTTCTCAATTAAAATTATGCGGAGTGGAGATTACTGATGCAGATTTGTTGGAAAAGACATTTTTTACGTTTCATGCTTCGAATTTGCTCCTGCAGCAGCAATATCGAGAGCGAAGATTCAGAAAGTATTCTGAATTAATCTCATGTCTTTTAGTGGCTGAAAAAAATAATGAACTTTTGCTGAGAAACCATCAGTCTCATCCGACTGGATCTGTACCTATCCCTGAAGTGAATGGTATTTCAGCCTATAATCGTAGTGCTAATCGAGGTCGTGGCCGAGGCCGAGGCCGAGGATACAAAAATAATCAAGGTCGTGGTGGCTATAATAAGAAATATCGACCAAACCACTCAAAGTGGAATAACAGTAATGAGAAGCAAGAAAATGATCCACAAAAGAAATCACCAAAGGATCATGAAAATGTTTGCTTCAGATGTGGTGTAAAAGGACATTGGTCTCGTGTTTGTCATACACCAAAACATTTAGTTGATCTTTATCAAGCATCCAAAAAGGCAAAAGGGAAAGAAATTGAGACAAATTTCATTGATCATGAAGACCCAATTGATATAACTCATTTGGATGTTTCAGATTTTTTTGAAGATCCAAATGGTAAAATTGACCATTTAATTGGTGATGGACATGTGAAGACTGATTGAAAAGTACTGCACTTTGAATTGTATTATTATTACTATTATTTTTAAAGATTTGGTGTGTTTCTTTACAATCAGGGTGTGTTTAAGTTTATGTTGCAAGACTATTTATTATTTTGAATGTTTTATAAATTTGGTGTGTAATTTTTCATTTTCTTTAATAAAACTTTTTCTGTAATGTTTTCTTTATACTACTTGATCATTCTTTATATTCAATTGACTTATTTTATATGCATATGTGAAGATATACAATGAGTTTGAACAATGACTTGATGAATAATGAAGATGGATGTTTGGTGGATAGTGCGACAACACACACAATTCTGCGAAATAAAAAATATTTTCATAATTTAATATTAGCTAAGGCTAATGTTAATACAATATCTGGTTCTCGCTAATCTAATTGAAGGCTCCTAAGAAGCTAATATTATGTTACCAAATGGTACAAAATTAGAAATAAATGATGCTTTATATTCTAGCGGATCAAACAGAATCGCTCGGTTTCAAGGATATTCATTTAACGGATACCATATTGAAACATCTAGTGAAGGTAATTTTGAATTTCTTTGCATCACTTCAACTATTTCATGCCGGAAGCATATATTGGAAAAATTACCTTCTCTTTCTTCTGGGTTGTATCATACAATTATAAAAATAATAGAAATAAATTTTGCAATGAACCAGAAGTTCTCTGATCCGAAGATTTTTAAACTTTGGCATGATCGACTTGGGCATCCTGGATCAATCATGATGCATCGTATTATAAAAAATTCACATGGACATCAATTAAAGAACCAGAAGATTCTTTTACCAACTGAAAGTCCATGTGCTGCTTGTTCTCAAGGAAAATTAATAACTCGGCCATTTCCAATGAAAGTAAGTTTTGAATCTCTTACATTTTTGGAAAGAATCCAAGGGGATATATGTGGCCCTATACATCCAAGTTGTGGACCGTTTCGTTATTTCTTGGTTTTAATAGATGCTTCAACTAAATGGTCACATGTCTCTTTACTTTCTAGTCGCGGTGTTGCATTTGCTAGATTTCTTGCTCAAATCATTAAACTAAGAGCACAATTCCCTGATTTTCCTATTAAAAAAATTAGACTTGATAATGCTGGTGAATTTATATCTAAATCTTTTAATGATTATTGCATGTCTATTGGAATTGACGTTGAGCATTCTGTCGCACATATTCATACTCAAAATGGTTTTTTGAATCTTTGATTAGCGTTTCGATTAATTGCAAGACCATTAATTCTTAGATCCAATTTATTTTTTCATGTTGGGACATGCAATACTACATCTTTGCATCATTAATTCGCATTCGACCAAGTTCTTATCATACATATTCACCTTCACAACTTGTTTTTGGCCAATGAAAGATATTTCTCACTTGAAAATTTTTGGATGTCTTTGTTTATGTCCCAGTTGCTCCTCCAAAAAGAAACAAAATGGGTTTGCAACGAAGACTTGGAATTTATGTTGGTTTTGATTCTCCATCCATAATTAGGTATCTCGAACCTTTAACTGGAGATATTTTTACCGCACGATTTGCGGATTGTCATTTTGATGAACACGTTTTCCCGTCATTAGGGGGAGAAAAAGTAAAAACAAATGAACGACGTGAAATTACATGGCATGCATCATTATTATCTTATCTTGATCCCCGTACAAATCAAAGTGAACTTGAAGTTCAAAGGATCATTCATTTGCAAAATATTGCAAATCAAATTCCTGATGCATTTAATGATTCAAAAAGAATAGTAGAATCACATATTCCAGCTGAAAATGTCCCAGCACGTGTTGAGATCCCTGAAGGACAACACGATAAAACTAATGAAAATAAAGTACGTCTAAAACGAGGAAGGCCAATTGGCTCAAAAGATAAAATTCCCCGGAAGAGAAAAACACAAGAAAAATTGCAAAATGAAATTAGCACTCCCGAAGAGTCATTGACTACTAATCAAATAACAGAGATTGATCAATCAAATGGTATTCATCCCGTTGACCCAGAAGAAGCAAATTTGCCAACAACTAAAGAAATATCAATTTCTCCTGAAGAGAAATAAAATAATGAAATTATGATTGGTTTTGTTGGTACAGAAAAATCATGGGATCGAAATGAAATAATTATTAACGATATTTTTTCATTTACCATTGCTCTTAATATCTCAAACGATGATGAGGATCTTGATCCAAAAACTGTGGAAGAATGTCGACATAGAAATGATTGGCCAAAGTGGAAAGATGCTATTCAAGCAGAGCTAAATTCACTTACTAAACGTAAAGTATTTGGACCAATAGTCTTGACACCTGAAGATGTCAAACCTGTTGGTTATAAATGGGTATTCGTTAGAAAACGAAATGAGAAAAATGAGATTGTGCGATATAAAGCAAGATTAGTAGCACAAGGTTTTTCTCAAAGACCTGGCATTGATTATGAGGAAACATATTCTCCTGTTATGGATGCAATTACATTTCGATTTCTAGTCAGTCTTGTAGCCTCTGAAGGACTAGATATGCGTCTTATGGATGTTGTGACTGCCTATCTGTATGGTTCTATTGATACGGATATTTATATGAAAATCCCTGAAGGATTTAAAATGCCAGAAGAAAACAAATTTAAACCTCGTAGTCTATATTCTTTGAAACTACAACGATCCTTGTATGGAATAAACACGACTGGGCGTATGTGGTATAATCGCCTAAGCAACTATTTATTGAAAGAGGGATATGTAAATAATCCAATTTGTCCTTGTGTTTTTATTAAAAAATCTGAAATTGGATTTGCAATAATTGCAGTATATGTTGATGATTTAAATCTCATTGGAACTCCTGAAGAGCTTTTAAAAACAGTTTTTTGTTTGAAAAATGAGTTTGAAATGAAAGATCTTGGAAAAACAAAATTTTGTCTTGGCTTACAAATTGAGTATTTTTCAAGTGGAATACTTTTACATCAATCAACATACACTAAAAAAGTTTTAAAGCGTTTTTATATGGATAAAGCTCATCCATTAAGTACTCCAATGGTAGTACGATCACTTGATGTAAAAAAAGATTCATTTCGTCCTAAAGAAGACGATGAAGTAGTTCTTGGTCCTGAAGTACCATATTTAAGTGCAATTGGTGCATTAATGTATCTTGCAAATTGTACTCGACCTGATATTGCATTTTCAGTTAATTTGTTAGCAAGATATAGTTCTACACCAACTCATAGGCATTGGAATGGTGTAAAGCATGTATTTCGCTATCTCTGTGGAACAATTGACATGGGTTTATATTATCCAAATGGATCAAAATCACCACTAATTGGATATGCAGATCTTTGGATATCTTTTCGATCCACATAAAGCACGATCTCAAACAGGTTATTTATTTACCTCTGGTGATAGTCTTTGTATCATGGCGATCAATGAAACAAACAATGGTTGCAACATCTTCAAATCATTCAGAAATACTTGCTATTCATGAAGCAAGTCGTGAGTGCATTTGGTTAAGATCAATGATACAACATATTCGAGAAACATGTGGATTGTCATCAATTAAGAATAACCCCACAATATTATATGAGGATAATACAGCATGCATTGCTCAAATTAAAGGTGGTTATATAAAAGGTGACATGACTAAGCATATTTCACCAAAATTCTTTTATACACATGAAATTCAAAAGAATGGTGATATAGATATTCAGCAAATACGCTCAAGTGACAATCTTGCAGATTTATTTACAAAATCCCTACCAACTGCAACATTCAAAAAGTTGGTACACAAAATTGGGATGCGTCAACTCAAGGACTTTTCTTCAAATTAGAATATATGTCAAGATGAGGGGGAGTATACTTGTTGGGGAAAATAATTTATTTTGGAGGGAATTTTATATGTTGTACTCTTTTTCCTCACTAGGTTTTTATCCCATAGGATTTTTCCTAAGTGAGTTTTTAATGAGGCAACTCTATATCTCCAAAATCATTTATGTACTCTTTTTCCTTTACTAATTTTTTTCCTATAAAGGTTTTTTTTAGTAAAGGTTTTAATGAGGCATATTTTTGTAATGAACATCCAAGGGGGAGTGTTATGAATTTATTCAAAATAAATGTGGATGTTCATAACATATACCTATTTGTCTCCCCACTATCTCCTACTAACAACCTTTAGCTTTCCTATAACTCCCATTATCTCACAAGGAATTATGATCCATAATTACTTTATTAATTTCATGAAATGATTATGTAACTATAAAAGGAGAGCTCATCTCTTTATTTTGGACATACTTTGGAATGAATAAAATCACTCTATAATATTTTGCTCTCTTATTTTACTCTTCATCTTGTATTGTTCTTTTTATTTTTATTGCTGGCTAATAGCTTTTCTAACATATGTATAATTATTGCATTATAAGTATCTACAATTTTTCCCCCTTTTCTTTCTAAAATCCTTTGACAACTCTTGATGTTAGGAATTAGTGAGTTACTACCAGTCGAATACACGCAAACATTAACAATAGGAAAGTGGCGTCAGACTCAAAATCAGTAATGATTTCCAAAACAGATTTAATTAACAATGTAGCCCATTGTTTTAATTTAGTTATGCCGCATTACTGCTCCAACAAAGAAATTAAGAGATTATAGTGACCAGAAATTATATACTAATTTAAGAATTAGTATGTCTTTTATAAATAAAATTTTAAAAAAAATTTGGGTGAAATTTTATGAAATGATGTTATATTTTTAATATACGGAGTATTTATAAATTAAGCTGAAGATCTTTTAAAAAAAAAAAATTAAAAGGGTTGTAATAAGAATCATAGAGGGTTGTTGAAAAGGTACCTTGTATTGGGACCGGCTTATTTGGATTTCTCTAATAAATTTATCGTCTTTCTCATTTTGAATATTGAAAATTAAAAGATTTTAGAAAGCTCCACTATATTGGGCCCCGCCTACTTGGATTCTCATATAAGTTGCACGTTTTTCTCATTTTGAATATTAAATAATTTTTAGCCTAGTGGGTGAACTGTGAGAGCAAGTGTTTGGATTCTCATAAAAGTAATTATGGACGATTTAATTTCATTCCTCAATTATGAAATAATTAAGCAAATATAGTTATGAATTTATTTAAATAAATGTTGATGTTCATAACATATACCTATTTACCTCCCCACTATCTCTCATTAGCAACCTTTAGCTTTCCTATAACTCCCATTATCTCACAAGGAATTATGATCCATAATGTCTCTATTAATTTCATGGAATGATTATGTAACTATAAAAGGAGAGTTCATCTCTTTATTTTGTACATATTTTGGAATGAATAAAATAACTCTATAATATTTTGCTCTCTTATTTTACTTTTCATCTTTTGTTGTTCCTTTTATTTTTATTGTTGGCTAATAGCTTTTCTGACACGTTATCAGCATGAAATTTTGATTAGGTATTAATTTTTTTATTTTCTTATATCTAGTAGTTTTTATTATTATATAAATAAAATCGTTCATCACAAATAACATGTCATATAAGCTATTGTTATCATGTTTATATTTATAATATCATTGACTTATCAAAGTTGCGTGTATATTACTTGTTTTTGTGATATCTCTTAAAATATGTATAATTGATGGTATAAGATTTAAAATTTATTCCATGATGTCAATAGTATGAAATGTGATGATTATAAAATTTTATAGTTATATTACCCTGAGTGATTATGTGACATTTATAATATTTATTTGTTAATAATGAATTAATTAATTATTTTTTATATTGTGTTTTAGCTATATGAAAATGTCGAATCTTGCAAAACTTGAATTTGTGGCACTTGATATCTCCAGCGATAATTATCTATCATAGGTCTTGGATGCTGAAATTCATTTTGATGCAATGAATCTTGGAGATACTATTAAAGAAAATAATAATGCATCAACCCAAGACTGTGTAAAGGCAATGATTTTTCTTCGCCACCATCTTCATGAACAATTGAAAAGTGAGTATCTTACAGTTAAAGAACTATATGTCCTTTGGGAGTGTCTTAATGAAAGATTTAATCACAAAAAAACTGTTATACTTCCAAAAGCTCGTTATGAGTGGATGCACTTACGATTACAAGATTTTAAATCTGTTAGTCAATACAATTCTGCATTATTCAAAATAGTTTCTCAATTAAAATTATATGGAGTGGAGATTACTGATGCAGATTTATTGGAAAAGACATTTTTTACTTTTCATGCTTCGAATTTGCTCCTGCAGCAGCAATATCGAGAGCGGAGATTTAGAAAGTATTCTGAATTAATCTCATGTCTTTTAGTGGCTAAAAAAAATAATGAACTTTTGTTGAGAAATCATCAGTCTCATTCGACTGGATCTGTACTTATCCCTGAAGCGAATGGTACTTCAGCCTATAATCGTAGTGCTAATCAAGGTCGTGGCCGAGGCCGAGATTACAAAAATAATCAAGGTTGTGGTGGCTATAATAAGAAATATCGACCAAGCCACTCAAAGTGGAATAACAGTAATGAGAAGCAAGAAAATGATCCACAAAAGAAATCACCAAAGGATCATGAAAATGTTTGCTTCAGATGTGGTGCAAAAGGACATTGGTCTCGTGTTTGTCATACACCAAAACATTTAGTTGATTTTTATCAAGCAGCCAAAAAGGCAAAAGGGAAAGAAGTTGAGACAAATTCTATTGATCATGAAGATCCAATTGATATAACTCATTTGGATGTTTTTTTGAAGATTTAAATGGTAAAATTGACCATTTAATTGGTGATGGATATGTGAAGACTGATTAAAAGTACTACATTTTGAAGTGTTTTATTATTATTATTATTTTTAAAGATTTAGTGTGTCTCTTTACAATCATGGTGTGTTTAAGTTTATGCTGCAAAACTATTTATTATTTTGAATGTTTTATAAATTTGGTGTGTAATTTTTCATTTTCTTTAATAAAACATTTTCTGTAATGTTTTCTTCATACTACTTGATCATTCTTTATATTCAATTAACTTATTTTATATGCATACGTGAAGATATACAATGAGTTTGAACAATGACTTGATGAATAATGAAGATGGATGTTTGGTGGATAGTGCGACAACACACACAATTCTGCGAAATAAAAAATATTTCCATAATTTAATATTAGCTAAGGCTAATATTAATACAGTATCTAGTTCTGCTAATCTAATTGAAGGCTCCAGAAAAGCTAATATTATGTTACCAAATAGTACAAAATTACAAATAAATGATGCTTTATATTCTACAAGATCAAACAGAAATCTACTCAGTTTCAAGGATATTCATCAAAACGAATATCATATTGAAACATCTAGTGAAGGTAATTTTGAATTTCTTTGCATCATTTCAACTATTTCATGCCAGAAGCATATATTGGAAAAATTACCTTCTCTTTCTTCTGGGTTGTATCATACAATTATAAAAACAATAGAAATAAATTTTGCAATAAGCCAGAAGTTATCTGATTCAAAGATTTTTAAACTTTGGCATTATCGACTTCGGCATCCTGGATCAATCATGATGCATCGTCGTATTATAAAAAATTCACATGGACTTCAATTAAAGAACCAGAAGATTTTTTTACCAACTGAAAGTCCATGTGCTGCTTGTTCTCAAGGAAAATTAGTAACTCGGCCATCTTCAATGAAAGTAAGTTTTGAATCTCCTAAATTTTTTGACAAAATCCAAAGGGATATATGTGGCCCTATACATCTAAGTTGTGGACCGTTTCGTTATTTGTTGGTTTTAATAGATCCTTCAACTAAATGGTCATATGTCTCTTTACTTTCTAGTCGCGGTATTGCATTGGCTAGATTTTTTGCTCAAATCATTAAACTAAGAGCACAATTTCTTGATTTTCCTATAAAAAAAATTAGACTTGATAATGCTGGTGAATTTATATCTAAATCTTTTAATGATTATTGCATGTCTATTGGAATTGATATTGAACATTTTGTTGTACATACTCATACACAAAATGGTTTAGCTGAATTTTTGATTAAGCGTTTACTGTTAATTACAAGACCATTAATTCTAAGATCAAATTTACTTTTTTCATGTTGGGGACATGCAATACTACATGCTGCATCATTAATTCGCATTCGACCAAGTTCTTATCATACATATTCACCTTCACAACTTGTTTTTGTCTAACAGCCAGATATTTCTCACTTGAAAATTTTTGGATGTCCTGTTTATGTCTCAGTTGCTCCTCCACAAAGAAATAAAATAGGTTTGCAACGAAGACTTGGAATTTATGTTGGTTTTGATTCTCTATCAATAATTAGGTATCTCGAACCTTTAACTGGAGATGTTTTTACCGCACGATTTATGGATTGTCATTTTGATGAACAAGTTTTCCCATCATTAGGGGGAGAAAAAATAAAAACAAATGAACGACGTGAAATTACATGGCATGCATCATCATTATCTTATCTTGATCCCCGTATAAATCAAAGTGAACTTGAAGTTCAAAGGATAATTTATTTACAAAATATTGCAAATCAAATTCCTAATGCATTTAATGATTTAAGAACAATAGTAGAATCACATATTCCAGCTGAAAATGCCCCAGCACGTGTTGAGATCCTTGAAGGACAACACGATAAAACTAATAAAAATAAAGTACATCTAAAACGAAGAAGACCAATTGGCTCAAAAGATAAAATTCTCTGGAAGAGGAAAACACAAGAAAAATTACAAAATAAAATTAGCACTCCTGAAGAGTCATTGACTACTAATCAAATAATAGAGATTAATCAATCAAATGGTATTCATCCCGTTGACCCAGAAGAAGCAAATTTGCCAACAAATGAAGAAGTATCAATTTCTCATGAAAAGAAACAAAATAATGAAATTATGATTGGTTTTATTGGTACAGAAAAATCATGGGATCGAAATGAAATAATTATTAATGATATTGTTTCGTTTACCATTGCTCTTAATATCTCAAATGATGATGAGGATCCTGATCCAAAAACTGTGGAAGAATGTCAACATAGAAATGATTGGCCAAAGTGGAAAGATACTATTCAAGCAGAGCTAAATTCACTTACGAAACGTAAAGTATTTGGACCAATAGTCTTGACACCTGAAGATGTCAAACCTATTGGTTATAAGTGCGTATTCATTAGAAAACGAAATGAGAAAAATGAGATTGTGAGATATAAAGCAAGATTAGTAGCATAAGGTTTTTCTCAAAGACCTGGCATTGATTATGAGGAGACATATTCTCCTGTTATGGATGCAATTACATTTCAATTTTTAGTCAGTTTTGTAGCCTCTGAAGGACTTGATATGCGTCTTATGGATGTTGTGACTGCCTATCTGTATGGTTTTATTGATACAGATATTTATATGAAAATCCTTGAAGGATTTAAAATGCCAGAAGAAAACAAATTTAAACATCGTAGTCTATATTCTTTGAAACTACAATGATCCTTGTATGGATTAAAACAGTCTAGGCGTATGTGGTATAATCGCCTAAGCAACTATTTATTGAAAGAAGGATATGTAAATAATCCAATTTGTCCTTGTGTTTTTATTAAAAAATTTGAAATTGGATTTGCAATAATTGCAATATATGTTGATGATTTAAATCTTATTGGAACTTCTGAAGAGCTTTCAAAAATAGTTTCTTGTTTGAAAAATGAGTTTGAAATGAAAGATCTGGAAAAAACAAAATTTTATCTTGGCTTACAGATTGAGTATTTGTCAAGTGGAATAATCTTACATCAATCAACATACACTAAAAAAGTTTTAAAGTGTTTTTATATGCATAAAGCTCATCTATTAAGTACTCTAATGGTAGTACGATCACTTGATGTAGAAAAAGATCCATTTCGTCCTAAAGAAGATGAAAAAGTAGTTCTTGGTCCTGAAGTACCATATTTAAGTGCAATTAGTGCACTAATGTATCTTGCAAATTGTACTCGACCTGATATTGCATTTTCAGTTAATTTGTTAGCAAGATATAGTTCTACACCAACTCGTAGGCATTGAAATAGTGTAAAGCATGTCGCTATCTCTGTGGAACAATTGACATGGGTTTATATTATCCAAATGGATCAAAATCATCACTAATTGGATATGCAGATGCTGGATATCTTTTTGATCCACATAAAGCCCGATCTTAAATAGGTTATTTATTTACCTCTGGTAATAGTGCTGTATCATGGTTGCAACATCTTTAAATCATTCATAAATACTTGCTGTTCATGAAGCAAGTCGTGAGTGCATTTGGTTAAGATCAATGATACAACATATTCGAGAAACATGTAGATTGTCATCAATTAAGAATAACCCCACAATATTATATGAGGATAATGCAGCATGCATTGCTCAAATTAAAGGTGGTTATATAAAATGTGATCGGACTAAGCATATTTCACCAAAATTCTTTTATACACATGAAATTCAAAAGAATGGTGATATAGATATTCAGCAAATACGCTCAAGTGACAATTTTACAGATTTATTTACAAAATCCCTATCAACTGCGACATTCAAAAAATTGGTACACAAAATTGGAATGCGTCAACTCAAGGATTTTTCTTCAAATTAGAATATATGTCAAGATGAGGGGGAGTATACTTGTTGGGGAAAATAATTTATTTTGGAGGAAATTTTATATGTTGTACTCTTTTTCCTCACTAGGTTTTTATCCCATGGGGTTTTTCCTAAGTGAGTTTTTAATGAGACAACTCTATATCTCCAAAATCATTTATGTACTATTTTTCCTTTACTAATTTTTTCCTATAAAGGTTTTTTTTTAGTAAAGGTTTTAATGAGACATATTCTTGTAATGAACATCAAAGGGGGAGTGTTATGAATTTATTCAAATAAATGTGGATGTTCATAACATATACCTATTTATCTCCCCACTATCTCCCACTAGCAACCTTTAGCTTTTCTATAACTCCCATTATCTCACAAAGAATTATGATCCATAATGTCTCTATTAATTTCATGGAATGATTATGTAACTATAAAAGGAGAGTTCATCTTTTTATTTTGTACATATTTTGGAATGAATAAAATCACTCTATAATATTTTGCTCTCTTATTTTACTTTTTATCTTGTGTTGTTCATTTTATTTTTATTGCTGGCTAATAGTTTTTCTAACAAATATAACTTTTTTCTTTACAAAATATGAGTGGAGTAGGCGTCCCTCTAATATGAGAGAGGATAAAATTTGGACAATACTATATAAGATTTAATATAAGCTAGACCTAGTAATTGTTTGATTGTAAATATTAGTAATGATCTCATATAATATAAATTGTAATCTAAACAATAGTCTCATATAATTAAAAAAAAAAGAACATTGAAAATTAAAGTATTTTTTTGCCAAAGCATCAGTTTTAAAAATATTTTTGGGAAGTTTAAGAATTACTACCTGAAATCTCATTCTCTTCAAATAGCATCCTATTTGTTACACATGAAAGACTTACATGGACCTATTGAAGGAAAAGATACTAGACTCGCCGATTTAGATGATAAGAAATAGACTCGATCAAATTAGAAAGCCATGGACACTATTATGTCATTGATTGATCAAAGTGTATACTACCATGTTGCAAGGGGATCTAGGGCTGATATTCTTTGGAGGAAATTGCAAACAATTTATAAGCAGCAGATAGCATAAAACAAAGCCAATCTCATGGAAAGACTTATTAACTTGAAATATAAGGAAGGACACAATTTAACTAAACACACTATTAGGTTTTATAACTCAAGTTGATTAGTTGACAACTATGAAGATTATTCTAGATGATAAAGTTACAAGCATTGTTGTTGCTTACTTTTTTATTTGACAGCTAGGAAACATTAGTGCTGTCAGTGATTAATTCAGTGTCGAACGAGAAATTAAATTTGGATATAGTTACAGATAAGTTGCGGAATAAAGAATCTAGAAAAAAGAACGTTCAAGTAGTTCCCTTTGAGTCAGATGCATTTGTTTTTGAAAAGTAAGAAAGGCAGGGGAGAAGCTAAAGCAGAAATTCTCGACTGCAGAATAATGATAACCCTAAAGAAGATCTAAGTCCTGGAGGAGATATATCAAGTGCTTTCATTGTCAGAAAAATGGTTCACATAAAAAGGGACTATAGATTATGGAAAAGAGAACAGGCAAAGGAAAAGGCCAATGCTAAAAAAAATGTAAAGAGAACACTGCAGTTAGAGTTGATAATGATATGGGTATTGTTTATGATGAGGACTCTGTAAATCTCACTTGTCACACCAGTGATTGGGTGATTGATTCAGATGTTTCATTTAATGTTACTGCACATAATGATTACTTCACATCTTACGTTAATGGTGATTATGATCATATTCGGATGGGAAATGAGGGGGCATTCAAGATTGTGGGCATAAGAGATATTTGCTTGGAAACCCGTGTGACCTGTAAGTTGGTGCCGAAAGATATCAGACATATACTAGATATTTGTTTTAATTTGATCTTTATTAGTAAATTAGATAATAATGGTTATATTAACCAATTTGGTGAAAGAAAATGGAAGCTCATCAAAGGCCCCCTAGTGTTAGCTAAGGGAAAGAAAGTGAACGCTTTATATAATAGAAGCCAAGATCAAGAAAAAAAATATGAATGTGGCTATAAGAGATTTTAACATTAAGATATGACATAAAAGGCTTGGTCATATCAAAATGAAAGGGTTAGAAACTCTTGCAAGAAAAAGATTTCTACCCAGCTTCATACATATGTCCCTTAAGACTTGTGTTCATTGTTTAATTAAAAAGACACACAATTAGTTTTTAAAAGCTTTTCTACATCTAGAAAGGTGCATATTCTTGATTTGATTCACACTGTTGTTTGTTTTATGCAAAGTAGATCAATTGGAGGTGCACTATATTTTGTAACTTTTATTTATGGCCGTTCTAGAAAAGTATAAGCTTTTGCTTTGAAATCTAAAGACTAGATGCTTAGTACGTTTAAGTCTTTCCATACTTATATTGAGAGAGGGACAGGAAGAAAGTTGAAATGTGTCAAGGAAAATAATGGTGGTAAGCACAAAGAACCATTTGATCAGTATTACAAATCTTATAGAATCAAACTTGAGAAATTGTGCCAAGCCTCCTAAATCTTTTTGCACAAAGGTTATGTGTATTGCAGTTGATCTAATTAACCTTTCTCATTCAGCTCCATTAGATGATTATGTACTTGACAGAGTTTAGGTTGGGAAAAATGTTTGTTATAAACACTTGAGAGTGTTTGGTTACAGAGCATATGTTCACATCCCTAAAAATGAGAGATTGAAGCTTGATGATAAGGCTAAAGAATGCATTTTCTTAGGCCATGGAGAATTTGGGTACATATTATAAGATCTAACAACAAGAAAACTGATCAAAAGTAGAGATGTTGCGTTTCTTGAAGATTTGATAGTTAATGATGAAGAGAACAGTGATGAGTCTCAGTCATCTTTAGAGATTCCTATTATTCTAACTTCAATTGTTTCACCTGTAGCTCATGATGATCATGGGAGAGTTGGCGAGGATAATAATGATTGTCTAATAGAACCAATTAAGCAAGCATATTTAGAACCACCTGCACCACTAGTTGAGCTAGAGTTGATCTATTAAGGAATGATGACCTTCAACTAGATATCTTCCACATAAGTACGTGATGCTTACAGTTAGAGGAGCCAGAATATTTGAAAAACCCATATCTAACTAATATAAAAGTGAACAGGTTAAAACCATGTAAGAAGAGATGAAATCTTTGAATGAGAACTATACTTATGACTTAGTAAAGCTTCCTAATGGAAAGAGGGACTAAAGGACAAATGGATTTACAAGTTGAAAATGAAAATAACTCGCATAAGACTCGATTGATTGTGAAGGATTTTGGTTAGAAGAAAGGTGTTGATTTTGACGAAATATTTTCTCTTGTGGTGAAAATGTTTTCTAGTTATGTTGTTCTATGATTAGCAACTAGCTTGAATTTAAAGATTAAATAACTTGATGTAAAGACAGCTTTCTTACATGGTGACTTAGGGGAAGAAATATATATGGAGCAACTTGAAGGGTTCAGTGTCAAAGGCAAAAAAGAACTTGTGTGTAAGTTGAAAAAATGTTTGTATGGGCCAAAATAAGCACTAAGATAATGGTCAAGAAGTTTGATTCTTTTATGCAGAATCTGTCTTTATGGCTGTTTTGTCAAACCTCAAGAATATTGTTATACTATTTTTCTTTTATTTTTAATATTGCCATTGCTAAAAAATGTGATGTAGATTAATATTTCTAGTTAATCACGCTTGAGTTGGAGGATAATGATGAGATTAATGCACTGTTTTATGTCTTTGGTGGCAGCACCATCACAAGGCATAATGCTAACAACTTCTTTCATGTTAGGGTTTAACCGACGTTGCATTTCCCTAGTAGGTTTAGCATTTTCATCAAGGTGAATGTAATGCATATAGTCTACTGGGTTTATACATTTTATCTCGGCTATGGTCCATCTTAATGCTCCTTTATGCACTTTTAAAATTTCCAACAAGTTATCTTTTTGTTCGTCATTTAGGGATGATAAAATGATTACTGGCAAAGTGCTTTCTTCTCTTAAAAATGCATATTCTAAAGTGTCGGGTAATGGTTTGAACTCGAGTTTTGGGTGATTCTGATGATAGACTCAGTTTCTTCTCTAATGGTGCTAGTTGTTCCACTCTTGACTTCCATTTGTTAGTGTCTATAGATGGTCTTGAATTAAGTAAGGCGTTAACCTCATTTACTGATCTGTCAATATCAAAATTCAAACCAAAGTGAGTTAAACATGTTTGTAAAGGGTCATCACTAAGGTTTGAAAGAAAAGTATTATCAACTAATTCTTCTATTAAATCTACATCAACAATTCTATCATCTGTATTGTGAGGTTGTTTAGCAATGTTGAAGATATTTAGCTCCATCGTCATATTGCCAAAGGACAACTGTATATTTCTAGTCCTGCATTGAATGTGAGCATCGACAGTTGTCAAAAAAGGTCGTCCTAGGATAATGGGGATGTGCTTCTTTGAATCTTGGACTGGTTGAGTGTCAATTACAGTGAAATCAATAGGAAAATAAAACTTATCTACCTATATGCGAACGTCCTTCACAATACCACGAGGTTTTTTCATGGACTGATATGCAAGTTGTAACACCACTGGAGTTGGGTGTAATTCTCCCAGTCCAAGTTTCACAAATACTGAGTAAGGTAACAGATTTACACTAGCTCCTAAGTCCAACAAAGCATTCTCAATTGTGTGGTTCCTTATACTACATGAGATAGTGGGGGAACCTGGGTCTTTGTATTTTAGAGAAATTTTGTGTTGGAGTATAAAGCTCATGTTTTCTGTTAAAAAGGCCTTCTTTTGAACATGAATGTTTTTCTTTTTAGTACAAAGGTCTTTAAGAAACTTGGCATAAGATGACACTCATTTTATAGCATCAAGCAAAGGGATGTTAACACTTACTTATTTAAAGATTTCAAAAATCTCACTTGTGGACTTTTCCTTTTTTGCTTTAGCTAACCTCTGAGGAAATGGAGTTTTGGGAATGTATTCTCGTGGGTTGGTTTCTTTTTTCTCTTCTGATGATGAGTCTTTTGCATTTACCTTTACAATTTAAGTTGTTTTTGTCACCGGGCATCTCCATTTTATTGTTGACTTCTTTTCCTTTTCGCAAGGTCATGATGGCTTTGACCTCCCTATGTTGCTGAGGTAAACTGGTACTTGCTTCATGCATTCCTTTAGGATTAGGCACTGGTTGACTTGGGAATTTTTCTTTTCAACAGTCATTGCCAAGGTTTGAACTGAAGAAGCAAGCTATCCCACTATTTTTTCGAGGTTTAAAAATGATTGGGTTTGTGAGTTAAAACCTACTCTCATTTCATTTCTCAATTCATTAATGGTGCGGTTTTGTTGCTCGATTGTGGAGTGAGTAAGATTCTTGAAATTTTGAAATGCATCTTCTCATGGTCTAAGTTGAGAATAGTTTAGGTTCTGATTGTATGGTCTAAATGGTGGCTGAGAGGCTTGAGGAATTGGTTGCATTGTTGGAGTTGGAGCTGGAGCTGCTGGTCAATTATGTTGGAATCCTTTAGACCATGAAAAATTGGGATGGTCTTTCCATCCAGGATTGTATGTGTTGGAGTTAGGGTTGTAGTTTGATGGCTTTTTTATTACACCTATGGCTTTGGCTTGATCTGGGTATGAGTCTTTGTCATGTGGCTCTGTCAATTTAGTAGCTGTTAATGATGCTATTTGTCGGGAAAGACCTTCAACTATCTCTTTGACTTTTTTAATTTTTGAACTTGACTCGCCAATGTGAACCTCATTCACTCTCTTAACTTTTCTAGTATTCCTGAGTGAACGACTCCGTTGTTGGGAATTATCCGCTTCTCGCTGGAAGAAATCCTAAATCTCTGATGTACTTTTTGACATTAGCTCTCCTCCACTTGTTGCCATTAACCATTCTTGCACATGCGGCAATAATCCCTTCAAAACGTATTGGCATTAGTGCCATTTCTCGTGCTCATGATGTGGACATTTTAAGAGTAGCCCATTGAATCGCTCCTATGTTTCGAAAAACTACTCGTATTCCCTTTGCGTAAACTCTGAAATTTCGCTGCGAATAGTATTGGTTTTATGCACTGGGAAGTATTTATTCAAAAAATTTGTTACCATTTGTTCCCATGATGTAATGCTATTAGCAGGCAATGTATTGAACCATGAATGAGCTCTATCCTTTAAAGAAAATGGGAATAATCGAAGTTTAACATCATCATCTGAAAAGTTCTTATATTTAAAAGTTTGACATATAGCATGGAAATCATTCAGATGATTATATGGATCTTCATTTTTTAAGCCATAGAATGTTGGGAGACAATTTAGCACATTAGGTTTTAACTCAAAACTCATAGCAGCTACATTTGGGTATTGTATGCATGATGTGCTCAAGTTAGTTAAGGGACTGAAGTTGTCCTTAAATGGCCTTTCTTCTGGTGCTGGTTGCAAATCCATTCCAATTTTATTTTTAATTGCAACGTGTTTGTGTGTGCGAAGTGTTTTTTCCAATTCAAAATCTATAGGCTCAAGATTAGGTAATTGTGACCTACGACCATGCATGCAAAGAAAAAAAATGATAATAAAATTAATAAAAATAAAGAATAAGGAGAAATTATGATACTAACCTTATCACGCTGTTATAATCTTGCTATAAAAACAAACTCAAGTGCTATATATATAAAAAATACGTGAAACAAATTAAAATAAATTAATAGGCGGTTGAACCTACCAAATTAACAAAGTAAAATAAAATAACATGAAAATTAAATTACAAAAAATTTAAAGAAAGAAAAATACCTACCTCAAAGTGCACATTCACTCTTTTTTTCTTTTTTAATAATAAAAAAAATTACAAGGAAAAATAAATAAAGAAATTGAAAATTTATTCTACAAATTAAAATAAGTTACCTCCCCGGCAACGGCGCCAAAAACTTGTTGTGCAAATTTTATTGAACTCGTAAGCGCACGAATCTATTGTAGAATAGATTAACAGTGACGAGTGTCAATCCCACGAGGAGGTGACTTTTAATTGTATGTAGAATTCATTTTCTGAGTTAGTGGTTTGATTTATAATGGAAGTGATGTAGGCTATCTTATGATTTAAATTAGAGCGATGGGAATAAACTATTAAAATACAGTGCTTGGATCTCTGGATCTGTATTCAACATGCACTATCAGCTTAACATTTATTATTAGTACCAATTAAATCATGAAGAGGAATTTTCCACTCTTTATGAACCTCACTCTAATAAATATAGTGCTAAGTGCTTCCCGTGCCAAATAGTAATAACCTTACCCATGGAGACGGTTATATCAGCCGATATCTAGACAAGATTATTACTATCTGTCTACGAAAAGTCAAAACATCCACATAAATTAGAGGGAAAGAAAAAATAAATTTACCAAATTAAGCTCATGGAGCATGTTGAGACTTCACCTTCAACTCAAACTTGAAAGAAAATTAGCTACTCATAATTGAACTAGGGGTAAAATGAAAATTTCATTAAAATACGTAGAAAATACAAGATGGAGATGGAATTACAAAAAATGGGGCTAAAAAATGGATTCAGGGGTGTCAAATTAGGGGGGGAGCCCCCTTTTTATAGATACAATGAGTAAATCATGGCCATCGGATTAAAACAATTTGGACGCTCAGGATTGTGCCACGTGACAAGTTTTTATTGGATGGAACACATCATCAGGGCTGTCATCCTACGTATGTGCATGTACCATACTCACATTTTTTCGGTCCACTAACATACTACCACGTCGCCGGTCAACGCCACATCAGCATTTTAGTCCAATAGGATCGTGACACATCATCAGTTAACACCACATTATCAGTCAAGGCCACATAAGCGGTCAATGCCACATCATTCGTCCAGTCGAATGTTGTCACATCATCGTATAGTGCCACGTCATCGTACAGTGCCGTGAATAGTATCTTGTACAGTATCGTATATGTGAACAACACCATTTATCTTTTTAGGCTCCTCTTAAGGTTTTTTACTGTCCTGAGTTTAAAATTGTTGTCCACTTTTCTATCTGAGCTCTCGTTCATTGTGAAATGACCATGATGTCCCCTAGAATACATAAAATACTTAATTAAAATAAAACATATATAATTAAATCATAAGGGACTTAAAGACATAAAAGTAGGGATGTTAGTGAGACTTGGAGTGTAAAATGATGATTTTCTCCATTATAAATATACACTTTCTAGCACTCAACACTGACCAAGACCACATTAGAAATTCAGTCTGGGTAAAGAACTTTCTTGATGAACCTTGCCTTTAACAGCTTCTTCATTTCCGCTTGGATCGCCTCGTTGCGTTCTTGGTTGAACGTTCTCCTCTTTTGTTTTTGTTTTCATCAATAGTCACATGTTTTATTGCCTTATCTGGTTCTATAGTTAGTTTTTTTTGTGGAACTTCTCTTTTGAGGCAAAGAACTCGATTCTTATGCTTCCCTGTCAAGGCCGGTAAATCCTTCACCTTGAGGTTGATATTTTTCATAAGTACGGCGTAACTTTCTTTGGTGATTCATTGTTCTCCCCTGACTGTGCCCATTCTACTTCCAATTAGGAACTTTATAGCTAGAGCATATGTCGAAGTGACTACCTTGATGGAGTTTAAAATAAGACTTCCCATAATTATATTATAAACAGAAAGGGTGATCTGCAACCAAGAAATCAACCATAGACATTACTTGATATGACGCATCTCTTATTGTAACTAGTAGTTGTATAGCCCCTTAAGCTATCACACTTTCACCCCTGACACCTACAATCATATTATAAATAGAAGGGCAATCTACAACCAAGAAATCAACCATAGACATTACTTGATCTGGTACTTTCTCTATTGTAACTGGTAGTTGTATAACCCCTTCAATTATCACACTTTCAACCTCGACACCCATTAAAGGTGTTTTTAATCGGCCTTGACTTATCTTAACCAATGTTCATCCTCTCGGATATCACCATGTAAAGTATGTCAGCAGAGCTCCTATTGTCCATGAGAATTTAGTATACTTGGTAATTCTCCACTATCATGGTGAGTACTAGTGCATCATTGTAGGGTAATTTTACTTCTGCTGCTTCTGCTTCAGTGAAGATGATCTTATATGGTGCAACTTGAATGTTCTGCTAGGGGTAATAATTATGCATCACTTCTTTAGCTAGTCGTTTGATTGTTCTTTATGACATACCCTTCATCGATCACCCTTCGAATATGGTTTTGATCTGGATAGGGGCTTTCTTTTTTCTTTGTTGTCTTCATGTTTTCTAGGCTTTTTGCCAATGTTAATGTCTTCTATGAACTCCTTTAATTTCCGTTGCCTAATTAATTCTTCAA
This sequence comes from Luvunga scandens, assembly GCA_030449905.1. Taxonomy (NCBI): domain Eukaryota; kingdom Viridiplantae; phylum Streptophyta; class Magnoliopsida; order Sapindales; family Rutaceae; genus Luvunga; species Luvunga scandens. The sequence continues at coordinate 1,024,216 of JASUUG010001008.1, forward strand.
TCTGCTCTTTGAGTGCCCAACATTCTAAGGTGTCTTGCCTATGATCTTTGTAGAAGTAGCAATACCTCAATCCATCTCTTTTTTAGGTGGGGTGATTAGCAAGCTTGGCCACTTGAGATAAGGTTTCTTCTTTATGTGCATCAAGATATGTTCTTTGGTGGTGTTTAGTGGCGTGAAGTGGTGAAATTGTGAACAGAATGTTGGTCGAGTTCTGTCTCACAAGGTGTAGTGTTCACACGGCTTGTTAGTCGTAAAATTTTGCTCCTTCCATGGTTTTGTTAAATTCTGGTGATCTTTTAAATAATGGCTGTTCAAATCCACACAAGGAAAAATAGAGTTCTTTCACACTTGAATATCTTTGTGCCTTACGCAGTAGGTCAGCGTAGGTACGAGGTCAGTATTTTAAAAATGACCAAAATAATTTTCCTAACTTGAGAATTGCTATCATCACTATTAACGCCACTTCATCATTGTATCTTTTTACTTGTACCACTTCTACGTTAAAACGCACGACATACTCTCTGAGACTTTCATTAACACATTGAGTAACTGATAGTAAGTGGGTTGATGGCTTTTTTTGCTACCTTGCTTCGATGAATTGTAGTATAAATTATTTTATAAGCTGCGAAAATGAGTCGATACTCCCTAGCTCGAGTTGTTTGAACCATTGCCTAGCTGATCTAGTTATGGTGAGTGAAAACGCTTTGCATATAATTGCTTTTGAAGCTCTCTGCAATTCCATCCATGACCTATATGATTCCATGTGGTCGATAGGGTCCCTTTGACCACTATACACACCTGTTTGTGGCAACCTAAACTTAGGGGGTAGTGGTGTATCCATGATTTCATCTATTAATGGTGGCTCTATAGCATCCATCCTTTCCCAATCCTTAACTCCCTTATAAACATTATTTCTCATTCCTCGAATTTGGGCCCTCATTTCCCATAGCTCAGCTTTCCATTTTGGTTCTTCTATCTTGACCTCAACTTTATCAGTGTGCTCTTCTCGTTTCTCAAAACTAGGCCAAGTGATTCGTGCCTCTACATGCCTTTTTTTTGGCTATGTTTGACTTATAGGTCATTTTTCTAACTTTATTGCCTTGTCTCATTTTAAATCTCCTTCCTAATGGTCACTTTGGTGTGCCTAAATTGGAGTCAAAATTGGTCTTTTGATTTTGTCTTCTATTCTTTGTATCAACTGTTCCATTCTTTTTCCTATTTCATTAAATCGATTTTACCGTTCTTGCTCCATCAAACCAGAATGTGGCCTCTAAGTTGGGACTTGGCATAAGCTCTACAAGTCTAGTGGTAGTGACTCCACTTCGTTCGGGTTATTATTTTTCTGTCAATCTTCCTCTTGCTACCCTTGTGAACTTCGAGATTGTAGCATTTGTGATTGCCTCATGTTTGATTAAAAACTGTGTTGGCGAAGACCCTCATTCTAATGCCAATTGTTGATGCCTGATTTTTTCCTGCCTGTGGTCAAACCAAGTTCAACATATGAAGGTAACCTACACACAAAGTAACAAACAAGAAAAGTGTGAAATGGGGCTAGAGATGGTGGTCTCCGACATGTCCACTCCAATGCTTAAGTCAGTAGAGTACCTTTAGAATTGAAATAAAAGTGTTTTAGTTTGCTTGAGTGATTATACCTCTTCTGTGGTCATTTTTTTACCTTAAAAGTACTTTAATAGAGAAGAAAACGGGGCATGATTCTTGGATTGGGGGTGATTCCCCTATTTTGGGGGTGTTATGGGCGTAGTGGCTTTGTAGCCAACTTCTTTAGTCATTTTTGCAATATTTCTGTAATTCTTTCTTGGTGATAAGCATCATCCCTACATTTTAGCCTTTTTGGCTTAACGGCTTTGACCCAATCATAGTTTAGATCAATGTTTCCATATTTTCCATCTTGAGGGTTCCTAAATTCTTACTTGATAGATTTTGTCCCAATCTTTGAGGGATCTGATTTTCCTCTCTAGAGATTCTTACCCCTTGAAGGTGGTATCAATCACCAATTACCTCATCAACATATATATATATATATATACATACATACATACATACAGATACATGCATGCATATATATGCGAACTCTCTCTTGTTGTCAATAAAGAATGGAGAGAAATGAACCTTTTCTTTTCTTTTTCTTTTTGAGTTACAATGAAATGGCATTATTTCACCAAACTGAAAAAATGTCATCTTTATTCAGAGTTTTGCCTACATTAAAAGATAAAATTACCCTTCTAACATCATCACATTCTAATGAAAGCTAATGATTTAGTGAATGGCTAATACATTTTGTAAACTTAGGTTGAACGAATAATGCAACCTAAAAGTGTTGTAAAATATTTGATAATAGGACAATTTAAGGGTGTGCACAAAATAAGTTCCCTTTAGTTTAACAAGGATTTTTTTCATTTTGGATAAATTTCAATTTATCCCCCTAACGAATGGACTCTTTTTAAAATATTTTTTAAATTATTCAAAACTTTAATTTATCCTCAATAATTCTTAAGAAAATAATTTTTTTCATCAACATGTCCCGTTTGAAAATAGTAATTGAGGAGAAGTTAAAATTTACAATAATTTAATGGGTTTGAAGATAATCAATTTATTAAAAATGCTGAAATTAACCCTTCTCTTTTGTCAAAAGAAAATTTTTTTCTTTCTTTTCTTTATTTAAATAATGATAATAACATGCGGTTTTCAGATTCTAAAACTTAATTAAATTGATAAGGTTATTAAATTACAAGAATTATTGTCTCAAAACTCTGAAAATCAGCGGGAGCATTTTTTTAATTTTTTGATCCTTATTTCTTTAGGATGATGTTCTGCATTTCTTGAAGTAAAAAATTGACAAAAAGTAATGCAAAAGTCTAAACTTCAGCTTTGTTTATCACAGAATGTTCTCAAGGAAGTAATGGAACTTATCAGCCATTAATTTATACACGTATCAGTATTATACGTTATGCAATGCATCAGCCTTTCTTAGGCCTAAGCTCAATTCCTTCTATAACGAGGTCATGCCTTGTACCAAATCTATCAAAATCAAGTAGGCTACATAATAGCGTCCCATCATCTCCATTTGTATTGAAGAACTCACCCATCTCAATCTCCATCCATCCATCTCTTCTGTCATGAAATAGTTGAGGCGTATTTCTTGAAGGATCTAGGAGCAGTCCTTGCCTTTTCTTATCATTGATTCCTTCAACGTAGACCCTAGATGCTAATTCTGTTCTTCGAAATCCATCTGTGGACTTGCCAAACTTGAACACAAGGTAAGCTGCATAGTTGGTTCTGTAGGACAAAATTCTTGTCTCAATCCTTGCGTTGACTTGGAAAAAGCAAAAATACACGAGCTCAGCCACCTCAGCAAACCTGCCAATGCATTGATGCAAGCATGGAGCAAACGGAATCATATTGCTAGTAAAAGCTCCTCCCCTTCGTCGTGAGTAGGATTTAAACTAGAAATATATTTTGTTTTAGTTTTAGAAATTTTACCGACCAAGTTAGTTTGCATCCAAAAAACTGTTGGTGAATTAACTATTATAATACTAAAAATAAAAGTTAAAGTTACCTAGACTCTGTTGTTGAAGTCCATTTCCAACAATTTGCTGTGCATCCCCGTTCTATACGAGGGTCTCTTGCCCCAACCATGTAACATTTTTTTCCGGTCTCTTTCTCCACTGCAAAGCTCTGTTGAAGGATATCTAATGACCATATGTTAGCCAGATTATAATTTATACTGTTGGTATGGTTATGCATGTATAACTGGATGTGTCAAACCTTAAAATAAGATTTCGGAACCTCAGAAGATTAAGGAGACTATATAAGAAACTTAAAGTCTGCTATGTGATGACTTCATGATAGTTAAGGCAGGGCAAACAAAGTTAATTATATGAACCAGCCAATCAAGCTTTTAGTAAAATAAAGATTCTTTCGTCATTTCTCAATTTGAACACCGGCTTTAAGTTCCATTTCTAATTCAACTAGCAAATTTAGGAGTCCTAAGCGTAGTCTATGAATTTGAGAGGTGATGGATAGAGTAAAGACTGAAAGCCTACCATGGTGCCATTGTTGATGAGGATGGGGTGGTGACAAAGATGAAAATAAAGATCTTTCTTAGACAAGGAAGTGATCACAGATGAAGAAGAGACAGAGTTGGAAATGATCAACTTGTAATCAGACGGCAGAAACTTCTCCCACACCAAATCCGAATCTGCAGCTGATTTGAATACAGGAGATACCACTGCTAATCTGCATGCATCGCGAGGAGTTGTAAGAGAAAGTATGTGCGACAGGCACTCTGCTGGCAGAATATTTGTAATATCCATTTCACTTCTATTTACTTTAAACATTGCACAAGAAGTGAGTTTTTATAGAAAACTTTCACGCGCCTTCTTTTTGAAGTTGTTGGTTGCTTTCTTTCAACGACTTCTTTTGGAAGTGAAGGGCAAATATTACCCAACTACCTAACATATCAAATAATTACAACAGGTTTCAAAAGATAATAAATAATTACAACTTCTTGTCAACAATTTTCTTAGTTAAGTTACGACTAGTTTGGGATTGATTTAGTTGTTAAAATAAGTTGCTTTTACTATATTGATGAAAGAAGCTGCTAAAAAAAAATAACTAGGTATTTAGTAATTGTGTTGTTGAGAGTGTTGTAAGTTCATTTGATAAGTTCTATTATTGAAATGTTGTTTTATTGTATAATATAATATGACCAAAATTGACAAAAGTTTTAAATTTTTCTGTTGTTTTCTTCATAAATTTTAATAAGTTGTCTAGAATCAATTTTTTTTATTTTAAAACACAAATTTACAAGAAGTAAAAAAGAAAAAAACTTAATTATTTAAAAATCTAATAAACTTTATAACTTGTCCATATAAAATATGATAAAATTTATACCACAATATAAAAAATTAATAAAAATAAAAAGTAATACGTACTACATTTACATTATACTAAATGCTATAATACATCAAATCTTCCATTTCTTCTATTGGTGTTACTTTAGGGGTTATTGATTTCTAATGTAGGGTAATCATAAATAGAGATGGCCAATGGGTCAAATGGGACGTGGCACGACACGGGTACGGCATGTGGCATGACACGGGTATGGCACTTGTATGTATGACACGGCATGGCATGAGCAGATTTTGGTGGGGGGACATAACATGGACGGTATACACTTGGGTTGGGTTGGGTTTAGAATTTTAGACAGGCAGGCGTTAAAAGCATAGCATGATTAAAGGCGGGCTAAAGCACAACACGTAAAAAGGCCCGTAATAAGCACATTTCATTTTTTATTGAAAGTAAACTAAAAATTTATGATTTTATAAATAACTTGAAATTGAATCTCTTAATATATTTTATCAACACCAACTTTTAAAATTCATTTAATTCTTAGTAAAAAAAATACTCTAATTGATTTATGTTTATAATTCATTAAATGAATAATTGAAATCATGATTTTAATAAATAAAATTATAGCTATCATGATATTATAAATATATATTAATGTTATTATGGACTATGATGTATAACTCTATGTAAGTCCAAATTAAGAATTAATTTAACTCTTAAGAAAAATTTATTAATATTATTGTTGTTGTTGAATACTAAAAAAGAATTGTAATATCATAGGCTCTAACATATAAATTAATATTATTTTTTTTACCATCATTAGTTTATTATTATTGAATATGGAATTGAGTTTTGAATTTTTTATTATATTGAATTTGATTAAAGACACATGAATCCAAACAAGTACATAACCTTAAAAAATGTGTGTTAACAACTTGGCATACCTCTTTAAAAAATTAAAAAAAAAAGAAAAAATCTTATTATATTTTTCTCTCAGGCATGGTATAGCATGTGTGGGCACGGCATGAATGGGTACGACATGTGTGCCGGGCGGGGCCTAAGTTAAAAAGATTAGATAAGGCACAACACGGCACGAAGAACATGGTGAGCATGGCATTGCACGAGAATGAGCACGCATGGGACTTCTACTGGCCATCTCTAATCATAAATTACGAAAAAATCTTTTTAATTGAGTAATAAAGTTATAATATGAATATAAAACGTGTATGGTGACTTATTTTATAATGTGCTTTTAAAAATTGCTACCAAAATAAAAAAAAAAACTTATGAAATAAGTAAATATTAAAATATTTGGTAAATGTTTTTTTTGTAAAAACTTATTAAATAAGTTGTTTTTTTACATTTAATCTCAATTTCAAATGCAGCCTCAATCAAGCCCCTCCTACTTTATCCTTGAAGTCAAAAGTTTAAGTTTTTACATGGATGTAAGAGTTTATTTAAATTATTCAATCAGATTAAAATAGTCAATTTAATTATTTGAGATATTATTCACCGACCACTTATTTTTTTGGACTTTTTCAAAAATACACAATTCTTTTTTTTTTACTGAATTCCACCTAAAGTTACATTTTTTTGCACTTTCCCACTTCCGTCTGTTGATTGTTAACATTCCGTTAATTTTTTTAACAAAATGACGGTTTTGCCCCCAAATTAATATTGTAGGATGAAATTGTAATTTTACATTTGGGGGGACAAAACCATCATTTTATTAAAAAAATAACGGAATCTTAACGGTCAATAGACGGAAGTGAAAAAGTGCAAAGAAATGTAACTTTAGGTGGAATTTAGCCAAAAATGAAAGAATTGTGTATTTTTTAAAAGGTTCAAAAAAACAGGTGGTTGGTAGATAATTTTCCTAATTATTTTTCCATATAGCTTTAGTGATAAAGCTTTTTTATTTCTTTGATTACACTCCTTTTTTTTATTTTTTTTAATTATATGTTTATTCTTAGATAAATTATAGAAAAAAGACATAAAAAAGATCCAAATTTTTTATTCTCCTCTTTAATTTTTGCAAATGGAACATACTGAATGCGCTTTTCTACTGGGGATAAAAGATTTTTTTCCCAAAATATTGATAATTTGATCGCTATATCTAGAAGTGAAAAAGGCTCATCATTGTAAGAATTTAGTTTTTCTGCAATAAATTATAATAAGAAAAAAGAATAGTGATGTCATTTCCTTTTAACATTTTGCACAACCAGACACAGCCAACTAAGGAAATACTTTCCTAGCCTCAGCCAATGCAAGCTAGGGATGACAATGAGCACCACTTGCAGCGGGTTTGTCATTACCAAATCCATACCCACACAAAATTTAAATTACGAAACCCACTCGTAACCCATTACTGGTTTTAATTTTTTTAAGAAAACTCAGCCGCTCCGGGGTTTGACAATTACCAAACTCGCAGTGGGTATCTGGTGGATTTTTGTGGGTTTTCAATTTAAAATCATAAATGTTCAATATATAAATTTATAATAATAACATAATATTTTACACAACATACTCAATTCTAAATTTAACCAATATAAATGGAAAATTAAAATTTCAACATTAATCCAACATAATTGTTATTTTTAATATAACTTTTTTTTTTTTATGGATTTGTAACATCAATCCAACAATACTTTATACTTAATCTAAAGGATAGTATTTTTAAATACTAATTCGAAGAACAAAATTATAAGAATGAAATAATCCTTGCATCAAGTTAAAGAAAATTTAATCAAAATTATAATAAGTATATAACTATATTTTTAGATTTAAATATTTCTTCAAGTAAAATTAAATTAAAAATAATTTAAAAAAAGTTGTGGGTTTGACGGATATTCACACGGGTATCCATCGAATTTTTAGCTAATACCAAACCCACCCGCAACCTAGTGCGTGTTTCAATCTATAATACCAAACCCGCCCACAACCCACAAAATTACCCGCAGTGGACAGGTTTTAGTAGACAGGTTTGGACAGATTTGCGGGTTTGCGGATACCATTGCCATCCCCAATGCAAGCTTTCAACCCAATTTTGAACTTGTCAACATGAAATGATTTTCGAAAGATGAAGCATCAGAAATATATACAATACAAATCTGATCATAATAGTATATTATGCCCACCTAATGATCTTGAATACATCTTAACATTAACATACTCATAAAAAATGTTGCCGTGTTAAAGATATGATTCAATCTATCAATTATTTTTAGGCCTAAGCTCAATTCCTTGTATAATGAGTCCATGCTCGGTGTTGGATCTATCAAAATAATTCGCTGGACTCTAACATGTTATCATCTCCATTTTCATCGAAGTACTCACTCATCTCAATTTTCATCCACGTATCTCCTCTGCTTGAGATAGTCGAGCCTCATTGCTTCAAGGATCTAATTATACCCTTTGCATTTTCCCATCACCAATTCCTTCGACCACCTCGGGAAACCGGCTACTGCATTGACAAATGCATAGAGTAAATGAAATCATAATATATACTGGTAATTAAGGCCTCTCTCCTCCCACGTGAAAAGGGTTTGAACCCCAAATCTTTTCTTTTAGTGAAAGAAATTTTACTAATTGAACTAGTTGGGGCTCAAAAATACTAATGAAATTGATGGAAATACCAAAGATAACAGTGCAAATTACCTACACTTTGATAGAGAAGTCCAATTACAATAGTTGGGTGTACCTTCCCGTGCTATACAAATCCCTCTTGCTCTAACTACGTAACATTTTTTCAGACTCTCCTTCTCTGCGGCAAAGCTCTGTTGAAGGACGATTACAATGTTTGCTAGATTAATTTTCCATTTTATTGGCCAGTGTTGCAGACAAATGCATAATACATGGTCTGGTTTTGCAAACAATTGGATGTGACAAGCTTTACCAAAAGAACTAGTTAGATATTAAAAACTGATAGCATTGGTATCTAACTAAACAACTACATAAGAAACCTCTAGTCTGCTGTCTGATGACTTCATAGATAATAAAGTTTTTTTCTGCTAGTTCATATCACTATTTATGATGAAGTAGAAGGTTTATATAGCATGGAATCCCATTTCACAAGAAAATACAATTACAAGTACTATGTTTTTTTTTTTTTTTTTTGTTGGGGCATCAAGTTTAGATACCATCTGCCAATAATATCATAATATATATGTGCAAGGTTTTGTATATTTGACATAAGTTCATTAGCTAAGTCTACACATACAGCAAGAAACACAAAAATTGACTCAATTAATTCCTCTAGAATTAAAAAGCAGAGGTAATTGCCATGCAATTAATTAATATGATCCTAACACCAGGACTAGAACCATTGCTTATAAAGGATTCTTTATTATCATCTCATTTTGACCCTAAAACCAAATTCCATTTTAGCTAGATGATTAAAGAAAATTGAAAAAGTTTGACTTACCCTGTACCGTTGTTTATGACTTAGACAAGGTAGTGATCAATGATAAGTCGGGAACAGAACTGTAATTGAACTCTTTGTAATCAAACGGCAGAAACTTCGCCACACGGAATCTGAATCCACATCAGATTTGAAGACATGACATACCAATGTTGATATGCAAGCATCACCAGGAGTTGTAAGAGAAATGATCTGGGAAATTGCACTCTGCAGGCGGTTGATCAACAATAGTGATGTCCATTATTTTACTCTTCCTTTGCAACTCACAACAATGCTAATGCCTTAATATATATGGGGCGAAAGCAAGACTTCATTGTTAAGTTATATGTGTAAGTCGAAATCGAGTCAATTAACAATGTTATTAATTCTATCACCCAAAAAGAAGGGGGAAAAAAAAAGAAAAGGACTATGTTATTAAATTAGTGTATGAAAGTCGCTAAAATGTTAGAACACTTGGTCCGCAAGGTCAGCAGTTGAAGTGAAAATATACTCGTACCGTCGGAAGAGCCTGATGATGGGGCTAGTTGGAAATTATGGACATTAAATGGGGCGATTGTTGTGTGATTAATTTGTTCTTTTATTCTTTTTAACAATATACATAAATTAAAAAAAAAAATTTGCAAATAAATTAAAACAAATATTTTTTCCGTCGATATTTATGCAACCTGACTGGTAGGTTTATTCACAAAGTTGATTTATCTAATGAGGTGATAGAAGATGGCATAGCTCGCTTCATTTTTGCTAATAAGACTATGAATGTATATTTATTTGTTACACTTGGTTACAATCCACGTATGCTATAACCAATTTGGGATTGTAATTGGTCTCATGTTGGTGGTACTTTGATGCCAAATGGTTTTATTTGAGATATGGTTGAAAGTGCTTTTAACACTAACAAGAATGTTTTAGATAGCTAAAATTTCCATTCCTGTTTTAGTTAATTTTTGGTTGAAATAAATGTTGAGAAAGATGATTGCTTTTGATCAATACTTGAAGTGCTTGGAATAAGAAAACAACATGGAATTTGATATATGTTGCAGCATTCTATCACCTGTAATATATAATCTGCAAGATGCAATCTTAGGGAATGCTCAAATAAGACCGAGTTAGGAGTAGCTGTTAGTTGATAAACTTTGCGTAAATTGGTAGCTGGTATTTAGTGATTATGTAGTTGTTATTTTCCTTGTTTTTTTTCTTGCTAGTTCCTAATTCTAAGCCACAAAAGTGTGTAACTCAGTTGTACTGCAAGGTCTTTAAATGTCCAAAGATCTTCACTAATAAAGGCAGAAAAAGTTACACAAACACAACTCCTTTCCCTCGACTTCTTCCTTCTCCTTATCTGCTTCCAGTTCTTATTAGGATTCTTTGGTATGATGGACTTATTTATTCACAAAATTAACTTTTCCATGCTTCCATCATATGAACTATGCATTTGTTCTTTTATTCAGGTTATGACATTGAGGATTCTTAGAATTTTCCAATAAAACCACACAATACATTTGTGCCTCCCGTTGCTACTGTTGGATTAGGTAACCACGCAATACATCTGTGCCTCTCACTGTTGCTGTTGGATTAGGTAACAACTGTATTGCAATTTTTTTTTTGCTTTGTCAACATACAACTACCTTAACCTGGATCACTTTCTAAGCCCTTGTTATCTAATTAACTTTACTCCTGCTTTAATGTCACAAACCATAGAGCATGTATGTATTATGTATCCATGACATCAGGTCCAAACCTAATAAAAGGGGATGCAAACCCAGAAAAAGTAATTTTAAGTAATAGTTCAATATCAGTGCCATGGTAAAGGGATTTTCTATTCCTTTAAATTCCAATCCTTTGCTGGGTATAGAGTGCACATATTAATAGGTCACTATTAATGACAAAGTAGCAATGTTATTAACTAAGCATACTGATCAAAGCTTTATACAACAGCCCTTAAACTACTTTTCAAGTAGTGATTCCTTTTTCTAGGTGTGGGTCTAGGAAATTTGAGAAAGTTGGGTGTAATTAGTGTTGAGATAAGCTAAGGTAAATGGGTTTCAAACTTGGCAATGGGTGACTATAACTATTTTACTTCCTAGTTTTGTTTTAGTTTTATGGAATATGACTGCACTCACACATGAACTTATTTCTAAACTAAATCAGGCTCTTTTTTTTTTAGGTAGTTTCAACAGTCTATTAATGACAATGTCATCTAGTACAAGTAAAAATCGAAACTCATTGCAAATATGTAACAGATGCGGTGATTGGATGGAGTTGTTAATGTCACGTATAACAAAGAATCTAAATCATAAATTTTGGATCTGTAGAGAATGTAAGAACTTTCAATGAGCAAAAGACCGTAAACCTAGCAAAGAGAAAATTGACTTATTAGTGGAGGAGGTTAGGAAATTGGCACTAGAGATTGAGTGCATTTTCATTAAATTTCAATTATTGCATAAAGAACTTGAGTATATGCAAGAATGTGAAGTGCAGAGGCAATTATTGGATGACAAACTTCAAAGGAGACAAACACCATGATATGATCTTATTAAAATACTTGTGATTGTTGTATTATGTTTTCTATTCAAGTATTATGTTTAAGTTATTTCAATTTGTACTATGTAATTGGAAAAGACATGTAGACATATGTAATAGTATTTTCCTATAAAATATAAGTTTTCGAGTTGTTTGACTTAACTGAGTCAGAAATTAAATTCAGATTGTGCCGCTTTAATGTTGGAAGAATGCTGTGGCACGTAAATATAAATTGATCAAGCCCACAAGTTAAAAAATACGATTGACTAAACAACAGTATAAATATAAATTGCATTTAAATATGTAACTCAATTGCATTGAACAATTGACAAAACCAAAATAATACATAAAAACATAGGTTAACTTTCTTGATTCATCAAGCCAACTTCAATGAACTTTGATCATGTGCTTGGTTCATTAGTTGAAAACTCCCTCTGATTGGCATCCTGGAAATTTTGTTGTGGTAATTGTTGGAATTTTACATGATGAACTCCGCTGTAATTTATCTAAGATTGATAGTAAAGGGAAAAAATGCATATTCTGGGAGTACCTATCGTCCTAGCTATTGTACAACCCAAAAAATAAAACACACAAACTACGAAAACATATGATAATGAATGGAAATGACAAATAAAAAAACATTACCATGGTCATATTGCTTTCTTGTGTTGGCACTGCAATAGCCACCTAAGAAGATAAATCATGTATCTTCGAGTCCTACGAAAACAATCAAGACACATTTAAAAATATATATTAAATTAATTTGTAATTTAAATTACTTTAATGTAATAGAATTGCCTCTACGGTTGTGCTTACCGAAACAATGTTTGACTTCTTTTTGCCTTTTTAAATTGCTTTTGCTTTCTTTGACAAGGTGGACGACCTTTATAACAAGTTATTACTGAATCCTCTATGATTTTGGTATAACTTCCTAGCCCACTAGCAACAATTGTATCGTCACTGTCACATCGAATATTTAGAGATACATCCTTCATTACTTTCTCGATCTAGTCCATAATATGTTTATGGCTTTCTTCATTTTTTAAAGCTACCTCAGCAACATCATAAAAAGTAGCGCACTCTTCTTTACATCGCTGATGTTCAAAGCTCAAACTCCTCACATCATAACTGACTTTCACTTTATTGCTGCATCCCCACATATCTTTCCTCCACCTTCGTATGATATACTTTTCAGGAAGTAATTTTATACAATTAAGTGACAACATTACAATGGCATGTCTGCAAAGAATGCCCTTATATTCAAACATTGAACACACAAAACAAATTTCACCCTTATCTTTTTTAAAAGTAACTTTAAAAATCTTTTCTTTACTTTTTTCGTCATTTTCAATGACTTCATATTCTGATCCCTTACAAATGAAAGCCTTGCAATACATCTTATTCATTAACTCCCGTTGAAATTCTTGAAACTTGGCAACAATGTACACTTCTTCAACTTTCTTATCCATTGCAAAACTAGTACGACATGGTATCCATTGGCTAAAACATCTAGTATTTACTTGCCACTCTTTCTCAATTTTACTTCCATTGTTTTCTCATATTTCTCAACAAATTGTTTCAAAGTTGTTTTTGAGTTAACATGCCCATAAAAAAAACATTCATACTCTCATTAAGTTGAGTGGTCGACATTCCAACCCAAAAAGATGTTTTAACAAAACATGGAACCCAACGATTTCTTTCCTTATATAAAACATTTAACCACTGATTATTACCAAGATCATATTTCTCTAACATGTCATGCCAAGCTTCTTCAAATTCAATAGGGGTCTGTGAATCGTAAACAACAAAATGAAATGAAACTCTAATGTCATGATATTATGCATACCTTCCCAACTTCTCTAGGACCTTCTTTAGTATATGCCACAAACACCATTGATGCCTAGTATTTGGAAAAACAATCTCAATTGCATTTTTCATTGCTTTGACTTAGGTGGCATTTGTTTTTTTGTCTGAAATCTGAATAGAGTTGAATTAGTCAAAATTCTAAATAGAGTTAAATGCTTGAATTTGAATCATATGTTTTTTTTTTTTTATCTAAATTGATAAAAATAAATATTAAGTTGTTTTTTTTAACTTAAAAAATCTAAAAACTAATATTTTTACATTTATGCCCTTTTAAATTATAAATGTTAAACAAATAACAAACATCTCAAGGAATATAAATAAGATAATAAATTATCATAACATAAATCATATTTAACTAATTCAACTGTTTAGTATTCTATATTATATATGTTAATCAATTTTATTATAGTTTATGATGTTTTTATATGAAAAATATTCATAAAAAATTATGAAGATAAATAATGCAAAATTTTGAAGAAAATAAATAGATAACAATAATAATAGTCTACCACTATATATTATCACAAATTATATAGAGATGGGTAATAATGTTAATTATTAAATTTTATTTAAGTAAGGATAAAAATTAATTAATTACATAGGGATATTATGGAGAATATCTTTTAATGAGATCATTTAGATTTTTTAGATTCAGTAAAAAGTTAAAAAAATTAGCTTAATAACTTAATGACTTAATAGCTAAAAATTTTTATTAAGTTAAAAAAACAAACAGACCTAATGACTTAACTGATTAAAATTAGGTTAATTAAGTCATTAAGTCAAAAATACAAACAACCTCTTAGTCTGTGATGATTCCAAGGGAAGGAGAGTCAGACATACATAATAGCCATGTGTCAAATAACCACGTAAATGTCTCTGTGTTCTCATGCAAAATCAACCCACATCCTAGCAAAATTGAATGACCATGATGATTAACTCCCACAAAAAGAGCAAATGGCATTTTATACTTATTTGTAAGGCATGTGGTGTCAAATATAACAACATCTCTAAAGTCTTTATACGCTGCCCTGCTCTTTGGATCTTGCCAAAATACATTTTTTAACCGACCTTCCTCATCTAAGTTAAGACTGAAGAAAAACCCATCATTTTCTATTTGCATTTTCTTAAAATATCTCTAAATGCAGTAGCATCCCCTTCTCTAAGCTTGAATTGCCTCACCTCGTCAACATGATTTTTAGTATCTCTTTCTAAGAATGAGACAATTTGAAAGCCACCAACCCCAACAACAATCGATTTGAAACTTTGAGCCACTTTAATTGCTGCTTCTTCGCTTATTTCAAGCTCTTTTTTAACAAAAGCACTAATAGTATAATTTTATTAATAATACCTACTATTGCTCGGACTCAGGACGTGGTTGTGTTCAAGGTACAGATTTCCAATTGCCCATTTTCCACTAACTACATTTAAACGTCCTTCAATTTTAGCGTTGCATCTAATTTTTTTGTTAGGTTGAAGCTATAAAACATGATTGGATTTGCTTTTTGACTTGCCATTTCACCCACAAGTAAATGTTACATATCTCAAACTCCCATAGTCCCTCTTTCTACAAGATCTTCACATCACTAAAAACCCTTCTTGTATACTATAAGCATTGTAATATTCAAACATTTCATCAGGACTGTTAAAAGACATCCTAAACTTAGGCTCAGCAACTTTTTCCATCAATTCCTCATTATTTTCTTCAAAATCAACCCCCTGTAAATCCTCTAATTCCTCCACTTCATCATCCTTTTCAATTTGGTCCAAATTGTCTATTCACTGTTGTAAATTAAAATAATTCAATATATCATTAATTAATTATTGAAAATTCATTAAGTTTAGAAACAATAATATAGAAACAAAATGAAACAGCTCAAGATTCAAATTTAAACAACTCAAGCTTATTGTAAAAGCATCATGACATAAGGTTGGGATATCGAAACAAATGCTCAACTTATTAAGCTCTGCTTATTAATTTAACACTTAAAATGAAATATAAAAACAAATGCTCAGCTTATTACCCGCTTATTAATCAATGTCAAGCAAAATTCAAGCTTTTAAACTCAACTTTATGCCAAAGAAGACAGCACCTTACCTTATTGTAAAGCCATGTAGAAAATCAATCTTCCATCAGGGCAATGCCGAAAATCAATCTTCCAGGGACAATGTTGAAACTCATCCAAATTCAAGCTTTTGCTTTTACGTGATTAAGGGTTTTGTAGTTGGGTTTTAATTGTATGGTGAAACGAAGAGACGAAGAGGAAGAAACAGCTAGGTTCTATCAATGCTTTTGCACTTTATCCAAGCCAAACAACATCGTTTTATAGCGAATCTAAACAAAAAAAGAATAATAGACTAAAAAGCATCATTTTAGGCTGTTTCAGAGTTTGACCTAGGGTAAACATCATTTTCAAATGAAAAATTCTCATCTCTTTCCTCCCTCAAATCCAAAGCAATCGAGCTTAAAATTTATTTCATTTTTCTCTAATACTTTCATCAAGTACTTTGCCCATAAAGCGAGGACCATGATGGTGAAGCTGAGGACTCTAATACAAGTGATGAATGATTCAAGATCGCGAGGTGAGAGAGTATCGACCAATGAGTTTCATTGGCCATCGGTCAATATCTTACTTTTTTTAGGCATGAATGAGGTGTGTATGAAGAACTTTCAATGTATGTTAGTTTTTGTTTGCTTTGTTGATGAGTTGAGTAAAATATGAAAATGGATCTTCGAAATTGATTGAGAATATGCCTGATGCTTTTTATTTTTGTCATTGATTAATGTCAGTTACAGTGAATAGAGTAACTTAAATGTATGTTGAAAATAAATTGAAGTTTACAATTAGTATTCTATGAAAGGAAAATGCTTGAATCCTTTTGTGGATAGCTTTATGGTACTTGACATGCCTTGCTTGAATTTATAATCTTTAGGAATAAATGTAATATTTAAGGATATCAGATTTTTTGTATCATTGAGATTTTTTTAATTTTAGAAAATCCACGATTCTGTCTATGTTTGGTGTGATTTTGCTTAAAGCTTTAAGATTGTACATGTATATAAAAGCATGTTAATAAAAAATTCATTCGAAAGGTTTTCTTCATCAACTGTGTTCTGTAGTTTTACATGGTTGCTAGCCATTTTGTGTTGGGTCAGTGTCTTTAGGCTTTAAGGTTCACATAAATGCTATATTACAGTTGCTTATCAGTTTTAATTTCATCAATAGAAAGTGCCAATAATGAAACTGCATGACAGGGCTTGATATTGGCATATGTTGAAATGATGAAGTAATGATTCCATAATGTTAAAAAAAGAAAAAAAGATAGAAATTTTGTGGTAGATCAACTACAATGACATGGCGATTGACAATAACTTGTTGTTTCTGTTATAAATCAAATCTCAGTTCTATTATACATAGTCTCTTTGCATTAAATTTCTGTAAAATTTTATTAGATTGAGCAGCAATATAAGTTGCCACTGCTGTTGAAATCAAGTATATGGTAGTAAGTTGTGCAGCATGACAATGTTTGATAACTAGAACCATGATTATTTGAATCTACTTATGTTTGTGTTTACATTATCTTCATGACTTATATATTTATTATAAGTTGTGTACTAATACGACATTTTTATTAATAAAGGGCAATTAACCCAAGCCTAAAGAGATAGTAGATAATGAATCCTACAACAACAGCTTTGAGAGCAAGAGTGTTCATTAAGCAGTAGCACAAGAGTCCAAACTAATCCCATATGAAATATTTTGAAGTGATAAGATGATACACCACCTTTCTTATGTAAGCCTTAAAATATAGAGATGTTGTATCATGTTTTACTTGGCCGTATACCTACATTTCAGTCTTTTGTATATTATACTTAAAAACTTACTCCATTGACAAGGCCAGTCTTGCCATTATTAGTATTTATCTTAGCAAACTATTATTAGTTGCTCATATGCAAGTATAGATTACTATTAAGTTGTAAGGCTTATTGGATTACAACCATTGATGATTGACTACATTGATATTGCTATTGGAATTTGTTTATTTGTATCACATGGTTGAGCTATGTTTCTACATTTAAATGCTTGTATTTACCTATGTGGATTATATTGTTGCTGAAATTCTTTTAGATACATCAGATGGTGGAGCCATGTTTCTATATTTGAATGGTTGTATTTGTGTTTATGTTTATATTGATGCTGAGATTCTTATATATGTATGTATGTATGTATGTATGTATGTATGTATGTATCACATTCAAGGGATTAGGAAACTGTTGTTGAATGATTTATTTTATAATTACTGCATTACTCTTCTTAACTATTTATGTCTTGATTCTAACTTGCCAAAGTGATTTTTTTTTTTGTTAAATATAGTATTTTGAAAGAAATCAATTTTTGGATTCCTTCATTCTAGTGCTCTTTGCTTGCCTTTGTGGTTAGATTGCAAGTTATCTTAGACTATAGGATTAGAAATTGTTCAAAATATTTTATTTAGGCTTACATATGCATATTACGTAGAAAGCACTATTACATTTAATGAATAAAGCAATAGATTTAAGGACATATTACATAAGATTCATAAAATGTGCTTGATTAGCTTGATGTGTTAAACTTTAGGAATACATAGACATGCATAAGTGTTCCAACTTTGAATAAGGATTGGAAAGTGGTGGGATTTGAATGATTGTTGAAAGAGTTTGTAGATGAGTGGTTGATATGGAGATAGAGGATGTTGGTAATGATGTTTTGATAATGTTGAAGGAAGAAGAAAGCTTTAGTTGTAGTTTGATTATGAGAAGCAAATGCTTTATTGTTTGTTGATCTTGGCAATGGCTAATTATATAGCCGATCAACATAAGTATTGGCAGTAGCAGTTAAAATTTCTAATGTTATTTTTAATTTTTTTATCCTTATTCAGCTAAGTTATTTTGGGAATGGAAGAGGATGATCCGGTAACGTCACTATGTTTATAGCCTTTGGTGCCAAAACATATATAATGCTATTAACCAACAATGGACTATTCTGAATATAAAAAAATGTGTTTTTCTTAAGCCAAGGGTACTTTAGTCATTTTGTCAACCAACAAACAATGTGAGGATGGGAATACTAATTTGAGGGGAGGTCTATGAGAATATGTGGACGCATTCTATCAAAGTGAGAATACCCCAAACCTTGGGGGAAGTTTCTAAAAATTACATTTTTTTATTTTCATTGATTGTGATGGTGATAAATGATTTGGTTTGATAATAGTATTGATTAAATTATAGATTGTAATTTGTATATAATCATTTGTACTAATTAGATTTTAAGAAAACAAAATAGTTAAATGTATACTGGTGATGAAGAACTAAAATTTTGAATTGGAGCTGAACCGATATGCTGAATTGAAACTGAACTGAATTCAAACTGAACTGAATCAATCGGTTTTGGATTAGTTCTTAGTTTATTTCAATTCATTTTAGTTTTTTAAAATTTTTTACGAAGCTAGACTAAGATTTTCAGTTTGTCCCAATACTAAACTGATCCGATGCCGCCCCTATTATTAAAGTGGTAAAACAAGAAAAATCAGGCAGACCCTTTTCTTACTCGAGGATATGGAAATGAGTGATAGGCTTATTCTCTCTTAAGGTTATGGTAAACCCATGCTCAATCCATGATTACAATTATAAATTGGATCATTAGAGAAGTGACAGCTAATGGATTTGCTGGCTTGATCAAGGATGTGTCATATCTGGCTACCAGTTATTCTTTATAATTTATATGCAGTCATGACTGGCTAGTTGGCTTTTCTTGTTTTTAGTTTGATTCGAGGGAAAAGATCCATTATGCCTTTCTTATATAAATGTAATTTTATTTTTTTCTCTTTTAGTAAAAGCTTCACTTGCTATGTTGAGGTTGATTATATATCTAACTCAAGATTCATTCTCAGTCGAGGTGGGATATTCTCTCTAACACCCCGTCATGTGAATTCTATTATTTTTATCTAGTCCTTACCATGTGATGAGATAGTATGAGCCCATCTGTACACGAGAGTCTGGCTTCAATACAATATAAAAGCCCATGGACCTTATTTATACTCAAAATCTAGTTCAAGAGTTGAATGTTACTTAAACCTTAACCTAAGATTCGTTCTCAGTCAATGTGAGATATTGTCCCTAAGAAAAATAATATATCTAATATTGTCATTTAATATTATATCTTATATAATTCTATAAATTGTAAATTTAAAAACAGTTCATGGATATTTAGCTTAAACAAATGTTTTAGTTTTTTTTAAAATTAGTTGTGGATATTAAAACTAGTGAGCACGCAATTCAAACTTTAAATTGAGCCCTAAATTCTGAAAAGTATTTTTTTATACCATCTTAATTGTAAACACAAAAATACGAAAATAGTAGTGCCAAAATCCAATAGCTTTTAAAACTGATCAAGAAATCTATGCGACATATTTACAAAGAGAGATGTTTGTTTGGTACTTCTTATCCAATCGGTATAAGTATTTATTTAATCCCATAAGTTTTTTTCAAATTTTTTTGTCACTGTCTGATTGTTTTTTAAGTGGAGTTTTTGAAGATTAAATCAACTATTTTTTTCTCTAATAGTAAAAACTCAAATTTCATCTTTTTGAGAGTGGAGATTGAAAAGATTTTTGAAAATATTAAAATGTTTAAAACATCTTTTACTCATATGACAATCTTATCTCATTTCTCTTACAACATAACTTTAAAAAAACTTGTCTATTAATTTTTAATAAAAGTTCTCATTGTCAACTAAACAATTAAATTTTTTGGTAAAATGCGTTACTTGTAAAAGATTTACTAAAAAAACTCTATTTAAATAAATACTATTTGAAAAATTATACCAAACGAAGCCACAATTAATTAAATATGTTGCATGCGCCCTTATTTCAGTTATGCCAAAATACTACTTCAAATTAGAAACGATTTCCAAGAAAAAGTTATGACTTGCAAGCAATATCATAAAAAACAATTTGGTCTAATAAAATAGTATGCTACCCACACCTAAAGAGCTTGAAAACATCTAAAATCAGCATGTGTATCACAACATAGTTGTGTCTTGAGAAGTAAAAGTTTGCATTTATCTACCACTTTTAGGTCTGAGCTCAATTCCTGGGGTAATGATACTGGACTTAGAGCGATCAAAACCGAATATACTACAAACAACAATTCTATCTTCTCTAGTTTCATTAAAGAACTCACCCATCTCAATCTCCATCCACCCATCTCCTCTGCCTTGAGATACTTAAGGCATATTTGCCAGAGGATCTAGTACCTCTTTATGCCTTTTCCCATTATCATTTCCTTCAAAGTAGACACCGAAATCTATAGGTCTTGTTTCAAACCCATATCTAGTATTGATAAATTTGAACACATGGTAAGTTGCATCATTAGTTCTAAGGGACAAAATTATGGTTTCTATCCTTACTTCAACATCAAACCAAAACACATCCTTGAGTTTAACCACTAAACAAACTACCAATTTACACATTGACACATGTATTAAGCAAATGAAAGCATACGAGAAATTAAAGTGCCTATCTATTCATGTGAGTAGGATTTGAACCCCAAATTAAATATTTTATTTAAATTAAAGAGATGTTATTAACTAAACTAACTAGTACTCACAAAACTACTAATGAAATGCATTACCTTGACCTTTGTAAAGAAGTCTAATTCCAATACTTTGGTGTATCTATCCATGCTATACCAAGTGTTCTTGCCTCAGCCATCTAACATTTTTCCCACTCTCTTTCTCTATAGCAAAGCTCTATTGGAGGATAATTACAGTGTTAACTGGATTAATTTCCTAATTTTAATGGCCAGGTGATGCAGACAAATGCATAATAAAATTGACAGTTAGACATTCAATTGGATGTGACAAACCTTACAATAAGCATTTAAATATTTAAAAACTCATAGCATTAAGCAGTATTGAACATTTACATTTTAACTATGTTCTAGTTTATTAGGAGCAATAACAATCAAGTCAACTATATGATGATTTCAGGGTAACTATATGGCTAGTCAATTTTCGTATATTACGAAGTACGATCGGTCAGCCACCACGTTTAGCTTGACATTTGATTCCTGCATTAATATTAATTAGTATTCATCTAATGCCCTACAACATTTTTCTTTTACTTTATATTACTATTGTTAGATGGGTGGGTCGCCCATAATGGGCTAACCCGACCTGATCCACACATGGTAAGACCATATGCGGTTATAGGAAGTTGATTTAAAATCAAATTCGCACGTTAGTTTCAAATATAGATACAACTCCCTAATAAATATATAGAATGCAGAGAAAAGTTTCAGTGAAGAAAAAACAAGAACTTTGAACAACTCGTGAGAAAAAGGGCATTTATACTATAATTAAAGGAGGATTTTCAGTTGTGATTTCTTTTTGACCATTGACATGATCCAACACTCGATTACTCTGTTGCTTAATTCATGAAGAAAGGTATTTCTAAATTCTTATTTTTTCTTTCGTTGATATCAGAGCATGTTTTTTGTGTTGGATTTGTGTGAATGGTTGAATTTATTTCATGAAGATGCATGAATTTTATGTGTTAATTATTTTTCGTGAAATATATAATTTGGTGGCTATTCAATTTATGTTCTAGAATGCTAAAATCAATATAAAAATTTTGGAATTGAAAGACATTAAGACGACCTAGGTTTAATTTGCATGAACCCTAATTAAAATATGAAACCTGAAACTTTATTTGATCATATCTTTTAATATAGGAAATCTAGCATTATGATTTATATATTATTGGAAAGATCTTTTTGATAGCTTTCCAACGATGTGTGACTTGTTAAAAACGAACTTAAAACCAAAAAGTTATGGCCAAAATAAGAATTTGATTGACTTTAGGGTCACAAAATGCAAAAACCCTAATTTTGGAGAAGATAATGAACATTACCAGAATTGGTTTTTTGATGATTTTGGCTTATTTTGACCTTCGATTGAAAATCTAAAGCTAACATTAGAATCATGATGAAAAATTGAGTTAGATGGTGTTGGACCCGACATCATAGGAGGCGAAAGAGGCGGCGTATGAGTCATAATCCCTGATTATGCGTGTGGTGAATGCATGACACTATAGTATTGTATCACTATAGCTTGCACTGTAGCACATACTGTATCACATGTGAAACGCACACACATGGTCGTGCATGTGGGATAACGTGTCTAGATTAATAGTTTTCATGTATCTTGCTATCTGGGACTCCGATTTGTGAGCTGTTTACGTCATTTGATATGAAATTTAATTTTCTATTTATTTTTAAGATAAAATTGAAGTTTTTAATTTTAATTTTTTAATTTAGAAATAAATTTAGATCAAATATATATTGTTTAATGGATGAGCGTTATACATTAATAAATATTTCACTCTATTGGGAGGTCAAAAATATTTTTTTTATGGAAATTGACTGAAATTTTATTATATCTCGTGTTTAGTCGTTTGTTAACAATCATTGATATGAATTTTATGTTATTTGTCTTAGATGCCTCTCGTTAAAAAATTATGGACTGAGGAAGATGGATTAATTACGTATAGAGCTTGGTTTACACATATTAATCTAATTGAAACTAATGATGACTTATCTCAAGAAGAACTTGTGAAGAAAATGAAAATTTTCTTATTTTTACATGGAGATTTACATGAGTATGAGTTGAATGAAAGAGTCACGAGCAACAAAGAATATTTTAAGAACATGTAGAAGAGTTTAGTTCAATTATGTTTGGTCATTTCTTTCATTTGTGAATTTTTATTTATTTTATTGGTTGAACAATATGTTGTCATGTTTTTTAATTAAATTTTACATCAGTTGTTACTCAACTTAGTATATGTTTTTCAATTTCTAATGAATTATTCTATTGAGTGGGAGTTTGGATCAAATCAAATTTAATGAATTCATGATTAGAATTGATAACTTTTCGCATTAAAATTGGATTAATGATTAATATAATAAAGGGAATCGGATGATGATTGGAAGCTTTGATGACCTTTTAATTCCATTCTCGATATTAATTTGTCATGTTTTTTGGTTTACGTTTGCGGCAAATTATTATTTGTGTGTAATTATTAGACGCCTTTATTGATTGTATTTTCAATTGTCTCTGTGTTAAGAGAAAATTAAAATGGCATTTGCTTCTAAGAACATTGTCAATGAGTTGAACAAAAGTGAGGAGCTGAATGGTGACAATTATGATATTTGGCATCGTAAGATTCAATATATCCTTGAAGAGCAAGAGACTTTAAAAGCTCTCAACAACACCTTAGTTAAGGCTGAGCATGGCAATACTGCTCAACATAGAATGGATATTGAGGCTTACCAAGCCTGAAAAAAGAAGAATAGTAACGCTCGCATAACGATGTTGACCAGCATGCAAAATGACCTCATGCGCAACTTTAAGAAGTATAAGACTGCTCAAGAAATATGGCTCACTTTAAAAGATAAGTTCGGTGGCATTTCAACCACTAAGCTAAGAAGGTTTACGATCAAGTTTGATTCTTATAGGAAAGAGATGTCAAACATGATTCGTGAACTTAAGGTTTCTGGACATATGTTGACTAATGAGCAACAAGCTTAGGTAGTAATAAGATCTCTACTTGGTTCCTTGGAACACATGAAGGTGAATATGACTCATAATGAAAGTATTAGAACTTTCAATAATATAGAACATCATCTAGAACTGGAAACAGAGCATTTTGAGGCAATTAAGCTTTCTGATTGTGTTTATTTAACCGAGTAGAGTTCACACAAAGCTTCAGGCTTCAAGTAGAAAATTGGTCATAAGTATAACCAGAAGGATGAGAGATCTGATCCTAATTAGAAGAAGCTAAATGCTAAGAAGCGCTCAAGGGGTAGACATGCTGGCAAGAAAAATGACAAATCTAAGATGAAATGCTACAATTATAGCAAGCTGGGTCACTTCTCTCATGAGTGCATTAAGCTAAAACAGGTGAGACCTAACTTCACTTTATTAAATTATGCATTAGTTACAAGTTCTTTACTTCTAACTGATTTTCGTCTTATGTGAATTGTAGACTCAAGAGCAACAGACCATATAGCTTGTGATCATAATGCTTTTGTGGAGTGTCATCAAATTGGTCAAGGACTAGATGGATATACATGGGCAACAACTTTAGAGTTGAAGCAAAAGGAATAGGCACCTGCAAATTGACTTTGCATGGTGTATGTATTCTTTTATTACACGATGTCTTATATGCACTGGAGATTTGACAAAACATGGTTCTGTTCTTATTCTTCTTGAATTAGGATATAATTTAAACTTTCATGGTGTTTGTTTGGAGATTTTTCTAAATTCAGTGTTTATTGGTACTAGGCATTTGGTTAATGGTTTCATTGTATTAGATACAATGCTTGATGATTCAAGTTATAATAATAGTTGTTTTTCACATGTTACTTTTTCAAGTAATAATGAGATAAATAAATGCTATTACTTGGCATGCTAGATTAGGTCATATAGGGTAAGAAAGAATGCATAGACTTGTAAGAGATGGCATGTTAGGTCCACTCACCAAGGTTGAATTGCCTATATGTGAAAATTATCTAGTTGAAAAAACAACTAAAAAACCATTCAACAAAGAAATTAGAGCTGAAAAACCATTGCAATTAATCCATTTTGACATCTGTGGTCCAATAAAAGTAAGGGCTAAACATGAAGTCTCATATGTTATTACATTCATTGATGATTATTCACGTTTCAGTCATGTCTACTTGATTTCTCATAAATCAAAAGCATTAGATTGCTTTAAGTTATATCTAAACATAGTGGAGAATCAACTAAACAGTAATGTTAAAGTTCTAATGACTGACTGAGGACATAAGTACCTGTCAGAACAGTTCAAGATATTGTGTAATGAGAAAGAGATAAATAGACAGCTGACTATTCCTAAAACTCCATAACAAAATGGTGTAGAGGAAAGAAGAAATAAAACTTTGTTGGAAATGGTTAGGTAAAGGATGGTATAATCAAATCTTTCAATATAATATTAAGGAGATACTTTGTTAATTGTTGTCTATATACTTAACTGAGTTCCTTCAAAATTAGTCAGTTTTACTCCATTTAAGTTATAGACAAGTAGAAAACCTGGCCTATCTCATCTGCGACTTTAGAGGTTTGCAGCTTATGTTCATAACTCCACCCATAAGTTTGGAAAATTGGGAGATAGGAGTAAAAGTATATTTATTAAATACTCAAAACACTCCAAAAGATATATGTTTATTGGTGAACATGAAAGTGGAACTGTAACTAAACTAGAATCACGATATGTCAATTTTCTAGAAAATGAATTTTTTATCATTGGAGAAGTTGATAAGAATTTTCAATTTTATGATTAGAAGATCCAAATGAGGTTATCACTTCCAATGTCAATGTTGGCACTAGTGCAAATCCTTCGGGGATTGCTACTCAGAGTGAGAGTGAAACACCAGACACTTTCATTCCAATTGGGGAATCAACTCGGAAGAGTAGTCGTAAACCTATTCCTCGTTGTTGTTTTGAGATTAAGGGAGAAGCTTTTATGATTGCTTCACATGATAGTGAGGAGCCGAATACTTTTGACGAGGCTCTCACATCGTCTACTAGGGATTTGTGGATGAAAGCAATAGAAAAAAAGATGAAGTCTATAAAAACCAATCAGGTCTGGAACTTGATTGAACTTCCGCCTAATTGTAAAGCTATCAGAATCAAATGGGTTCTCCGAATAAAACATAAAGTGGATGGGACAATCAATAGATACAAAGCAAGATTAGTCGCTAAAGGTTATACCTAAAATGAGGGAATAAATTATAAAGAGACATTTTCTCTTGTGGTAAGGTTTGCTTCCATACAATTAATCTTGGTTATCGTTGCACATTTAGACTTTGAATTGCAACAAATGGATGTAAAAATTACATTTCTCAATATAGAACTAAATGAAGAAATTTATATGTGACAACCACAGAGTTTTGTTGTTAAAGGCCAAGAGTGCAAGGTATGCAAGCTTAAAAGATCTATTTATGGCCTTAAACAATCATCTAGACAATGGAACTTTAATTTTTTATTGCTTCAAGATGGTTGAAGAAGACCATTGTGTGTACATTAAGAGGTTTACAAACATTTTTGTAATATTGCCTTTGTATGTGGACGACATATTGTTGACAACGAACAATAAAGAGTTTGTCAAAATTGTTAAAAATTAGCTATATTCAAATTTTGACATGAAAGATATATGTGAAGCAACTTATGTCTTAAGAGTCAAAAGTTTCAAAGATCATTCAAAGAAACTTCTGGCTCTATCACAAGAGTCTTACATTAAAAAGATCTTTGAAAGATTCAACATGGCTGATTGTAAGCCAAAGAATACACTTACAGCCAAGGGACAATCTCTTAGTCTCAATATGTGCCCCAAGACTCCTCAAGCGAAGAAAAGATTGACTAGAGTCTTATGCAAGGCCTGATATTAGTTATGTTGTCGGACTGTTAAGTAAATATTAGTCTCATCTTTGTCAGAAGCATTGGAGTGCTGTCAAGAGGATTTTAGCATATCTAAAGGCACTGTAAATTATTGTTTATGCTATTAAGAAGGTCGTTTACAACTTGTTAGATATTCAGATGCCGACTAGGGTGGCGATTTAGATGAGCGCAAATCAAGGGGTGGTAATCTGGATGAGCGCAAATCAATTTCAGGATATGCATTCTTACTAAACAGAGGAGCAATTACATGGAGTAGCAAGAAGCAAACATGCACGGCTTTATCGACAATCGAAGCCGAATATATTGCATGTTCTGCAGTAGTGCAAGAAGTTGTGTGGCTTAAGAGATTTATTGAGGACTTAGAGATTAGTACTAGCAATGTTAGTCCAATAACTATTACTGTGACAGTCAAGCTGCTATCTCTTTCTTTAAAGATTCCAAAATACCATAGCAAGTCGAAACACATTAAGACTAAATATAATTTTATAAGAGACATTTTGTTTTGGAAGGAAGTAGCCATACAATATATATCTACGTATAACATGATAGCTAATCCACTTACCAAAGTTGTAATGAGGGATGTATTTACCTTTCATGCTAAATCATTGGGGCTGTGTAGATTGTAATTTTACATTGTTAAGATGTACTTATTTGTTGTAAACACCTTTATTACATGAGTTGGTTTGAAATGTAATAATGTCTCTTATTTTAATTTTTTCTATGAAAGGCATAATTATATACATATAAAAGTATGTCATCAGGTCAAGATCAGCTTTCTTACATAAGTGGTCACCTCAATTGCTCTGGGAGCAAGCTAAGATTAGACAAGTAGAATAATAAAACAATATGTTTATTTTAAGTGCTAAATAAAAGAAGTTATTGTACAAGTTTTGTTGCCTTGATTAGAATCAAAATGAGGTCTTACATGATATTTATCATAGACCAACTATGATGTACCCCACCATCATGGAGACCTAATTAAAGCTAGATGTGAGATCTTATTTTGGCGTTAAAGGAAAATGTTCATTTTAAGAACTCAGGTCAATCGCTGTAGAAGAGCGACTAGACTAAGACCTGGACAGTGAATTGAATTAATGAGACATATGCCTTAAAATGAAAGATTCACTATAATGTGTGCATCCTACCACGCATGCTTGGTGACCAAAATGGAAAATGAGAGAATTTTCTTTCTTCCTCATTATGTAAGTTATATATAACTTTCTATAAGTTAAACCAGGTATCCTTAGGACTATCAACTATGTTTTTGAGATCTCATATTAGTGTCTGCTACTTTAGCATGTTATCTGTGACCTTGACATGATTTGGTCTATAAAACATGACTAAGAAAGTGACTATTTTGGATTGATGAACATGAGTGTGATCAGAATATTTAATTTCTCTTTTATGTGATTCAATGGTTGACCAATTGTATAATATCTTTGGGATATTACAATTGAGAATACATAAAGAGATTGTGCAATTTTAGCATAACAAAAAGATTTAATATGCTTAATATTAAAATAAATTAAATATGGGATACAATGAACATATTTTGAAATTCTCTTTCATACGATTGCAATTGAGATATCTCTTGCTTGAGTTAGTAATTGGGATATGTTTTTTTACTCGCTAAATGGGTTTTTGGATATGTTCATGGTCACACGGTGTGTTTGCCTATATAATTGAAGATATATGGTTGTTCATTTGTTTCTTTGTTCACTATTTTAGTGCTTTGACGTCGTCTCATCATGTGCAAGTGAGAGATGTTTGATGGGTGGGTCGCCCATGATGGGCCAACCTAACCTGATCTGTACATGGCAAACAGTTACCATATGCAGTTATAGGGAGTTGAAGCACTAAAAAATATATAGATAAAACTCCCTAAAAAATATATAGAACGTAGAGAAAAGTTTCAGTGAAGAAAGAACAAGAACTTTGAACAACTTATGAGAAAAAGGGTATTTATACTGTGACTAGAGGAGGATTTTCAGTTGTGATTTCTTTTCGATTATTGGTGTGATCTAACAGTCGATTACTTCGCTGCTTAATTCGTGAAGAAAGGTATTTCTAAATTCTTATTTTTTCTTTCAACTATTATAATTAAGATTACAATTAAGGAGTATTAGAAACCCATTTCCCAAGAAAACTCGATTACAAGAGCTTTGATTTTTTCTTTTTTTTTTTGTTGTACATCAATAGTATACATACAATCAGCCAATAATTTGATAATTCATATGTGCATATGCATTTTAACTCGAAACAGTGGATCTCATACAACCCAATGATTAATAAATAGATAATACAGATTATATCAAATCAATAACTTAAAATTTGTGTTAAAAATTTCAAGTTAAAATAAAAAATCCAACCTCTAGTTTATATGACAGCAAGCTATACAAAAAATTGAGTCACCATTCCTCTATAAATTCCTATGAGTAGGAGTAGAATCATTGACTATAAAGAAAAGTCAATCATCAATAAGTCTAGATGAGTCAAGTTTGACTTACCATAGTACTATTGTTGATAATTATAGGAGTGTGACAAAGATGAAGGTACAGATTCTTCTTTGACAAAGAAGTAATCGAAGGTGAATCAAAGACCAAATTGGAAATGATCTGCTTGTGATCGAGCAACAGAAATTTCTCCCACATAGGGTTCATTTGAGATTAAGATTAGACAATTATAATTTAAAAGTTACATCACTAAAGTATTTAATAAACACTAACTGCTCTATTTTAAAAGTTATGTTGATATGATTTTTCAGTTGTATAATAAAAAATCTATTATATCTTTAATAATTTTGTCAAAATTATTTTTAAAAAATTACATATACTAACTCCCATGAGATAACTAGAGATGGTCAATGGTTGGTTAACACAACGCTTATAAAATTGTTAACTAAAAAATGGCTAATCTTATCTCCTCTAGTCTTGCTATGAAAGAACGAACGACATAAGCTAAATAATTTTCATCCCCGTACTTGGCCAGATCTTTCCTCTGTTGATTTACCAGGGCACCGGTGATCACATTGAATACAGAGAGAACAAATACAAAATGCAGAACCGATATATGAAAAAAAAAATTGTTAAAAGGGGAAAAACATTCGAACTTCAGCTTTGTTTATCACGGATTTTTCTCAAGGAAGTAATTGCATTAATCAGCCATTATTTACATACAAATCAGTATTTTATGTAATTCAATGCATCAGCCTTTTTTGGGCCTGACCTCAATTCCTTGTATAATCAGGCCATCGCTACCGCCAAACCTATTAAAATCAATTAGGGTACATAACAACGTCCCATCATCTCCATTTTTATTGAAGAACTCACCCATCTCAATCTCCATCCATCCATCTTTTCTGTTATAAAACAACTCAGGTGTATTTCTTGAAGGATCTAAGAACGGTCTTTGCCTTTCCTTATCATTGATTCCTTCAATGTAGACCCCAGATGCGAAATGTGTTCCTTGAAGTCCATAGATGGACTTGCCAAACTTGAACACAAGGTAAGCTGCATAGTTAGTTTTGTGAGACAAAATTCTTGTCTCTATCCTTGCGTTGACTTCGAAGAACCAAAAATACAAAAAATACGCGAGCTCAGCCACCTCAGGAAACCTGCCAATGCATGGAGCAAACGAAGTCGTACTGTTAGTAAAAGCACCTTCCCATCATTGTGAGTAGGATTTGAATGTTAAATATGTTCTGTTTCAATTCAAGAAATTTTAATGACTGAATTAGTTGGCTTCCACAAAACTGATGATGAACTAATTGATTGTAATACTAAAGATAAAAGTTGAAATTACCTAGACTCTGGAAGCGAAGTCCATTCCCAAAAGTTGGGTGTACTTCCCAATTCTATACAAAGGCCTCTTGCCCCAACCATGTAACATTTTTTCCCAGTCTCTTTCTCAAGTGCAAAGCTCTGTTGAAGGACACACAATGACCATATGTTAGCCAGGTAATAATTTTTCGAATTTATACTATGTGATACGTTTATGCAAATACAATTGGATGGGACATACTTTAAAGTACGATCTTAATTTTCTGGACTTCATAAGATTAAGGAGACTATATAAGAAAAAGTCGGCTACGTGATGACTTCAAGGTAGTTAAAGCTAGCAAGTCATTTTTTGGATACTATATACAATGAACAATAAGGCAGGGCATACAAAATCAATTATATGAACCAGCCAATCAAGCTTTTAGTAAAATAAAAATTCTTTTATCATTTCTCAATTTGAACACCGGCTTTAATTTTCATTGTTAATTCAATTAGCAAATTTAGGAGTCATAGGCATAGTCTATAAACTTGAGTGGTGATGAATAGTTAATAGAGTAATGACTCAAAGCTTACAATGGTACCCTTGTTGATGAAGATGGGGTGGTGACAAAGATAAAAATAAAGATCTTTCTTAGACAAGGAAGTGATTAAAGATGAAGAAGAGACAGAGTTGGAAATGATCAACTTGTAATCGGTTGGCAGAAACTTCTGCCACACCAAATCCGAATCCGCAGCTGATTTGAATACAGGAGATACCACCGCTAGTCTACAAGCATCGCGAGGAGTTGTAAGAGAAATTATGTGCGAAAGGCACTCTACTGGCAGAGCATTTGTAATATCCATTTTACCTGTTCTGTTTACACATTAGGCAAGAAGTGAGTTTTTATAGGAAACACTCACAAGGCCTTCTTTGTGAAGATGTTGGTTTCTTTTAACGACTTCTTTGGGAAGTTAAGGGCAAATAGTATCCAACTACATCGAAATGTTGTTTCATTTTGTAATTTAAGAGGATCCAAATAAGCAAAATTTTAAATTATCTTTAGTTTTTCCAGATTAATTTAATAAGTTGTCTAGAAAATTTCCTTTTTTTAAGCACACAAATTTATATGAGGTGAAGAAGAAAAAAAACTTAATTAGTTTATAATTTTCCCATATAAGATATGATAAAATTTATCACACAATACATGAAGTTGAAAAAAAAATAATATATATTGCATGCTCCAAAATTTTGATGCTCCCCTTCAATTTCTGCAAATGGAACATACTGAACACGCTACTCTACTGTGGATGAAAGATTTTTTTTTTTTTCCTTCATAGAGTATTAATAATTTGATCTCGGTATCTAGAAGTTGAAAGTAAAGATCCTTTTTTATCTCTGTCATTTTCTTTTAAGAATTTATTTATGTATTTACTTATTTTACAATAAATTATAATAAGAATAGTAATCTTATTTGGTTTCAACATTTTGCACAACAGGACCCGGCCCATTTAGGAAATACTCGCCCAGCCTCAAACAAACGCAAACTTTGAACCCAATTTTGAACTTATCAACATGAAAAATTGAAAATGATGTCCGAAAGATGAAGCATCAGTAATATATATAATACGACTTTGATCATAAAAGTAGCATATTATGCCTATCTAATGATCTTGAATACATCTTAACATTAACATACTCACCACAAATTGTTGCTGTGCCAAAGATATAATTCAATCTATCAATCATTTTTAGGCCTAAGCTCAATTCCTTGTATAGTGGGGCCATATACTTGGTGTTGGATCTACCAAAATCAAATAGGCTACACACTGATATGCCATCATCTCTATTTTCAACGAAGTACTCACCCATCTCAATCTTCATCCACCTGTCTCCTCTAACTTGAGATAGTGGAGCCTCATTACTTCAAGGATCTAATATCAGTCTTAGCCTTCTTGGACAAAAGATAAGCTGCCTACTTGATACATAAGGACAGAATTATAGTCTCTATACTAGCTTTGACATCAAAGAACCACACACACACTTGAGTTCAGCTACCTCAGGAAACTTGCTATTGCATTGCCACACGCATGGAGTAAATGAAGTCATAATATATGCTGGTAATTATAGCCTCTCCCCTCCTAGGTGAACATGGTTTGAACCCTAGATCTTTTCTTTCAACGCAGGAAATTTTACCGACTAAACTGGTGGGTACCCAAAAGGACCGATGAAATTAATGGTAATACCAAAAATAACAGGGCAAATTACCTAGACTTTAGTAGAGAAGTCCAATTCCAATAGTTGAGTGTACCTTCTCATACTAGACAAAGCCCTCTTGCCCCAACCAAGTAACAGTTTTTACCACCCTCCTTCTCTAGTGCAAAGCTCTGTTGACAGACAATAACAATGTTAG
Organism: Luvunga scandens; assembly: GCA_030449905.1. Classification (NCBI taxonomy): domain Eukaryota; kingdom Viridiplantae; phylum Streptophyta; class Magnoliopsida; order Sapindales; family Rutaceae; genus Luvunga; species Luvunga scandens. The sequence goes on from JASUUG010001008.1 coordinate 1,057,580, forward strand.
ATTAATTTCCCCATTCTATTGGCCAGTGCTGCAGACAAATACATAATACATGTATGGTTTTTGCATGCAGTTGAATATAATAAGCTTTACTATAAGAACTAATTAGATATTAAAAACTCATAGCATTAAGTATCTAATTAAATAACTATATAAGAAACATCTAGTCAGTTATCTGATAACTACATATATAATGAAGCTTTTTTTATGCTACTTCATATTACTATTTATGATGAAGTAGAAGTTTTATATTGCATGTAATCCTAGTTCACAAGAAAATACAATTAGACGCACTATGTAATCATATTTCACAAGAAAATGCAAGTACAATCACTATGTAACATATTTCATCAAGTTATATACCATCAGCCAATAAAATCATAATATATATGTGCATGGTTTTGTATATTTGACATAATTCATTAGCTAAGTCTACATATACAGCAAGAAATACAAAAATTGATTCACCAAATTCCTCTAGAATTTAAAAGCAGAGTTAATCACCAGGCAATTAATTGATGGGGTTTTTCATCAAATACTTTAACAGTTCAAAAATTATTTAAATATCCCTCTATTATTGGCTTTCATGGATACCCTAAGAAATGCATGTAAAGTTTAAAATATTCTTAGTGAATACATCAAATCTAATCTTTCTCACTCTCTTCTTACAGTTAAATAAGCCTTCAAAAATTTCTCAAAACTTCTTAAAATTTCTTGAAACCTCCCAAATAAATATAACTATTTATTCAAATCTTTAACTCCTATAAGTTTTTAGTTGAAAGAAAATGCATTACTCATTAACCCAAGAAGGTGTGTTAATGTTGTTGGGTCTTTAAGTTTTACATTTCCTAGAAAAAAAAAAATAGATATTTTCCTCATGTACGATAATAAAGATCCTATAGAACTGCTCTGCTTTGTACATGATTGTGAGTTCTCTTTAGTGCAACATTATAATTGCTCGAGATGGTATGTCTATATCCTTATTCTTGTTCTTGTAAGTAATCAAGATGGGAAAATTTGGAAAGTGGAAGAGAGCATTGGTGGAGGCTCTGTGTGATTTTGTTAAGCCAGTTACCTATATGGAACACTCTTACATTGTTCATGAAGGAGATCCAACTGACCAGTGCTTTTTGCGGTGCAAGGTAACCTACAGGCCGACAACTCCGGAAATTTAACAACAGCCTTCCTGGGCACTGATAATTATCTTAAATATGGTGACATTTGTAGAGAAGAACTTGTCGCTTGGGCTCAGGTCGCTTGCACTAGAACTGACCTCCCTACCTCAACAGGAACCATTCAAGCACTTACAAAAGTTGAGGCCTTTGTTCTCAGTGCCGATGGTTTATTACTCTTTGAGGGGAAATGAGTAGCTCCATTCATTAAAGTAGGTCGATTTTTAAAATGATTCCGGGAAATTGTAAAAGGAATTTTCTCATTTTCTAGTAGCCGTGCACAAATAGTCACTCAGGTGTAAGAGCAAGCCAACAATACTTCAGCAGTGACTGACCTTCCCGTCTCAACCAGAACTGTTCAACCACAAAGTTGAAGCCTTGTTTCTTTGGCTAATGACTTGAAAGTGTATCACTCATTAAGCATAGTGGGGCAGCTCTATTTATCCAAGCAGCTTGATTCATAAAATTGCTCACGGGTGCTTTGAAAGGAACTTTTTCTCATTTAACAAGGAATGCAGCTTGTGGAACCTCATTTTATTCCTATGTGATGCGTAGAAGAGAAACTTTTAAGTAGGAATGGGGCACATTATTATATATTTTCAAGATTTTTTTTTCACCCTCCAATTTCAATGAGTTTAACCAAGTTTATTCACTTATTGAAAAAAGAAAAAGAAAATTAGGGGTCAAGTTTTATCAATTTCCATTTAGAACATGGGTCCCTCTGAAAAACGACCAAAGTTGTTGGATCATTTAGTCAAAGTAAACTAATAATAATAATAATAATAATTTTTATTATGGGAGCAATTAGCATTTCATTATCACAATTACACAACTATATTATTTAATTTCACAATAATCAATTATAATACAACAATACATAAATCTAATTCCATAAATCATAGTAATGATTAATAAAAATTAAAATTACAATACTGGATTAACAATTACAAGAAGTCATGATCAATTATAACAAGTCACAACTTATAACTACGAAATACGGATTATGACAAATCACAATTATGAAAGTACGTCAATTATTAATCATGAAATAATATTTATTAATCACAACTATGGATACTGTAAACAAGTAAGGTTAATTCCGTCTCCATCTTATTTGCAAGCCAAACAATTTGACATGTGCTTATGTAAACCCCCTTGGCCATGGGCTTTTGAATAAATAACTTCTCGATAACAATAGTTACACTCGAAGATCATTCGTTTATAAGGAGAATGCAAACTATTATCTATTATTTACTCCCTTACTGTAGTAAAATTTTGGAAAAGTTTATTTAGATGACGCCTTCTATGCTGATTTAACCTTGGATTGTTGTGTTGTTGAGGCCTTATTGCATCGACACCATGTTCTTGAGGGTGTTGAGGTTTTTTTGCATTTAGATTATGTTATTGAGGATCCATAGTGATTTTGGAATATTGAAAATGATTGAAAAGAAGAAGAAGAAGAATTGTAATAAGCTTAAGATATTCATGAGTTACAACTTACAAGTGTGAATTATCATAGTCTATTGGTTGTGCACATAGTTATTGGTTAGTAATAAAAGAACAAAAATTAATTTGGTTAGTTTGGTAGGTGGGAGTAGTTGTTTACATAGGAAATATCAAGTGAAATATAAAAACTTGTGTTGTGAACTTGTGATTTGTGAATCTTGTGATCTTGATTCTAATGAAGCCATAGAAAAAATTATTAAATTATTTAAAAAGTTAATGAAAAAGTAAAACTTAAAGAAATGAAGAACATTTCAAAAAAAAATGAAATGAAGAAATTTGCATTGTTGACATGAGCCAACCAACAAAAAGTATTGAATTTGATTGATTAATTAAAAAATAAATAAAGTATTGAACTATAATTTGAGATTTTTAATATACAAGCTAACAAGTATAATGCTCACAATTTTTTATTATATAAAGGGGAAATTATCCACCGACCACCTGATTTTTTCCACTTTTTCAAAAATACACAATTTCTTTTTTTTTTTGCCTGAATTACACCTAAAGTTATAATTTTTTTCACTTTTCCACTTTCGTCTATTGACCGTTAAGATTCCGTTAGTTTTTTTAGTAAAACGATGATTTTACCCCCCAAATGTAAAATTACAATTTCATCATATAGCATTAATTTTGAGGGGCAAAACAGTCATTTTGTTAAAAAAACTAACGGAATCTTAACGGTCAACAGACGGAAGTGAAAAAATGCAAAGAATTGTAACTTTATGTGTAATTCAGTAAAAAAAAAAGGAATTGTGTATTTTTGAAAAAGTTTGAAACATTAGGTGGACGGTGGATAATTTCCCTATATAAAATCATAAATTGCGTTTTCGATGCATTGCACACAATTTTGAATTTTTAAATTTCACAGATTAAAATAGTCAAATTGATATGACTACCCAATTTTACATCCCTTTGCACGACTGCACTGATTAAAAATTAAATTCCTTTAATCATTTAATAATAAAAAAATTAAAATTGATTTGATTACTCATTCAAAATATTAAATTGATTTGATTACTTGATACTCACCCAATGGACACAACAAATAAAAACTTGCATTTCCTAAGAGGGCTTGACACAATTTTTATCAAGGTAAATTTGGATTAAGCAATACATATTCTAATGTTCAATAAGTATTATATTCTAATGTTCAATAAGTATTGACTTCACATAGAACTCTAGCTTATCTTTTGTTACTCAAAGGTAAGGGTATTGCTTTTAGTATTGATATTAATCGTAATGAATTGCAAAGGTATTGTTTTGCCAATCTTGAAGATTTAGTAACTCCTTCACATTTGCAAAATTTTGATATTTTAGAATTTTGTGATCTACCAGCCCCTCCAACTTCAACTGTAGTATCAGAGTTAGCTTTTAGTACATGTGGACAATTTTAAATGAATGTCGGTCGAATTTGTCATCATACACATTAGACTCTTTAATGTGTTTGAAAGATTGGGAAGATGCTGAAAACCGAGTGCAACAAAATCGGCAAAATGCTTTGATGAAACAAATTGAGAGTGTGGATTTTGAAAAGCGGAAGTGGATCTAGATTATGCATAGCAGTTAACATTGAACTTACCTTCAGAGACTAGAGACTTTCTTTCTTCGTAACTTTTTGAAATAAATTTTGCTAGTGGAAAGGTTGTAAATTTACAAATCATAGATAGTTTAGTAGGTGCCAATCTAATTGGGATATACTGTTAACTATAGTGATGCAATGTTACAACTAATTTTATGTAAACTACTAATACTTTACTTGCATTTGAGCTCCATTGAATGAAAATGCAACTTTTAATTTATCATAAAACATATTTCATTCATAATTTTATTTTTTATGTGTGCCTATGAAAAATATTTCATTCACAAATGAAACATATCTCCTGTAACTAATTTGTGATTTCATAAATGAAACATTAATGTTGTAAAATTTGAGATTTATCATTTATAAAATCATGATTTTAATAATTTTATTTATTAAAAATTTAAAATCATGATATCATTTATTCATTTAATAAATTATAAACATAAAACAATTGGAATTTTTTTGAAACTAAGACTTAAATTATTTTTTAAAATCTACGGTAATAAAATATATTAAAAATTTTAATTTTAAGTTATTTGTAAAACTATAACATTTTATGTTTATTTCTCATTAGAAAATTTTAATTTTATATATTTTGGCCCACATGCTATTGATGGCCCACGTGCTGGCCCACGTGTTAGCCTACTAATGAAGCATGCTTATTGCGAGTCTTTGCACGTGTCATGCTTTAACCCATATCTAATCATGTCATACTTTTAAAGCTTGCATACTTAAAATTCGAAGCCCAGCCCAGCTTGCGTGCATGCCATGCAATGTCGCGTGCCTTACCAAAACATGCTCATGCAGGGCCGTGTTGTACAAACACGTACTGTGCTAATGCCGTGGCACGTGCCGCCTTGTCCATTAGCCATCTCTATACTGGAGCAGTGAGTTTAGGCAATAGGGTACCCTTTCGCACTTTGTTTTAGTTGTTTATCTTTTATAATTTAAGCAAAATAAGCTTCAACACTAAAAATGCATTACATGGCTTAACAAGTTCTTGCTCTTAACTGATGATGTAATGGTTATTGAATGTGAAAAGGTAGTTTGATTGGTGGTATTGAAATTGTGTTTGAGCTCACGATCATCTTAAATGTATTGTCATTTTAGTTAGACGTTAAAAATTACTTGAAGTGATGCAATTTATTTGATGTCAAAGTGGCCAAATTTGATTTTTTTTGTTTCCTTTTTTTGGGTTATGATCTAGAGTGTCTATGACTTAATTAGTTCAAAACCTAATCAAACCTGTTTCTAACATTTATTAACTCTTTCTCATTGTACCATTTTTTAGCCTTATTTACATGGACATTGAGGTAGTGATTGATGGTGACATGATTAGAGTTGGGTTTGTAATCCTTGTGTAGTACACTTTAAAAATGCTATATAATGTGTGGGAAGCCTATGAGATATGCTGAAAAAGTGAATTTTAGGATCTTTTTTCTTTAGCAAAATTCTAAAGAAATTTTGTACAATAACTCAGAACACCAAAATGCCATTAAACAACTGAGAGACAAGTCATATGCACAGGTTACGTTCGCAATCAGAACTAAATTAGATTTAGGGGCCACCACCTATAGAAAGTCTGAGAACGATGTAGATGTAGCACTAGGTTACAGTATCAGCACTCCAATTGAGTAGTTCCATGTTTTGTTGGATAAGAAGACTGAATTTGAGTGGTTTGACCTTGTTGAAGTAAACGATATTATGGTGCCTGGCTTAAAGAAAGCCATAATATCCTCATAATTTGAAAATAGAGTATTATTATAGAGGATTCATTGGAAGAGTGACAATGAGTTGAAGCTGCAAGTAACGAATCAGTGAAGGCCACAGTTACTTAAGAATAGGAAGAACATGATAAATGGTGTACAGTGATGGACAACTTGCACAATTAACATCTCACTACATGTACATACACTTTAAGTACACACATATAAACATAAACATGCTCAAAATAGTGAGCTTACGGCTTAATAAGTAGATATAATTATATATATATATAAAGTAGTGCATCACTATTAATGCTTATGCAAAATCACATGACATAACTCTACACTGAACACATTACATAAGCAAATGTGAAATCATACATATATAAACAACAAAATTGGACCAAATAGTATATAAGAGAAATAACTCTCAATACTCGTCAGGATCATCATCGCACAAGTAGAGTGAGGAAAATCCTCTTAATATGAGTGGAATTTAACTACATTGCACAAGTAGAGTGATCTAACTTTCAATATGCATGCACAAAGCCGATTAGGAAGGAACACATATGGTGATTAGCAATCACATCTCATGACTTAATCATGTTATCAAAATTATATGTTTCATAGAATATATAATGATAATAATAGTAATCTACTCACAACTCCTGTTTTCTTCTAGGATTCGTTGGGGCAATTGGGGCTTCCTAAAATCTCAAATTTCTCTTGAAATAAAAGGTTTAAAAATTAACTGTTGAAACTGACATAAAAACCTATACGTATGACATAAATTAAATCATAATTATCTAAATTTTATAAATTTGTTACCCACTGACACATTGGATATAGATCTAACTACTAAATTATATTTCCTACAACTTTCCTCTCAATTCCTCTTTTCAACTTCTTTTTTACTCTTGGTTATTTTTTCTTCCCCTTTTCTTTTTCTCGTCTTTTTTTATTTCTTTTTCTTTCTTTCTCACTTTCTCTTTCAATTTCTTTTTTCTTTAAATTGCTTTGTTTCGTCTTGATTTGTGAAACAATAAGAGTTGCTTCAATTCCTTCACATTATATATGGCCACCGACTCAAGCAAATGTGAAACATATAGGTGCATCATATGCCTCATTTAAGTTGTACGTGCATTACCTGATGATACCTTTGAGTTATGGAGGATGTTTTCGAGAGAAAAGTTGTCGACCTAAATAGATCGGACCTAATGTTACCAGGCTAATGTGAGTTCAATGGAATAAATAGATCGGACCTACTTTACGAGCGTACGAGCCATTACTGGTGGGCTTAGAAGATATTAAGGAAGAGGGCTTACATTGCCAAAGATGGAGCAACTTATTTCGTTCTCACTTTCAGCTCTACATTATATTAGTAGATGCCACTTCCTCTTCTTTCTCACCTCTCATTTCGAAGAGTTCCCATATATCGGTAATAGGGTTTGTTGATTTGGAATCACGCTCTATAGGACTTGAACTTATGACATTAGGTTTTTTTTTGTTAATAAATCCGAATTCACGTGAGAATTACAGGATGGATGAGATTACAATGATCAATACCTATGATTTTATTAAATACTAAATAATCAGACATCTTCTTCAGTGTCGATTGCTAATGAGGTGTCCTTGACTAACACAGAGTGCGCAGAGAATTTCACTGCCGTGGCTTTAGTTAAGATCTTAGCCTCTGAAAAGAGAGGTAACTTGCATAAGAATATGAGCCCGAATAATACCCAGAAAGTGACTTCTATCAGTACTAGTCAGCTACCATTGGCTTTAATCCTGTTAAGAACCTTATCAAGGTAGGGTTATCCCCTAGCCCGCTTGAAGATACTCATTCGAAAGGATATAAAGTAGCCTCGGGAGGAAGCAGATCCACTAGAAGGGCTTCGGAGGGAATTGGTGTTGTATTGGCTGATTGTACCACAGCCATTGATGATTGTTGACACTTGTGTTGTTGCTGGATTTTGTTGATATTTAAATATCACATTGCTACATTTGGTTGCTTGACTTCTTTTACTTCGAATAAATGTTGTCGATGAACTGATTACATGTATATTAATATTATTGAGCCATGTGTATACACATGATTGGATTTATAATTGATTCTTTCACAGACACTAAGAAATTTTTATTTGCTTGCTTCGTAGTGGCATTTTGTCCGTTTCTCAATTATATGTGGATGCTGATAATGACTTAGCTCAGTCGCTTCTTTTTTTCTTTTTTGACGTATATAGGAGTGGCTTGATTGACTTTGTGTTTTATTTCAACTGAGAGTTATAAATGTATCTAACTTAGAAAGCACCATTGCGTTTGACTTATAAAGTAGCAAATACATTTTTAGTCACCACTAGTACATTTAGTTTAGGAAGCATTAGACATTTAGACTTAATGACACACAACATAAGGTATATCACAAGATTGAATAAAAAGATCAGGACATTGAATACAACCATAACCTTACCAATAATTGCACCCTTCGTAGATTTTTGTGACTTCTCCACCATGGCCTTCTATGCTTTCACATCATTTCTCAGTTATTGCTAGTATCTCGTAGTATCTCACATCCTTCAAATAAAGCTCCATTGTTAAACATCTCTATTAGGTACCCGCCACTTAACATATCCGCAATCATTTTTTTTTTTGGCACAACGGTAATAAAGCATATGTAGATTGTCATTGATTATGAAATCTTCAAATCTAGTCTCATGTAGCATTTGCATACCTTGTTTAAGAACCTAATGAGCTTGCTATTGATGATATTCCTCCAAACTGGTTCATAAAATGTGTTTGATCGAATCAAATTGTTTGAACTTTGTGAATCCATTGATGTGCAAAAGTGTTCCAGCTTTAAATAATGCTTGGGAAATGTTGAGTTTCTTAATTGATTATTGAAAAAGATTTTATATGAAGTCTTTGTGCTGGATTTTAGCTTGACCAACCAAACAATAAAAATAAAGGAAAAAAGAATTGATGCTGGAGGTTGCCTAGCTATGTCTGAGGTGTTCTCAAGCAAATGGAGCAGGGTAACTACGTTGGAGAGCATTGATGAAGAGGAAGAGTGAGCTAAGGAGAAAACGAGGTTAAGTGTCACCAAGTTTAAACCAAACAGCTCCTACAACACAAAGCTAGATGCTAGCATTAAGAGTGGAGCTGGTGGTGGCCAACGCAAAGCTAGATGCTAGCTAAGGAGAAAACGAGGTTGAGTGTCACCAAGTTTGAAGCAAAAAACTCTTGCAACACGAAGTTAGATGATACCGTTAGGGGCGGAGCCGGTGGTGGCTGACAATCACACTCCCATGCTTAAATCAGACTATGCAAGATAGAAGATTGCTCTAATGTCACAAGGGAACCACCAGCCACTCTTTTACCCCATGCTCTTTAGACCACTACAAAGGGTAGCTAATACGGTGCTTGTTTATTAGCTTAACTAAGGAATCTTTCTTGCTATTGGTTCCTTATATTTAGCCAAAGGTGATATATTTTTTATTTTACAAATGATGGCTTGCACTGTTCATGTGTGCTCTTAACAATCGAAATTTTTTAGTTCTGATTATGCCCTTTGAAATCACATGTCTTTTCAGGTTTTCCATTCTGTGAGATGAGCTTCCCTCCCAGCCTCCTCTAGTTGTCCTACCAATCTGTTTAAATTGTTGTGGCTTTAGTCGTTTGACCCCCCTTTTTGCCACACATCGTCATCCTGTTGGTCCACATTTGCTTCCAAAATTTCCCCTAAATATCAAGAGATGTATAATTATTTATTAAATGATAAATTTTTAATCCTTATAAAATTATTGATTTATCCATCTCATAATTTAATAGATGAATATCACATTACTTGACATAAAACTTATTAAAGCATTACTTTAAAAGAATAATATTATGAACATAAAAATCTAAACATTAAAAAATGACTAACAAATGATATACCCACTTTTCCTTGTTGGCTAAAATTAAATTTACCAACTATTATCCCTCTAATTAAAGTATTTTCAGTAGCTTTTTTTAGTATAAACATAACAGAAGCGCGCACTCGTACACACACGCGTGTGTGTGTATTGTAACATACTTATCAATGTAAAAAAAGAAAGTTATCAATTGTTATTGAAACATTGAACAATTTCAAGAGCTTCATGTGGCTCGTTTCTTTCGAATAAGGGTAAACATCTCATGGATATTAGTAGAAATAGATTTTGACCGTAGTATTATATATATATAATTTTATTTAGGGATGGGGAATTGTCAACCCCCATGTTGTTGCTAACAAGTTCAAGCTCTCTCAAAACCCGTCCAAATTTAAACGGACCAAGCTTGGACAGGCTTGTCCAAGCTACGACTTTCATTAACTTTTTAAATAAATTTTTAATAAAGTTAAAAGGAAAAAAATACTTAAATTAAAGATGATTATTCAATATATAATAGATTAATAGTCTAATACACAAAATACTAATAACACATTATAATAAACAACAAATAATGCTTATAAATTATAAATTATAATTAATTTTTTTTAATTTATAAATTATACAGACCAGACTTGACCAGAATAAGCCTCTAACCATGCCCATTCATAACGGATTTTAAAATTTTTGGCTCATGTCCATGGCCTCATTACGAAGGCCAGACCTAAAAAACCACACCCCCCCCCCCCCCCCTCCCCCCCAAATTTTATCACTAAGAAGCTAATTACTTTTTACTAAAAAAGCATAGAGTTCCATGTAAGTGCGGATCTACGAGTCGTTTTCTTTTCCCTTCAGTTTCGAAGAAGGCGACCCGTAGTTGATTCATATATTTTAAAATGGGTGAAACTTTTGATATTTTAACAACGGGGTTGGTTTGGAAATCAAGCGATGGTCGTGGATCGTTTAGTCAATAAGAACAAAACTATTTTTATTAAGAAAATGGAAACTTTTTGCTTGCACTCTCACTGTCAATATGTTCTCAGTTCTCTTGCTGAACGTTAAAATCTAATTTCTAATACTATTTATTTCCATACTGTAAATATTAGGTTAACCAGATCTTTATTTCCTATTGAAATGCTGATTCTGAAAGTTGCCTATTGATCGTGCAAGTAACTTTTGATTGGTTTTTTTTTTTTTAATTTGCTCTAGAACAAATCTTTTTCTGTCAAAGATATTAAACTGTTCTTAAAAAAAAAAAAAAAAAAAAACATTATGTTGATCAGGTCTCAGCAGGATTTGACTTTAGAGGAAGATAGAACAAGGCTGCATTTGCGGGAACATGATCGAGACGGTAGACAGTCAGTCCCACGGAGGTTCCGACGTTCTGGTAATTATAGTGGGGGCGGATTGTAACAAAAAGTTTTAGACTTTATGAGCATCCAGAAGGGCCGCATGGGAATCCAATGTTTGTTTTGTTGTCTATGTTATCCATGCTTATGGACCCTCTTTTCTTGTACATTCATATGACCAAAGGTGAAAAAAGTACTTCAAATTGGAAAATGATGGGGGAAGTATTTCACCTTTTCTTTTTTGTTTATTTGTTGATTTCCTCTATTTAATTTACGGTACTTTGCTTCTGCGGAGTGATTCTCATAAAAATGAAAAGAAACCACTGTTGCTTTCCTTCCTGGTTGACATCTACGTTATTCTACCACTCCCACAGGTAAGGCTGATTCATGTAACTAACTAAGCTACTATTCTTCTAGTAAACATTCAAATGATTGCATATGATTATGTACTTCAAATTGTTCAGATGCTGCTGATGTTAGTTATGATTCAAAGAATGAGAGGCACAAAATTTTCGTTTGAAATAAAATCCCTCTTTTGCAACATATGCTGAAGGTTATGCGGTTTTTATGACGTGTTTACAAAAGCAAAGACTACAGGCAACCATGAGGGATGGACCAAACTTGCATTCAATCTTTCTTACTTTCATGCCGCCCATGTAAGTTCAAATTTCGATTCCATTTGCTATTTATGTGATTTCAAATGTTTATTTTTATGGTCTTCTATCTCGGTCAAAATAAATTATCCAAGGTGTTAATACAGGCAGAACTTAGCATATTGTGTGTCAATGCTTGACTATGTCTAAAATTATTTGCTGGATTGCGTTTGATGATCTTTATTAATTGATACTAGCAACCGTTATTTTGCCTGCGCATAATTTTCAGGTGATTGGAGCCTTATGGTACTTTTTTGCCATGGAAAGACAGACCGTGTGCTGGAGGAAAGCCTGTATGAATGATACTGGATGTGATCAACTTTCATTTTACTGTAATGACAGTCCAAGAAACCACACATTTTCTAATGACTTTTAGTCTCCAAAGACACAAAATACGACTACCTATGATTTTGGAATATTCGGTGATGCTATTCAGTTATATAGGACATTAATTTAGGATTCTACAATATTTATTGTTTTAGGATTTTCTATTTTAATTAGAGTTAAATTAAGATAAAAGATTTAGTTAATTTAGGGAAGTATATTTTATTTTCATTATAATTGTTATTTAGTTTCCCTTTTTAAGTTAACTTAGGGAAGTTGATTTCCTCTATTATAAATAGAAATGTCTTGTTATTATTTTCAAAACTTTAGATTTAATTATTTAATAGAAACCCCTCCTTTATAATTCCTTCTAGGATTATCTATTAAAATTTCTTTTGTAGAGTCGTTTGGATTAAAGAGTCATCTAATCTCACTTTTCGCATTATTAAAATTCTCATTGAGTTATTTGAATTAGAACGATATCTAATCATACTACGATTAGAGCATAACCTAATATCGTTGGTTAGATCTAATACTAGAACGGTACTTAGTGTTTTCTATCTTATCAATGCTGCTTCCGCTACGCCACTCTATCAATTGGCATAAGAGCCATTTTGTGCCAATTACATAGCTTTCTTGGTTACCCAAAGCTATCCACACTAAATCCATCATTGTTTATTCAAAAAAAAAAAAACAAAAAAACACGAAAAATCCAAAAAAAAAACAAAATTTGAAACCCTAGCTGCCAGCCACATCGCTGCCCACCACTGCTACCACCACCATCTGACTACATCACCAACAACCGCTGCCACCATCAGAATTGCCGTAATCCAGCAACCAAACCCCAGTCCAGTCCACTCTTAACACCTCTGCAACCACTGCGAAAATCACCCAAATCCGCAAGCCCTCCACCAACCTGATCAACCACCGTCCTTGAACACCATAAGAGCCATCGCACACAAAACCTTAGAAGCCGTAGCCTTCCACCTCCAAATTCTTCATTTCTAAACCTTATCATTATCAATCTCCACCACCATAAGAATCCTCTGCCGTTACCAACCAAAACCCTGACTATCATCGTCACCATCCATTGCTAATAACTCCATATTTTGTTAATTTATAAGTTTCACCCAATATTTTCTTTAATTACAATATTTCTTGTAATTTCATGTTCTTTAAAAAAACTCCAAAAAAGACTACAAATCAAGATTAATATTGTTATTAAAAAAAAGAAAAAAAAAGTTCCTATGGTCCATCAAGAATTGTTTGATGACCTTTTGAATTCTTCTGAGCTTGTTGATGATACTGAAGCTCTCAGACATGCAGTCAAAGAAGCAGTCTTGCAAGCATTTGAGAAAGCTTTTAACCCAAGATTGGTGGTGATAGAGTAGGCAATCGAGAGTCTTAGGCTTTCATTGAATAGATACAAAGGGAGAAGTCCAACATCGGAGAAGTTAAGTCAACTACATCCACGATACCAATTTGAAATCCCTAGTTTTATCACGAGTTAGTAGCCTAAAGTGAAAGATGTTGAGATGAAAGAAGTTTGTGCCTCTCCACCTGTCCAAGACGTGCTTAATATTGAAAAAAAAAGGTACAATTTATTTTTGATTTTAAAGTTTCAATTTGACAAGTTGTTCGAGAATGTGCATGATGTTTTCTTGGAAGTGAAGACAAGTGTTGAAGATAATGAGATTATTAATCTATTTGAATTTTTTAAAGAAGATGAACAACCTCATCTTGATTTGAGCATTAAGCCTAATAATACAATCAAATTGTGTAGCAAAGTCAAGTTGAAGAAGTTGAAATGATCAAAATGGTTTTACCTACTCACATTGAAGACAAGAAGATTGTGCTCGAAAAGGATTTGATTGAAAACGTAAAATTTATTGAAGAGCACATTGAGTGTTAATGGGGAAGGACAAGAGTATTTTTTTTAAAAAAAAAAAGAAAGGGGGGTGGGTAAGCCCAAATCAAAACTTACCCCCCTCTCCACCCCCAAGACTCGAACCTGAGTCCACACAAGTGAGGGGCGACAAATTGCACTGCCAACCAACTCAGTTATGCCCTTGGGGGCGCGGGGAAGGACAAGAGTATTTGATTATTGTTCATTCATGAAAGTCTTCATTGCCTCAAAGAATGTACAAGTGAAGGAAGTTGATGAAGTATGGATTCTTCAAAGTTTCAAGAAAGATTGATGAGAAGGACAACAAGTTTGAATTACAAGATAGCTCTTACACCACAAGTTTCATCTCCAAATTGTATCCAAACTCGAGGACAAGTTTCTTTTAAGAGGGGGAGACTAATGTAGGATGTTAAGTTAGGATTCTAAAATATTTATTGTTTTAGGATTTTCTATTTTAATTAGAGTCAATTATGAAATTTTATTATTTGAGGACTTTATATTTTCATTAGACTTAATTAAGGTATGAGATTTAGTTAACTTACAGAAATATATTTTATGTCCATTATAATTGTGATTTAGTTTTTCTTTTTAAGTTAACTTAGGGAAGTGTGTTTCCTCTATTATAAATAAGGAGATCATGTTATTATTTTCAGAACTTTAGATTCAATTATTTAATAAAAATTCCTTTTTTATAATTCCCTCTGGGATTATCTATCAAAATCTCTCTTGTAAAGTCGTTTGGATTAGAGCATCATCTAATGTTGCTTTACGGGTTATGAAAAAATCTCATTGAGTCATTTGGGCTAGAACGATATCTAATCATATTTCGATTAGAGCATAACCTAATCGCGTTGATTTGATCCAATACTATAACAATATCTAATGTTTTCTATCCTATCAAGTCTGCTGCCGCTATGCCGCTCCATCATTCAGTCTAGTGTTGTAGAGGAAACAAATTTATTTCTGCGACTTCACAGCTTGTTTTTTATGGGGCCTGCAAAATCCGGTTTGTGAATATTTGCTATATTTTTTCCTTGCGCATAAAACTTTTGTGCTCAATTTGGTGTGCATCCGATGTATCCAACAAGAGATTGTAATATAAATTGGTTGATATGAGACCGGTCAAATGCAAGACTTCGGCGCTGAGCCTGATATCATGTTACCATAGAGATTGGATTCTTCTGAGATTATTATAGGTAAATGTTCTATTGAATTCTTTTAAGCCTAATATTACATGTATTTCGGTTCAAATTTTTGCAGTTCTTTTGGTCAAGGTCTCCCATTTAATGCCAAGATCTTTAGAAAATATTTTTATAATGTCCATTACCATCTGTGGTGTGGTGTTGTTTTTCTTTTTGATTGGAAAGGTTCAGGTTGGTATACCTTGTTTGTTTATTGCTTCTGAAATTTTGAGTATATGCTTCACATGAAGCACGTGAATTATTTTATGCTTCTCGCAATCAGTTGTATGTCCAGTCCGAAACTGCAAAATCAGAGGATATGAGACACAAGGTATGGGAGCAAAATCAGCGGAGGCCCTTTGTAAAGCTTCCTGAGGATCTTCAAAAGCAAGTCAAGAGATATCATCCATCTAAATGGAGAGAAAGCAGAGGTGTTGATGTAGAATATTTGGTCAATAATCTTCCCCATTATCTCACAAGGAGAATAAAACAGACCTCTGCCTAGACTTGTTAAAGAAAGTGAGTTGCTTTGTCTCAGATTTTCTATGTTTTAACACTTGCAGGTTGGCTTTGTTGGCGCAGTTTATTATTTTAGTTACACTGGTGCAGTCATTCGACAAAATTTGTGCCAAAATCCTTCAATACCATATAGAGCCTCAGTGGAAACAGATTTTCAACAATTAAGAACGAACTAGTAAATCTTTAACATTAGAATTTCAGTTATTGGAAATAATTATTCTCAATCTTATCCTTAAATATGTATATAAAGGTGGAAGAGTTCGGAAATTCGAGTGCTGCATTGTTGGAGGATCCGTGTGATCGCGTCAAGCCAGTTTTCCTTAGCGAACGCTCTTACATTATTCGGGAAGGAGACTGATCATATGCACTTCGTGCGGCAGGGCGAGCGATGGACCTACAGTTCCAGGAGCATAACTGAATCCTCGAGAACTGATAATCCCAAAAAAAAAAATCATCTGGAACATGGTAACTATGGCGGCGAAGAACTTATTGCTTGGGCGCCGCAGGCTGACTCGCAATCATCCAACCTCCTATATGGACCAAAACAGTTCAAGCACTCACAACTGTCGAAGGCTTTGTTCTTATGGCCGATGATTTGAAGAAGATGCGGACGATCATTAAGCAAACCCAGGCAGCTCGTTGTATGCAACTATTTTGGCGTTCTTGGAGGAATGAACAGACATACGCAAAGGGAATACCATCATTAAAATTACAAGAATACTTCGGGCATTCTTAATGTGGTTTACAAAACATTCACCGATACCATGAAAATTTACTATCCAATTGATAAATACTACATCGTTTAGGATAATACTTGAGTTGTATTGGTCCTCTCCCAAATAATCTATGAACTTGAAAAGTTATCCCACGAACAAATTTGGACGCAAGTAGTCAGAGTATATATTGCTATTCTGTGAACTTTCCAATTGAATTCTTATGTGCAAACTCAGTTTATTTATATATTTACAAGGGATCTCGGCGCAGATTTGACTTATGGCTGTATGTTTACACCCTTTTACAATAATAATAATAGCTTTTAGTCCTTATTTGAAATAGAAATTTGGAGTGAACTAAGGACATGTAGTTAGTAATTCACGATAATCTCATCTTTGTCTATTGAGAAAAATAATCCTTATGAACTGGCTTTTGAAAAATTAGTACTCTGATTGCTAAAATTTGCTGTGATATTAATGTTATGTATCATGGCCCTTGGCGCAATTCAGATTGCCGTGAATACGCCTTACCAACCAATGTAAAAAAGCACAGCAACTATAACAAAAACAATATTGAATCTTTAATGCACAAACGTGGCATAATCAAGAATTATAATTAAATATTATTAAGTGTGTGTTACAAGCACGAATTGTCTACAAAAGGAAATTAAACGAAATAAAAAAAGTACTTATTAACGGTTAATTCGAGAAAATTCAAACTTTTATAAACATGCTTTTGGTATTTCGACTTCTGAGTAACTAAATACCTTCTAATACAATTAACCATTTGTCAAATAATATTCCAGACTTCCATTATTAGGGTTGATGCTAGTTTAAAAACTAGCTTACATATACAACTTAAAGCTAAAAAATACGAGTAAAACTAGACACCACCAACCTAAACTAACATAAATGATTAGTTAATTAACTAATTACTAGTTTACTGAGTCCAAGTGCACATTAATCACAACAATAGAGCTGGGCAGCATTCGGTTTGGTCTGGTTCAAGCGCTAAACCAAATCGAATCAAAATCAATCGGTTCATTAAAATTGAAACCAAATAGGAACCGAAATTTAAAACTGAACCAAACCAAACCGAAATGAAAAAATTTGGTTTGGTTTGATTAGGTTCTAAATTTTGGCTCAGTTCGTTTCAGATTGATTCAGTTATATTCGATTCAATTCCTAACTTCACTTCACTTTGTAATTAATCTCTCCCATTCAACCTTCTCATTTCACACTTACACAGAGCTTCAACTCAACTAATATCCTTTTACAAGATTCAAATGCAATACTTCCACACGCATAACGATCATAATCATGATATGCTTTACAGTTTACACACATTGGGGCTACAGGTATTAATCCATTTCATGCACACGGCTCCTTTAGAAGAGCTTTGATACTAACAATCCCACCCATGGACTATCTCAATATGAAGCAAGGCAGCCTTTGTAACTGAGGTCTTCCAGACAAGTGCCAAGTACTGCCAATCATAATGCAAAGGAAAAAAATAAGACAAAGCTACTTTTAAACGAAATTCATCAAGCTACAAATTGTAACAAAATACAATTTTCAGCAGCACAAACTATTATGACTTTGTTGGCCAAGATTATAAAGCAACCAAACGTAATCACATTTATTCATTAATTGAATAAAAAAATTGCAAAAAAAAAAACCATAAACAAGCTTCTCAATTCTCAACCAATAAACTCTGTGCATCAATTCAACAAAAATTAAACCCTAATCTACATACTAATCCTAACTCAAAAAGACATAATTGTTTTGCATTAATTGAATACAAAATTGCAAAAAAAAAAAAATCATAAACTAGCTTCTCATCCAATAAACTCTTTGCAATACAAAAATTAGACTCTAATCTACATGCTAATCCCAACTCAAGAAAACATAATTAAGAGAAAAAAAAAAGGAACAATAGCTAAAAAACAAATTCGACACAACTCACCTGCATTGGCGCGATGTCAATGACAACAACAAATTCAATGATGACAACGAATAGTGATGATGACAGAAGCAATGAACTAGGGCGATGGGCTAACTGAGGAGACAATTAATGCCATGAGACAAATATTTAAGATTTCTAGTAATGATCGGAAGGAAGAAGAGGGGGTTTTTCTACGACTTGAAATTTAAGGTGCTGAAAAAACTGAGTAATTGGTGGGAAAAAGTTTTCTCTTGTGGTGGAAAAAAAAGATTTTGATTAAGACGGTGGCATAAGCAGTCCCTTCATATGCTATGAGTGTGTTCCGCTTATTGGCAAGCATCTATGAAGATCTTTTAGTGAAGGCTTACAGCTTTCTGGTGGGGATCTACGGAAAATAAACGGAGGATACACAGGATGGGGTGGAATAGTATGAGTCAGGCAAAAATGGAGGATGGTAATGGGTCTTCGAGACTTTGTATTAATAAAGCAACGTTGACAAAGCAAGGATGGTGTTTGCTTATTTATGATGAGACACTTAGGCAAGATATTTTTGACGAAGTTCTTTTCTTAATGCAACTATTGATAGTAATCCTTCAATATTTGGCAAAGTATTCTTTAGGGGTATGAGTTGTGATAATTGGGTGCCTAGACCATTGATGTTCTAACCTATCTCGTGAGTAACTTTAGGGGAAGATGCAAAGGTTGTTGATTTGTTAGAGAATAGGAATTGTTGGAATATGCTTTGTTATCTATGGTGTGCACTTTCAAGCTTGCTTCCTTCTATGGAAAACTTAGAGCTAAAAAGGGTGTAGCTGATTCATGGTGCAGGATCGATGGTGAGTTTGGTGAATCCATTATGCCTGCTTTATTTGATTGTTAACATGCCCAGGATGTGTGGGAACTTGCTTCATTTGCTGATTTGGTCCTTTTTATGGACTGTGTTGCATGTTTGTGGGATTTGTGAGATAGTATAAATTCTAAAATTGCCTTTAATGAGATTCAGCTCTTTGTTTTAATAATTTGGGGGGTATGCAGTGAGATAAATAAGATTTGGTATGATGGAGTAGTGGCATTACCTAATTGTGTGGTGGCTTCTGCTCTTGGGATTTCGGAGGGTTGTGAAAGATAAAATCACATAGATACAATTGATTTGTATACTGATTTGAATCCTACGATTTGGAAGCCATCACAGACCTGGTGGTTTAAATTAAATATTTATGTGGTGATGGATATTCATAATGGTAAGGTTAATTATAAGGCTGTCATTGGAAATCATTAAGGTTTGGTTATGTTGGCTGGAGCTAATTTTGGGGTTTATTCTGATGATGTTGCTGTTGTTGAGCAGAGGCTTTGCACTTTGGTATTCAACTTGCCAATGAGACTGGTTTGTCTCCATTAATGATTGCGTCAGACTCGTTGTTTGTTACCCAATTGATATAGAGAAAGCAGTACACTTGTGCAGAGCTTTTGTGGATAATTTCTGAGGTGCAACAACTAATCGTACCAAAGCATGACTTTAGGATTCAACAAGTCTCAAGGAGCTGTAATAAAGTTGCAAATGCTCTAGTTCGCTCTTCAAAAATGTTTATCTTTTGTATTGCTAGAATACTTTCCACAGTCATTTAAGTTGTTATCTTTGAGTTTTTTTCCTTGATTTAAGGAAAATTATTTATTAAGAAAAGAAAACAGTAACACTGTCTGTAATAACATGCACAAAAACATGATGATGTAATTCCATCGATCTTGAACATTATCAAAAATTTGCTTAAATTAAGTTAATTCACCATAAAAACACAAAACGCAACCGCAAGAACATTAATCCAGAAACTAATTCTAACTTATTCTAATTGGAGGGCCAATTAATTACTTAACTCCCAACAAGACCTTGAGATTATTATTAATTGCATTATGCCTTGTGATGGCTGCCACCTCCAAAGACATGGAACAGTGCATCAATCTGATCATAATCCTCTAACCCAAGCTACAAATTAAGTAGAAACATTTAATTTACATCACAAAATTTCTTTTGTTTGACAAAACGGTCACGAAGATCGGTCCTTTTTATATTAAAAAATGATTTCAAAATAAATTTTAATTTGTAATTACTTTTGAAATAAGAAAAATTTTAGAATACATTAGAGATATTATATCCAATTTATGTATATATGACATGTATGGTTCAATTAATGTATATATGAGATGTTTAGCAAAGTAGGCACGTTTTTCATAGAATTAACACACAACATCTAGGTTCTTGTTACTGTTAGGATTAGCGGGGTTGCTGCTTGACTTGGTGTGGGTATTTAAATCACTATTTTCGCGATTCTGATTGATATCCCTTTTTGGATTTTGGTTAAGACCATTTTGATTGAATCAAGTGTTGTTTGTAGAGATGGGAATAGAGGCACTGAGACTGTCTTCTTGTTTTAAAAATGATTCAGTGAGTTTGTCAAGCAGTTCTTCAAATGTAATTACTGTATCACGAGCACGAACAGCAGCTGTGATCTCCTTGTACTCTGAACCTAATCCATTAAAAGCATGCATCACCAAGTTCAAAATTTCAAGTGGAGCACCACCAAGAGCCAACTCATCAGCTATGCTCTTGATGGTGCAAAGATAATCAGCAACAGAAGATGTCCCTTACGTAATCTTCATCAGGCTTTGCTGCAGCACCATAATGCGAGTTGTCGAATTGTTGGCATACAGTCCTGAGCTTTTCCCATGCAAGCTGTGAGGTCATTGCCGATGTTACAAGCGGTATGGCAGGAAAGCGGTATGGCAGGATCTGTCAGGGATCCAATGATGTCGAAGTACAGGAGTTTAACTTGGCGGACCCACAGGGTAAATGCTGGATTTGGACTTTTCTTGCCATTTTCTTCGATGGTTTGTTGAGAGCACTGGTTTGTGCCATCAACAAATACAAGGAGATCCAACCCAAGGAGTAGTGCATCAAATTGTGACCTGTTAAAATACGAAATCCTGTGATAAAAACTATCACTTATAATTCAGAAACATTCATATTGTATCACCAAGAATTAATAACAAAATATATGTAGAAGCTTACCTAAATTCATAATATTTAATTGTCCTTCGAAGTTGTGTGATTAATCTTTCAAATCAACATGTTCTTTTACAGAATCCTTCAATTTTTTGTGTTCTCTCTCTCTCTGATAATGAGATGTCAAAAAAAATAGAAAAATACGTGTGACCTAAGAATTATGACCACTTATATAGACAACTTTTCTTGTTGTCATTAGATATTCCTAATTTTGCCCATCATAAAATTAAAATATCATTAGGTCTCTACACATTAAAAGCTCATACCCTATTAGATACATTAAAGTCTAAACTACCAAAAATCTTAATAGATCACTTTTAATTAGGCTTAACCTTATATGACAATTTAAAACACATAATTATTTACATATAAGTCCAATGTTAGATTAAGGATCTACCATTATTAAATAAAAAGAAAAAAATCCAACATGCCCTCCATGAAGGGTAGTTTGTAGGGGTGAGTTTCAGTGGAATTTGAGATGCATTGACAAAGAAGAGGGTGTTAGGCAAGGTCTGGCTTCCAATTGTAATGTGGGTGGTGAAGTTGGTGAAGTGATCTTTCATTTGGCATTGGGATGCATCGTTGTTTTCTTGTTTGAGCTTAAAGACTCTAATGCCATAAAAGAACTTGATAATAACGAGAAAGGAAAAACTTGCATTTTATTGATCCAAAGGCTTGAACTTGTGCAATCATACTTGTGTCTATACAAGGAAATAATAATAACAAATATTACAATATCAATGATAGAATAAACTGACATGACATGACCGCCCGAACCCTTAAGACGAGTCTACCTAAATCTATTAAATATTGAGCGAAATAATCTAATTAATAAGGATTTTGCCAAAAATTTAATAGAATTCCCCCTATAATTCATCATATCCAAACCTGCAAATTAATAAAACAAACACTCTTAAAAATAATTCCAAATATAACCAACTTCGTCAATCAATCTCCTCAACAAAATACTAAATCACTCAAATATCCAATATCAGAGAAAATATATATGTTATCCACAATCCCTGAAATGTAATAAATTGTACAATCCAAAAATATCTCAATAAATATATCTATGACTCTTAACACTCTCATGTGGCCATAATTCCATAATAACTATCGTCGTTGAGTCGACTATTGCACTTGCGAATCTCCTATAGGGAGAGAAAAATATAATAAAATGGGGTGAGTATGAAACTCAATGAGTAGATTGTAGTTTTTGAAAATAACTTAACTCTAAAAATATTTATATCATTTCTAAACACAATTTTATCAAAATATCATAAGTACTTAAATAAACTTGTTTAATTTAAATCATGCACTGAGATAATAATATCACATAATACTTCATAAAATCAATGAAATCATAACACTTATAATATCAATGCTGAATACCAAAAATTATCACCAAACAAGTACCTAGGGGAATCAATCTCATCATACCCGGACCTCAACAGACTGACAATGATGTACTATCTAGGTACAGTCACGACTTAGAGCTACATGAATAGACAGGAAAATACAATCTCATATCTCATTATATTTGTGCATACATAATCTCTTTCCTAAAAGACAAAGTTGCCTGAGTACACAGCTTAAAGCCTCCGTGTGTACTCAGACGGGCTCCAAAAGCTTGTATCTCATATGTATCTCAATATCAGTATCTTTGTATTCATCATATCACATGCATATCTCATTTCATCTGTATCGCTATATCTAGAGGGCAAATGTATTGTCTAATGATTTTGCAAACAACCTTTATACAAATGTACATAAACATATAATCTCATCTGAAATCTCATTTTCTTTCTCTTTTAACATACCTTAAATATACTTTTCTTTTCTTTAAAATATTATCATGCATATATTCAAAATCGGCAATAAAATTATTAATCATACACATTTTTTAAAATAAATACGAAAACACAAATAAAATCTATTTCTATAAAATCATTAAATCGAAGCCTTTAAAATTCATCTCGTAAATATGCTTTACAATATTTTAAAATCATAATAAACTGCAATGAAAATAGGTTTTGTATATTCCACTCACAATGACATGATGAATACAAGGAAATAACATAATTAACTTCCGTAAATGTAAATCACAACTAACAAACTCAAAACGACGTTTATCTACAATAAACTATTCTTGAATCCATAAAATTACTAAATGTTCTCGATATCAAAATTCATCAAATTATCCTCAGAATCCCAGATTATCAAACTACCCTCAATTCAAATTACAAAAATAACCACAAGTTTTGAATTTATGAAATTACCCCTGAAAATGAAAATTTACCAAAATATCCTTGATAACGTAAATTACCAAATTATCACTGAAATCTCAAATCACCTAACTGTCCTAATATGAAATTACTAAAATATCCAGTAATTTCTAAAATTTCAGAATTACCACAGAAGTTTGTGAAATTATCGAACTGCCCCTACCGGTCAATGGTGACCGGAGCTCAATCAACGGTGATGAGAAGCTTAGATTTGATCCTTTTGACCTCGATGAGTCCAATGGTGTGGCGGTGGCCTCCCACGCTCAACGACGGTAGTGAATTGAGCTCCCCAAAGCTGTGAGTTTTCTGGAGGTCAATCGGCGGCAATCCGGGCATTTCAGGTGATGGGCCCGGTTGGAAAATGATGAGGACGAGCTGAGGAAAAAATCCCAAGTGGTGGCACGGCCTAATTCCGGTGAGATTGACGGCAAGAGAAATGGGTTTGCCATGGGTTTCCAAGCTAGATCGCCGGCGTTCTGGTCAATTTTCGGCAACAATGACGATAGGGATACGTCGGCTGACTCTCAAGCTTCAAATCAGTACCTTACTTGGCTAGTAAGGTGGCCAAAAATGAAAGATATGACCGGGTCAAGTTCGCGGGTTGAATCCGGGTTAGGTTGACAACTTCTCTCTCTCTCTCCCTTTCCATTTATTGTAACGGCTCCCCCTTTTCTTTTTTCTTTTTTTTACAAGCTTAATACAAATTAAGCTAATACCAGACCTAAGTCCTAAAATAAAATCTGACTAGGTGACCTTTCAATCGCGTCCGAAGTGTCTCGATTTTATGTCGTGACCAATTTAAATTATTCAAGCACCATCAATTTAATAACCACGTCTAATTACACACAACAATTTGTAACAATTCCTACAATTTTAAAAAATTAACAAGGAAATTAAAAATACATAAAATACTCCAATAAAGAAAATAAGGTGCATATGTTACATAAACTAAAGTAAATATTACATATATGGTAAGAATATGGAGTACCACCATCAATGGAGGGATTGTCAGCAATGGTGTCATGGCTTGTGGGGATTTGATTTTGTTGCCTAATAGGACGAACTTGAAATATGTCTTGTCTTCATCCTACAATCAAAACAAATTAATTGACATGATTAATACTGATTTACTTCGTTTGTTTTTAATATAATTATTCAAATTTTTCTAATTAATTAGCCATGATATAAATTCCAAAACCAAAAGCAGAATCCCCTTAAGCTGTAAAATTCATGATATTCATATTACGACCAAATTTCCAATATTTTTCAGTTGGAGGAAAAATAGAGATCTAGCATCTGGATTTTTTTAATAAATTAAAAACATATTGGCCATTTTTGCCATTTTTGGATGAGTATGTAATAGAGAAGCAAATGCAACATGTAATAGAGAAGCAAATGCAGCTTATAAAGTGATATGTCAATGAAACGAGAAGCTTCATTCTCTATCAATTCTAATTATTTGAAATCCATGTTTTTCCATTTAAAATATCCAAGCATTGACGTAGAGGGATCCCACCAAGAGTTTACATGTCTCTTTTGTACAAATACCAGTCAATTTATATTGTAGAAATTAATCACAGTCAACCAACAAAAAAATTAGAGCAAATTACCAGAACAAGAGTACTTGAAAAACTTAATGTAAATAAGTTATCGCAAAAACTAAAGCGAGGATCGATACATAGTATAACAATTTTCGTTACAACTTCAAGTAGAAATTCATTTGAAAAAAAAATCAAGAAGAAAGTAGTAAATAAATATAGGAAATTAATACAAAAATGGACCTTGCTCTTGATAGTAAGATGGGTAAAATTCTGCGACGGCCTCTTGTTATTCATAGGAGGAGGAACTGGCTTGGACATTTTTCTTCCTCACAAATTGAACATCTTTTAAATAAGAACAAAGTAAGGGTTTTTGAACTTTGACGAGCTTTAGTTTTACGATCTCAAATATATAAAAGCAAATTAAAGACCAAGAAACAAGCTAAGAAGCGTGCTCGTTTAAGCTTCATGTCACTTGTTTTGTCTGAACAAGACCAATGAATGAGAAACAATTAGATTTTGTTTATTTATTTCACCATCGCTCAATCCCAACCACATGATCGAGTCTATTCTGAAAATGTGTTTTTTAATGTTCAAAAAGAACAAAAAGCACAATGTTTAAATCATTCATAAATTAATTGTGATTGCTTTTTTCTTTTTTTCTTTTTTTGGTTGTAAATAATGTTTTGCTTTTGCCATATCAGAGGCTTACTGATTTTTACAATGAATTTATTAAAATCTACTTAGATTATTTTATTATGATACAATTCAAATTTCTATTCTCATACCTGATATATTTCCAATGAACTTATAAATTGTGAATATTCTAAATTTAGCATAAAATGACATCAGTATCTACTATATATATATATATATATTTTTTTTTTTTTTGGTTTAAGAATTATTATACATCCAGAAACTATCCTCAATGACAAGTACAAAAATATTAGTCTTCAAACTTTTCATCCTATTATTTTTTAATGAAAAAAATAGCAATATATAAAACCTTGCAGTTAACCTTATATTTTTATTTTATTTTTTTCCTAAAACAGTCAAAAAGTATAATTAAACATAAGATTCAGTCACTTTGCCACGAGATAAGTAAAAATGGCCAATCGGCCATGTTAGGCCCATTAGAAGTAGGCTCACTAGGGCTTGCAGGCCGACATGACACTACCCAATTACTTTGGCCGGTCATGTTGTACATGCCAAAATTTACTTATGTTTTTTCCTAGCAAAAGCCGAAAAGCATAACTAAACATAGGGTCCAACTACTGTGCCATGAGGTAACGAGAGATGGTCAATGATTGGTTAATAATTAATACAGCCCTTATAAAATTGTTAACAAAAAATGGCTAAGCTTTTCTCCTCCAGTGTTGCACCGAAGGCAACAACCTGCAGAGAGAGGTCATCAAAGTTGAGAAAAATTGTTAAACTCGACTTCACAGGACACGGGAAATAACAATTCACATCAATCAAAAGCCTCTTATTTGATGGAGAAGCTAATAGAATAGGAAATAAAAGAAAGTAATACGAGAACGATCTGCACCATGATACTAAACATAAGTTCCTAAATAAATTAAAGGAGTACAAGAATTTTCAATTCAGAGTTGCTTGACTTGAACAGCTTCACATTCATGACGCCTGCGTCTATCTTTGATAAATAGTCTCGGACTGCAAATTATTATTATAACACTTTCTGATGAACATAGCGCGGTTTCCTCCAACACGAGAATGCAAATGCAAAGAATGTTAAAGAAGGGATAAATGACATAAGGCCAATAATTTTCATCCCTGTACTTCGCCCGATCTTTATTCTGTTGATTTACCACGGCGTCGATGATCATATTGAATACAGAGAGAACAAATACAGAAAGGCAGAACCGATATTTCAAAAGAATTGCTAAAAAGGAAAAAAAAGTTAGAACTTCAGCTTTGTTCATCACAGAATGTTCTCAAGGAAGTAATTGCACTTATCAGCCATTAATTTACATATATTTCAGTTTCATATGTAATTCAATGCATCAGCCTTTTTGGGCCTACCCTCAAGTCCTTGTATGATGAGGCTAGTCCCAAATTTATCAAAACCAAGTAGGCTACATAACAACGTCCCATCATCTCCATTTTTATTGAAGAACTCACCCATCTCAAGCTCCATCCATCCATCTTTTCTGTCTAGAAATAGTTGAGGCGTATTTCTGAAAGGATCTAGGAACAATCTTTGTCTGCCCTTATCATTGATTCCTTCAATGTGGACCCCAGACACTATACGTGTCCGTTGAGATCCACTTATGGGCTTGCCAAACTTGAACACAAGGTAAGCTGCATAGTTGGTTCTGTGGGACAAAATTCTTGTATCTATCCTTGCGTTGACATCAGAAAACCAAAAATATAATAAGTACACGAGCTCAGCCACCTCAGGAAACCTGCCAGTGCATAGATACATGCATGGAGCAAACGAAATCATACTGTTAGTAAAAGCTCCTTCCTATCACTGTCAGTAGGATTTGAACGATAAACATGTTATGTTTCAATTCAAGAAATTATACCCACTGAATTACTTGGCTTCTACAAAACTATTGATGAACTAACTGATTGTAATATTAAAGATAAAAGTTAAAATTACCTAGACTCTGGTATTGAAGTCCATTTCCCACAATTGGGTGTACTTGCCCATTCTATACAAAGGCCTCTTGCCCCAACCATGTAACATTTTTTTCCGTATTCAAATTGATATTATATGGCATGGTTATGCATATACAACTAGGTATGACAAACTTTAAAATAAGATCTTAATTTTTAAGAACCTCATAAGATTAAGAAGTACTATTTAACTGTATAAGAAACTTAAAGTCAGCTATGAGATGACTTCAAGATAGTTAAAGATAGTAAGTCATTTTTTGATACTATATATACATTGTATAAGGGAAGATTACTAATTTCTTTTCTTCTCTACTACAATTAAGTTATATTATTTACTCCGCTACTATTTTTAAAATAGCCAATAACCACCTAACAGCACAATTTTACATTATTATCATATTTTTAAATACACTTTTATCCATATTTATTATAAATTAAATAAATCTTATGAATCAATTATATGAAACAGCCAATCAAGCTTTAATAAAATAAAGATTCTTTCATCACTTTTCAATTTGAACACTAGCTTAAGGTTTCATTTCTAATCAATTAGCAAATTTAGGAGTCACAAGCATAGTCTATAAATTTGGAGGTGACGGATGAAGTAAGGACTGAAAGCTTACCATGGTACCATTGTTGATGAGGATGGGGTGGTGACAAAGATGAAAATAAAGATCTTTCTTAGACATGGAAGTGATCAAAGATGAAGAAGAGACAGAGTTGGAAATGATCAACTTGTAATCGGACGGCAGAAACTTCTCCCACACCAAATCCGAATCCGCAGCTGATTTGAATGCAGGAGATACCACTGCGAATCTACAAGCGTCGCGAGGAGTTGTGAGAGAAATTATGTGCGAAATGCACTCTGCTGGCAGAACAGTCGTAATATCCATTACACTTCTTCTCTTTACACATTGGATAAGAAGTGAGTTTTTTTATAGGAAACTTTCACACCCCTTCTTTTTGAAGTTGCTGGTTGCTTTCTTTCAACTTCTTTCGGAAGTTAGGGGCAAATATTATCGAACTGCCTAACATATCAAATAATTACAACAACTTTCAAAAGATAATAAATTATTGCAAATTCTTGTCAACAATTTTCTTAATTGAATTAGGACTGTTTGGGATTGATTTAGCTGTTGTTTTTACCGTACTGTTGAAACAAGCAGCTAACACAAAATAATAACTAGGTATTTAGTAATTGTGTTGTTGAGAGTATTGTAAGTTTTGTTAAATAAGTTGTCACTAAAGTGTTGATTGAAGTGTTATTTTATTGTATAATATAATATGATCAAAATTGACAAAAGTTTAAATAGTATGTTGTTTTTCTTTATTAATTTTAAAAGAAAAACATTCAATAGTTACAATCTAATGAACTTTATAACTCGTCCATATAAAATATGATAAAATTTATGATATATTACAAAAATTTGATAAAAATAAAAAGTAATACGTATTATGTTCACATTAACTAAATGTTATAACATGTCAAATCTTCCATTTCTCCTAGTAGTGTTACTTTAGGGATTATTGATTTCTAATGCAAAGTTATCATAAAATACGGCATAATTGTCTTTTTTATAGAATATAAAAAATAATTGATTTCTAATGTAGGGTTATATTTGGAATATAAAAAGTGTGTGCTAACTTATTTTATAAGGTACTTTTGAAAATCACTACCAAAATAGAAAAACTTATGAAATAAATAAATACTAAAAGATTTAGCAAATAATTAAAAAAATTATTAAATGAGTTGCTTTTTGCTTTTAGTCTTAATTCTAAAATGGGGCTTCAGTTAGACCTTCTTTTCCTATCTTTAAAGTCATAAGTTTAAGTTTTCACGTGAATGTAAGAGTTTATTTAAATTATTCAATAAGATTGAAATTGTCAATTCAATTATTTTTTTAAACAACTTTAGCCACAAGCCTTTCTTTCTTTATTTTTTTTTAATTTTTATTATTATGCCCCTATTTTTATTATTATTTTAATTATATGTTTATTCTTGGATAAAATACAGAGAAAGGACATCAAAATGCTCCAAATCTTTTATTCTCCTATTCAATTTCTGCAAATGGAACATATAATGGATACGCTGTTCTACTGTGGATAAAAGATTTTTTTTTACAGAATACTAATAATTTGATCTCTCTGTCCAGAAGTTGAAAAAAGGTCTTCATTTTAGGAATTTAGTTTTTCTGCAATAAATTATAATGAAATATAAGAATAGTAATGTCATTTAAGGAAATACTCCAAAGCCTCAACCAACGCAAGCTTTGAAGTTTGAACCCAATCTTGAACTTATCAGTACGAAATGATTTTCCAAAGATGAAGTATCGGCAATACATACAATACAACTCTGATCATAAAAGTAGTATATTATTCCCATCTAATGATCTTAAAAAACATCTTAACATTGCCATACCATCATTTGCTCAGTTATACTCAATGGACGAGGTAGTAGTAGATCCAGCCATCCACTATCAAAGCCTTTTTTTTTAAAAGGAAAAGGGGTGGGCAAGCCCAAATCAATTTTTATCTCCCTCCCCACCCCAAAGGCTCGAACCCGAGTCCACACAAGTGAGAGGTGACAGATTGCACTACCAACCAACTCGACTACGCCCTTGGGGCATCTCCTATCAAAGCTATTGGGCATCAATTGTATTGGACTTAATTATGAGTATTCAGTCTGTCAATCATTTTTAGGCCTAAGCTCAATTGCTTGTATAATGAGGCCATGCTTGGTGCTGGGACCTATTGAAATTTAATAGGCTAGACACTAACATGTTATCATCTCCATTTTCATCGAAGCATTCACCTATCTCAATTTTCATCCACCCATCTCCTCTATCTTGATATAATCGAGCTTCATTGCTTCAAGGATCTAATTACACCCTTCGCCTTTTCCCATCATCAATCCCTTAAACGTAGACTCCAGACTCTTAAAAGGTCTTTATTAAAATCCATAGATGGACTTAATAAACTTGAACAGCAGGTAAGCTGCCTAGTTGATACCTAAGCACAGAATTATAGTCTTTATCCTACTTTTGACATCAAACAACCACAAGAAACCTGCTGCTGCATTGACACATGCATGGAGTAAATGAAATCATAATATATGCTGGTAACTAAAGCCTCTCCCCTCCCACGTGAACAGGGATTGCAGCTTAGATCTTTTCTTTCAATGCAACAAATTTTACGGGCTGCACTAGTTAGCACTCAAAAGTGTCAATAACATTGATAGTAATCCCAAAAGTAATAGTGCAAATTACCTAGACTTTGGTAGAGAAGTCCAAGTCTAATGGTTGGGCGTACGTACCTTCTTATGCTATGTAAGGCCCTCTTGCCCCAACCACGTAACAATTTTTCCTACTCTCCTTCTTCGGTGCAAAGCTCTATTGAAGGACATTTTGAATTAGCTAGATTAATTTTCCCATTCTATTGCCCAGTTTTACCGACAAATGCATAATAAATGGTATGGTTTTGCATACAATTGGATGCGACAAACTTTTCTATAAAGCTTAGCATATAGCCTCTTGCCCTAACCACGTAGAATTTTCTCCCGGTCTCTTTCTCCAGTGCAAAACTCTGTTGAAGGGAAGAATATATATGATGACCATATGTTAGGCAGATTATAATTTTTCAAATTTATACTATATGGTACGGTAATGCATATACAATTGGATGTGACAAACTTTAAAATAAGATCTTAATTTTTGGAACCTAATAAGATTAAGGAGTAATATTTAACTTTATAAGAAACTGAAAGTCAGCTATGTGATGACTTAAAGGTAAGGTAGTTGAAGCTAGCAAGTCATTTTTTGGATATTATGTATACAAATGTACGATATGGCAGGGCACACAAAATCAATTACATGAACCAGCCAATCAAGCTTTTAGTGAAATAAAGATTCTTTCATCATTTCTCAATTTGCAAATTAGGAGTCATAAGCATATTTTATAAATTTGAGAGGTGATGAATAGTCAATAGAGAAATGACTCAAAGCGTACCATGGTACCATTGTTGATGAAGATGGGGTGGTGATAAAGATGAAAAATAAAGATCTTTCTTAGACAAGGAGGTGATCGAAGATGAAGAAGAGACAGAGTTGGGAATGATCAACTTGTAATCGGACGGCAGAAACTTCTCCCATACCAAATCTGAATCCGCAGCTGATTTGAATACAGGAGATACCACTGCTAATCTACAAGCATCGCGAGGATATGTGAGAGAAATTATGTGCGAAATGCGCTTTATTGGCAGAACATTCGTAATATCCATTTCACTTCTTCTCTTTACACACTGGAAAAGAATTTAAGTTTTATGGGAAATTTTAATACGCTTTCTCTTTGAAGTTGTTGGTTGCTTCCTTTCAACGACTTCTTTGGGAAGTTGAGAGCAAATATTTTCCAACTACCTATCATATCAAATAATTACAACAAGTTTCAAAAGATAATAAATAATTATAACATCTTGTCAACAATTTTCTTAATTGAGTTACGATTAGTTTGGGATTGATTTAACTATTAAAATAAGTTGTTTTCACTATACTATGAAATAAGCCACTAAAAAAAAAATTAAGTATTTAGTAGAGAGTGTTATAAGTTTCATTTGATAAGTTCTATAACTAAAATGTAATTTTATTGTATAATATAATATGACCAAAATTGGTAAAAATTTAAATTGTCTTGTTTTTCTTGATTAATTCAATAAGTTGTCTAGAATCAATTTTTTCTTTTTAAAACATTATGAAGTGAACAAGAAAAAAACTCAACTAGTTAGAATCTAATAAAGTTTGTAACTCTATCCATATAAAATATAATAAAATTTATAACGCAATAAAAAATTTGACAAAAATAAAAGGTAATACATATTATGTTCGCATTGTACTAAATGCTATAGTACATCAAATCTTCCATTTCTTCTAGTAGTGTTACTTTAGGTGTTATTGGTTTCTAATGTAGGGCTATCATAAAATATGGCATAATTTTTTTTATAGAATAAGAAGGTTATAATTAGATTTATTCAATGGTAATGGTTCTGGAACTATGTCAAAATTGAGATGAGAGAGATGATTTGCGACCACGTTTTATGTTTTTCTTATCTTTGAACTTAAGGTTGAATTCCTGCAATAACAATACCCAAAGAATTAGTTTGTCCTTGCATCTTTCTTTATAAAAAGATATTTAAGAGTAGTATGATCTATGAACACAATTATTTTATATCCTATAAGATAAGATTAGAATTTTTCCAATGCAACACTATTATTGACATTTCTTTTTCAATGGTTAAGAAATTCAACTGTGCATCATTCAATGTCATATTAGCATAATAAATGACATGGTGAATTCGATTAACTTTTTAGCCTAATACTGATCTTCCTATATAATTAGATGTATCATGTATGAGTTCAAAAGGTAAGTTCCTATTTGGGGGCTGAATGATGGGTGATAAGATTAATAACTGTTTTAATTTTTCAAATGCCTTAAAACATAAATCATCAAAGAAAAAAGGTACATCCTTAGTAAGTAAATTGCATAATAGTTGAAAAATCTTGTTAAAGTCTCTGATGAAACGTCTATAAAAAAAAGCATATATAAGAAAAAATCTTACTTTTCAGACAATTTTGGAAGGAGGAATATTGAAAATGATATCCAACTTGAATTTGTCAACGTTAATACTGTTGTTCGAAATGATGTGATCGAGAACAATACCTTGTTTTACCATAAAATGACAGATGAGCAACTAATGAGTGTGAAAGTACTACCTTAGTATGCTGATATAGTTAACTATCTTGTTACAGGTCAACTTCCAGAGCATTAGACTAAGCATGAGAAAGCTAAATTTTTTGCAGAAACAAAGAATTTCTTTTAGGCTGATCCTTATCTATTCAAGTATTATGCAAATCAAATAATCAGACGATATGTCAAACTTTAAAACATCCTTTTATTCTACTATGAACAAGCTTGTGGAGGTTATTTTAGTGCTAAGAAAACGACTGCTAAAGTTTTACAATGTAGTTTTTATTGGCTAACTTTATTGAGATGCTTACACTTTTATTCTTCATGTAACAGGTGCTAGCATAAGGAAACATTACATGAAGGAACATGATGCCACTAAATCTTATTTTGGTGATTGAAATTTTTTATGTGCGGGGTATTGATTTCATCGGACCATTTCCTCATTCTTTTGGCCATTAATATATATTGGCTACTGTCAACTATGTATCTGAATGGGTAGAAGCAATTCCGTGCAAAACCGATGATGACAAGGTGGTGATAGGATTTTTAAAAAGCAACATTGTTTCATACTTTAGATTTCCTTAGATGATAATCAGTGATAGTGAGACCAAACAGAAAAGATTGTTCATTAAGACTCGATGATGCATTATGGGCATATCGAACGGCCTTTAAGACACTTATTAGGGTGTCAGCCTATAGGTTAGTTTATAGGAAAGCTTGTCACCTACCGATAGAACTCAAGCATCATGCATAGTAGACTATTAAGAAATTTAACTTTGACATACAATAGGCTAGTTTGGAAAAATATTACAGTTGGTAGAACTTAAGGAAATTCACAATGATGTGTACAAAAATGCCAAGATTTACAAGCAACAAATGAAAGTCTTTTATTGCAAGCAAAATTATGAGAAGATCTTTTACACTAAACCAGAAAGTGCTTTTATTCAATTCTCACCTATATTTATTCAAAGGTAAGTTAGACTCTCGATGGTCTAATCCATTAAAATTAAGGATCCAAATAATGGTGTCACTTTTGATGTTTATGGTCAAAGATTAAAACTATATATAGAGTCCAATCACGTGAAAAAGACACTGAAATAAATTTGAGTGACCCACCAAATTTGGGCTTAGACTTTTCCCATTTCTTTTCGGTGACTTAACTTTTTGTCATTTTGTTTTACTATTCCTTTGAAATTATTTGTGTCTTATGAAAGTATGTTTGTTTAATAGTTGTATTTTCTCTTATTACTTGTACTAAACGTTATGAGTATCTCAATAAGACAAATCCTCTTTAGTCACCTTAATCAACTTCTACGCGTGAAATGTCACCTAAGCAGCATACTTCAAGTTTGTACATTACATCCTATTTGAGATTAACAATCACCAGTGTTAGTACCTATTTTGAAGAGCTATAAAGATAACTTTGGGAAATAGAATGTGGTATTTATGAAATCTAGTTAGAACTTAAGGTAAACTTAATAAAATGATGATGGTGAGTTAACATCCCACTTTTTTACATTATGTGTTTTGATCTTGTTGTTTTCTTTCATGTGTGCTCTATTTTTGCTAGATTGATTCTTTTATTTGATGTGTTCCATTAGTTTCCACAATCACTAACATTCTCCAACCAAGGTATGGATAGAAATACAATTCTTGTAAAGCTTCACAAGTAATTTCTCTCTCTACCTCCAAACGCACTCCTCACAATCTGCAAAGCTCAATCCAAATACTTGTGACTGCTTATAAGAAACGGGAAAGGAAATTACTCGAGAAATTAAAAAGTTAAATGGCTCCAAGTTTCTTGTCATATGTGTACTTGAATGGACTGCAAAAGACGTCCGTGTAAATCTTTGGGAATGGTATTTGGTAACAATGAAGACAAGATTCAATTCATTAAGGATAGCTTGAATAAAAAGTCGTTGGATGACATCCTTTCAACTCTTGAAATGCATCCCAATAGATACGAATAGAGAGTAATTTTCTAGTTATGGCCATTATTCAAGAAAAAACGTGCATGATATTGTCTCGGGAATTTAACTATAAACAACCCTATTTGCTAGTTTATAAGAAAACTGGATAAGAAGCCTATGCTCAACCTGCAGAAGGCCTTCAAGCCATTTCTGAACATCAAACTAGAGGAAGATATGAGCTACAATCATAACTACCAGTACATATCATTTTGTTTGACTGTTCTTTTGCATTATTGATTTTAATGGTGTGATTTTATCTTTAATTATTGTTTGTGTTTCCTTGTTGTTTGCTTTTGACTTTTGAGCCATAAACTTCACACATCATTTGACAAATACACTACCCCATTTACAGCAGTATATCATTATGCTTGTCACCAATATCTTTCAATACAAGCTTATTTTGTTAAACCCTCACAAATTGCTTTTGAGAATTATCTCAATGGCAGCAACTTCGAATATACAATTTAAGAACGTTTGTGTGCTTTTTGGCTTTCATAATGGAAAATACAAAGATTTTTTTCAAGCAGCTATAGATCTTGGCCAAGTACTAGTAGAGAGAAAAATACAATATGTATATGGAGAATGTGACCAAAGGTTATCAAGACTTGTTTCAAAAGCTGCTTACACAAAAAAAGCCAATTACTTAATATCATTCCAAAAGCCCTAAAACCTTTAGAATGTGTGCCTGACTCACCAATAGGAGAAGAGCTAGTTATCTTAAGCATGCAAGAAATAATAACTAAAATGTCAAATCATACTGACACCTGTATTTTCTTGCCAGAAGATCTTGTAACTTTAAAGGCATTGATTATATTCACATCTTGGGCATATTTGAACATTCATAAAAAAACTCATTAGTTTGTTAAATGTTAATTACTTTTATGATGGTTTGATAGCATTTCTTAACCATATAATAAAGAATCATTTTGTTTCCTTCATAGTAAAACAACTCTTTATTTCTGCTTATACTGCTAATGAGTTACTTAATCTTTTATAAGCTTATAGATCAAAGCCAGATCTTAGGACTTTTGCATTAGATTGATCAACTAATGATGGTAGCAGTAGCAGTAATAAGAAGTACAAATTAGATTACCCTCCATTTGTAAATATTTTCTTGTGTCATAACATTCAGGTGATGTCTTTTAAATTCCACTTCTCTCTTTTCAAACATTTAGGACAATGTCTCGTTCTAATTGGGGGAAAGAATAGTTGACAATTGTGGAATAAATGATAGTTATGTCATTGTACTTTTACTAACCTTTTCTAAATTTTTAAGTCGAAGATGCTAAATATGGAGTTTAAATACTCTAGACACGCATCTTCTTAGTCTCAGTGTTTAGTTAGAAAAAAATAAAAAAATAATAAAAATATAACTTAAGGCATTTTGTGTGATCTTTTGCTATTGGATGATATGATGACTTCTAGATTTTAATATTTATATTATTTTGGGTTTCGAATTATGCTACACCATGTGTGCCACTTTCCATATTGATGTTGGTGACAAATGTAAATTGAGGAATTTGATGAGTGAAATTGATTAAGTTATTTAAAGGAATGTATATGTCATAGAAATTTCCAAATGAGTTTTTGAGTCTATAATTTTTCTTGGAGAGTAACTATTTTTCATAACTTAGCAATTTATTATATTATACATGGTCTCTATCTTTTTCTTTTAAGTTAACCAATAAAAAAAAAAGAAAAAAAGAAAATTGTGTTGCGACATCTAAAAGTTTATCGAACTAGTAGACATGAAAGACTATTTAGTACTTTAAAAAATGATAAAAATGTCATCTTTGATCCGTTTGAGCCTTTTCTAGCTATCCTTATTGGGAAGCATCCATAATTATCCCTATTAAGTGTATATATATATAAATCCGAAGGGTGAGAGAAGACTGAGGAAGTCTGTTCCAAAGATTAGATCTTCTCAAGCGTTGTCAAAAGTGAAGAATCCACTTCTGCACCCGAAGGGTAAAACTTGTATAGACCAGGTGTACCTGTTACTCAAGAACTGGGAAAAACGGACGAATAAAGAAGGTTTCTACTTGACCAAGACAATCCATGTCTAGATCAAACACAGTTGATGACTTCCTCTCAAGACTCATCATGGCAATCAGGATAAGTGGAAGGAGAACTCTCCTTAACTGGTGTTAACACCTCCTTGTGGATTTCAGCTTTTTTCTTTTCTTTACAAACCTATACTTCTAGCCCTTGCAAGGTTTCCATCTTCTGGACCTATATATAAAGTTTTTTCTTTGTTAACTTATCATCCTATGCTACTCTAATTTAGAGTATTATCACCTTATAATTTCCAAAAAGATCTCTATGTTTTCTCGAACATATATGTTGTTCTTCCTATTATCCTTTATTTTCTCTAGTAAAATTTCTTCTTGATTTTAAAAAACTATAGTCTAAAATAGAAGCTAGTAATAAGGACTGAAAGATGTGAGATACATTAGAAAAAGAAAAAAATAATACAAATAATATTGGATCGACTAGTAATTCACTTGAATTGAGATCATATTCTTTTCTAACCTATGAACATTATTCCTTTATTTTGGCTAGAGTGCGTGATGCTATTTTTTCTCAATCTATTATTCCTTGGAATAACTATTTTTATTGGATTTATTTTATTTTGAAAATGTCATTTTTACTTATGGATTTTAGGTTTGGCTGGTCATTTTAACATGTGGCTTGATTAATATAATTTTGATAAATAATCATTTTGCATAATTTTACCTAACACATTTGTGTGAATGGTTGATGTAGAAGTGATATTTTCAAAGCTAGAGATAATGTTTAAACTTTATTTTATTGTTGTTATTTATCTTATTAAAAAAGCAAACACATTTTCCTTTAAAAGAAAAGATTTCAATTTAGGTTTGAATTTTGCTGAATATTATCACGTGGTTTACTAAGGACTAGCAATAAGTTAGTTGTAAGTGTGTTGAGTGTCGAAAAATGCATATTTATAAAAGATAGAATTATCATTTTACGCTTCAAGTCTTACTAACATTTCTACTTTTATATGTTTAAGTTCTTTAAACTTTGATTGTGTGTTTTCAAGATATTTTGATCATTTTACGATTAACGAGAGGGCAGCTTGCAAAAAGGATAGCATTTTTTTGCTTAGAATAGTTGAAAATCATAGGAAAAGCGTAAAGAGTAAAATCTTAATTTAGGATTTTGGTGGGGCCTAACCAATGTGACATTGACTGGCTGAATGGTAGAATCTTATTCAATCCAAAAATGTTAATGTGATGTTAACCGATGATGTGACTTGACTACGATAATGCAGCACTGACTAATGACCTAGTAGCACATTATTGGACTTAAAAGTTAACTTTTATATTGACTACTGACGTGTTAACATATTAATGGATTGAAAAATAAGCATATGATACACGCATATACATAAAAAGACAGCTTATTAATGTGTTTTATCCAATCAGGGCCATGTGGTGTAATTTTAAGCATCCAAATTGTTTTGCATCTGATGGTAATAATTTACTTAATGTATCTATAAACAAGGGGTTCCCCCCTAATTCAACAACTCTGAATCCAAATTTGTGCTTCATTTTATCTATATCTTGCTGTAAGGATGGTAATAAATTCTAGATTTGGCACGAATCTGCAGAGATTTGAAAGATCCTGATTTGGAAAAATCCAGATCCACATGTTAAAAAATACGGATTTGGATCTTAAAAGTTAATATCTGTGCGGGTCTGGATCCAGATCCGGATGCAAGTGCTTCTGGAAAATCAGATATTCGGATCTGCATTATTTTATAATTTATTTATTTATTTAATTAAATTTTAATTGAAAAATATATAAATTAAAATATTTATTTAATATTTATAAGCATAATTAATTCTATAATCTTCATTAAATATGAAAAGTATGTTAAAAAACTAAAAATAATAATAATAATAATTAAAAAATATTATAATGAATTGGTTTACCTTAGATTTTTTATTTTTAATTTATGTTGTGAAATTATCATTTATGAATTTATGGTGGTATTGTACATTATTTATATTGAATTGATGTTAAATTGTTAATTGTTAAATTATAATTGAATTTTATTTGATATTATTAAGTAAATTATTAAATTTAAAATTATATTTAAATTTAAAATTATATTTAAATTTAAAAATATGCAGATCCGGATATCCGAAAATCCACCCGCATTTCGTGCGGATCTTACTTGCATCCGGATCAGCATATATTTTTTTTTATCCAGATGCGGATCCGGATGTCAAAAGTCCAATGCTAATTTGGATCAGGATGCACCTACATCCAAATTTGGATCCAAAATTTGTCAACCCTATCTTGCTGCATCTTGTATTTTTATATGAATTTTTGTAAAATTATCATTTTACCTGTAGTTCAAAATACTTAGCTAATTTAGTTTCAAGTTTAGGTTGAAAGTCAAGTCTTAACATGATCATAGACCTAATTTGGTAAGTTTACTTTCTCTCTCTTTGATTTAATTGGTTTATTTTAATTCATCGTTGACAGAAAGTAACAATTTTTTCCTAGATTTGCATGGTATACCGGTCTCTAGTGTAAGATTATTACTATTTATCGCGATTGTACTTTACATTATATTTATTAGTAAGAAACTCCTCTCTAGTATCTATGGTTTGTCTTGACTCAGTGTTCACAGAGAATTCATCTAAAGTTATTTATTAGATAGTCTTGCCACATTATCAAAAGTCGGATTAGTATCACCTGGCACAATGTATTCTTGATACCATATTTAATAGAAGATTATTTTCTCTTGGCATAATGAGTACTTGATACCATCTTTATTAGAGTTAGGCTTATATGGACTGGAAATACCCCTCTCATAAATTAATTAGAACTAAAAAAGGAATATTAAGTCATTGGTGAAATGTTGAGTCTCAATCCATAGACTCAAGTGCTCCATTTGTATTGTTTCATCTTAAATTCAATCTCGCTATTTTATTTTAAATCTTAAGACAAATAAATCACGTCCAACCAACTAACATACAAACTTTAAGAATCTTATATACGATTAAATCAACCTCCTCGTGAGATCAACACTTATCATCAATAATCTATACTGTAATAAATTTTTGCACTTACAAGAACAATAAAATTTGCAAAACATACTACAATGCTTAAAGGCAATTTTGTGCTAGCATTAGTAATGTTCTTTGTTGTCATTTGATTTTTTTTCCAATTTCTTGTTGGTTTGTTTAAGTTGGTATTTCTATGGGAGGTTTGTTATTGCAAAAATTATGATCTAGTCTAAATTGAGTAACTTAAGGTTTGAGAATGTAAGTAGTGTGTTGGAAATTTGGATATTTTCTGAAAATTTATGCTCTTGCTGGTGTCTTTGTTGTCTAATTTGCATATTGTTAGAAAACTAAATAATTTTAGATTCATATATTTGATTGAGTGAGAATTCCTAACTTTTACTATAACTAGTGTAGTAAAATGTCAGTTTTAGGAACTATAGTAGTCACTGCTCAATTAGAAATTTTGAATTATTTCATTTTCTTGATGAAAAATTGATCGAGTTTATCCCACGACACCACTATTACAGGTTTTTTTTTAAAAATTCAGTTCTCATCCAGGCAGGAAAAGCCTAGATTAAAAACCTAAGGCCAAGATTGCATAGGGGGAAACCAAGCATGATCCTAGCTCCAGGTAGTTGTTGTATCAATTTGGGCCAGTCCT
Organism: Luvunga scandens; assembly: GCA_030449905.1. Taxonomy (NCBI): domain Eukaryota; kingdom Viridiplantae; phylum Streptophyta; class Magnoliopsida; order Sapindales; family Rutaceae; genus Luvunga; species Luvunga scandens. Next base: position 1,098,977 of record JASUUG010001008.1, read on the forward strand.
GGGCATGTCCAAACTCGACCTGGACCCGTGTTTTGCAACCATTTTAGTTGATTTTAATCAATTAGGGTTTGCTAGTTTTTTTATTTTTAAAATATTTTTAGTGATATCAAATTTGAAATTATGAAGTTCAGATAGGGATATTTTAGCCATAATAAAAACCTTTTTCCTAACCCGAGAATCAAATTTTTATTCTTTAATTTCAAACTTTATATAGTGTCTATCATCCCATCCCCATTCTCATGATTAAATTGTGAACTTTGATTCTAATTGCACAAGTAAACAAATCGTATATTAAAATTTTATCTATAGATTGGATGAAATTCTTCGAACTTAAAAAAAAAAAAAAGAAAATCTAACTAATAAGCTAAGTAAAATTAGAAAAAAATATAAAATTACAAAAGAAAATAAAAAATAGTATCACTAACTCAAAAAACAAATATTAGTGAACAAAACAACTTATTCTATTAAAAATATTAGACTCATCAAAATAAATTGCATAGATGTTAAAAAAAAGAAATGGTTGATTAATTTGTAAATTTTATTTGCTTCTAAAGTTTGTCATTCAAAAAATACAGAAATTTTTTTCTATCTATCCTTACTATTCCAAGAACGTGCTATGGTTATTGCGTGTTTATGTACTAGTAAGCAAAATGAGAATTTTGAAATTGGATTTAATGACGCGTTTAATTGCAAATTTAAAGCATGAAATCGGAATAAAAATCATTTTCAAAGCTCTGAGTCGTAAGAAAGGAGTTGAGAGTCATAACCCCATTTTATTCATGATTTAAATAATTTATTAAAAAATAAAAAATGATGAAAATCAAACCAAATCTTAGAATCATCTCAGGCTCAGCAAATTCGAACCAACAACACTGATGGCATTGAACCACTAGTAACAACCATCGCGTCAAATAAGCAGCAACAACAAACGTAACGCCGTAGACACCAACGATAACTGTCACCTTGCCAGCCACCACCAATTTCGATTTTGTTGATGATGATGATGATGTTAAGAATGATGATTTGTTGTTGATAATGATGATGATGATCGGGATTATTACAATGAATTAATATTATTAACCAATAATTATTCATAACAATAATATTTTGAATAATAATATTCATAATTATTAAAATATAAAATAATAATTATGACAATAATTAATTAATTTTTTTAATATTTTATAATAATTTAACTCATTTAAATCCTAATTCTAGTATAAAATAAATGTGTCAATGATAATGTAACACATCTATATAATTAAAATAAATAATTTGTTTAAATTTTCATTTTCTCTTTTTATTCCAGTACTTTTGAATTTTAGTCTATTTATTCTAATTCGGTGGAGGAGTGAATATTGAGAACAAGGGGTGACAAAAATACCCACATGGTCTGAACCCGACTTGGACCCGAGTGATGTGGGCAGGGTAATATGTGAAGACCGGCCGGGTATGGGCATCATTTGATAAATTTAGAACCCGGCGATTTTATTAAAAAAATATTATAAAATATATTTTATTTTAAATATTTATATTTATTTGACTCATTTATCATACAAATATAAATTTTTAAACAATTAAAATTTATAATTTCATGTCAAATTTAATTAAAATAAATTTAAAACTTATAAAATTATAAAAAAATAAAATATATATATATATTATAATATTAAAAAATATAAAATTCGGGTATCGGTGTTAGACCTTAAAAACTCAGCACGTGCCAAAAAAATTGTCATCCGGGCCGGAATACCCGGACCCGGCCCGGGATTTTGCCAACCCACTCATGAGAACAGAAAGAAAAAGCCGCAACTTCACACCAAAACTACAGTTGTTGAGGTCAAAGTCACCACTCACAACAAAGCGTCTCCCATTCGCCGCTCCGTCGCTGCAACACCAACTGGTGGTCGCTTCGCCTACCTCGCTGTAAAGACGAGGCAAGTCGCAGATCGAGCCGAATAAGCCGCTGCGTGTAACCGGCCGCCGATATCAAGTGCAAACTCTTGAACTAAACTGAAGAAATAAAAATAAACTTGTGTCTGTCTCTCTCAGAAGTCAGGTCTATTTACTGACTTTACTTAATTGCCGTTTTTATGTTTCAAAAATGATTTTTTTTAAATAAAAATGTCTTTTTGTCGTTAATTACTTAATTTTCTGTCGCATATCTACAGGATCATGTTCCGGTTTGCCTCTAGCCTCGCCTCCAAAGTCAGGCATGTCTTTTGTTTCCTGTATGTTTTTTTTTAGGTTTTATTCACAATCTGTGTTGTTTACTTTTTTATTTTTATGCTTATCCCAACAGTAGGTTGCAGAGCAGCAGCATCCATTTGGTAGGCATATGATTTTCCTCTCGCTTTTCTTTTTTCCTTTAATTAACTATTTGCTTACTTGTTTACTGCAATTTTTTCTTTGTATCACTCAGGTCCCTGCTAGATTACGTTGTAGCAAAAACTATCGGTACCAAAACCTTAAATTTGTTAGTCCACGTATGGATGACATTTGTTTTTAAATTTATTTTGATTTTTTTTAAGTATTCGCCTACAAAAGAAAATTGATTATGTGTTTTCAGACACCAAATATGCGGATCTAATGATCCGGTCTATGCTTTTTGGAGGACAAAAGCTGCTAGAAGAAGGAGTGCACCCAGATGTTCTAGAGAAGGGCTTTATTTTGGCAGGCAAGGAAGTTAATAGATACTTAAAGGGCAGAGCACGATTGGTCAGGACATTTGAAGAAATTGCCGAGGTTTACCTTCTACGTTTTGCTTAGTTTTGGTGTGAGTTCATTTAATTCTTGACCTGTTGCTGATTTATTTTCATTTTTTCCCTGTAAAGGTGGCAACAGCAGCAGCAAGGCAGAATGAAAAAGTTGGTGAGATTGTTGCCAAGGCTATCATGACAGTTGGAACTCAGGGTTCTGTTTTCACCACTGTGAGTTGCTTTTTTATTTTTTGCAAGCCTTTCCTCTTAATTAGCTTTTTAGCTTTGAAATATTTGCTTGTTCGATAATCTGTTTTGGTTCCTCTTTATTTATGATTGATTTAGTGATTGGGTGTTGTGCAGCCTGGATGCTACTTTCTTTCTTACTTTTCTTTATATTATAAAATATGTCTGCACTTTGGTCTTTCATGTCCTGATTTTCTTGAGTGAATTTTACAATTATAGATAAATGGAGATAAAAATCAAGTTGACAGAAAAGAGAAACGGAGACAATGGATTGGAATTCATTTCTTTTTTTATTCACTGCGAAATTGTTTTCGTAATGGCATATGTTGTTATTGCTTTGTGAAATTTAAAGCCATTCTACTGGCTAACATATTGAGGTTTTCTCCCTCAAACTGTTGCAGGATGATGAAGAATGGAACGATGAATTAGAATTATTGAATGTAATGAATCTATATTGGGCCCCCCCATCCCATTACTTCACTGGAAAGATAACAGAAAAACGTGTAAGCATTGTAGTATATTCATAAATTACTTTGAGTTAATAAAATAATCGTTAGCCTTTTGTTACATTGGTAATTTGTTGATTGGGTCTTCATTGGTTTAATCTTAAAATGTAGTGTTCTATCATTCCTGTTATTTACACAACTGCTGGTTTATTTTTTATCAGGTTTTCAATGACCCGTTGATTTTAATACATGATGCCACCGTCTCAAACCTGAACGTTGTTGAGCAAGCAATTGGTCAAGCTCATGGTGTAGTGGATTATGCAGAAAATGACTGTTTATAATATCATTTATTAGCGAATTTAATTGATACCTTTTTCTTTCTCTTTAGAGACCTTTATTGATTGTTGCTGGGGGTATTGAGGACAGAGTGGTGGGATCTCTTCTTCTAGACACAACACGACTTCAAAAAGGGGTAATCAAATTTTTTAAGCAATATATAAGAATATTGAAAATATATATGGAACAGAAACTTGCCTAAGGAGTATTAATAATTTTAAATAAGATTAAATACAGAATACATTGCAACTTTTGTAACAAATAAGGACATACTTGAAGTATAATATATCGTTCAATTATTAGTTTTGTTTCATAATGTTGTTTGATATGAGATCTAATTGTGGTGGGTTTTTGAATTAGGTAACTTTTTGTGTCATAATTCCTACAATTGACGAAGATTTCAAGGCTTCTGGAGATCCTGGTTTTGTAGAACGCAGGAACGCCATCTTGCAGGACCTTGCCATTCTCACTGGCAGCCAGGTAGTTCATTTATTAATCTTTTCACTCCAATTCTAATTGTAATGTAATAAACAAATTATTGTTCCTATCGTTTCATTTTTAGGTTTTAACTGGAACATCTGATTTGAGCTATACACCATCAGTACTTGGCTCATGCAAGCAGGTGAGATATACAATGAAATGTAGTGCAAATCTGCATGTTGTACCAATCTCTGCCTGGAATCTCTTTCCAAATAGGCTTTGTTCGAACAATATATTTTAGCTATTGGAATCATTTAGGTTAGAGTATCACGGGGAGAGACACTTTTCATTGGTGGGTCTGGGTGCCAAGAAGCTATTAAGGAAAGATGTGAACAGGTTTGTAATGACCGTTAACATGGTTTTAACAATTTTCCAGGGGCTCATACTGTTTATTGATTATTTAACATGTTTATGCAATTGTTGTTACAGTTGAGATCTGCTATTAAACTGAGCCCTTCGGATGATGAAGTATGGTATTTAAAAGGGAGGCTTGCAGAACTTTCTTGTGCTGCTACCATAATTAAGGTTGGATTGATTGATTACATTTCCCTATGCTAGTTGCTTGGTTACTTTACCTTATGCTAACTAGCATTTATTTTTGTGCTGGTAGCGTTCATTGTGGCATCATATCCATATAGAATTAAAAATATATTTTCATGAAGTTGTTTTAATGTAAGGTGGGTGGATCTAGTAAAGTGAGGAAACTGAGTGCTTCAGTTTTTGATAATGCCTTGAATATTGCTAGGCTTTCAGTGAAAAAAGGGATTTTACCTGGTAAGCTTGTTTTTTCGTTTCTTTGATTTTGTTTTTGGGTCAATCTTGTTGGGTTGATGAATCACATTTTTTACATTTTGGTGTATTTGCAGGCTCTGGGGTTGCATTTCTACATGCTTCGAAGGAGTTAGATAAATTGCAAACTGCAAATTCTGGTGAAAATGCCGGTATTAAGCTTTTACAAAATGCTCTTAAGGTCATCTTTTCTCTTTATTCCATTTTTTTTAATTGTTTTTTTCTTATATCTGGTTGTGCTTGGAAATCATTGTTTCATTGTTTCATTTTACTTTGTTTAATTGGAGCCTTGTGCAGAAGTGATAAATCACAGTGATAATATATTTAAACAAAGTAAAAGGGATTGTGCTAGCATTTAGGGAGAAAACTTAAGTTGGACACATTTTCAGAGGTTTATGAAGGGCATGAAAAACCTTTATTTATTTATTTTTCCTAAATCAAAATAATGTTTCTGGCTTGGGTGCCAACCCAATGTGTGAACAAATGTAAGGCATGAGCGTTTTCTATGCTTCCTCAAATGGATGCATCAATTCTGGGTAGTAGGTTGTATACGTATACTGCATTTAAAGTGTTATTTTTATTGTTAGTGATAATTTTATTATTATTTGTACTATTATTACTGCACTGGCAATACGATTGTTATACTTTAATTACTATTTCTAGCACGATTCCTATATTATTTAGAGTTCTTACTAATAATATAAGCCTGCTTAAGTTAGATACTTGCTTATTTCAGATTATGACAAAGCTCTTTCTTCAAGTTCATATCAATAATTTGAGCTTGGATGTGCAGGTCCCTGTGTCCACAATTGCTTCTGCAGCTGGACTTCATGGTTCATCTGTTGCCAATATGCTGTTGGAGGAGGATAATCCTGACCTTGGATATGATCCAACTAAAGGTTTATTTTTCATATAAAGAAAAATAAAACTTGAGTAATTTCAATGAGTCGTGAATTAATCTAGATGACAAGCTTTAATCTGTGTTTATACCAGGTAAATATGTTGATGTGATCAAGTCTAGAATTTTTGATCCGCTTATAGCGTTGCGAGAAGAATTGAACAAGGTCCTATGGTAAATGGCTTAACCTTTTAATTAGTTTAATAAATCACGGTTACTCTAAGCTTAGATTATTTTTTCGATTAAGCAAATACTAATTCTTATTTGCTTGTTTAGGTTAATCAATGAGGAATATAAGATTTACAACAGCCGCCTGGAGAAATGAGATACTTATAATAAGCTTGCCTATGATTATGGTGGACCCAATGATTTTGTTGTTCTACTTATCACCGCGGTAGCTTTTTGAGTTGCAATCTACAATAAACAGGGTAGAAAATAGAAAATTTGGCTTGAATGTTTAAATTTATTTCCAATATTACCCTCTGGATTGTGCAAGTGCTGGTCAATTGGCAGATTGTCTATAGATGGTTCCTATCCTCGCTCTCAGTGGTTGACAATATAACTCATAAATCAAAGAAGCTATTTATTCTCATGTAACTGCCATGCTGAAGCATTGGTGGCCGGCCTAGAACAATTGATTTTATATCATTAATTACAATACATAAATGAAAAAAATAAAAAACTACTGAAAATTATCAAATTGATTAGCTGACGTGGATAGGAATGGAATTTGATCAGTGGTTAGCATTCCATGTACAATCAGATGGATTAACTAACACGGTAACATCATAATGTAATATATTAAATATTTTATTGGAATAACACTAAGCATAAGCTTAAATTATGAACTTGTGAAGAAAATGCTATATCTAGGCTAATCAAATTCAATTAGAATATCAACATAATTATATTTATATTATTTAAGTAATTCTTTAATTAGATTACCACAATTGTTATTGAACTTACTGTAGTTAAACTATAGCTGCTAAAGCCTTAACAATATTTATTGAATACAAGTTTTAACAATCTCAAGTTCCTTGTAGGTTGGTTGCCGGATGGGGGGTGTGGGAGGTTAAGATTGGTGTTCAAGTAATAGCATTAATTGGTGTTTATTGGATGAGGCTTTTATCCTAGTCTAAAATTTTAAATAGTCTTTTAACAATCTCTCTTTATAGAAATTCATGAGTCTAATTCATACTCAAAACCTAATTCGTGAGTTAGGATTGTCCTAACCTTGTATACTTAATCTAAGATTCATTATCAATCAACATGGGATATTGTCCTTAACATCCTCCGTCACATGTAGGTTGGTCTTTTTACCCCTAAAATCCCGATCATTTGCTAGAAGGTCCTTTCGCCTAGTTCTTATCAAATGGTAAGATATGAGGCCTTACTCGTGCATGAGTTTACTTCTAATACCATTTAGATGCTCATGAGCTTAATTTATATTCAAAAGCCAACTCAAGAGTTGAAGGATATCCAAGACTAATACACTTAATCCAAGATTCATTCCTATTAGATGTGGAATATTGTCCCTAGTAGTCTCAAGTGCAAACAAGTCATCAGATTCAAAAAGACCAAGCAAGAGTCTAAGGAATTGAATTGTAAATAAGAACTAAATGAGAAAGAGTAAGAACACAAGTGTTCATATAAAAATTTGATTCAAGGAGACTGAATAAGAATTTAAGAGTTGAATTGTAAATAAAAACAATAAAAATCTAAATGAGACAAGAATAAGAGAGCACAAGGGTTCAAATATAACACCTTTGTTCTAATATCATGCTAGTGAAATCCTTTAACCTAAAAACTTAAGTTATTAGATAATTAATAGCATTAATATTATTATTTAATGATGTTACATATGACAAAACTTGTTCCAAAAGATTCATCCTACATATAAATCCCTGAATATTAATCAAAACAAAATAAACAATTAATTAGGTGATGACCAAAAAATTGTAACCATCTTGAAGTTGCAATTGCTGCTCCACTTCTTGCTCAAAAAGCCTAAGATAATTGTTTTTAGCTTTGGTCACATCTAGGTCAATCTATCATATAAATGTAACAAAATTTTTATTATAATTAACAAACTATTTTTAATTTTAAACACTTGGAAATTGAAGCACCTTAAAAGCATAGATTATTACAAAACATAATTATGAAATTACCAAAAGCATGTTTAATCTTTGAGAGAGATCAATTGCTTCTTTTCTCTAAGTTTCTAATCTTTTTTCTCAAATCACTTATGTAAAGTATGTTCCACTAGACAGATCCAGAAAGTGAAGTAGTTGAAGTTTCCCTATTTGGTGAATTTATGGTGAAATATTCTCATTATGTAAAGATTTAATTAAATTTGTGTTTTGCAAACATCAGCTTATACAAAAAAGTTTGTATACAGACAGTAGCAGAACCAAGATTTAGTTATAAGAAGGCCATAACAAAGAACATATAAACCAAAGTACACCGTAACATTATGTAAGCAAAGTTAACAATGCCAAAAGTAGGGGCATATAAGAAAATGTATAAAATATAATAGGCTATAATAGATTTGTATAGATCTTGAGCGGGCCAAAAAAATTATACAGACAATGTAAAATTTCAGTTCAATCTTTTATTTTTCATAATTTTTTTTTAGCCTTGTGGTGGCAAGAGCTTTATATTAGGCTTGTACCTAATTTTACCGTTGTGGTTCTAAAGCATCGCTCATACTTCACATCACATACATGAGGTAAGTTAGTGAAAATATTACTAATATATATATATTTTTCAAATAGATTAAACAAAAGAAATTTCATGAATTTAATGTTTAATTAATCATTAAAGAGAAATGGCAAAAATTTATGGAATTCAATGTAAAATACATCCTTCCCATCATTATTTAATGAATCGATTAGTTAAAGGCATAAACTTATTTAATACAATATGTATATATCCTTAATTATCTCTGAGGAAACATTAAAAATGTGTAATTTATGAGAAATTCTAGAATAGGTAATATAAACAATTAATAACATACGGTATAAAATCATTTGTTTGTTGTATAATAAACAATGCACGTTTGATGTATTCTAAAATTTCTCGTAACGTAGATGCAAAAATGTTCCTTAAAAGAATAGATCAAAATATGCAAATAAATAAAGCAAGTGTAATTGAAATTTACATTTTTTGGCCTAAAAGAAAAATAATTTTATTATTTTCATTTATCTATATATTCTCACTTGTATATATGATATATAACAGATCCATTTAAAAATAAATAAAAATATAAGTCTTAAATAAGTTCAAATTTTTATTAAAAAGATGCACGATATATTAATAAAATTATTATGAAATCTAACATGCGGTATCAAAGTCTAAAAATTATTAGAAAATCTAACATGCGGTATCAAAGTCTAAAAATTAGAAAATTGTTATTGATCAGTAATAAATGCAGTTGATATAAGAGATAAACAACAAACCTACTTCTATGCATTGCAATCGACTATTTCAATGAACAAAACCTTGAACAATAGGTCAAAATGGTCAAGTTTGTTCTAGTGTTTTCCAAACCTAGGCATAGGCATGTATGGTTTTTATACTGTATTTAAAGAGCTAGTGAGAGCGTTCTCTATGGACCTCCAAAATAAAATTTTTTTATGACAAATATGGTTTATAGTGACAGATGACACGCAAATAAGAAGAATCGATTATAAATAGAAGATATGCATAAATTATTATTATAAACTTTACTTTAAAGAACTTACAAGATGCTTAAATGACTTTAATTTATGTATGTACATATTTAATCAGTTTTGGTATGTGTGATTTTTATACTTTTATTTAAATAATAATTCACTTTAAGATCCTTCAAAAATAAGATTTTTTTCAAAAGTCATTTAGGATAACAAATATATAATTGAAAGAATTTGCAACAAAAATAATATAAAAAACACATTGAAAAATTAGATCCGATTAAGTTGCAATAGTTAGACCTTCTTATAAGTTTTATCAATTTTTTTTTTACCTATAATTATGTAGAGCTAATTTTTCCAATCTTAATATATACAAGGATTTTATGCTTAATGTAAATCAGATTTTACACTATGGGCCCTAAAATGAGAAGCCATTATAGCCTCTAGATGATATACACATAAAGATAAAAAAAGTTATGTGCAAGGACAAAACCATCAATCATATTTTGTGAAATTATGAGAGATTGGCAACATGTTCTAGATATTAGTAATAACTGAAAATAAATTAAACTTAATAATGAATAATAAAGATGATGATGTAATTCAAATAAATACTAGCCAATAAAAGGGCAAGAATAAGAGTTTAGAAGGCATGTATAGAAATAGTTAAAAAAGAAAAATAGGCCTTTTAGCAAGAATTGCACTAGGATTAATTAGTGCTCTAAATAAAGAAAAAAAAATTAAATACCTAACCTCATTTATTGCCAACAAGAGTTGTCAAATTAAGTGGAAAATAATGCTTAGTCCTTATATAGAGAATAATAAAAAATAATTAATTGTAACAAGTTTAACCTCATATTTATTTTTTTTTTTAATGATTTGAACAAATCTTCAAAAAAAGTATCTACAAGCATATCACTCTTTTGCATGCTTTTATTCTTCTTAGGTCCATTCCTATAAGATTTTGTTTTATTGAAGTATAAGATTCTTAGTTTTTAAAGGAGAGATTGAACAAAGTAAAATATTTTTAAAGATAAAAGAAGAAATACATTAAGTAAGAGAGAGAAGTATATGAAATAATTTATTGTTATTGGGTATCCACTGTATGAATTTATTAATTTTTAAAATTAAAAAGTCATTACAGCTTTAACCTTAACCTTTGATTAACTTTAATCTAATAGTTAAAATATTGTATCTAAAAAATTGTGTTTAATTTTGTGTCCCTTTTTTATTCACTATTAGGTTTTATTTATTTTCAATTATTACTAATGTGCAGAATATTTTATTAATCTCTCACAATTTCACATAATGTAATTTATAATCCAATCCTCAGACAAACTTTTTTCAACATTTATGTACGTGTCATATAAGGGATACAATAACTTTTCATCGAGAGCTCACAATGTAAATTCTCATGTATTTATATTACGTATAAGATTCATACATGTAGGTAAATAAAAAATTAGTAAAACTTATAAGAAGGTTCAACTATTTCAACATAATCTTATATAATTCTTTCAATGTGATTATTATATAATTTTTTATTACAAATTCTTTCAATTATACACTTGTCATCTTAAACAACTTTTGAAAAAAGTTGTTATTTTGTAAGGTTCATAAAGTGAATCATTATTCACATAAAATATAAAAATTGTACATACCAAAACATATTACACACGTACGTATATAAAGGTTAGGCCATTTGAGCTTCTTGTAAATTCTTTAAAGTCAAGTATATGGTAATAATTTATGCATGTCTTCTATTTATAGTAGATTAACCCTAATTGCATGCCATCTGCCACCATAAACCATACTTGTCATAAAAAATTCTTATCTTAGGTCTACAGAAAACGCTCTCACTAGCTCTTTAAATATAGAATAAAAAAATACATGCTTAACTTCGAAATACACTCAAAATAATATATAAAACAAAAATATCCCCTTCTATATGAAGAATAAATAAAAATATTATTTTTGTTTGAACACACTTCTTCTACTTTGGCTCGATTTATCATCATCGCACTCTCTCATTTTTTTTTTAATTTTTGTTCGCCTTTAATTTTTTTGTTGGATTTACAAATTATCTATATATGCTGATCTTGTTAGAACAAGAAATCTTTTGGTGAAAACCATCACCTATAATTCAGGTACATTCATGTTGTATCACCAAAAATCAATAACAAAATATGCTGAAGCGTATATAAATCTATAATGCTTAATTTTCCTTTGGAGTAGTGTGGTTTGCCTTCCAGATCAACACATTCTCTTATATAATCCTTTAGTTTTCTTTATGCCCTCCCTCTAATAATGGGATTTTAGAAAGAATAGAAAGATACGTGTGACGTAAGGACCATGACCACTTGTACAGACAATTTTTCTTGTAACTTTTAGGTATTTCTATTACAGCCCATTAAAAAAATAGAAATTACCTTAAGTTTTTACACATTAAAGATCCAGACCTTCATAGATACATTAAAGACCATATTACTTAAAACCTTAATAGATTACTTTTAATTAGGCTTAACCCTATATGAGAGTTTGCAATTCATAATTATTCACTATAAGCCCAACATTGAATTAAGGATCCAACAATGCTTGATTTAAAATCAAACAATCTCCCACTTGGGATATATATGAAACCTTATAATTATGCTTTGCAAGAATAATTGCATGAGTTCAACTTTACTATCATTATTGAAATGTATCTATGACTAATTTGATTTATCAATTATATCAACATAAGATCAAAGCGGCCTACATTATAACTATCATAAATCGATCTATAAATGGCCACTATGCTAATACAACTGAATGACAAAAATCATGTGCATGTGTAGCATGGAAATTTCATACAATGTGACCTTAACATGTTTATTTCCAATTGGTCCACCTTAAATCTTAGTGAGATCAAAACATACTAAAATTAGAGTATTAATAAACCAAAACTTGATTTCCGAAAATAACCTTCTATATCCATAAATCAAAATAACTGGTAATGTTTATAACATATGAGCATCTAAAATTAAAGATTTCCACTAAAACTGAATATCTTTAAATGACATGACACTCATATGAGCAGTATGCTCATAGAACATTCTAGATGGCAATCCTTTAGTATGTAGATCTACAATTATAGAGTTTGTGCCGATGTGGTTTGTAGACAATTGTCTACTCTGAATTCTTTCTTTAACAACTAGGAACTTGATGCCTATATGCTTCAACTTCGTCAAGCCGCTATTGTTATTAGAATATAACATGGCTGACTCATTGTCAAAAATATTGTGAGTAGTCGGTTATCATCGTTTACTATACGTAGCCCTGTTAAAAAATTTTGTAGCTATATTCTCTGATTGCATGCCTCATAACATGCGATGAACTCTATTGCCATTGTAGAAGAGGCTACAAGAGATTGTTTAGCACTCTTCCAAGAGACAGTACCCTCAGCTAGCAGATAGATGTAACCTAAAGTGGATTTCATACTATCTTAGCATCCAGTAAAATCGGAGTCAGTTTACACAATGATCTCAAGTTGATCTAACCTCAGATACATGAGCATGGAGTCTTTTGTTCTCTATAAGTATCGCATGACCCTTTTGTCTGCTTTTTAATGGCTTACTTATGGATTACTTAAACATCTACCCAACATCCTAATAACGTATGTAATATCCAATCATGTACGAACTTAAACATACATTAGACTTCCCACTGCTGATGCATAAAGAATCTTCTACAATTCCTTTTCCTCAAAATCATTCTTAGGGTACTGACTGAGACTAAACTTGTCTCCTTTAATAATAGGGGTAGCACCTGATTTGCAATCTTGCATGCCATATCTCTTTAGAACCATTTTGATATAGCTCTTTTTTAATAATCCAAGAATATCCCAAAAGCAATCATAGTGTATTTGTATACTTTATACAAAAGAAGCATTACTAAGATCTTTCATTTCAAAATTCTTAGCTAGAAATCTCTTGGTGCCATGTAATAAACCTATATCACTACTAGCAAGCATAATGCCATCGATATATAAAACTAGAAAAATATACTTGCTCCTACAGAACTTATAATATATAAAATAATCTACCAAATTTATCAAAAACTCGAAGGAGATCATCACTTGATAAAACTCCAATTACCATTGTTGAGGTGCATGCTTGAGCCCATAAATGAATTTCTTAAGTTTGTAGAATATTATTTGAGTCTCCAGATAAAGTTTTCTGACTGCACTATATAAATCGTCCCATCAATGTCACCATTTTGAAAGGTTATCTTAACATCTATATGATGTAACTTAAGATTAAAATGCGCCACCAATACCATTATAATCCTGAAAGAGTCTTTTGAAGAAATCGAAGAGAAAGTCTCTTCATAATCGATACCCTATTTCTGTGTAAAGCCCTTTGTGATAAGATGCACTTTCTACTTCTTTACATTGCCTTTCTAATCCCTTTTGGTCTTAAATATCCATTTGCAACTACTAGGTTTTACACCTTCTGACAATGGGTCAAGATGCAATACATCATTGTTTTTCATAAACTTTATCTCTTCATTCATGGTATCAACACACTTATGAGAGTTAGAACTTTCTATGGCTTGATAGAAATTGATCGGATCATCTTTCATCACACTGACATCTACCTCATATTTTGGGAGAAATACAAAGAAGTTGTTTGGCACTGCACTTCTCCTTTCTCTAATGGATCTTGTTAATTGCATAAGTTCTTGAGGTAGTAGAGTTTATTCTTTTAGAACAACTTTTTGTATGGGGTTTCTCTAACATTGTGTTGATTTATAGTGTCTTGAACAAAATTAGGAATGAGACCCTGATCAATGCCAATAACACCTATAGGAATATGAACACATTTTTTTTTAAAGATAAAGTCCCTAACTGTATCTTTCCCTGTAAACTTGACATCCTCAAAGAATTAAGCATTTTTTGACTTGAAAATCGACCTAGTCGTGGGATCATAAAACTTGTACCTCTTGGATCTTTCATAGTATCCAATAAAATAGTAATTCATCATTATTGAGTCCAATTTTTTCTCATTAGGCCTATAAGGCCTTACCTCAGATAGAGATCCTTAAACAAGAAAGTATTTTAAACTAGACTTCTTGTTTATCCAAAGCTCTTAAGAGGTTTTGGTAATCACTTTAGTTGGAACCTTATTAAAGATATACACTATAATCTTAAGTGCTTTTCCCTAGAGTCATTCTGGTAAGATAAAATGACAAAGTCCATTAGTTATATATCATTTGTTGTCCAAAACAACTTTTGAAAAAAAAAATTACTTCGATGGATCGCAGAGTGATTAGTTATATATCATTTGTTGTCCAAAACAACTTTTGGAAAAAAAAATTACTTTGATGGATCACAGAGTGAATTATTATTCACAAGAAAGTATAAAAATCATACATACCAAAACTAATAAACACACACACACACACACTTACACACTTATATATAAAGGTTAAGGCATTTGTGTGTCTTGTAAGTTATTTAAATCAAATTGCATAACATAATTTATGCATTTCTTCCATTTATCCTAGACTCTTCCCCGTTGTGTGTTATTTTTTACTATAAACTATATCTGTCATACAAAAATCTTAGCTGGGAAGTCTAGAAAGTACACTTTGTTAGTTCTTTAGATTCACTATACAAGCACTACGTATCTATATTCAGAAAACACAAAAAAAAACTCGACCATTTTGACCTCTTCTTTAGAATTTTGGACTTTGATATACTCAATCACGGTGCATAGAAAAAGGTTGGTTCTTTACCTCTTATTTCAATTGCGTTCATTACTAATTAATAACAATTTTCTAACTTTTAGATTTTTCATCTAATTTTTTACTTTTTTAGTGAATTTTTTTCTTTTATGACTTACATTTTTTATTTTTTTTAAATGGATATGTTGTATATCATATATACGAGCAAGAATATATAAATAAAAAAAGTTTACAATTATTGAGATTCAAGACCTAAATTTGAACAAAAATATCACCTTCTATATATGGAATAATTAAAAAAATATTTTGTTCTTGTGTCAGAAAATTTAAATAGTATAGTTCAATCGTACATGCTTTATATATTTACATATTTGGATCTCTTTGTTTCAAGAAATTTTTTGGTATCTAGATTACGACAAAATTCAAAAATGCATCAGAGGTATTATGTCAACCATATAATAAGCAAATGATACTATGCCATGTGTTGTTAATTAGTTGTATTACCTCTAATGTATTTAGAATTTCTCCTATCTTTCATTTTTAATATTTTCTTAAGATTAATTAAGGACATACGTATTTTATTGAATACGTTTTAACCTTTAGTTATTGGATTCATTAATTAATGGTGGGAAGGAGATATATCACATTGAATCATAGAATGTGTTCCATAGATTTTTGCCCTTGATCGTTAATAATTAATTAAATATTAAATCCATGAAATTTCTTTTGTTTAATTTATTAGAAAAAAATACTTTTTTGATAGTATTTTCATTAAACTGCCTCATGTATGTAAAATAAGAGCGACGACTTTAACCATAAACTTGAGATGCTGCCAGAACTAGGTAAAACTAAAGTCAAACCCGAATTGCAATCCAAACTAAAATTTGCAACTGAAATTTCAATCCGACTGATCTGAAATTTAAATCCAAATTGAACCAAATTTAATACGGTTCAATTTGGCTTGGGTTTGAACTTCACATCCGATTGGGTTAAATTCTCCAACTTGAAGGGGTTGGAGCCCAAACCTAAACCCAATGAACCTAAATTGAAACCCAATTTGCCCATCCCTCGGTAAAAGCCTAGTATAACCCTGTCCACTTGAGTCTAGAAAAAAATTAAGAAAATAAAAGTTTGAATTAAAACTTTACATTGTCTACATAAATTTTAGTTTCCTCCCCTTGCCCCCCACCCCTTACTTTTAAACAACTCTATTATGCTTTGCTATATTTTATACATTCACCATTATGCAGCCACTTTTGCATTTCTTTTGTATTTTCATTCTACTAATTAGTTAATGCCAAATCCGTTTGCACAAAATAAGTTTGTACAAGAGTTTGTGGTTGTATCATTACTCTTTCTTTATTACGATTCCTTTTGAACCAAAATCTTGGTTCCGCCACATTCTATATGCAAACTATTTGTACATGCTAATATAACTAAATGCAACTTTAACTATATACTTTATATACATGAGAAAGTTATCATTTCTTTATTATGGTTCCCTTTGAACAAAATCTTGGTTCCACCACATTCTATATACAAACTATTTGTACATGTTATTATAACTAAATGAAAATTTAACTATATACTTTATATACATGAGAAAGTTATCATTTCATTATCAATTCATTTGACAGAGGAGCTTCAACTACTTCACTTTCTAGATCCATTCAGCAGAACATGCATTACATAAGTGATTTGAGCAGAAAGATTAGAAACTTAGAGGAAAAAGTAGCTAAACACTCCCAAAACTTGCGTTTGGTAGTTTCATACTTATATTTTAGTTTTGCTAATAGTTAAGTCAATAATAAGATTCAATTTACAAGTGTTTAAAATTATAAGGATTTAATTATAATTAAAAGTACTTTTGTTGCATTTATATGCCAAGCTGACTTGAATGTGAACAAAGCTAAAAAAAATGGTTCAGATTTAATCTTAGGCTTTTTGAGCAAGAGTGGAGAAGTAATTTCAGCTTCAAGATGGGGCACGTAGCTACCTTGCGCAACATACGACGCATGCTCACGACCAAGGTACGTAGCCTACTCCCACGCATCATCTAAGCCACGCTCGCTAGCACGAGAAGTCATCGTGCTATCGCAGGATGAATATTTATGTGCAACAAACTTGTTCAGTACTTAGTGGACTTTTAGCACACAAGTTGCTAAGTAAGCCTCAAACACTTCTCAAACTAGCTAAGCAAAAATGCTTATGATAATGCTAGAGAGAAATAAGAGCAACAAAGTAAAAAATATTTAAGGCAAAAATGGTGAGTGGCTCTTGAGTGCGCAGCGACTTTTTCTCCAGACAGTCGCGTACCTAATAAGGGCCATTGTATATCAAACATGGGCTTTGAGGCTTGGGCAATTGTTTTGCATCTGATTTAATTTGCCTGCTCTTGCCACTTAGAGGCTTTTTATGCCCCTAATCCTTCTAATTGTGGCATTTATCCTTCTGGCCCTCTCCTCCACCTTTGCCATGGCTTGACTTCTTGTCCTTGGGTTGGGCAAAGTAATCGGCAAGTGATTCCGCAATGGCGATGGCATCATCGAGAGTTTGTAAGCCACACTTATTGAGTTTCGCCTTGGCCGAATCTTCGAGGCCATCTTGGAAGTAGAAGAGAGAGTTCTTATCAGACATGTCAATTATCTCAAGCATTAGCGTAGTGAAGTCATTGATGTAATCACAGATGCTAACCATTTGCTTGAGTCGATGAAGGCGCGCTCACACTTCCTTCGTCGCATTGCTTGGGGTGAAGTGCTTGCGAAGTTCTCATTGGAACTCAACCTATGTGTTGATGGTACAAATGTTTTTGCCCATCTTGCCATGCTTCCGCCACCACCATAGTTGTGCCGTGCCTCGAAGGAATGTAGACACAGGGCTTACTTTTGATGCCTTATCACAAACACCTATGGCATCCAAGTATTGCTTTATCCCAAAGAGGACGTTGTCCATGACAATGGCGTTGCGTCACCATCATAGGTGTAGGGCTTGGGCGCCTCGATTCATGTACATCACTCATACTTGTCGAAGGCGAGCTAGGCATAAGTGTACATTTCTGCCATGCTTAATCCGAGCAGCTCTCATACACCTCTGCATGGATTGCTCATAGCTCGCTTGTATAAAGCTACACAAATTCAGCAGCTCATCATGAAGCGCTCAAAACTCTCCTCGGAGAGAGTCGGATTGGCCTTGCATGAGGTCCTTGGTGGCTACCATGAACTTACCATACTCACCCTCGAGGCCATCCACTCTTTTTTGAAGTATCAAGGGTGTGCTGGACGTCGCGCGTTGAAGTCTTGAGCGTGGCGACATGAGGCTTCAAGGCATCTATAGAAGCGGCCTTGGATTTGCCGCGGGACTGAGCTTGTGTGTGTCCCTCCTTGATACCATATGTTGGCTTAAGTAACTCCACACTGACTATGCCTTCTTTTGTTACGCTAGAAGGGTTGGCCATTGCTTATGAGTGTTGTGCAAATTTTATTGAACTCGCAAGTTCACAAATTTATTGTAGAATAGATTAATAGTGATGATTGTCGATCCTACGAGGAGGTGAATTTTAATTGCGTGCAGAGTTAATTTTCTAAGTGGGTGGTTGGATTGATAGTGAAAGTAATTTAGACTGTCTTACGATTTAAATTAGAGTTGCGGGAATAAACTATTAAAATGAAGTGCTTGGGTCTCTAAATTTGTACTCAACATGCATTATGGGCTTAACATTCCTTATTAGTGCCAATTGAACCATGAAATGGGGTTTTCCACTCCTCATGAACCTTACTCGAATAAATATAGTGCTAAGTGCTTATCGTGCCAAATAGTAATAACTTTATACTAAGGAGACAATTATATCAGTACAATATCTAGATAAGATTATTACTATCTGTAGACGAAAAGTCAAAACATCCGCAAAAATTAGAAGGAAAGAAAAAGTAAATTTAACAAATTAAGCCTATGGAGCATGTTGAGATTTTACATTCAACCCAAGTTTGAAAGAAAATTAGCTACTCATAATTGAACTAGGGATAAAATAAGAATTTATTAAAACACGTAGAAAATACAACATAGAGAATGAATTATAGAAAATAGAGCTAAAAAATGAATTCAGAAGTGTCAAATTAGAGGGGGAAGCCCTTTATTTATAGATACAATGAGTAAATCATGGCCATCGGATTAAAATAATTTGAACACTCAGGATTACAACACGTGGCTAGTTCTGGTTGGATTAAGCACATCATCAGGGTTGTCATTCCGTGTATATACATGTACCATATGTGCATTT
Source organism: Luvunga scandens (assembly GCA_030449905.1). Taxonomy (NCBI): domain Eukaryota; kingdom Viridiplantae; phylum Streptophyta; class Magnoliopsida; order Sapindales; family Rutaceae; genus Luvunga; species Luvunga scandens. The sequence goes on from JASUUG010001008.1 coordinate 1,118,545, forward strand.
TTTAGTCCACTAACATACTGCCATGTCACCAATCAATGCCACATCAGCATTTTAGTCTAATAGGATCGTGACACATCATCGGTCAATACCATATCATCAATTAATGCCACATAAGCAGTCAATGCCACATCATTTGTCCAATCAATTGCTACCATGTCATCGTACAGTGCCACGTCATCATACCATATATGTGAACAGTGTCGTGAACAGTACCGTATATGTGAACAATGTCATTTATCCTTTTAGGCTCCTCTTAAGGTTTTTGACTATCCTAACTTCAAAATTATTGTCCATTTTGCTATCTGATCTCTTGTTCATTGTGGAACGACCATGATGCCCCCTAGTATACATAAAATACTTAATTAAAATAACACATACATAATTAAATCACAAAGGACTTAACTACATAAAAGTATGGATGTTAGTGAGACTTAGAGTGTAAAATGACGATTTTCTCCTTTATAAATATGAACTTTCTAGCATTGAACAGCTTGTTGCTAGTCCCTAGCAAATTAACCAAAAACAAAATTCAAACCAAAATGATTTTTTTAAAAAAAAATTCGTGTTTATTCAATCAGACTAATGATAACAATCAAATAAAAATATAAACATTATCTCCAATCTAAAGAAATATCATCCCCATATCAACTATCAACATGAATCAGTTCAGAAAACTTTGTCACAGCTACAGTAATCAAGTCACTTTCAATAATGACATATCAAATCCTAAAATCTCACAGGTAGTAGTGATACTCTTACAAAGAGATTAAACCCAAAAAATAATCACTCTAGTGAATGGTAAATTGAAAGAAAATAATAAAGAAGTAATATCACACACTCTCACCAAGATGAAAGAAATATGCCTTCAGCTTAGAAATAATACGATCTTAAGTAAAAAAAAAAAGCTAATCAAACCAATGTATTCATCCCTTTTTTTTCTTTTTTTGTTATGCACTACCATATCTTTTTAGCCCATATAACTAGTTGCTACTTTTGAAGATAGTTTCCTAAAGTCAAGAAGGACTTTTATTAGGATGTAACGTAGGTTATGGATATGGCTAAAAAAAAGAATGGGAAATAGGAAAAACAAAATATATTTTTGAGAAAAAGTAGAGATCTTTTGGAAATTACAAGATACATTTCACTTGTATATATACATATATTTTTCTTCTCTTTTTTTTTTTGCACAACTTTACTGAACAAAATAATCATTTATATTTTTCTCAAACATGAATAATTAATGGAATTTGTAAGATCTTGGATAATATTCCAAATGGGATTGCTTCAAGATGATAAGTTGACAAAGAAAAGTTATATATATATAAGACTCAAAAGGGTTAACTATGTACATTTCACAAAAGGGATGGCTAGAAAGGCTCAAATGGGTCAAAGATGGCATTTCCTTCGTCTTTAAGGTTCTAAATAATCTTCCATATCTACTAGTTAAATAGAGCTTCAAATGTAGCAACATACACTTTCTTTTTTTTTTTTTTTTAAGAGAACGTTAACTCCAACGAAATCTAGAGATAATGTATAAAATAATAAACTGCTAAGCTGAATAAAGAATGGACAAAAAGGGTTACTCTCCAAGAAAATGACAGGCTAAAAAACTCACTTGGAATTTATTATGACATGTGCATTTTTTTGAGCAACTTATATTTGTCTCCAACATCAGCATGTACAGTAGCAAACATGGTGTAATATAACTTAAGACCAAAGATAATATAAATATTAAAATTTAAAAGTTATCATATCATCCAATGTTAAAAGATCACATAATTTTTTTTTTAAATTTTACCCCCAAACCTATTCTAGACATGAAAAATATGCATGCAAAACAGTGAAAATGACATAGGAAAACTAATTGGTAAAAAAAAAAGTTAGAAAGATCACACTGAAAATGATTGTTGAAGCTTTAAAAAAACTGTTTGAAAATATATATATATATATATATATATATATATATATATATATATATATATATATATATATATATAAAGTAATTTCTATTTGTGTAATCTTCATTTTATAATTCCTGTAATTATTTTCAATTTTTTTGTAATTTTTGAATTTTGAAAAACTGTCTTCCTTCACTCATTATTCTTTTTACGAGAAAAAAGTTGTGAAGATAAGTTTTCAAAGTTCTTGGCCCACACAAAAAGATAAAACTAAAGAACAAATGATGCTGTCTCCACTAGCAGACTAAAGCCAAAATTCATGATGCTGAAGACCCACCTATGTGGAATCTCTACCTACTAAAGCAAAGTCTAAAGATGCTGTGTCCACCAGTATGTTTTATGAGGCTCTCCCATGTGACTTCGGGATCCACCATGTAAAGCTCACTTGAAGCACTTTCTCCAGTTATTTAAGCAGGACCTGAAGACAGGGAGGAGAACTTCTTTCTCACTTCTCTTCTACCATTTTCTTCTCTGGAGAAATCAGAAAAGACTTTGAGGAAATTTTCCTGTCTTTTCTTTCTTTGAATATAAAATCATTCTGTAACAAATAATTTCTAAAGTTTCTTGGATTCAAGCAAATTTACATGTAAGATTTACATTTCATTTTTAATTTCAAAGCGTGTATGTAATTTATTTTAAAGATTGTAATCTAAAGTTTGTTTGTATGTTTAAATTCCAGTAATTTATTTAAAGTCCATATAAATCTGTTACGATCCTCTAAGGCATAGAGACAGGATCTCTGCCCATAGTTGTATTTCTCTTCTCCCTCCATCCAATCAGAATAATAGTTCTGGGATCCAGATTTAGTATTATCTTTGAGCCCCTGTTTGTTTAAAGCGGTATATCGGCTGGAAACCCGAACGTGTGAGATATTGATCTGTTCTAAGTCAGATCTGGTCCCTAAGGCAGATTTAGCTCTGCATCGATCTGGTGTAACAATGCTACGTACCAATTATTGATTTACTTATTTGTCTTTAATTAATTTACTTTTGAACATTCACACACACTCCAAGATCCTGGTGTTACTGGTATCAGAGCCAAGAGGAAGTAGTGTTCTAAAGATTAGGAAATTTGTGTATGTATATTGTGCTTGATTTAATTTTACTTGACTTGTGAAGGTGTTACCTTTTGGTGCCGAGGTAGTATTTGGTTGTAAATCCCGATTGGTTGAAGGGTAGTAAACCCAATTCTTAGCCTAGGATTGATTTACCATTCCAGTAAAATTTAATTTTTTACAATCTTGCATACATGGATTCTCTACTCTGTAGAGCATCATCTTTTTCTAGCTCTTCCTTCATTATTGAGGACTTCGATAAAGCAATTGATAATTGGGAATTGCCAAAAGTTTCTAAAGACATGATTTACAAAACAAAAAAACTTGATTTTTTAAAGACTGATTACGTTATAAAAACCGAAGAAAGAGACATAACCCTTTCAAAGCCATTTGAAACACTTCATCTAAAGCCATTTGAGACACTTCATCTATTTTCTGAACATTCTTTAAAAAGATTAAAAGAAAAGAAATTTAATTATGTTCACATCGGCTTAATACAAGTCGGTATAAAACCTTTGACTAAAGAAGGACTAAATACCTCTATATTAGCCGTCCTTAGAGATGAGAGATTCATCTCCTTTGATGATTCTTTACTCAGTAGTAGTGAATCTAGTCTCTGTAAAGGACCAATTTCTTTCAGCTGTTACCCAAACATAGCAGTTTCTTTAAGAGACAAAAATATTTTGAAAAGCATGATTTTATAGATCAAAACTCATAATTATCATATGATCGAAGGATCTGTTCCGATTGCCTTGATTTTCAAAATATCCTATAAAGCCATGATTTCTGCGTTTAATACACAACATAAATTCCAGTCAAAAAGAGATGAGACCCTTCTCTTGCAGACTGATCTGTCTAAAGCCAATATTGTCATTCCAAAACCAATCCAATGGAAAGATGTTAATCTTTCTGATGAATGGATTCTTGATGGAGCCACTGAACCAGTGATTCCAAAGCAATTAGAGCCAAATACAGAGTTACAGAATGTGACTCAGTATTCCAATGGTAAAGTCAAATTATCCTTTAAGAGATCTACATCGTATAGATTCTCCACATCATCCAGATTTTCTGATAAAGACTCAAGCTCTAGCATTCCTCCATTAGAAAGAAAATTTTCAAAAATTCCTTATGTAATAAATCTTTCTTTCCAAACTGAAAAAAGCCAACCTAGGTTCTCCACATCGGATATACCTAGTTCTTCTATACACTCTGTTGACTACACCACTAGTGTTCCACATCCTATTTACACTAGCAGTCAACATGAACAAAGCCAGGAAGAGAAGGAACCCTCTTCTCCAACCTCTCCTACATTTTCTGCTGTCACAGAAAATGTAATAAGTGTCCTTGAAAAAGAATTTGAACTTGATAAAACCCTTCTTCATAAAGATTTTTATTTTGATAACAACAAAGAAAAAAGACTTTGGTTTTTTAAACATTTTTTAAACCAAAGAAAAGAAATTCAAGAAGTTTATTATGAATTTGTAAACCTGCATAAAATTCACCTATTGTTTTTTGATTGGTTTGATATTTATGCCTCAGAAAAAAACATTTTCTACCCTTTTAAAGAATCAAATCCTATTACTGTTTGGAAAAAGATCACTAAATGAAATCTTCCCGACAATGATAGAACCATTGAATCTGAACATCCACCCCTTAAGAGTTTAACCATTGATCATGGTGCACCTCCTGTTCAGATTAAAGCCTCACCTTACAAAATCCATAAAACAAACGACATTGAGACAAATTTAGACAACATTATCCAACAGAATAATTTCTGTAATGCTAACCTAAATACATTAGGAAAACAGTTGATAAGGATAGAAAACCAGTTCCAAAAGTCAACGATTACTGTTTTTTCTACTATCCCATCAAAGTCTGATTCTGATAAAAAGCTTAAAGAACTTATTTTCAAACTTTTTCAGGTTTTGAAAACTAGTCAAAAGCTTGTACAAGAGTCAAAATCAGATTTTACTAAAGCCATTACAGAATAACTAGATCGTATAGAAGCTTCTTTTTCATCTAGTAAAGTTCAAATAGCCCCTGATAGTGCCCAATCCAACAAAATTGGTGTACTAGAACAAGATCAATCTTCTATAGACTCTTCAGATATAGACGCCTTTAAAGATGAACCTATTCCTAAACCCAATAAAATCCATTGGGAATTACCCCTTCCTACTATCAATTCTCCACCTGACCTTGCTATAGACAATAGGCCAAGTGCATTAAACCAATCACGTTTTAATGCCTCCTCTGTCTATGAGTGGAATATTGATAGTATGTCTGAATATAACATTCTAGGATTGTTGCAATAGATGACCATGGCAGCTAATGTCTATAAAACTCAGTCAGGAACTTATGACAAAGCCATTGAAGAAATTCTCATTGCTGGTTTTACTGGTCAACTTAAAGGTTGGTGGGATCATCTTCTCACTAAACAGCAACAATTAGATATCTTAAATACAATTCAAACAGATGAGGAAAGAATACCCATATGTGATGAGTTCAATAATCCGATTCAGGATGCGGTTGCAACCCTGATTCTTACCATTTCTCTTCATTTCATAGGAGATCCTTCTCATCTTAGAGACAAAAACGCTGAGTTGCTACATAATCTGAGATGTAGAAAACTTAGTGATTTCTAAAGTTATAAAACCACTTTCTTTACCAGACTTTTCTTAAGAGATGATGCAAATCATACCACATGGAAAGAAAAATTCCTTGCTGGTTTACCAACTCTCTTAGGAGAAAAGGTTAGGAATTCTATTAAATCTCTTTATGACAATTGTATTCCTTATGACTAACTCACCTATGGTGAATTAGTCAGCTTTGTCAATAAAGAAGGTTTAAAGATTTGTTAAGATTTGAAATTACAGAAGCGCTTAAAATGGGAGCTTAGAAAGTCTAAACAATAATTAGGTAGTTTCTGTAAACAGTTTAACTATGATCCTTTTAAAGTCTCCACTTCCAAAGATTGTAATGGTAAGTGTTCCCCAAAACCTTACAAAAAACATTACAAATCGAAGGATCATAAACGTCCCTTAACTAGTTTTAAAGAACTTCCTTATAAGAAATCCTCGAGAACTTATAAGAAACCCAATTTCTCTAAAACAAAAGCTTTTAAAACTGCACAAAAAACCCCTTTTAATTATAAGGAAGCTACTTGTTTTAAATGTGGAAAAAAAGGCAATACCAAGAAATTCTGTAGAATGAACAAAAAGCTCTATGAGCTTGGTCTTGATGAACAAACACTTTCTAAAGTCGCCCCCTTGCTTATAGATTCCTCTGATTCTGAGTCTTCCATGACAGGGGACAATGAACCGTTACAGGTTAACGAGTTGATTGACTTGGATACATCTGTAACCAGTAATAGTGATTCTGATATAGAGTCTTATTTAAAGAAAATCAATGTGTTTACTAAGGAACAAGAAACTTTTCTTGAATTAGTAAAACACATCTCTGACCCTAACTTACAAAAAGAATACCTTGATAAGCTTTTAAAGACTCTAGAACTAAAAGACAAAGCAGAAACTTCTAAAGCCCCTACCATTAAAACGAATACTTATGATCTTACTGAAATCTTGGATAAAAAGAAAACAAAGAAAACAACTCCTAATATCCAAGACCTTCAAAAAGAGATTAAGGAAATCAAACTTGAAATCAAAGACTTAAAAGAAAAACAAAAGAATGATTCAGATACTATCCAACTTTTCTTACAAAAATAATTAGAAGACACTTCTGATAAAGAAACATATTCTGATGGTGGTAACGAACAAAATCTTGAAAACATTGAATCTTTGCCCAATGATTTTCTTTTTGTTTTAAAACAAATCACCACAAGGAAATATTTGATTAAAATCACTTTATTCCTTTCTAAAGATTTTCAAATTGACACCATTGCTCTTTTTGATACTGGTGCTGATTTAAATTGCATTAAAGAAGGTATTGTACCTAAAAAATTTCATGAGAAAACAAATAAAAGACTTTCTGCCGCCAATAATTCAAAATTAAAAATCAAGTCTAAGGTTGATGCCTCTGTGCATAATAATGGTTTTGAATATAGGACTTCCTTTCTTTTAACAAATGATATTCATCATGCTGTTATTCTTGGAACTCCTTTTATTAACCTTATTACCCCTTATACTGTCAATTACGATAGTATATCTTTCAAAGCAAAGAAGAAAAAATTGATTTTTCCTTTTATTGAAAAACCTAAAACAAGAAATCTAAATATCGTAAAAGCCTGTTCTGTTTACTAGAACTAAGTCAATGCTTTACTCAGATTTAAACAAAATGATTTAGTTTGTTTAAAAAAGGATTTGAGTTTGCAAAGAATTGATAATCAGTTATAAAATGACTTCATACAAAGAAAAATTTCTGAGTTTAAAGTTTTAATTGAAAGAGAAATATGTGCTGATCTACCATCTGCCTTTTGGAATCGAAAACAACATTTGGTTGATCTGCCTTATGAAAATTCTTTTGATGAAAGACAGATTTCTACTAAAGCTCATCCTATCCAGATGAACTTGGATTTGGAGCAACACTGTAAAGAAGAAATCAAAGATTTAGAATCCAAAGGCATTATTGTCAAATCTAGATCTCCATGGTCTTGTGCCGCTTTCTATGTCAATAAAAATTCAGAAATAGAAAAAGGAACACCTAGATTGGTCATTAATTACAAACCCCTTAATAAAGCATTAAAATAGATTAGGTATCCCATACCCAATAAAAAAGATTTACTCCAAAAACTGCATTCTGTTTTCATTTTTTCAAAATTTGACATGAAATCAGGTTTTTGGCAAATTCAAATTCATCCAAAAGACATATATAAAACTGCATTTACTGTCCCTTTTGGACAATATGAATGGACTGTTATGCCATTTGGGTTAAAAAATGCACCCTCTGAATTTCAAAGGATAATTAATGACATTTATAATCCTTTTTCAGAATTCTGTATTGTTCATATTGATGATGTGTTGATTTTTTCACAAACAATTGATCAAGATTTCAAACATTTAAAGACTTTCTATTTCACAACTAGAAAAGTTGGTTTAGCCATTTCTAGTTCTAAAGTTTCTTTATTTCAAACGAAGATTAGGTTCCTTGGTCATTATATTTCGAAAGGAACCATTACACTTATTGAAAGATCTCTTGCATTTGCTGATAAATTTTCTGATAAAATTCTTGATAAAACCCAATTGCAGAGATTTCTAGGAAGTCTAAACTATGTTCTTGATTTCTGTCCTAACATTAACAGGATGTCAAAGCCATTGCATGACAGATTAAAGAAAAATCCTGTTGCTTGGACTGATGAACACACTAAAGTTATTAGGTTAATAAAGACTTCTGTAAAAGAAATTCCATGTCTATTTCTTGCTAATCCTGTTTTACAAAAAATTGTTGAAACTGATGCATCAGACTTAGGTTATGGTGGTATATTAAAGCAAAAAGATAATAATAAAGAACAAATAGTACAATATGAGAAGGATAGGTAATGGTTTAAACTTTTTTGAAAGTTAGCGGGAAAGACTTTTGATTGGTGGAGTTGGTCACCCCACTGTTTTGGGCTCAAGATTTTTATGATGGTTGCCATAGAATAAGCAGGCTCAGAATGAGATTCACTGAGGAAGAAGTGTTTGAATTTTACGGACTCAGTGAATTCTAATATGTCTTGATAGAAAGACTGGGGTTTTGACAAATCCCATGGTTTGAAAAACCAGCCTTTCGGGAAAATTCTTTGAATTGCTTGAAATGGATCAGTGTGATAAAATCCATCTTCCATAGATAAAATATTTTGGAAATGGGTTTTATTAAACCAATTCGAAGATTTCTTTGAAAGTTTTGGTTGGGAAAGAACAATATGAGAAGATGAACTTTCACTAGAAAGAATTATGTTTTGAGAAGCTTTGGAGAATTCCTTTGAAATAGGTTTTTCTTTTTCAACATTTTCTTTAGAAGATATTTGACTTTGAGAAAAACTTTGTAAAGCAAGCATAAGCTCAGGGGAATTTGAAATGGATTTCATCTATTCATTTACTTGTTCTTGAGAGGCAATGGCTTTAGAATGAGCCTCAGAATGGGCCTCTTGCTCTTCAACTATGTCAATCCAAGATTTGATTAGCATGGCTGAGGAAAGCAATTTTTCTTTAGGAGGAGTTGCTGGTGAGGCTTTAAGAGTGGTTTTAGGTTCAGGGTCTTTGAGAATGCCCTTCCTCTTATCTCACCTTTTTGGCGGCATTATCTGTTTTGGAGAAATTCTCTGGTTAGAAAATTAAGAATAGAATTTGTATCTCCTTTAATAAACTCAATGTCAAAATCAAAAACACTCAAAATAGCTTGCCATCGTGCAAAAATTTATTTAGATGTAATATTTTGAATATCTTTTTCTAAAACATGTTTTGCAGCCTTGCAATCTATTCTAAGTAAAAATTTTTGATTTAATAAATCACTTTGGAATTTAGAAATACACAATACAATAAATAAAATCTCCTTTTTAATAGTAGAGTAATTTTTCTGGCAATCATTTCAGTGAGCAAAAACATACTGTACTATTTGTTCTTTATTATTATCTTTTGCTTTAATATACCACCATAACCTAAGTATAATGCATCAGTTTCAACAATTTTTTTGTAAAACAGGATTAGCAAGAAATAGGCATGGAATGTCTTTTACAGAATTCTTTATTAACCTAACAACTTTAGTGTGTTCATCAGTCCAAGCAACATGATTTTTCTTTAATCTGTCATGCAATGGCTTTGACATCCTGTTAATGTTAGGACAGAAATCAAGAACATAGTTTAGACTTCTTAGAAATCTCTGCAATTGGGTTTTATCAACAATTTTATCAGGAAATTTATCAGCAAATGCAAGAGATCTTTCAATAGGTGTAATGGTTCCTTTCGAAATATAATGACCAAGGAACTTAATCTTTGTTTGAAATAAAGAAACTTTAAAACTAGAAATGGCTAAACCAGCTTTTCTAGTTGTGAAATAGAAAGTCTTTAAATGTTTGAAATCTTGATCAATTGTTTGTGAAAAAATCAACACATCATCAATATAAACAATACAGAATTCTGAAAAAGGATTATAAATGTCATTCATTATCCTTTGAAATTCAGAGGGTGCATTTTTTAACCCAAATGGCATAACAGTCCATTCATATTGTCCAAAAGGGACAGTAAATGCAGTTTTATATCTGTCTTTTGAATGAATTTGAATTTGCCAAAAACTTAATTTCATGTCAAATTTTGAAAAAATGAAAGCAGAATGCAGTTTTTGGAGTAAGTCTTTTTTATTAGGTATGGGATACCTAATCCATTTTAATGCTTTATTAAGGGGTTTGTAATTAATGACCAATCTAGGTGTTCCTCTTTCTATTTCTGAATTTTTATTGACATAGAAAGCGGCACAAGACCATGGAGATCTAGATTTGACAATAAGGCCTTTGGATTCTAAATCTTTGATTTCTTCTTTACAGTGTTGCTCCAAATCCAGGTTCATCTGGATAAGACGAGCTTTAGTAGGAATTTTTCTTTCATCAAAAGAATTTTCATAAGGTAGATCAACCAAATGTTGTTTTCGATTCCAAAAGGCAGATGGTAGATTAGCATATATTTCTCTTTCAATTAAAACTTTAAACTCAGAAATTTTTCTTTGTATGAAGTCATTTTGTAACTGATTCTCAATTCTTTGCAAACTCAAATCCTTTTTTAAACAAACTAAATCATTTTGTTTAGATCTGAGTAAAGCATTGACTTGGTTCTGGTAAACAGAACAGGCTTTTACGATATTTAGATTTCTTGTTTTAAGTTTTTCAATAAAAAGAAAAATCAATTTTTTCTTCTTTGCTTTGAAAGATATACTATCGTAATTGACAGTATAAGGGGTAATAAGGTTAATAAAAGGAGTTCCAAGAATAACAGCATGATGAATATCATTTGTTAAAAGAAATGAAGTTCTGAATTCAAAACCATTATTATGCACTGAGGCATCAACTTTAGACTTTATTTTTAATTTTGAATTATTGGCTGCAGAAAGTCTTTCATTTGTTTTCTCATGAAAGTTTTAGGTACAATACATTCTTTAATGCAATTTAAATCAGCACCAGTATAAAAAAGAGCAATAATGTCAATTTGAAAATCTTTAGAAAGGAATAAAGTGATTTTAATCAAATATTTCCTTGTGGTGATTTGTTTTAAAACAAAAAGAAAATCATTGGAAAAGATTCAATGTTTTCAAGATTTTTTTCGTTATCACCATCAGAATCTGTTTCTTTATCAGAATTGTCTTCCAATTGTTTTTGTAACAAAAGTTGGATAGTATCTGAATCATTCTTTTGTTTTTCTTTTAAGTCTTTGATTTCAAGTTTGATTTCCTTAATCTCTTTTTGAAGGTCTTGGATATTAGGAGTTGTTTTCTTTTTATCCAAGATTTCAGTAAGATCATAAGTATTCCTTTTAATGGTAGGGGCTTTAGAAACTTTTTATGAATTAGTAAAACACATCTCTAACCCTAACTTACAAAAAGAATACCTCTATTACTTGTTACAGATGTATCCGAGTCAATCAACTCGTCAACCTGTAACGGTTCACTGTCCCCTGTCATGGAAGACTCAGAATCAGAGGAATCTATAAGCAAGGGGGCGACTTTAGAAAGTGTTTGTTCATCAAGACCAAGCTCATAGAGCTTTCTGTTCATTCTATAGAATTTCTTGGTATGGCCTTTTTTTCCACATTTAAAACAAGTAGCTTCCTTGTTATTAAAAGAGGTTTTTGGTGCAGTTTTAAAAGCTTTTGTTTTAGAGAAATTGGGCTTCCTATAAGTTCTCGAGGATTTCTTATAAGGAAGTTCTTTAAAACAGTTAAGGGATGTTTATGATCCTTTGATTTGTAATGTTTTTTGTAAGGTTTTGGGGAACACTTACCATTATAATCTTTGGAAGTGGAGGCTTTAAAAGGATCATAGTTAAACTGTTTACAGAAACTGCCTAATTCTTGTTTAGACTTTCTAAGCTCCCATTTTAGGCGCTTTTGTAATTTCAAATCTTGACAAATCTTTAAAACTTCTTTATTGACAAAGCTGACTAATTCACCATAGGTGAGTTCGTCATAAGGAATACGATTGTCATAAAGAGATTTAATAGAATTCCTAACCTTTTCTCCTAAGAGAGTTGGTAAACTAGCAAGGAATTTTTCTTGCTATGTGGTATGATTTGCATCATTTCTTAAGAAAAGTCTGGTAAAGAAAGTGGTTTTATAACTTTGGAAATCACTAAGTTTTCTACATCTCAGATTATGTAGCAACTCAGCGTTTTTGTCTCTAAGATGAGAAGGATCTCCTATAAAATGAAGAGAAATTGTAAGAATCAGGGTTGCAACCGCATCCTGAATTAGATTATTGAACTCATCACATATGGGTATTCTTTCCTCATCTGTTTGAATTGCATTTAGGATATCTAATTGTTGCTGTTTAGTGAGAAGATGATCCCACCAACCTTTAAGTTGACCAGTAAAACTAGCAATGAGAATTTCTGCAATGGCTTTGTCATAAGTTCCTGACTGAGTTTTATAGGCATTAGTTGCCATGGTCATCTGTTACAACAATCTTAGAATGTTATGTTCAGACATACCATCAATATTCCACTCATAGACAGAGGAGGCATTAAAACGTGATTGGTTTAATGCACTTGGCCTACTGTCTATAGCAAGGTCAGGTGGAGAATTGATAGTAGGAAAGGGTAATTCCCAGTGCATTTTATTGGCTTTAGGAATAGGTTCATCTTTAAAGGCGTCTATATCTGAAGAGTCTATAGAAGATTGATCTTGTTCTAGTACACCAATTTTGCTGGATTGGGCACTATCAGGGGCTATTTGAACTTTACTAGATGAAGAATAAGCTTCTATATGATCTAGTTGTTCTCTAATGGCTTTAGTAAAATCTGATTTCGACTCTTGTACAAGCTTTTGACTAGTTTTCGAAACCTGAAAAGGTTTGAAAATAGGTTCTTTAAGCTTTTTATCAGAATCGGACTTTGATGGGATAGTAGGAAAAACAGTAATCGTTGACTTTTAGAACTGGTTTTCTATTCTTGTCAACTGTTTTCCTAATGTATTTAGGATAGCATTACAGAAATTATTCTGTTGGATAATACTGCCTAAATTTGTCTCAATGTCGTTTGTTTTATGGATTTTGTAAGGTGATGCTTTAATCTGAACATGAGGTGTACCATGATCAATGGTTAAACTCTTAAGGGGTGGATGTTCAGATTCAATGGTTTTATCACTGTTGAGACGATTTCATTCAGTGATCTTTTTCCGAACAGTAATAGGATTTGATTCTTTAAAAGGGTAGAAAATGTTGTTTTCTGAGGCATAAATATCAAACCAATAAAAAAACAATATGTGAATTTTATACAGGTTTACAAATTCATAATAAACTTCTTGAATTTCTTTTCTTTGGTTTAAAAAATGTTTAAAAAACCAAAGTCTTTTTTCTTTGTTGTTATCAAAATAAAAATCTTTATGAAGAAGGGTTTTATCAAGTTCAAATTCTTTTTCAAGGACACTTATTACATTTTCTGTGACAGCAGAAAATGTAGGAGAGGTTGGAGGAGAGGGTTCCTTCTCTTCCTGGCTTTGTTCATGTTGACTACTAGTGTAAATAGGATGTGGAACACTAGTGGTGTAGTCAACAGAGTGTATAGAAGAACTAAGTATATCCGATGTGGAGAACCTAGGTTGGCTTTTTTCAGTTTGGAAAGGAAGATTTATTACATAAGGAATTTTTGAAAATTTTCTTTCTAGTGGAGGAATGCTAGAGCTTGAGTCTTTATCAGAAAATCTGGATGATGTGGAGAATCTATACGATGTAGATCTCTTAAAGGATAATTTGACTTTACCGTTGGAATACTGAGTCACATTCTGTAACTCTGTATTTGGCTCTAATTGCTTTGGAATCACTGGTTCAGTGGCTCCATCAAGAATCCATTCATCAGGAAGATTAACATCTTTCCATTGGATTGGTTTTGGAATGACAGTATTGGCTTTAGACAGATCAGTCTGCAAGAGAAGGGTCTCATCTCTTTTTAACTGGAATTTATGTTGTGTATTAAACGCAGAAATCATGGCTTTATAGGATATTTTGAAAGTCAAGGCAATCGGAACAGATCCTTCGATCATATGATAATTATGAGTTTTGATCCATAAAATCATGCTTTTCAAAATATTTTTGTCTCTTAAAGAAACTGCTATGTTTGGGTAACAGCTGAAAGAAATTGGTCCTTTACAGAGACTAGATTCGCTACTTCTGAGTAAAGAATCATCAAAGGAGATGAATCTCCCATCTCCAAGGACGACTAATATAGAGGTATTTAGTCATTCTTTAGTCAAAGGTTTATACCGACTTGTATTAAGCCGATGTGAACATAATTAAATTTCTTTTCTTTTAATCTTTTTAAAGAATGTTAAGAAAATAGATGAAGTGTCTCAAATGGCTTTGGATGAAGTGTCTCAAATGGCTTTGAAAGGGTTATGTCTCTTTCTTCGGTTTTTATAACGTAATCAGTCTTTAAAAAATCAAGTTTTTTTGTTTTGTAAATCATGTCTTTAGAAACTTTTGGCAATTCCCAATTATTAATTGCTTTATCGAAGTCCTCAATAATGAATTCTTCCGAATTCACAACATTCTTTGAAACACTAGTCTTCCCGGAGGAAGTGTTAGAGAAAGATGATGCTCTACAGAGTAGAGAATCCATGTATGCAAAATTGTAAAAAAAAAAATTTTACTGGAATGGTAAATCAATCCTAGGCTAAGAATTGGGTTTACTGCCCTTCAACCAATCGAGACTTACGACCAAATACTACCTCGGCACCAAAAGGTAACACCTTCACCTGTCAAGCAAAATTAAATCAAGCACAATATACATACACAAATTTCCTAATCTTTAGAACACTACTTCCCCTTAATTCTGATACTAGTAACACCAGGATCTTGGAGTGTCTGTGAATGTTCAAGAGTAAATTAATTAAAGACAAATAAGTAAAGCAATAATTGGTACGTGGAGTTGTTACACCAGATCGATGCAGAACTAAGTCTGCTTTAGGGACCAAATCTGACTTAGAACATATCAATATTCTGCACGTTCGGGTTTCTAACCGTATAAAAAAATAAAATAAAATATATATATATATATATATATATATATATATATATATATATATATATATATTAACTAAAAAGATGCGTTTCTAGAGTCACTACACTCTATATTCAGCCATCTTTGACTAAAAAATTTAGCCACGGTTAGTCTCTACAACAAAAATCAGTAAAAACTCTACCAAGATTGAGATATTCCACAATTGTCAACTATTCCCTCCCCCCAACCAGAATAAAATATTGTCCTCAATGTTTGAAAAGAAAAATGTAGTGTTTAGAAGACAACACCTGGGTGCTGCATCACAAAAGAAAATATTTACAAGCGAAGAGTTAAATCTAATTTGCACTTCTTAATACAACTACTGTTACCATCATTAGTTGACCACTCCAATACAAAGGTCCTGGGATTTGGCTTTGGTCTATAAGCTTGCAGCAGATCAAGTAACTTATTAGTAGTACGAGCACAAATAATTTTTTTTTTCACTGTGAAAGGGATGAAATGGTTTTTTATTGCATAGTTAAGAAATGCGATAAAGCCATCATAAAAGTTATTGACATTTAACAAACCAATGGGTTTCTGATGAATGTTCAGATGAGCTCAAGATGCTAATGTGATTAGTACTTCTAGAGTTGTAAGATCTCCTAGTAGGAAAATAAAAGCATCAACATGATTTAATATTTCGGTTATTCTCTATTGCATACCAGAAACAACTAACTTTTCTCCAATTGGTGAGTCGGACAAATAGCCCAAAGGTTTTAGGCTTCTTGGGATGATGCCTAACACTTGACTCGTTTTGATATAAGCAGCTTCTGAGACTAGTTTTGATAACCTTCGGTCACCTTCTCCATATACCAAATGTAATTTTTTTTCTGCTATGCTTCGACCAAGATCTATCTTTCCTCAACGAACTCTTTATATTTGCCATAATTAAACCTAGAGAGCTTATAAATGTTCTTGAATTATTTATTGTAAGTAGTTACCATTGGGATGCTTTTAAAAAATAATTTGTGAGTGCTAAAAAGGAATTATATTCAAGGATCTTGGTGACAATAGTTCATAACTGTATATAAGATAGCATGTCTGTGCCAATTAATGTGTAAAGCACATGGCTTGAGAGTAAAAAAGGAAATAGTAAAATAAACAAGTAATGATAAAATTATTAAAGACAAGAATGCAATTGATAAAAGAACTGTAAAAAGATATTTACAGGTTGTTGTGATTATAGCTCACATCTTCCTTTGGTTTTACGTCCAGAAACGGTTTGAATGCCCTCTATGGGTCGAGGATAAGCTTTCCATCCAGTTTTCTTGTAAATTGGTAAATAGGGTCGTTTATAGTCAGATTCCTAAGATTATATCATACATGCTCTTTTTGAAATAATGGCCATAACTGGAGAATTTTTCTTTGTACGTATCCACTATGATGCGTTTCAAGAGACAAAATGACATAATCCAATGACTCTTTATTCAAGCTATCCCTAATGAATTAAATCTTATCTTCCTTGTTATCAAACATCATTCCTAAAGAACAAGGATTTTTATCTCATTTCATCCTCGCACACTTATGACAATCAACATAAAGTTTTTGAGCTTTTCTTTTTCTTGAGTAATTTTTTTTACCATAACCAGGAATGTATATAATAAATTTGGGACGCAACTCACCTGCCGAATGTACTTTGGCCTTGATTAACCAAAGGATGTCAGGAGGGACATTATTTCTCATAAGCAATCGCATGCGTTTGGAACGAGCCTTATAGATTCTCAGGAGGGCATTCTGAGGAAGTGAAGGAAATCGCTTGTGAAGCTTTGCTAGAATAGCATTTCTGTCCATACCTTCTTCTCAAAATATCAGTTATTATGGGAAACTGAAGTAACCGACTTTGATTGTCGTGGTGTACCGTTATCCGCTATTTAAGGTAACAAACTAAAGAACACAAAAAACAAAAGAAAAGAAAAAATAATAATATCACAATCATCCTTTTATTGAATTTACCTCAAGTTATATTTGGATGTTGTTGATACCTCCCTCAATTTCTCAAAGTTATCTTTCTAGATCTTCAACGTGGGATACCAACTCTGAGGTTGTAGACCTAAAATGCAATGTGTTTTACAAAATCGTATCTGGCTTCTCAGATGAGATTGTACACGTTGAAGTTGTCTGAAAAAGTTCAAGAGGATCTATCTAGTTAAAGCACACATGATTAGAAGTGATAAAAGAAAACTGAATGATTAAATAAACACACTTTTACAAAAATTTAAATCATTGAAAAGAATAAAGAATGAAGAAAAAATCTCAGTTCAAGTTTGGTGGGTCACTCAAATCGATTTCGGTGTCCTCTTCATGTGGTTGGTACTCTAAATATAGCTTTAATCTTTGACCATTAACTTTAAAAGCGACACCGTTTTTTGGATCCTTAATTTCAATTGCTCTATGTGGAAAAACTGTGTGAACTATAAAGGGACCAGTCCATCAAGAGCGTAACTTACTTGGGAACATGTGCAAGCAAGAATTGAATAAAAGCACTTTCTGACCTGCGGTGAAAGATTTTCTCATAATTTGCTTGTCATGAAAGACTTTCATTCACTGCTTGTAAATCTTGGCATTTTCGTATGCATCATTACGAATTTCTTCAAGTTCTGCCAACTGTAATCTTCTTTCTGAGTGAGCTAGCATGTCAAAGTTGAATTTCTTGATGTCCCAGTATGCATGATCCTCATGTTCCACAAGTAGGTGGCAAGCTTTTTCATATACTAGCCTATAGGGTGAAATCCCAATCGGGGTCTTGAAAGCCGTTCTATATGCCCATAATGCATCATCCAGTATTAATGACCAATCTTTTCTATCTGGTCTCACTGTCTTTTTTAATATGTGCTTTATTTCTCGATTGAAGATCTTAACTTAGCTATTGGTTTGCGGATGATATGGGGTCGCCACTTTGTGAGTAATGGAATACTTTGTCAAAAGAGCTTTGAATGATTTGTTACAAAAGTAGGCTGCACCATCACTAATTATTGCTCAAGGGAATCCAAAGCGTGCAACAATGTTGCTTTTCAAAAATCTGATCACCACCTTATGATCATTGGTTCTACATAGAACTGTATGGAACTGCTTCTACCTATTTTGATTTGTAGTCAACAGCGAACAATATATATTGATGTAAAAAAAAAAGGGGAAAAGGTCCCATGAAGTTGATACCCCATACATAAAAAATCTCAACCACTAAAATTATGTTTAGTGGCATCATGTTTCTTTGCGTAATGCTCCTCATTAGTTGGCATCTATCACATGAAGAGCAAAAAATGTAAGTATCTCGAAATATAGTTGGCCAATAGAAACCACATTGTAAAATTTTAGTAGCTGTTTTCTTAGTACTAAAATGGCCTCCACAAGCTTGTTCATGGCAAAATGAAAGGATATTTTGAATTCGCTTTCTGGAACACATTGTCTTACAATTTGATCTGCACAATACTTGAATAGATAAGAGTAATCCTAGACGAAATTCTTTATTTTTGCAAAAATTTGGCTTTGTCCTGCCTAGTACAATGCTTTGGAAGTTTACCTGTAACAAGATAGTTAACTATATCAGCATACCATGGTAATACTTCAACATTCATCAATTGTTCATATGGAAATGATTCATTCAATTGTAATGGTTCTGTAATTGTATCAAAATTGAGACGAGAGAGATGGTCTGCCACAACATTTTCTGTGTCTTTCTTATCTTTGATTTCACAGTCAAATTCCTGCAAAAGTAACACCCAATGAATTAGTCTAGCTTTTGTATATTTCTTTGTAAGAAAATATTTAAGAGTAGCATGATCTGTGAAAATAATTATTTTACAACTAATAAGATAAGATCAAAATTTCTCTAATGCAAACACTACTGGTAGCATTTTTTTTTTAGTGGTTGAATAGTTCAATTGTGCATCATTCAATGTCATACTAGCATAGTAAATGACATGGGGAATTCGATCAACTCTTTATCCTAATACTACTCTTACTGCATAATCAGATGCATCACAAATGAGCTCAAATGGTAAGTTCCAATTTGGGGGCTGAATGATGGGTAATGATGTCAACAACTGCTTTAGTTTCTCAAATGCCACAAGACATGAATAATCAAAGACAAAATGTATATCCTTAGAAAGTAAATTGCATAAGGGTCCAGAAACTTTGCTAAAATCTTTAATGAAATATCTATAAAACCTCGCATGCCCAAGGAAATATCTTATTTCTCTGACTATTTTAGGTGGAGGAAGATTGAAAATGAGATCCACTTTGGCCTTATCAACCTCAATTCCTTGGCTCGAAATGATGTGACCGAGAATAATACCTTGTTTTACCATAAAATGACACTTCTCCCAATTTAAGACAAAATTCTTCTCTACACATCTCTACAAAACTAGTGTTAGATAATGTAAACATTAATTGAATGAATCACCAAAAACAGAAAAATCATCCATAAAGACTTCAGGGAATCGTTCAACCATATCAGAAAAAATCCTTAACATGCATCGTTAAAATGTAGCAGGTGTATTACATAATCCAAATGGCATTCTTCTATATGCAAAAGTGCCAAAAGGGCAAGTGAAAGTGGTCTTCTCTTGATCTTTTGGTGCTATGGGAATATGATTATATTCTGAGTAACCATCTAGAAAGTAATAAAATTCATGACCTGCTAATCTATCAAGTATTTAATCAATAAATGGTAAAGGAGAATGGTATTTACGCATGACAGAATTCAACTTTCTATAATCAATACATACATGCCATCCTGTAGTCACTATAGTGGGTATTAATTCATTTTCAGCATTGGTAACTACTGTGAGTCCTGACTTTTTGGGGATAACTTGCACAGGATTGACCCATAAACTATCAGAAATAGGGTAAATGATACCCGCATCTAATAGTTTAAGGACTTCAGTTCTAATAACTTCTTTTATGTTAGGGTTCAACTGACGTTGCATTTCCCGGGTGGGTTTAGCATTTTCATCAAGGTGAATGTAATGCATATAGTCCACTGGATTTATACCTTTTATGTCGGCTATGGTCCATCCTAATGTTCCTTTGTGCACTTTCAAAACTTCTAACAACTTACCTTTTTATTCGTCATTTAGGGATGATGAGATGATTACTAGCAGAGTGCTTTCTTCTCCCAAGAACACATATTCCAAAGTGTCGGGTAATGGTTTGAGCTCGAGTTTTGGTGGTGATTCTGATGATGGGTTGAGTTTCTTCTCTAATAGTGCTAGTTGTTCCACTCTTGAATTCTATTTGTTAGTGTCCATGGATGGTGCTGAATCAAATAAGGCGTTAACCTCATCTAGTAATCTGTCAATATCAACATCCAAACCAAAGTAAGTTAAACATGTTTGTAAAGGGTCATCACTAAGGTTTGAAAGAAAAGTATTATCAACTAATTCTTCTATTAAATCCACATAAAAAATTCAATCATCTACATTATGAGGTTGTTTGGCAATGTTGAAAATATTTAGCCCTATAATCATATTGCCAAAGGACAACTGCATATTTCTAGTCCTGCATTAAATATGAGTATTGACGGTTGCCAAGAAAGGTTGTCGTAGGATAATGGGGATGTGCTTCCTTGAATCTTGGACTGGTTGAGTGTCAATTATAATGAAATCAATAGGAAAATAAAACTTATTTACTTGTATAAGCACGTCCCCACAATACTACGGGGTTTTTTCATGAACCAATCTGCAAGCAGTAACACCACTGGAGTTGGGTGTAAATCTCCCAGTCTAAGTTTCACAAATACTGAGTAAGGTAACAGATTTACATTAGCTCTTAAGTCCAGCAAAGCATTCTCAATTGTGCGGTTCCCTATACTACATGAGATTGTGGGGGAGCCTGGGTCTTTATATTTTAGAAGAATTTTATGTTGGAGTCTAGAGCTAATATTTTCTGTTAAAATGGCCTTATTTTGAATGTGAATGTTTCTCTTTTTAGTACAAATGTCTTTAATAAACTTAGTATAAGATGACACTTGTTTTATAGCGTCAAGCAAAAGGATGTTAACACTTACCTATTTAAAGATTTCAAAACTCTCACTTGTGGATTTTTCCTTTTTTGATTTAGTTAACCTCTGGGGAAATGGAGCTTTAGGAATGTATTCTCGTAGGTTGGTTTCTTCTTTCTCCTCTGATGATGAGTCTTCTACATTTACAGTTACAATTTGAGTTATTTTTGACATCTGCATCTCCACTTTGTTATCGACTTCTTTTCCTTTTCACAAGGTCGTGACGGCTTTGACCTCCCCATCTTTTCCTTTAAGAATGTATTCTCATAGGTTGGTTTCTTCTTTCTTCTTTGATGATGAGTCTTCTGCATTTATAGGTACAATTTGAGTTGTTTTTGACATCTGCAGCTCCACTTTGTTATCGACTTCTTTTCCTTTTCACAAGGTCATGACGGCTTTGACCTCTCTATGCTACTGAAGTGAACTGGTACTTGCTTTATGCACTCCCTTAGGATTAGGCACTGGTTGACTTGGGAATTTTCCTTTCTCAAAAGTCATTGCCAAGGTTTGAACTGAAGAAGCAAGTTGTTCCACTATTTTTTTGAGGTTTGAAACTGATTGGGTTTGTGAGTTGAAGCCTGCTCTCATCTTATTTCGCAATTCATTATTGGTGCGTTTTTGTTGCTCGATTGTGGAGTAAGATTCTTGAAATTCTGAAATGCATCTTTTTATGGTATAAGTTGAGAATAATTTGGGTTCTGATTGTATGATCTAAATGGTGGCTAAGAGGCTTGAGGATTTTGAAGAATTGGTTGCATTGGTAGAGCTAGAGCTGGAGCTGCTGGTCCATTCTGTTGGAATCCTTAAGACTATGAAAAATTGGGATGGTCTCTCCATCTAGGATTATATGCATTGGAATAAGGGTTGTAGTTTCATGACTTTCTTATTACACCTATGGCATTGGCTTGATCTGGGTACGAGTCCTGATTATGTGGCTCTGTCAATTTAGCAGTTGTTAACGATGCTATTAGTTGAGAAAGACCTTCAACTATCTCTTTGACTTGTTTAATTTATGAACTTGACTCGCCAATGTGAACCTCATTCACTCCTTTAACTCTTCTAGTATTTCTGAGTGAACGACTCTGTTGTTGGGAATTATCTGCTTGTCGCTGGAAGAAATCCCAAATCTCTTATGCACATTTTGACATTAGCTCTCCTCCATTTGTTGCCATTATCCATTCTTGCACATGCGGCAATAATCCCTCCAAAAGTATTGGCATTGGTGCCATTTCTCGTACCCGTGATGTGGACACTTTAGGAGTAGCCCATTGAATCGCTCTCATACTTTAAAAAACTACTCGTCTTCTCTTTGGGTAAACTCTGAAATTTCCTTGCAAATAACATTAGTTTTATGTATTGGGAAGTATTTATTCAAAAATTTTGTTACCATTTATTTCCATGTTATAATGCTATTAGCAGGCAATGCATTGAACCATGAACGAACTTTATCCTTTAAAGAAAATGGAAATAATCTAAGTTTAACATCATCATTTAAAAAATTCTCATATTTAAAAGTTTGACATATAGCATGGAAATAATTCATATGATTATATGGATCTTCATTTTCCAGGCCATAGAATGTTGGAAGACAATTTAGCACACTAGGTTTTAACTCAAAACTCCTAGCAGCTACATTTGGGTATTGTATGCATGATTTGCTCAAGTTAGCTAAAGGACTGAAGTAGTCTTTAAATGGCCTTTCCTCTGGTGTTGGTTTCAAATCCATTTCAATTTTATTTTTAATTACAACGTGTTTATGTGTGCGAGGTGTATTTTCCAGTTCAAAGTCTATAGGTTCAAGATTAGGTAATTGTGACCTACGACCATGCATGTAAAAAACACAGAAAAAATGAGAAAAGATAAAGAAAAAGGACAAATTATGATACTAATCTTATCACGCTATTACAATCTTGCTATGAAAACAAACTTAAGTGCTATATATATAAAAAAAAAAATATGTGAAACAAAATAATTAATAGGCTGTTGAACCTGTCAAATTAAAAAAATAATATGAAAATTAAATTAAATTATAGAAA
The DNA here is from genome assembly GCA_030449905.1 of Luvunga scandens. NCBI lineage: Eukaryota > Viridiplantae > Streptophyta > Magnoliopsida > Sapindales > Rutaceae > Luvunga > Luvunga scandens. Next base: position 1,141,784 of record JASUUG010001008.1, read on the forward strand.
TTGAAAGAAAAGAAAAAAATGCTTACTTCAAAATGCAGATTCACCCTTTTTTTCATTTTTTTAATAATTAAAAAAAATTACAAGAAAACAACTAAAAAAATAAATAAAGAAATTAAAAATTTACTCTAAGAATTAAAATAACTTACTTTCCCGGTAACGGCGCCAAAAACTTATTGTGCAAATTTTATTGAACTCGTAAGTGCACGAATCTATTATAGAATAGATCAACGGTGATGAGTGTCAATCCCACAAGAAGGTGAATTTTAATTGCGTATAGAATTAATTTTCTGAGTTGGTGGTTGGATTTATAATAAAAATGACGTAGGCTATCTATTAATTTAAATTAAAGCGAAGGGAATAAACTATTAAAATAAAGTGCTTTGATCTCAAGATCTGTATTCAACATGCACTATCGGTTTAACATTCATTATTAGTACCAATTAAATCATGAAGAGGAATTTTCCACTCCTCATGAACCTCACTCTAATAAATATGGTGCTAAGTGCTTCCCGTGCCAACTAGTAATAACCTTGCCTAGGGAGACGATTATACCAGCCGATATCTAGACAAGATTATTACTATCTGTCAACGAAAAGTCAAAACATCCACATAAATTAGAGGGGAAGAAAAAGTAAATTTACCAAATTAAGCCTATAGAGCATGTTGAGACTTTACCTTCAACCCAAGCTTGAAAGGAAATTAGCTACTCATAATTGAACTATGGGTAAAATAGAAATTTTACTAAAATACATAGAAAATACAAGATAGAGAAGGAATTACAGAAAATGGAGCTCAAAAATGGATTCAAGGATCTCTAATTAAAAGGGGAAAGCCCCATTTATATAGACACAATGAGTAAATCATGGTCATCGGATTAAAATAATTTAGACACTTAGGATTGTGACACGTGGCAAGTTCTTATTAGATGGAACACATCATCAGGACAGTCATTCCGTGTACATGCATGTACCGTACGCACATTTTTTTGGTTCACTAACATACTGCCACGTCACTAATTGACGCCACATAAGCATTTTAGTCCAATATGATCATGACACATCATCAGTCAATGCCGCATAAGCAGTCAATGCCACATCATTCGTTCAATCGAATGCTACCACGTTATTGTACAGTATATGTGAACAGTGTCGTGAACAGTACAATTTATCTTTTTAGGCTTCTTCAAAGGTTTTCGACTGTCCTGAGTTCAAAATTACTGTCTGTTTTGCTATTTGATTCTCGTTCATTGTGAAATGACCATGATTTCCCCTAAAACACATAACATATTTAATCAAAATAAAACATACATAATTAAATAATAAGGGACTTAAAGACATACAAGTATGAATGTTAGTGAAACTTGGAGTGTAAAATGATGATTTTCTCCATTATAAATACGCACTTTCTATCACTCAACACACGAGTCCACCAAATAGAGCCTTTGAAGGGCGGATGTAGCCTGAATCCAATAATTCTTTAAGTTGCTTCGTAAAGTTTTAAGTTCAGGTAGTGCCATGCGGTATGGCTCCAAGGTTGGTGACTTCACGCCTTGCTATAGATCGATCTCGTGATCTATCTTTCTTTTAAGTGGGAGCTTCTTCGGAAGCTTCAGAGGTATGACATTCTTAAATTTATCGAGAACTTCTTGAATGAGTAAAGGCACTTGGCTTTGAGCATTCTTGCGATCTTCTTACTCTTTCAACTCCTAGATGAAGACCAAGAAGATTGGGTCCTTCCAAAATTTTTTCTTTAATTATATTGCCGAGAGCATCTTGTCCGTAGTCTTGGATCGCTTGATGGGAATCATGCATGCGTTACTCCCATCGATGATGTTTAGGGAGTTCGTGGCTGGTAGCGGGAAGGCATGGACTTTGTCGAAGAACTCTATTTCGAGGACCATTTCGAAGTCGTCCATGAGCATGATGGAGAAATCAAACTTTCTGCTCTATATCTTGAGTGTTATATGCATGCCTTGTGTGGTGCCCATGATGGGCTTGGCAAGTGAATTCACCGCTTTCATGGTGCCTTATTCCTTCGTCACCTTAAGGCTTAGGCACTTGGTCTCATCTTTCAAACTGAAGTTGTGCGTCACTCTGGTGTCTAGCAATGCACGCACAACATAGACATTGATGGATGCACTTACTCACATGAGCCATTTCTTCGTGGTTGTATCGAGACGTTGGAAAGAACCCATGCTGGGTTGTGGTTCCTCCATCGACGGTGTGGAGTGGCCCTTGATCTATGCAGCTGGGGCACTAAGCGACTTATTCTCCAAACAATCGCGTGCCCAATGAGAGTCGTTGTATATGAAGCATTGGCTTCGAGGCTTGGGCAGCTGTTTCATATCTAATTTACTTTACCACTCTTTTCATTTGGAGGTTTTTTCTACCCCTAATCTTTATGATTCTGGTCTTTGTCCTACTGGCCCTTCCCCTTACCTTTGTCATGATTAGGCCTTTTATCCTTAGGTTGGGCAGAGTAGTTGGCAAGTGATTCCGCTACGATGATGGTGTCATCGAGAGTTTGCATAAAGCTACGCAAATTCAGCAACTTATCATGAAGTGCTCGAAACTCTCCTCAAAGAGAGTCGGCTTGGTCTTGTGTAAGGACCTTGGTGGCTACCATGAATTCACCATACTCACCCTCGAGACTATTGACTCTTACCTCTAAAGTATCGAGGGTGTCCTGGACAGCGGACAAAGATGTTTTGAGTGTGGTGACGTAAGGCTCCAAGGCATCTATGGAAGCGGCCTTGGACTTGCCATGAAACTTAGCTTGTATGCATTTCTCCTCGTAGCCACGTGTAGGCTCAAGTGACTCTACAACGACTACGCCCTTTTGTGATGTGCCAGGAGGGTTTGCCATTGCTCGTGAGCTAGCTTACGTGTGTGTAAACATTAGCTCTGATACCACTTGTCACGGGATGAGCATCTACACCCAGCAAACCCATGCGGCACTTATATAACTTCTGGCACACAAGTCATTAAGTAAGCCTAAAACACTTCTCAAACTAGCTAAGAAATAATGCTTGCAAAAAATACTAGAGAGAAGTAAGAGTAATATGGCCAAATAAATAATTTTATTACTCACAAAGAGTAAATTAAAAGAGAGCTTTTCAAGAGCTTGAGAGCTTGTGTGTTTTGTGTGTACTGGAAATTGTTGGTGTGGTGGTGAGCAAATGAAGAGAGCTCACCCTTATTTATAGGCTTGGGTGTTAGGTTCTTGAAACTTCCTAGCATCTTGCATATATCTCTCAAAGACTTAACTGCTCAAGACTAGAATGTTCGAGGTTATTTACAATTGTAGATAGGTCTAGAGTTTGGGGCGGGCTTGTTGATCGCTAAGCGTACCGCAGTGTGCTAGTTGTGGGAGACGACCTATTACTAAGTGCATCCCATTTCTAAGCGCAACCTGCCTTTAATGCTAATTGTACTCTGCATCTAGGCGAACTTTTACTGAGCGAACCCTTGCACGCGAAATTAACCTCCATCTACGGGAGATATGAGCCTCCCATGACAATCTTCCCCCACCTATACTCATAGACAACTTATGTGGCATTGATTAATGATGTGGTATTGACTAATAATGTGGCAGAATGTTGGTGGACCGAACAAACATGCGTACAATACATGCATATACACGGAATGATAGCCCTAATGATGTGTTCCATCTAATAAGAACTTACCATGTGGCGCAATCATGAGTGTCCAAATTGTTTTAATCCGCTGGCCATGATTTACTCATTGTATCTATAAAAATAGGGCTCCCCCTTAATTTGACAGTCCTGAATCCATTTTTGAGCTCCATTTTCTGTAATTCCATCTCCACCTTGTATTTTCTACATATTTTAATAAAATTCCCATTTTATCCCTAGTTCAATTATGAGTAGCTAATTTCCTTTCAAGCTTAGGTTGAAGGTGAAGTCTCAACATGCTCTATGGGCTTAATTTGGTAAATTTACTTGTTCTTCCCCTCTAATTTATGTGGATGTTTTGATTTTTCGTTGACAGATAGTAATAATCTTGTCTAGATATCGGTTGGTATAATCGTCTCCCTAGGCAAGGTTATTACTATTTGGCACGGGAAGTACTTAGCACCATATCTATTAGAGTGAGGTTCATGAGGAGTGGAAAATTCTTCTTCATGATTTAATTGGTACTAATAATGAATGTTAAACTGATAGTGCATGTTGAATACAGATATGGAGATCCAAGCACTTTATTTTAATAATTTATTCCCGCCGCTTTAATTTAAATTAATAGATAGCCTACGTCATTTTTATTATAAATCCAACCACCAACTCAGAAAATTAATTCTATACGCAATTAAAATTCACCTCTTCGTGGGATCGACACTCGTCACCGTTGATCTATTCTAAAATAGATTCGTGTAATTACGAGTTCAACAAAATTTGCACAACAATCATGTCATCCAATGTGAAAAGATCACACAAAATATATATATATATATATATATATATATATATATATATATATATATATATATATATATATATATATATATATATATATATATTTTTTAAATTCTATCCCCAAACCTATTCTAGTCATGAAAATTATGCATTCAGAACGGTGAAAATAACATAGAAAAATTAATTGGTAAAAGAAGTTAGAAAGATCACACTTAAAATAACTGTTGAAGCCTAAAAGAAATGTCTGGAAATTTTTTTTTAATAAGAAGATGTGTTTCTAGAGTCATTACACTCCATATTCAGCCATCTTTGACTAAAAAATTTAGTCACAGTTAGTTTCTAAAACAAAAATCAGTAAAAACTACACCAAGATTGAGATATTCCACAATTGTCAACTATTTCCTCCCCCCAACCAGAACGAAACATTGTCCTTAATGTTGAAAGAAAATAGGGTTTAAAAGTCATCACCTGGATGCTGCATCACAGAAGAAAATATTTATAAGCAAAGAGTTAAATCTAATTTGCACTTCTTACTACTACTACTGTTACTATCATTAGCTGGCCATTCCAACACAAGGGTTCTGGGATCTGGCTCTGGTCAATAAGCTTGTAATAGATTAAGTAACTCATTAGTAGTATGAGCACAAATAAAAATTTTTTTCACTGTGAAAGGGATGAAATGGTTTTTTATTGCATGGTTAAGAAATGCGATAAAGCCATCATAAAAGTTATAGACATTTAACAAACCGATGGGTTTCTGATGAATGTTCAAATGGGCCCACGATGCTAATGTGATTAGTGCCTCTACAGTTGCTAGATCTCCTGGTAGGAAAATAAAAGCATCAGCATAATTTAACATTTCAATTATTCTCTCTTGCATACATGAGACGACTAACTGGTGAGTCAGATGAACAACCTAAAGGTTTTAGGCTTCTTGGGATGATGCTTAACACTTGACTCCCTCAAATAGAAGCAGCTTCTAAGACCATTTTTGATAACCATCGGTCACCTCCTCCATAAACCAAATGCAAATTTCTTTTTACTATGCTTTGCCTAAGATCTATGGCTACCTCAATGAACTCTTTATGTTTGCCATAGTTAAACCTAGAGAGCACACAAATGGTCTTGAATTATTTATTGGGAGTAGTTGCCATTGAGATGCTTCTCAAAAACAATTTGTAAGTCTAAAAAAGAAAGGATTATATATCAAGGATCTTGGTGACAATGGTTCACAGCTGTATAAGAGGTAGCATGTCTATGTCAATTAATGCGTAAAACATATGGCTCGAGAGTAAAAAAGGAAATAGTAAAAAAAAAAAGCAATCAATTATTAAAGACAAGAATGCAATTGATAAAACAACAGTGAAATAAAGCAACACTAAAATAAAACAACAGTGAAATAAAACAACACTAAAATAAAACAACAGTAAAAGGATATTTACAAGTAGTTGTGATTGTGGCTCACATCTTCCTCTGGTTTTAAGTTCAGAAACGGCTTGAACACCCTCTATGGGTCGAGGATAGGCTTCCCATCTAATTTTCTTATAAACTGGCAAACATGGTCGTTTATTATCAAATTCCCGAGACTATATCGTACACGCTCTTTTTGAAATAATGGCCATAATTGGAAAATTGCTCTTTGTATGTATCCACTGGGATGGACATAATTCAATGACTCTTTATTCAAGTCATCCCTAATGAATTGAATCTTATCTTCCCTGTTATCAGACATCATTCCTAAAGAACAAGAATTTTTATCGCATTTCATCCTGGCACACTTATGACAATCAACATAAAGTTTTTGAGCTCTTCGTTTTCTTGAGTAATTTCCTTTACCACAACCAGGCATGTATGCAATAAATTTGGGATGCAACTCACCTGCAAAACATACTTTGGCCTTGATTAACCAATGGATGTCAGCAGGGACATTATTTCTCATAAGCAATCGCATGCGTTCGGATTGAGCCTTACAGATTGTAAGTAGGTCATTCTGAGGAAGTGAAGGAAATCGCTTGTGAAGCTTTGCTAGAATCGCATTTCTGTCCATACCTTCTTCTCAGAATATCAGTTATTATGGGAAACGGAAGTAACCGACTTTGATTATCACGGAGTACCGTTATCCGCCACTCAACCGGGGTAACAAACTAAAGAACACAAAAAAGAAAAGAAAAAAAAAAAATAATTTCATAATCGTCCTCTTATTAAATTTACCTCAAGTTCTATTTGGGTGTCGTTGATACCTCCCTCAATTTCTTTGAGTTGTCTTTCTAGATCTTCAACGTGAGATACCAACTCTGGAGATTGTAGATCCCAAATACAATGTGTTTTACAAAATCATATCTAGCTTCTCAAATGAGATTGTACACATTGAAGTTGTTTGAGAATGTTCAAGAAGATCTGTCTAGTTAAGGCACACATGGTTAGAAGTGATAAAAGAAAATTGAATGATTAAATAAACACACTTTCACAAAAATTTAAATCACTAAAAAGAAGAAAGAAATAAGAAAAAAAATCTCAATTCAAGTTTGGCGAGTTACTCAAATTGATTTTGGTGTCCTTTTCATGTGGTTGGTACTCTAGATATGGCTTTAATCTTTGACCATTAACTTTAAAAGTTACATCGTTATTTGGATCCTTAATTTCAATTGCTCGATGTGGAAAAACAGTGTGAACTATAAAGGGACTAATCCATCGAGAGCGTAACTTACCTGGGAATAGGTGCAAGCGAGAATTGAATAAAATTACTTTCTAACCTAGGGTGAGAGATTTTCTCATAATTTGCTTGTCATAAAAGACTTTCATTCGCTGCTTGTAAATCTTGGCATTTTCATATGCATCATTACAAATTTCTTCAAGTTCTGCCAGCTGTAATCTTCTTTCAGAGCTAGCTTGCTGCATGTTAAAGTTGAATTTATTGATGGCCTAGTATGCACGATGCTCGAGTTTCACAAGTAGGTGGTAAGCTTTTCCATATACTAGCCTATAGGGTGACATCCCAATCAGGGTCTTGAAGGATGTTTTATATGCCCATAATGCATCATCCAGTCTTAATGACCAATCTTTTCTGTTTGGTTTCACCGTCTTTTCTAATATGTGCTTTATCTCTTGATTGGAGATCTCAACTTGGCCATTGGTTTGCGGATGATATGAGATCGTCATTTTGTGAGTAATGGAGTACTTTGTCAAAAGAGCTCTGAATGATTTGTTACAAAAGTGGGCTCCACCATCACTAATTATTGCTCGAGAGAATCTAAAACATGAAACAATATTACTTTTCAAAAATTCGATCACCACCTTGTGATCATTGGTTCTACATGGAATTGCTTTTACCCATTTTAATACGTAGTCAACAGGGACCAATATGTATTAATGGCCAAAAGAAGTGGGAAAAAGTCCCATGAAATCGATACCCCATACAGAAAAAATCTCAACCACTAAAATTAAGTTTAGTGGCATCATGTTCCTTCGCATAATGCTTCTTATTCGTTGACACCTATTACATGAAGAGCAAAAAATGTAAGCATCTCGAAATGCAATTGGCCAATAGAAACCATATTGTAATATTTTAATAGTTGTTTTCTTAGCGCTGAAATAGCCTCCACAAGCTTGTTCATGGCAGAATGAAAAGATATTTCGAAATTCATTTTCTGGGACACATCGTCTGACAATTTGGTCTGCACAATATTTGAATAAATAAGGGTTATCGCAGAAGAAATTCTTTACTTTTGTAAAAAATTTGGCCTTGTCCTGCTTAGTCCAATGCTTCAGAAGTTTACCTGTAACAAGATAGTTAACTATATCAGCATACTATGGTAATACTTCCACACTCATCAATTGTTCATCTGGAAATGATTCATTCAATGGCAATGGTTCTGTAATTGCATCAAAATTGAGATGAGAGAGATTGCCTGCCACAACATTTTCTGTGCCTTTCTTATCTTTGATTTCAAAGTCAAATTCCTACAAAAGTAACACCTAACAAATTGGTCTAGCTTTTGTATCTTTCTTTGTGAGAAGATATTTAAGAGTAGCATTATCCGTGAAAAAATTATTTTACAACCAATGAGATAAGATAGAAATTTCTGTAATGCAAACACTATTGCTAGCATTTCTTTTTCAGTGGTTGAATAATTCAATTGTGCATCATTCATTGTCATGCTAGCATAGTAAATGACATGTGGAATTCGATCAACTATTTGTCCTAATATTGCTTCTACTGCATAATCAGATGCATCACATATGAGCTCAAATGGTAAATTCCAGTTTGGGGGCTGAATGATGGATAATGATGTCAACAACTGCTTTAGTTTCTCAAATGCCACAAGACATGAATCATCAAAGACAAAATGTACATCCTTAGCAAGTAAATTGCATAAGAGTCTAGAAGTTTTACTAAAATAATTAATGAAACGTCTATAAAAACCTGCATGACCAAGGAAAGATCTTACTTCTCTGACTATTTTAGGTGGAGGAAGATTGGAAATGAGATCCACCTTGGCTTTATCAACCTCAATACTTTTGCTCGAAATGATGTGACCGAGAACAATACCTTGTTTCACCATAAAATGACACTTCTCCCAATTTAGGACCAAATTCTTCTCTATTCATCTCTGCAGAACTAGTGTTAGATGATGTAAACATTGATTGAATGAATTACCAAAAACAGAAAAGTCATCCATAAATACTTTAAGGAATCATTAAACCATATCAGAAAAAATGCTTAACATGCATCATTAAAATGTAGCAAGTGCATTACATAATCCAAATGGTATCCTCTTATATGCAAAAGTGCCAAAAGGGCAAGTGAAAGTGGTCTTCTCTTGATCTTTTAGTGCTATGGGAATCTAATTATATCCTGAGTACCCATTTGGAAAGCAATAAAATTCACGACCTACTAATCTATCAAGCATTTGATCGATAAATAGTAAAGGAAAATGGTCTTTACTCGTGATAGAATTCAACTTTTTATAATCAATACATACACACCATTCTGTAGTCACTCTAGTAGGTATTAATTCATTTTCAGCATTTCTAACTACTATGACTCCTGACTTTTTGGGGACAACTTGCACAAGACTAACCCATGAACTATCAAAAATGGGGTAAATGATACCTACGTCCAATAGTTTAAGGACTTTAATTCTAACAACTTCTTTCATGTTAGGGTTCAATCGACATTGCATTTCCTTGGTAGGTTTAGCATTTTCATCAAGGTGAAAAACTGCTCGTCTTCTCTTTGGGTAAACTCTGAAATTTCCCTATGAATAGCATTGGTTTTATGTACTAGGAAATATTTATTCAAAAATTTTGTTACCATTTGTTCCCATGATGTAATGCTATTAGTAGGTAATGCATTGAACCATAAACGAGCTCTATCCTTTAAAGAAAATGGGAATAATCTAAGTTTAACATCATCATCTGAAAAATTCTCATACTTAAAATTTTGACATATATCATGGAAATCATTTAGATGATTATATGGATCTTCATTTTCTAGGCCATAGAATTTTGGGAGACAATTTAGCACACTAGATTTTAACTCAAAACTACTAGCAGCTACATTTGGGTATCGTATGCATGATATGCTCAAGTTAGCTAAGGGACTGAAATAGTTCTTAAATGGCATCTCTTGTGGTGCAACTTGTTTGTGTGTGCGAAGTATTTTTTCCAATTAAAAGTCTATAGGGTCAAGAGTAGGTAATTGTCACCTAAGACCATGCATGCAAAGAAAAAAATGGTAACAAAATTAATAAAAATAAAGAAGAAGGAGAAATTACGATACTAACCTTATCACGTTGTTACAATCTTGCTACGAAAACAAACTCAAGTGCCATATATATAAATAAAATATGTGAAATAAATTAAAATAAATTAATAGGCAGTTGAACATACCAAATTAATGAAATAAAAAAAAATAACATGAAAATTAAATTACAGAAATTTAAAGAAGAGAAAAAAAAATACTTACCTCAAAATGCAGATTCACTTTTTTTTCTTTTTTCTTATAATAATAAAAAAATTACAAGAAAACAACTAAAAAAATAAATAAAGAAATTAAAAATTTATTTTACAAATTAAAATAACTTACCTCCCTTGCAACGACACCAAAAACTTGTTGTGAAAATTTTATTTAAATCGCAAGCACACAAATCTATTGTAGAATAGATCAACTGTGACGAATGTCGATCCTATGAGGAGGTGAATTTTAATTGCTCGTAGAATTAATTTTCTAAGTGGGTGATTGGATTTATAATGAAAGTGAAGTAGACTATCTTATGATTTAAATTAAAGCGGCGGGAATAAATTATCGAAATGAAGTGCTTGGATCTCAGGATTTGTACTCAACATGCACTATCGTCTTAACATTCATTATTAGTATCAATTAAATCATAAAGGGGGATTTTTCACTCCTCATGAACCTCACTCTAATAGATATACTACTAAGTTCTTCCCATGGCAAATAGTAATAACCTTGCCTAGGGAGACGGTTATACCAGCCAATATCTAGAAAAGATTATTACTATCTGTCTACGAAAATTCAAAACATCCACATAATTAGAAGGGGAGAAAAAGTAAATTTACCAAATTAAACCCATGAAGCATGTTGAGACTTCACCTTCAACCCAAGCTTGAAAGAAAATTAGCTACTTATAATTGAACTAAGGGTAAAATAGAAATTTTTATTAAAATATGTAAAAAATACAAGATGGAGATGAAATTATAGAAAATAGAGCTCAAAAATGGATTCAAGGGTGTCAAATTAGGGGGGAGCCCCCTTTTTATAGATAAAATGAGTAAATCATGACCATCGGATTAAAACAATTTGAACGCTCAGGACTGCGCCACATGGCAAGTTCTTATTAGATGGAACACATCATCACAGCTGTCATTCTGTATATATACATGTACCGTACGCATATATTTTTCGGTCCACTAACATACTACCACGTCGCCGGTCAATGCCACATTAGCATTTTAGTCTAATAAGATCGTGACATGTAATCAGTCAACACCACATCATCAGTCAATGCCACAAAGCGGTCAATGCCACATCATTTGTCCAATCAAATGCTGCCACATCATTGTACAGTATAGGTGAACAATGCTGTGAACAGTATCATAAACAAGACCATTTATCTTTTTATGCTCCTTCTGAGGTTTTCGACTGTCCTGAGTTCAAAATTACTGTCCATTATTTTATCTGATCTCTCGTTTGTTATGAAATGACCATGATGTCCCCTGAAATAAATAAAATACTTAATTAAAATAAAACATACATAATTAAATCACAAGGGACTTAAAGACATAAAAGTAGGATTGTTAGTGAGACTTGGAGTGTAAAATGATGATTTTCTCCATTATAAATAAACACTTTCTAGCGCTCAACATCCCTTTACAATAGCCAGAACATTCTTTCCTTCAGCCTTAGAGTTCTTTTTCTTGTTCGATAAAGGCATTAAACGAACCTTATTACCATTCTACCAAAACTCGTACACATTATCCCTTCCTTTATATACGACATGCACATCAAATTGCCAAGGTCTACCAAATAACAAATGGCACACATCCATGTCTGCTACATCACATACCATATCACTTTTATAAATCTTTCCAATAGAGAAAAGAACACAATATACCTCTATTACTAGTGTTTCTGTCCCTTTTATTATCCACCCTATTCTATAAAGTGCAGGATGCTTCTCTATGGAAAGGCCCATCAAGTTAACCAATGCCTTTAAAACTATGTTCTTGCTGTTGCCACTATTAATTATCACGTTTCACACCTTATCATTAATGGTGCCACTTATTTAGAAAATTTTGTTGTGTTAGTTATCTTCTTCAAACTTCGGTGCCTATAAAATTTTCTGCATAATATAGTTTAGCAACTCTCCTTCATTTGCTTCCAATTCTCAGGCCTCCTCATCATTTTCATCCTCAACGTCATTCGCCTCTACTTCACCGTCATTAGCCTCTACCAAATTTAAATTTTTAGAACAACAGTCAGTCGATCTATGTTCTGGTTCTCCACATTTGAAACACTTATTTGGCATAGGCTTTGCATAAGGATTATTATGTTATTTAGGTGGCTACTGTTGTCTAAATAATTGTTGTCTTAACTGCTGCTGTGCTGGTTGTTGTGTTTGACTGCTACTAGCCTAAGTTTTCTGCTTGTTTTCAATCCCTGAACTATTTGGTTTATTTTAAACACTAGTGAGTTGTCTCCACTAAACTCTAGAAACAACACGTTGCTTTCGTTCTTCTAACTTCTTTGTTCTAACGATTGTTGTACCCATATCCCAAATCACATCTATAATCTTATTGTGCAATTCTTGCTTTAACCTACCAAGATATTTTGTAACTGTCCAAAACTCTAGCTTATCCATATTATTTCTTGTGTGAAAGCAATAAAATTCTTTTGTATATTCATCAACACTGCGATTTCCTTACTTGCAATTATAATATTTCACATAAAACTGCTATTGATAATCTGCTGGAAGGAAGTACTCTTTCATCATCCTCTGTATTCTAGGACACGATTTGATCAATGGCTTTCCCGCCACTATTCTTTGATTCTGGAGATTTTGCCACCATATAGATGGTGCACCTTTCAACTTAAATGCCATAAGTTTAACTCACTTATTCTGCAGAATCTCTATATACTGAAAGAAATTTTCTACATCTAATATCCAGTCTAAAAATTCCTCAACATGCATCCAGCCATAAAAATAAGCAATATCAATATTAATCTTGTAATATGAATTCTTCTCATGCCTCCTATCATAATCCTCAACATCTTATTCTTCTGAATTGTTTTCTAACTCTTCACGCACGTGCGGCTATACTTGCCTTACGAGTTCTTGGTTCTGTGGTACTACTTCATGATTGATACCTTGCGGCACTACTTCATAATTGAAACCCCGTCGATCCTCTTCATGGAGACAATTCTGAGGTTGTTCTTCGTGATTGACTCATTCAAAAGCCCTCTCGCAATTAAATTTTTGCCGCTGCTCTCTCTATATATTATTTATGGAAAGAGTGAGACCCTTAATTGCCTGCTTTATTGCTACCATTCTTAGGTTAAACGCATTCTCCATGACTTGCAAGACTCCTTATGTGACCATCTATTTGACAGTCTCCATAGTCATTGCCTGTATACCTTGATCAGCATCTCCGGGATGGTTATTCCTTTATTCGTGTGGTCATACCATGATGACAAGCAAACTTACTCTGATACCAACTAATGATGCAAAATTTTAAAGAAGATAAAGATAGAGAAAACAAGTCTCTGAATAAAAGTTTATAGAATAATTGAGTTTGAAAAAGTTCTTTAAAACAATATCATGACCTCTATATTTATAATAGAGGAAACTCACTTCCTTAAGTTAACTAAAAAAAAGAAAAACTAAATTACAATTATAATGGAAACAAAAGACACTTTCCCTAAGTTAACTTAAAAGGGGAAACTAAATCACAATTATACTATAAATAAAAGATACTTTCCTAAGTTAACTAAATTTCATACCTGATTTGACTCTAATTAAAATAGAAATTCTTAAAAGAATAAAATACCATAATTGACTCCAATTAAAATAGAAAGTCCTAAAATAATAAAATCCTAAAATAACTCCCTACATTAACGTTCTTAGCTAGGTCTATGGTCAATAGCTTTATGGTAGGGAATCCATTTTTCCCAACTCTTTATTGTTAGAAAGTTTGTTAGAGATATTTTAGCTGATAAAATTGGTTGGTAAGAGACTAGAAAGCTCTTATAGGTTGCTAGTTTTGTCCATTATCTTGTTGTATTTGTTACATAGCATCAAAGATTGCTAACAAGCGAAGCATTGCCCAAAGAGTTACACTTGTGTAGTCTATCTTCGTTGCAACCCTTTCCTCGGCTGTGCTAGCATTGTTTGGCAAGCAATATATGGCGATTTGATGGCTTATTGAGGACCAACTACTTTATTGCATTGTTTATCTATGCCTTTTAAATTTTCAATTGAAAGATTAAAAATCCTCTTATTAGTTAATCATTATTCATATTTTTACAGTTTCTAGGTGGCTTGGTAGTCCTATACCTTATTGATGACAATTGTGTAAGTGGCCATCATCAATTATGCAGAGCATGTGCCTTCTGCTTTAAGAAAAGGTCTTGCTTTTACTTATAGGCCAATTAGGTATTGTGTATAGCTTTTTTCTATTTAATGATATGTAAAAGTACAAGTCAAAATCAATAAAATACAATTCACTATAGTCCACGGATCTGTGCGAGAAGAAGTCTTACTAAGGTAAAAAAAGGCTGAAACTATCATACTAGGGAGGTGTCAATAACAATTTGTACTACATCGTTGAGTATAAGAGTATTGAGCATTAATCTTTACAGACATAATAGGAACAGACCATGTAAGTTATAAAGATGTGATTTTGGCTTGGAAAATGTTTTTTGTAGCCTTTCATGAAGATGTTCACTCAGACCTATGATTGCCACAGGGTGTTTTTCATGGTCAAATTTCATGGAAATTGTATTTTACAGCCTTTGAAGGCACTTACTTGAATCTATGATTGTCATAGAGTGTCTTTCATGGTTATATTTCATATTTGTTTGTAGAGTTCATTAATGTGGCTATTGGCATGAATGTTTCTGTTTTCATATTTTGTGCTCTATCGTATGCAATGCATACATACCAAAGGATTACACCTCCTCTTGCCATGCATTTCTAAATCAATATGTGCATATTGCCCCAAGGGGTTGGGGTGTGGGGATTTTAGGGAGTGTTAAAAGCTATACTCAAACTCTGGGCTGATTAGCCCAGCTCGCTAGGCCTAGTTCATAAGGGCAAGGGGTTAAGCCTTCATTTTTCAAGCCCATTTCTAGTTTGCTCATCCTACACCCCTTAGAAATGATTTTTGCACATTTTAAAAAAAAATTAAATTTAAATATCTGCCCCATTACTTCCCTAATATAATAAAAAGGTTAGTTCGATTCTAAATTATAAAATTTTGTTTGAAAAATTAAATTAAATTTTTATCTCCTATCTTTCGAGGATTCAAACTCGTGTAGTTTGTTAAATAAAAATATTTGAAAATCACTTAACTAGATTTATATATTTGACTTTTGAAATGAGAGACAAGAACTATATTCAGAAATTTATAAAATAGAAAATGACAGTTAAATAGTTAAACATAGTTCGAATTCCTAATTCTAAAATCCAATTATATAAATTTTGAAAAATTCATTTATGGAAAAAAAATTGAAAAATCCCAATCCAAGGCTTCTTTGGATGGCTTAAATCAAGTATTTCATTTCGTGAATACAAGTAGAATAGCAATTTTATAGTTGCCAACCTCTTTTGTATGTTTGGCTACCGGCATGTCATCACCGCCCACAGACCACCGCTAGAGCACCCCCTCACCGCTGGCGACATCCTCTACTCACATCAGCCCTTAAACCAACCACTTTCTCTATTACTCATCAACTCTCACTCTCAGCTTTTGCCACAACATAATCCCCTTGTTGCCGTTCCCTCCTTGGTTGCTGATGGTGGTGCTCTGCCATCACCAGTGTGAGGTACAACTTTCTCACTTGAGTTTAATTAACTTTAAGCTAACAAGTCCCCCCAAGTATTAAAATAATAATAATAATATAAAATATTTAATTCTACAGTAATGATGATATGAGCAATGACATAAGTGATGATGCAACAAGAAATGTTTGTAGAGATATTTAGGAATTCTAGAATTTACGGATATTTATGGAAGGATAAATGTCAACCATTAATCAAGGGTTATGGTGGCAAAATCTTAGCTATCCATTAGCTTTAGGAATTTCGATAAATACCCCTTAGCCTTTTCATTTTCTAAATAGCCCTAGAAATTCAATCCTCTTCTATTCAGAGCCATAACATCAACAGTAAAGAAATCCTCAAGTTAGGAAGGTCTAGAGAAGTCAAAGTTAAGAGGTAAGTAACATTTCAAGTGCGATGTAGTGAGAAAGTTCTTTTTCTACTTAACTTTAGCTTTAAATATCTTGTGATGGCTATTATGATGCTATTGGTTATTATCTAAATTTTATATGGTTGGCTATGTCACCTATATCATGATATTTTCTTATGTAATTCTTACATGGTTGGCTGTGCCGCCTATATCATGATATTTTCTCATGTAATTCTTACATGGTCAACTATGCCATTTATATCATGATATTTTCTTATGTAATTCTTACATTGTTGGCTATGCCACCTATATTATGATATTTCTTATTTATTCCTAGCATAGCCAGCTATGTTGATTAATTTCTGATACTTTTATTTAATTATGCTATAGTCAGCTCTGCCTCCTATATTATAATCCCATTTTGTTTAATCTAAGGATGGCATTGCCGTCTATATTAAAGATTGTTGTCTTTAAATAACATTGTGTGTTGGCTTTGCTGTACATCTAGGAACTTCACATGTTGTGACATAAGTTGCATTGAACGCATGTGTTTCATGGACTACTTTATTAAAGAAGAAATTTTTAAAATGAATTTTCAAAAATGGGTTGTTGTACTACTAGGTGGCAAAGTTCCCAAGGAGGGCAAGCCCTCCACGCTAAGTAAAAAGTAATCTTTTAGAGACGGCGATATATAACTAGTGTGTTATGGGTTGTCAATATACAAGTGTACACAATAAATAATATAACGACGAGTATTCAAAATCATCTCCATATGAAATTGATATTATAGGACTTGCTACAGTCACCTTAACAATGCAATTTTAGTAAACTAAATATAACACATCAAATGATGAGATTAATGATCAAATGAAATAAAAAATACAATAAATAGATTGCAATAAAGAGAATCTAAAAATTTCTGGAAGAGCACCACATATCGTCCAATGTTCGTGCGCCCCTGGTGGCCTTTGAAAATCCAAAGGACTGAGTGTCACCCACTCTCGGTTATACTCATAACCACATCAGGTGTCCAAGGTGAACAACCTCTAGTCGTTGGAGCAATGAAGGCGAGGGAAGTCGACAATATGGATCCGTAAATTTAAGAAAAAAATTGGCTCTGAAGGTTGCGCACGAGGGTCCCAGTCCCAAACCTGTTGGTTGTCGGTGGACTACTCTAGTTGCCACCGTGGCAAGAGTGAGTCGCTACGTGTCTGCCAGAGGACAGACTAGGAATGATCCCCTCGGGGGCCTTCTCCGGATGTTGAAAGTCGACTTAGAAATGGTATGTACAAGGGAAATTTGACTATTTAGTTAAAACAAAGTATTGCGATGGTCCCTACAGATGCTCACGCAATGTGATTTTTGCCAAGCGCTTTGAATGTCAAAGTGAAGAAATTCAACCATGCACAAGTAAACGACAGAAGTAACTATGACTCTCTTAA
Organism: Luvunga scandens; assembly: GCA_030449905.1. Taxonomy (NCBI): domain Eukaryota; kingdom Viridiplantae; phylum Streptophyta; class Magnoliopsida; order Sapindales; family Rutaceae; genus Luvunga; species Luvunga scandens. The sequence continues at coordinate 1,159,589 of JASUUG010001008.1, forward strand.
GGTAGCCAAATGCCTCGTCATCTAATTAGTGACACGCATGAAAAGATTAACGAGATTCCCACTGTCCATGTCTATTATGCAACGAAACCATAGCCAAGGTAACAAGCTTGGCAGAATCAACGAGGAAAGAAGACCATGTTGAACTTGTCTCTAGTCCGACTTTGTGAAATGACTTTAGAGCTGTAGTATAAGCGGGAGCCGGAAATGGTGAAAGTGAAATACTACTACTTTTAATGTTATTTTATTTATTTCATGAATCAGAGGCGGGGCACTACCCCTCTTTTTGGATTGAAGGCTCCCTCTTAGGGCCCTATCCGGTCGAAAAGCATTGTTAGGTTGGGTGTTTAGTTGGGGTGGCACATATGTTAAAAGATAACGAAGTGGTCCTAGGATGAGCTCAACGAGAACAGAAATCTCATGTGGAACAAAAGGGTAAAGCTTGTTTGATTCTAATTTTTATTACTAATATGAATCGTGAAAGCATGGCTTATCGATCCGTTAAACCTTCAGAATTTGAAGCTAAAGGTGTCAGAAAAGTTACCAAAAGGATAATTGGCTTACGGCAGCCAAGCATGCAATATTAACTAGGCTACCCAATAGAGGGGTGAATTGGGTTCTTTAAAAAATCAAGCAAATAAAACCACACGACAATTAAAACTAATGTCTTAATAAAATTGAAAATAATAAATTTAAAAATGCTCAAAATTAAAAAGATAAGGGAAGAGAGATCAAACACGTGATGTTTTACGCGGTTCGGCCAACCGTGCCTACGTCCACACCTCAAGCTCACCGGGCTTGAGGATTCCACTAAGCAAGCCTCCAAGGCTTCAACAACACTTACAATTGACTTCAAAGGTGTCAATGAACCTTTACAACAAGAGATTATCCCCAATCTCTTAACCTAAGTGTATCCCAACACTTACAATCACTCAAAAACAAAGATTACAATCAACTAATCTCTCATACAATGTATATGATTACAATTGAAATCTCAATGTGTGAATCAATAAAATAAAAACAAGTTTAAAGCCCAATGATGTATGTTTTCTCAGTAGTAAGCTCAATGAAAACTCTTTTATCTCTTTAGATATGAATTTGGTTGAGCTATTTTATAGTTGGAGATGAAACTAGCCATTGTTGACTTTCTGATAATAATCGAATCATTGTTTGCTACTATCGGTTAACTGTTTTGACTTGTCTAAATAGCCGTTGTGCTTAGATTTTAAATAAATAGTTTACCGTTTTTCGTTATCGGATAGCCGTTTATTTATAGAAACCTGCAAAACAAACTTAGGTCTCCGTTTTTGCTAAATGGCTCAAGATTAGAAAGTTTTCTCCTTTCTGTAAATTATCGATTCACCGTTAGTAATAAACGGTTCACCGTTAGTTTCCAGAATGCTCTAAAACTTTTCTGTAAATAAATGGTTCGCCTTTTATAATAAACGGTTTAAGGGTAATTTCCAGAATTTATATTTTGATAACTTTTTATGGAAAAATAATTTTCTGACTCAAGTTAACGGTCATTAAGATTCTTTAAACATGTTTATGGCTTTAAGAAATTCATTTTAATAACTCAAACATTTTAATCAAGAACATATAAGTTTTGTTATCATCAAAATCAATATTATAAGATTAACAATCTCTCCCTTTTTGGATTAAAACAAGCAACTAGAGCTTGGTATGATAGGCTTAGTAAATTTCTTTTGGAAAACGATTTTTCAATGGGTAGAGTGGATACTACACTTTTTACTAAGCATAAGAATCAAGATATACTTGTTGTTCAAATTTATGTTGATGATATCATTTTTGGTTCTACTAATGAGTTTTTGTGTAAGGATTTTTCATCTTGTATGAGCAAAGAATTTGAGATGAGTATGATGGGAGAATTGAAGTACTTCCTCGGATTACAAATAAGACAAAACGAAGAAGGAATCTTCATCAATCAAGCCAAATATTTGAGAGATTTATTCAAAAGATTCAGACTTAAAGATGGAAAGGTCAAAAGTACTCCAATGAGCTCAACAATCAAGCTTGACAAAGATGAAAAAGGTAAAGATGTTAATGTCAAAACATATCGAGGTATGATTGGATCCTTACTTTACTTAACTGCTAGTAGACCCGATATTATGTTTAGTGTATATTTGTGTGCAAGATTTCAATCATGTTCTAAAGAATCTCATTTGCTTGCTGTTACGAGAATTTTTCGCTATTTGAAAGGAACTATAGATCTTTGCCTTTGGTATCCTAGAGGAACTCATTTAGATTTAACTTGTTTTTCGAATGTCGATTTTGCTGGTTATAAGATTGATAGGAAGAGTACTAGTAGAACTTGTTACTTTCTAGGTCATTGACTTGTCTCTTGGTTTAGTAAGAAACAAAACTCGGTTGTACTTTCAACCACCGATGCTGAATATATTGCCGTCGGTAGTTGTTGTGCACAAGCACTTTGGATCAAACAAACCCTTAGAGACTATGGTATCAGAGCAAGGTTCTTTTGTTAGGACTTAACCGTCTAGAGTAAAAGATTTATGGCAACTTAAAATGATTCTAGCTTTAGAGAAGGACAATCCACCATTAGGCCACCATTCTTTGATGGAAATGATTATCCTTATTGGAAAACTAGGATGAGAATTTATTTACAAGCTTTAGATTATGAAATATGGAAGGTTGTGTTTAATGGTCCATTCATGCCTATAACTAAAAATGAGGAAGGAGAAGTTATTCCGAAACCTTCACGTAAATAGAATAAGCTAGAAAAGAGAAAAGCTTCGCTAAATTCCAAAGCTATGAATGCCCTATTTTGTGCCCTAGATAAGAAAGAGTTTCATAGAGTTTAAAGTTGTTCCAATGCTTATGAAATTTGGAAGAAACTTGAAGTGGTTTATGAAGTTACAAATCAAGTCAAAGAATCTAAAATAAGTAGATACACTATGCAATACGAATTGTTCCAAATGGAACAAAATGAAAGTGTCTACTCTATGATACTAGATTTACGGACATTGTAAACACTCTAAGGGCACTTGGTAAGACCTTTTCAAATAGCAAGAAGGTAAAGAAAATCATTAGGTCATTACCAAAAGAATAGAGACCTAAGAGAACTGCTATTGAGGAAGCCAAAGATTTAAATACGTTGTCTATTGATGATCTAATTGGCTCACTTATTTCTTATGAAGAAGATTTGACAGTTAAAAAAGGAGATGAAGATAAGAAGAAGAAAAACATTGCCTTGAAAGCATCAAAATTTGAAAGCGATGAGGAAAGCGATCTTGAAGATGAAGAGATGGATATGATAGCTAGAAAGTTCAGGAAATTTTAAAAAAATCCAGTGAACAAAGAAAATTCAGAAACTTCAAGAGTCAAAAGGAGAAGAAGGAAGCAATCATATGTTATGCATGTAAGAAGCCTGGCCATATAAAATCTAAGTGCCCTTTTCTCAACAAACTCAAGAAGAAAGCCATGGTGGCAACATGGGATGATAGTGATGAAGAATCAAGTGAAGATGAATAAGCGCAAGAAATGTCAAACTTGGCACTTATGGCAATAGGAGAAGATGAGCTTTATGAGGTAAGTGATCTTCCATCTTATAATGAATTATATGATGCTTTTAATGAGTTGCATAGTGATATGATGAAAATTGGTAAGAAAAATACATGTCTTAAGAAGAAAATGTTAGAACTTTCAAATGAAAAAGATGCCTTATAAAAATCCAATGATTTTTAAAAATAAAATATTAAAGGATTAGAATTAGATAATGAAAGATTGCATCCTTAAAAGGTAAACAAAGTACTTCATATGAGCATGACAAATTACATGTTAATGACTTGATCAAAGAAAATGAAGAACTTAAAAAGAAAAGCAATGAGCTCAATAAGATTGTGTCAAAATTCACAAATGGTCAAAAGAACTTAGAAAAATTACTTGGTGCTAAAAAATGTGTGTTTGATAAAGGAGGAATTGGATATAAGCCTAACTTGAAACAAAAATATTACAAAAGCTACTTTGTTAAGGCTACCTCCACTAATTATCATAAAATTGTTTGTCATTATTGCAATGGAAATGGTCACATGAATTATAGATGTTCTATTAAGAAAAATGCATATTATGGAGTTAAATGTGTTTGGGTTCCAAAAGGAACCATTACTAACACTCAAGGACCCAAAGAGTTTTGGGTATCTAAAACTTGAGATCTTCTCTGCATGAATCAAAGAAGAAGGGAAAGAGAAATAAATGGTATTTAGACAATAGATGTCCAAGACATATGACTGATGATTATTCATGACTCTCAAGTTTTACCAAGATAAAAAATGGTGGGATGTATCCTTCGGAGATAATTCAAAAGGAAAAATCATTGGTATTGGTAATGTCGGTAAAGTTTCCTCAACTCTTATTGAAATGTATGCTTTGTTGGAAAAAGGTGTGTTAATGTTTATACTATTGATATAGATTGTGCATCTACTCATGATGATTTATACACTATCTTCCTTGTTTTTCTATAATATGATTAATCGGATGTTTTTAAATTGTGTAAATTTATGAATTATGCATTATATTGACCTTTAAAGACATTTTTAATCAATCAAATGGTTTAGATATGTATTAAGTATTGGATATTTCGCACAATATTCTCATATTTTGGATACTTTTATGTTTGATGGATTGTTTCTTGTTTTTATGAATGCTTGTGTTATATATGAGACTTAGCATTGATTTTACTATGATTTTAGCATTGGTTGTAGTTGTTTTAATATTGATTTTGATTTTTTGGGTATAAATTTTGGTAATAGTTTTTGAGGAGATGCTTAATATATAAGGGAGATTCTACTAAAATTTTCACTGGTAAAAAACGGATATGTTTTTGTTCTTTTCTTTTTGATGTTGAAGGGGGAGAATAAGTTATATTTTTATAGTTTTCAGGGGGAGCTTATATTCAGGGGGAGTTAACAAAAGTTTCCCTTTACATACAAAGTTTGTCATCATAAAAAATCAATATTATAAGATAAACAAAGCATTTATAGTGACGTTGCTTTTTTATCCTTCAATGCTGGCTCTACCTATCATTGTGAAGTAGAATTCACCAAGTCTTAGATTGTTCACCCACCAATAGGCAACACCACCTGGTTTTAAATTGTCATGAGATAGGTTAGTTTTACCCTACTAATGACTCTGTCATAATAGTAATCCAGCGCCCAGTAACTTCATATCACAATTTTTTCAACCAACGCCTCTAAGTTAGAATTTGAGCTAAAACGACGAATGCACCTCCACCCATTTGCCAACCCACAGTAGCAACCTCCCGGTCTCTAGAGGCATGTGTTGTAGGCCAAGCCCCCAAGGCAGAAGGATTGCTGCGGCAGCCTTGAATAGTAATTCCCACTGAACAGCGGGTAGAATCCTTTACTAACAAGTTAATATATGCGACGAGGTATTGTAAATTGCAAAGTGGCCTTGCTGCCATGATCCATTGAGATTCACCCTTACATCACTTAGATTCGTCCCTCCCTCCCTCACTTGGCCTGTCTTCTCTTCTTTACAACTGGTTAAAGGTTAGCCCTGTGTGGCACGCGTCCTTGCACAGACTACCTTCGCATAAGGCGCCATCTTACGCGGCTTAATCTCCCTAAAGGGAGGCTCATGCTTTAGAATGGACTTCTGTTTCTAAAATTAGGCTGACCCTTAGTGAAATATAAATGACTAGCACAAAGTTGAATGCATCCCTGAGCATGTGAAATTTGGCCAAAATGCTTGTGCTCTCAGCACATGGTCCTCGACATCACTTCACATTTTTGCCCCAAAAAATGAGCTTCGTACCTTACAATTTATTTTTCCCAGTTCTTTAGGAGGCAACTAACAGTCGAGGGGGAGGGGGCCTCTGGGCCAGTTTTGTCTCAATCAGATGAGTTGCCTCACTCGTTTGGGCACTGGTTTACGCGCATGCATGCCTGAAAAAATGGCCATAAAACGAGTTTCGTAATTCAAAATCGGCTTCCATTTGCTTTTACAACTAACTCTTACCAATTTCAACAACACCAGTCCAAAATCCCATGCCGGCCTGAAAATGCAAAATTTGCCCACAATCTGTATGCTATATAGCTCACAAATTTTTGCTTGGATGTCATGCTCAAGCTTCCTGACGCTTGCTTCCTCACTTGCAAGTGTGTGTTGCATGCCCACGCATGTGTGTGCCGAGTGCAAGAATGAGCTTCGTTGCGCACGAACGCGCTTTCCCTAGCGCACGTCTATGGACCCATTTCTCACACAAACAAAGGTTACTTTGTGGGAAATGCCTTGAGCCTACCTGCCCGCTGCCTGGCTTGCAAGAGCACACTGTCTGCATGCATTCGCTTGGCATTTCTCACACGAAGGGAGGTTTGCGGTGTGGGATTTTACCCGCTACTCCCTATGCTCCTCATTTGGCAAAAAAATACGTCTTTTTGCACTCCAAAATTTTTTTCTCTTTCTCTTGAAAAATGCTTCACATTTTTTTTATATCGAAATGAAAAACTACCTCCTTGTGCTTACTGCTTGGCCTTGGTCCGTTGATCTTGGCATGTTTGTCGGAATGTCACCATCGAGCTCGCTCCGGCTCCATTTCGACGATATTTCGACGACCTAGGTTTTATGAAAAAAAGTAAATGTTGTTGCTTCTTACATCCGACGGTGCTGTCTCGACTACGGTTGATGTTTTCGTAGACCCAATGGCAGTTGCCTTAGGGATATGTGACACTCAGCACAACAGCAGTCAAGTGAACGGTAGGGTGTGTGAGTGGTGATTAGAGGGCGTTAGTCGGCAGGCTCCGTACTTGTGCACTGAACTATTTGAAGGCTATCATTCATCGTTGCACCTACCGATTGCAAAGCAGATGAAGCTGCTTGCTTATTCATCAGCACCTTGTGAAGATATAGGGAGTTTTAAAGAGTATCATGAGTGATCGATACCAACAATTCACTGGCTACTTTTGGACGGATCTCTTCAAGAAGTTTGGAACTGATCTCAAGTTCTCAACAAGCTTCCACCCACAAATTGAAATTCTAGCTAAGCAACCCAAGAGGGGGGGTGAATTGGGTTTTAAAACTTAAGCAAATAAAACCACACAGTAATTTAAACTAATGCCTTAATAAAACAAAAGCAATAAATTTAACAATTCTCAAAATTAAAAGGATAAGGGAAGAAGGATCAAACACGTGAGTTTTTACGTGATTCGGCAAAACTGGCCTACGTCCATGCCTCCAAGCACACCAAGCGTGAGGATTTCACTATCCAAGCCTCTAAGGCATCAAATTCTTACAATTGACTTCCAAGGTGTTAAAGAACCTTTACAAATGGTGTTTGACTCACTTACACTTTTCCCCAAGTGTTTCCCACACTTATACTCACCCAAATTTGATAATGAATTTAAAGATTATAGCAAATACTCTATTAGAGTAGATATACAAATGGTAGCTCAATAAAAACTCAATGTATGAAGATTTGCAAAATGGAAGCTCAAGAGATGTTGTATGAACTAATTTCAGCTTGAAAAACTTATTAGATTTAATTTTGATTTGAGTTTATATAGATTGGATAGGTAAACTAGCCATTATTGACATTCAGAGAATAGTCGGTTAGCCTCTTGATTTGGCGGTTAGCCTCTTAGACTTTTGTGACAAATTACCGTTATAAATTTGGCTCTGAAATTTAAAAATTTTGCCCTAAGCAGTTAGCTCTAATTTTTGTCTTCTAGGCATATTTTTTACATTTGAAGTTTGGCCTCAAAACTTTTGAAAATTAAAATATGGTCTAATACTTTTGAAAATTATATTACTGTTAGCCTAGAGGGCTATACAAATTGTAATTTTGATGATAACAAACATGTGTTATTATAGTTCACAATTTTACTAGTTTTTTAAGGATAAATTTTATTCAAGTGAATCAAGTGAAATCGAGTTCAAAACACTCAACGGATAACAGCTTAACCAAGATCAACTATTAGCACAAGTGACTTCATTGCTACAAATCTTATAAAGTCAGTATGATTTAATGTATGCATTATTTAACATTTGAGAAGCTCAAGATTTTGTTTAATAAATCATTGTTTTTCATAAACCAAAGATTTTATAATCATAAGCTAAGTATTTTATAAAATTGGTAATTTTTCAAGATAGGGATTAAAATGAAAAAAATTTGCAAACTTTGATTTAAATAGGTATTATTTTGAATTTTGGATTTAGACCTGTTTGAAAAAATATGAAACATTTTAGGTCATAATATAATTTTTAAAAGTATTAGGCTCCATAAGTATTATTTTAAATTTTGGATTTAGACCTATTTGAAAAAATATAAAACATTTTGGGCCATAATATAATTTTCAAAAGTTTTGGGCTAATTTATAATTTTTAAATATTTTTGGTGAAATTGAAAATATTAAAAATATGCCTAGAGGACAGAAAGTAACCGGCTAGCCGGATGAAAATTAGCGGCTAACTGTTAGGCCTTTGTTTTTCAAATTTTAGAGCTAAATTCGCAATGGTAACTTGCCACATAAGCTTAGCGGATAACTGCCAAAATAAGCGGCTAACCGACAATGCTCTCAAGGTTAATAACGGCTAGTTTACTCATCAAAACTATATAAACTAAAATCAAAATCATATCTAACAAGTTTTTGAAAGTTTTTCAAGCTGAAATCAGTTCATACAATATCCTTTGAGTTTCCATTTTGCAAATCTTCATACATTGAGTTATCGTTAAGCTACCATTTGTATATCTACTCTAATAGAGAGTGTTTATTGCAATCTTCAAATTAATTATCAAATTTGTGTGAGTATAAGTGTGGGAAACACTTTGGGAAAAGTGTGAGTGAGTGAAACACCATTTGTAAAGGTTTATTGACACCTTGGAAGTCAATTGTAAGAACTTGAAACCTTGAAGGCTTGGATAGTGAAATCCTCAAGCTTGGTGTGCTTGGAGGTGTAGACGTAGGCTGATTTTGCCGACTAGTAAAAACTCACGTGTTTGATCTCTCTTCCCTTATCCTTTTAATTTCGAGCATTATTAAATTTATTGCTTTTGAGTTTATTAAGGCATTAGTTTTAATTGTTGTGTGATTTTATTTGCTTAAGTTTTAAAACCCAATTCACCCCCCCTTTTGGGTTGCTTAGCTAGAATTTCAATTATGCCCCAAATATTATATATTTTTGCAAACAAGTCCAAATCCAGAATTTAAAACAATACTTGTTAAAATCAAAGATTGTAAAATTTTTCATTTTAATCCATATCATGAAAAATAACCAATTTCACAAAATACTTAGCTTATGATTATAAAACCTTTGCTTTATGAAAAATAATGATATATTAAACAAAATCTTGAGTTATTCCAAATGCTAAATCATGCATACATTAAATTATATCGGCTTTACAAGATTTGTAGCAATGAAGGCACTTGCGCTAATACTCGTTCTTGTAAATTCACTTGAAGAAAATTTACCCTTAAAAAACTAGTAAAATTATTAAATATAATAACACATGTTTGTTATCATCAAAATTACAATTTCTATAGCTTTTTAGGCTAACACAAATTGATGGACAAAGCAAGCGCATTATAGCCTTCTTAAGGCGTGTTTGAGGCTTTGTGTGAGCGCCCACCAGCAACATTCGGCTAAGTTGCTGGATGTCACCCAATTCTCATACAATCTTCAACGAAGCAAGGCTACAGGGCAAGAGTCTTTTTGAGATTATCATGGGATTTCAACCTGTGATGCCCTACGCCATAGCCTTGACATAGGGAGGAAAAAGCCCAGCAGCTCACAAGCTCACCTATGAATGGCACGAGGAAGTGGATATCACGTGAGCACATCTCGACAACGTCACACGGAGAATGAAGAAATGGCTGACTCAAGGAGATGCCACGTGGAATATAAGGAAGGTGATCAAGTGATGGTGAACCTCTTACCCCAACAGCTCAAGATGTTGTGAAAAGTGCACAAAGGGTTAGTGAGGCATTACAAGGGGCCTTTCCTAGTAGTCCAACATGTGGGCAAAGTCTAATACCAACTTCAACTTAACCTTCTGCCAAAACTCAAGATTCATTCGGTTTTCCATGTAAGCTGAAGCCATATCACGGATGTTGAGTGCTAGAAAGTGTGTATTTATAATGCAGAAAATCATTATTTTACACTCCAAGTCTCACTAACATCCCTACTTTTATGTCTTTACGTCTCTTGTAATTTAATTATGTATGTTTTATTTTAATCAAGTATTTTATGTATTTTAGGGGATATCATGGTCATTTCACAATGAACGAGAGATCAGATGGAAAAACGGACAGTAATTTTGAACTCAGGACAGTCGAAAACCTTAAGAGGAGCATAAAAGGATAAACGGTACTATTCACATATATGTTATTGTACACGACATAATCGCTTCATTCAGACCTTTATTCACATCTTTGTCACGACGTTGCACTATGCAATGACGTGGCAGCATTTGATTGGACGAATGATATGGCATTGACTGATGACGTGTCACGATCCTATTGGACCAAAATACGGACCGGCGACGTAGCAGAATGTTAGTGGACTAAAACATTGTGTGTACGGTACATGCATATACACGGAAAGACAGCCCTGATGATGTGTTCCATCCAATAGGAACTTGCCAAGTGATGCAATCCTGAGCTTCCAAATTGTTTTAATTCGATGGCCATAATTTACTCAGTGTATCTATAAAAAGAGGGCTCCCCCCCTAATTTGACACCTCTGAATCCATTTTTTAGCTCAATTTTCTGTAATTCCATCTCCATCTTGTATTTTCTACGTATTTTAATAAAATTTCCATTTTACCTCTAGTTCAATTATGAGTGGCTAATTTCCTTTTAAGCTTGGGTTGAAGGTGAAGTCTCAACATGCTCTATGGACTTAATTTGGTAAATTTACTTTTCCTTCCCCTTTAATTTATATGGATGTTTTGACTTTTTGTAGACAGATAGTAATAATTTTGTCTGGATATCGACTGGAATAACTGCCTCCCTAGGCAAGGTTATTACTATTTGGCACGGGAAGCACTTATCTATTAGAGTGTGGTTCATGAGGAGTGAAAAATCTCCCTTCATGATTTAATTGGTACTAATAATGAATGTTAAGCCGATGGTGTGAGTACAGATCCGGAGATCCAAGCACTTCATTTTAATAGTTTATTCCCACAACTTTAATTTAAATTAATACATTGCCTACATCATTGCCATTATAAATCCAATCACCAACTTAGAAAATTAATTGTACAAGCAATTAAAATCCACCTCGTCGTGGGATCGACACTCGTCACCGTTGATCTATTCTACAATAGATTCGTGCGCTTGCGAGTTCAATAAAATTTGCACAACAACGGAGATGCAGAAGACCCAAGGTTTGAGGTGAGTCAAGACATGCCCTAATTGTTGTTGTCATCGCGTACGACAAGGATGTAGAGTACATCCTCACCGATCAAGTCATGTATGAAAGAGGCATACCGGCATACAACGAGTACTTGGTGAAGTGGAGGAACCTTCCTGAAAACAAAGCAACATAGGAATAAGGAGAAGACCAATGATAATTCGCAAAGCATGTCCAAAGGTAAAAGCACGAGAACGCGATGATAGGGTTGGCTGCAAAGGCTCAAACGGATCAAAGATGGCCTTTCTGTCATCTTTTAGAGTTCTAAATAATCTTTCATATCGACTAGTTAGATGGACCTTCAGATGTAGCAACAAACACTTTTTTTTTGTTTTTAGAGAATGTTAACGCCAAGAAAATTTAGAGATAATGTATAAAATAATAAACTACTAAGCTGAATGAAGAATGGGCAAAAAAAGTTGCTCTCCAAGAAAAATGACAGGCTCAAAAACTCACTTGGAATTTATTATGACATGCGCATTCTTTCAAGCAACTTATATTTGTCTCCAACATCAATAACAAACATGGTGTAACATAACTCAAGATCAAAGATAATACAAATACTTAAATTTGAAAGTTATCATGTCATCTAATATGAAAAGATTACACAAATTTTTTTTTTTAATTCTACCCCCAAACATATCTTACTCATGAAAATTATGCATGCAAAACAGTGAAAATAGAAAAACTAATTGGTAAAATAAGTTAGAAAAATCACACTTAAAATGACTGTAAAAGCTTAAGAGAAATGTCTGAAAAAAAATTATTTTTTTTAAGAAGATGCGTTTCTAGAGTCACTACACTCCATATTCAGCCATCTGCGCCTCAAAAATTTAGCCACAATTAGTTTCTACAACAAAAAATTAGTAAAACTACACCAAGATTGAGATATTCCACAATTATCAACTATTCCCTCCCCCCAACCAGAACGAAACATTATCCTCAATGTTGAAAAGAAAATAGGGTTTAGAAGACATCACCTAGGTGCTGCATCGCATAAGAAAATATTTACAAGTGAAGAGTTAAATCTAACTAATTTGCACTTCTTACTACGGCTACTGTTACCATCATTAGTTGGCCATTCCAACACAAGGGTCTTGGGATGCAGTTGCAGTGCATAAGCTCAGAAGATCAAGTAACTTATTAGTAGTATGAACACAAATAAAAAAAAATTTTGCTGTGAAGGGGATGAAATGGTTTTTTATTACATGGTTAAGAAATGCGATAAAGCCATCATAAAAGTTATTGACATTTAACAAACTAATGGGTTTCTGATGAATGTTCAGATGGGCCCAAGATACTAATATGATTAGTGCCTCTAAAGTTGCAAGATCTCCTAGTGGGAAAATAAAAGCATCAACATGATTCAGCATTTCAGTTATTCTTTCTGGCATACCTGAGACGACTAATTCTTTGCCAGTTTGTGAGTCAGACGAATAGCTCAACAATTTTAGGCTTCTTGAGATGATGCTTAACACTTAGCTCCCTCTGAGATAAGTAGCTTCTGAGACCAGTTTTGATAACCCCGGTCACCTCCTCCATATACCAAATGTAAATTTCTTTCTGCTATGCGTTGACCAAAATCTATGGTTGCTTCAACGAACTCTTTATGTTTGCCATAGTTAAATCCAAAGAGCACACAAATATTCTTGAATTGTTTATTAGGAGTAGTTACCATTGGGATACTTCTCAAAAATAATTTGTGAGTCCAAAAAGAAAGGATCATATATGAAGGATCTTGGTGACAATGGTTCACAGCTGTATATGAGGTAGCATGTCTATGTTAATTAACGCGTAAAGCACATGGCTCGAGAGTAAAAAAGGAAATAGTAAAAAGAAAAAGCAAACAATTATTAAAGACAAGAATACAATTGATAAAATAACGGTGAAATAAAACAACAGTAAAATAAAAGGATATTTATAGGTAATTGTGATTGTGGCTCACATCTTCCTCTGGTTTTATATCCAGAAACAGCTTGAACGCCCTCTATGGGTCGAGGATAGGCTTCCAATCCAGTTTTCTTATAAACTGGCAAATAAGGTCATTTATAGTTAGATTCTCAAGACTATATCGTATGCGCTCTTCTGAAATAATGGTCATAACTAGATAATTGCTCTTTGTACGCATCTACTGGGATGCGTTTCAAGAGACAAAAGGACATCATCTAATGAATCTTTATTCAAGCCATCCCTAATGAATTGAATCTTATCTTCCCTGTTATCAGACATCATTAAGAAAGAACAAGGATGTTTATCGAATTTCATCCTAACACACTTATGACAATCAACATGAAGTTTTTGAGCTCTTCATTTTCTTGAGTAATTTCTTTTACCACAACCAGGCATGTATGCAATAAATTTAGGAGGTAACTCACCTGCCAAACGTACTTTGGCCTCAATTAAACAACGGATGTCAGCAGGGATATTATTTCTCATAAGCAATCACATGCGTTCGGACCGAGCTTTATAGATTGTAGGGAGGACATTTTGAGGAAGTAAAGAAAATCGCTTGTGAAGCTTTACTTGAATCGCATTTCTGTCTATACCATCTTCTCAGAATATAAGTTATTATGGGAAACTGAAGTAACTGACTTTGATTGTCACAGAGTAGCGTTATCCGCCACTTAAACGAGGTAACAAACTAAAGAACACAAAGAAGAAAAGAAAAAAAAAAGAAAAGAAAAATAATAATTTCATAATCATCATTTTATTGAGTTTACCTCAAGTTATATTTGGGTGTCGTTGATACCTCTCTCAATTTCTTTGAGTTATCTTTCTAAATCTTCAACGTTGGATACCAACTCTGGAAGTTGTAGCTTCCAAATACAATGTGTTTTATAAAATTGTATCTGGCTTCTCAGATGAGATTGTACACGTTAAGGTTGTCTGAGAATGTTCAAGAGGATCTGTCTGGGAATAGGTGTAAGCGAGAATTGAATAAAAGTACTTTGCTTGTCATGAAAGACTTTCATTCGCTGCTTGTAAATCTTGGCATTTTCGTATGCATCATTACGAATTTCTTCAAGTTCTGCCAGCTATAATCTTCTTTCTGAGCTAGCTTGCTACATGTTAAAGTTAAATTTCTTGATGGCCCAGTATGCATATGCTCGAGCTCCACAGGTAGGTGGCAAGCTTTTCCATATACTAGCCTATAGGGTGACATCCCAATCGAGGTCTTGAAAGCTGTTTTATATGCCCATAATGCATTATCCAGTCTTAATGACCAATCTTTTCTGTCTAGTCTCACAGTCTTTTCTAATATGTGCTTTATCTCTCGTTTGGAGATCTCAAGTTGGCCACTGGTTGGCGGATGATATGGGATCGCCACTTTGTGAGTAATAGAATACTTTGTCAAAAGAGCTCTGAATGATTTGTTATAAAAGTGGGCTCCACCATCACTGATTATTGCTCGAGGGAATCCAAAGCGTGAAACAATATTGCTTTTCAAAAATTCAATCACCACCTTGTGAATATTGGTTCTACATGAAACTGCTTCTACCCATTTGGATACGTAGTCAACAGCGACCAATATGTATTGATGGACAAAAGAAGAGGAAAAAGGTCCCATGAAGTCGATACCCCATACATAAAATATCACAACCACTAAAATTGGGTTTAGTGGCATCATGTTCCTTCGCGTAATGCTCCCCATTCATTGACACTTATCACATGAAGAGCAAAAAATGTAAGCATCTCGAAATATAGTTGGCCAATAGAAACCACATTGTAAAGCTTTAGTAGCTGTTTTCTTAGCGCTGAAATGGCCTCCACAAGCTTGTTCATGGCATAATGAAAAGATATTTTGAAATTCATTTTCTTAGACACATCGTCTGACAATTTGATCTGCACAATACTTAAACAGATAAGGGTCATCCCAGAAGAAATTCTTTATTTCTGCAAAAAATTTAGCCTTGTCCTGCTTAGTCCAATGCTCCGGAAGTTTACATGTAACAAGATAGTTAACTATATCAGCATACCATGGTAATACTTCTACACTCATTAATTGTTCATCTGGAAATGATTCATTTAATGGTAATGGTTTTATAATTGTATCAAAATTGAGATGAGAGAGATAGTTTGCCACAACATTTTCTGTGCTCTTTTTATCCTTGATTTTAAAATCAAATTTCTGTAAAAGTAACACCCAACGAATTAGTCTAGCTTTTGTATTTCTTTGTGAGAAGATAATTAAGAGCAGCGTGATTTGTCAAAACAATTATTTTATAACCAATGAGATAAGATCAAAATTTCTCTATTGTAAACACTACTGCTAGCATTTCTTTTTCAGTGGTTGAATAGTTCAACTGTGCATCATTCAATGTCATACTAGCATAGTAAATGACATAGGGAATTCAATCAACTCTTGTCCTACATAATCAGATGCATCACATATAAGCTCAAATGGTAAGTTCCAGTTTGGGGGCTGAATGATGGGTGATGATGTTTACAACTGCTTTAGTTTCTCAAATGCCACAACACATGAATCATTAAAGACAAAAGGTACATCCTTAGCAAGTAAATTACATAAGGGTCTAGAAACTTTGCTAAAATCTTTAATGTAAAAACTTGCATGCCCAAGGAAAGATCTTACTTCTTTGATTGTTTTAAGTGGAGGAAGATTGGAAATGAGATCCACCTTGGCCTTATCAACCTCAATACCTTCGCTCGAAATGATGTGACCGAGAACAATACATTATTTTACAATAAAATGGCATTTCTCCCAATTTAGGATCAAATTCTTCTCTATACATCTCTGCAAAACTAGTGTTAGATGATGTAAACATTGATCGAATGAATCACCAAAAATAAAAAAATCATCCATAAAGACTTCAAGGAATCGTTCAACTATATCAGAAAAATGCTTAATATGCATCGTTGAAATGTAGCAGGTGCATTACATAATCCAAATGGCATTCTCCTATATGCAAAAGTGCCAAAAAGGCAAGCGAAAGTGGTTTTCTCTTAATCTTTTGGTGGTATGGGAATCTGATTATATCTTGAGTAGCCATCTAAAAAGCAAAAAAATTCATGACCTGCTAATCTATCAAGCATTTGATCGATAAATGGTAAAGGAAAATATTCTTTACGTGTCACAGAATTCAACTTTCTATAATCAATACATACACGCCATCATGTAGTCACTCTAGTAGGTATTAATTCATTATCAACATTAGTAACTACTATGACTCCTGACTTTTTGGGGACAACTTGCACAGGACTGACCCATGAACTATCAGAAATAGGGTAAATGATACCTGCGTCTAATAGTTTAAGGACTTTAGTTCTAACAACTTCTTTCATGTTAGGGTTCAACCGACGTTGCATTTCCCTGGTAGGTTTAGCATTTTCATCGAGGTGAATGTAATGCATATAGTCCACTAGGTTTAGACCTTTTATGTTGGATATGGTCCATCCTAATGCTCCTTTATGCACTTTCAAAACTTCCAACAACTTACCTTTTTGTTCGTCATTCAGGGATGATGAAATGATTACTGGCAGACTGCTTTCTTCTCCCAAAAAAGCATATTCCAAAGTGTCGAGTAATGGTTTGAGCTCAAGTTTTGGTGGTGATTCTGATGATAGGTTGAGTTTCTTCTCTAATGGTTCTAGTTGTTCTACTCTTAACTTTCATTTGTTAGTGTCCATGGATGGTGTTGAATTGAGTAAGGCGTTAACCTCATCTACTGATCTGTCAATATTAAAATCCAAACCAAAGTGAGTTAAACATGTTTGTAAAAAGTCATCGCTAAGGTTTGAAAGAAAAGCATTATCAACTAATTCTTTTATTAAATCCATATCAACAATTTCATCATCCACATTGTGAGGTTGTTTGGCAATGTTAAAGATATTTAATTCCATCATCATATTGCCAAAGGACAACTGCATGTTTTCAGTCCTGCATTGAATGTGAGCATCGACAGTTGCTAAGAAAGGTCATCCTAGGATAATGGGGATGTGCTTCCTTGAATCCTGGACTGGTTGAGTGTCGATTATAATGAAATCAACAGGAAAATAAAACTTATCTACCTGTATAAGCATGTCCTCCACAATACCACGAGGTTCTTTCATGAACCGATCTGCAAGCTGTAACACCACTGGAGTTGGGTGCAATTCTCCCAGTCTAAGTTTCACAAATACTGAGTAAGGCAACATATTTACACTAGCTCCTAAGTCCAACAAAAGCATTCTCAATTATGTGGTTCTCTATACTACATGAGATAGTGGGGGAGCCTGGGTCTTTGTATTTTAGAGCAATTTTGTGTTGGAGTATAGAGCTCACGTTTTCTGTTAAAAAAACCTTCTTTTGAACATGAATGTTTCTCTTTTTAGTACAAAGGTCTTTAAGAAACTTGGCATAAGATGACACTTGTTTTATAGCGTCTAGCAAAGGGATGTTAACACTTACCTGTTTGAAGATTTCAAAAATCTCACTTGTGGATTTTCCCTTTTTTTATTTAGCTAACCTCTAGGGAAATTGAGCTTTGGGAACGTATTCTCGTGGGTTGGTTTCTTCTTTCTCCTCTGATGATGAGTCTTCTGCCTTTACCGGTACAATTTGAGTTGTTTTTTACACCAGCATCTCCACTTTGTTGTTGACTTCTTTTCATTTTCGCAAGGTCATGACAGCTTTGACCTCCCCATGCTGCTAAGGTGAACTGGTGCTTATTTTATGCACTCCTTTAGGATTAGGCACAGGTTGACTTGGGAATTTGCCTTTCTCAACAGTCATGGCCAAAGTTTGAACTGAAGAAGCGAGTTATCCCACCATTTTTTCAAGGTTTGAAACTGATTGGGTTTATGAGTTAAAGCCCGCTCTCATCTCATTTCGCAGTTCATTAATGGTGCGGATTTATTGCTCGATTGTGGAGTGAGTAAGATTCTTGAAATTTTGAAATGCATCTTCACATGGTCTAGGTTGAGAATAGTTTAGGTTCTGATTGTATGGTCTAAATGGTGGTTGAGAGGCTTGAGGATTTTGAAGAATTGGTTGCATTTGTGGAGCTGGAGCTAGACTACTGGTCCATTCTGTTAGAATCCTTGAGACCAAGAAAAATTGGGGTGATCTCTCCATCCAGGATTATATGTGTTAGAGCAAGGGTTGTAGTTTGATTGCTTTCTCATTACACTTATGGCAATGGCTTGATCTGGGTATGAGTCCTGGTCATGTGGCTCCGTCAATTTAGCATCTGTTAACGATGCTATTTATCGGGAAAGACCTTCAACTATCTCTTTGACTTCTTTAATTTCTGAACTTGACTCGCCAATGTGAACCTCATTCACTCCCTTAACTCTTCTAGTATTTCTGAGTGAACGACTCCGTTATCAGGAATTATCCGTTCGTCGCTGGAAAAAATCCCAAATCTCTGTTGCACTTTTTGACATTAGCTCTCCTCCACTTGTTGCCATTAGCCACTCTTGCACATTCAGCAATAATCCCTCCAAAAAGTATTGGCATTGGTACCATTTCTCCTACTCATGACGTGGACACTTTACGAGTAGCCCATTGAATCACTCCTATGCTTCGAACAACTGCTCGTCTTCTCTTTGGGTAAACTCTGAAATTTTCCTGCGAATAGCATTGGTTTTATCTACTGGGAAATATTTATTCAAAAATTTTGTTACTATTTGTTCCCATGATGTAATGCTATTAGCAGGCAATGCATTCAACCATGAACGAGCTCTATCCTTTAAAGAAAATGGAAATAATCTAAGTTTAACATGATCATCTGAAAAATTCTCATATTTAAAAGTTTGACATATAGCATGGAAATCATTCAGATGATTATATGGATCTTCATTTTCTAGGCCATAGAATGTTAGGAGACAATTTAGCACACTATGTTTTAACTCAAAACTCCTAGCAACTACATTTAGGTATCGTATGCATGATGTGCTCAAGTTAGCTAAGGGACTGAAGTAGTCCTTAAATGGCCTCTCTTGTGGTGATGGTTGCAAATCCATTCCAATTTTATTTTAATTTCAATGTGTTTGTGTGTGCGAAGTGTTTTTTCTAGTTCAAAGTCTATAGGCTCAAGATTTGGTAATGACCTACGACCATGCAGGCAAAGAACACAGAAAGAAAAAAAAAATAACAAAAATAAAAATAAAGAGGAAGGAGAAGTTATGATACTAGTCTTATCAAGCTTTTATAATCTTGCAATGAAAACAAACTCAAGTGCTATATAAAAAAAATACATGAAACAAATTAAAATAAATCAATAGGCTTTTCAACCTGTAAAATTAAAAAAAATAACATGAAAATTAAATTATTAAAATTTAACGAATAAATAAAAATACTTATCTCAAAATGTAAATTCACTTCTTTTTTTTCTTTTTTTTAATAATAAAAAAAATTACAAGAAAACAACTAAAAAATAAATTAATTAATTAATTAAAAATTTATTCTACGAATTAAAATAACTTACCTCCGTGCCAATGGTGACAAAAACTTGTTGTGCAAATTTTTTTGAACTCGAAAGCACACGAATTTATTGTAAAATAAATCAACGATAACGAGTGTCGATCCCACGAGGAGGTGAATTTTAATTGTATGTAGAATTAATTTCTGAGTTGGTAGTTGGATTTATAAAAAAATGACATAGGCTATCTATTAATTTAAATTAAAGCGGCAGGAATAAACTATTAAAATAAAGTGCTTGAATCCCTGGATCTATACTTAACATGCACTATCGGCTTAACATTCATTATTAGGACCAATTAAATCATGAAGGGGGATTTTCCACTCCTCATGCACTAAGTGCTTCCCGTGCCAAATAATAATAACCTTGCCTAGGGAGACGATTATACTAGCCGATATGTAGACAAGATTATTACTATCTGTCAACGAAAAGTCAAAACATCCACATAAATTAGAGGAGAAGAAAAAGTAAATTTACCAAATTAAGCCCATAGAGCATGTTGAGACTTTACTTTCAACCCAAGCTTGAAAGGAAATTAGCTACTCATAATTGAACTAAGGGTAAAATGAGAATTTTATTAAAATATTTATAAAATACAAGGTGGAGATGGAATTACAGAAAATGGAACTCAAAAATGGATTCAGGGCTGTCAAATTAAGGGGCAAAGCCCCCTTTTTATAAATACAATGAGTAAATCATGACCATCGGATTAAAACAATTTGCACGCTCATTATTGCGCCACGTGACAAGTTCTTATTGGATGGAACACATCATCAGGGCTATCATTCCGTGTATATGCATGTACCGTACGCATGTTTTTCGATCCACTAGCGTTCTACCACGTCGCCGGTCAACGACACATCAGCATTTTAGTCCAATAGGATCGTGACACGTCATTAGTCAATACCACATCATCAGTCAATGCCACATAAGCGGTCAATGCCACATCATTCGTCCAATCAAATGCCGCCACATTGTTTAGTGCTAAAAAATATGTATTTATAATGGAGAAAATCATTATTTTACACTTCAAGTCTCACTAACATTCTTACTTTTATGTTTTTAAGTCTTGTGATTTAATTATATATGTTTTATTTTAATTAATTATTTTATATATTTTAGGGGACATCATGGTTATTTCACAATGAATGAGAGATCATATAGAAAAACGGACAGTAATTTTGAACTCAAGACAGTCGAAAACCTTAAAGGAGCCTAAAAAGATAAATAGTACTGTTCACACATACAGCACTGTTCATATATACGGTACTATATACGAAAATGTTCATGGCACTGTTCACATATATTGTATCTTCACATGTACTGTACGATGATGTGGCACTGTACAATGACGTGGCGACATTTGATTGGACGAATGATGTGGCATTGAATGATGATGTGGTGTTGACTGATGACATTTCACGATCCTATTGGACTAAAATGCTTATGTGGTGTTGACCGACGACGTGGCAGTATGTTAATGGACTGAAAAAATGTGTGTACGTTACATGCATATACACTGAATAACAGCCTTGATGATGTGTTCCATCCAATAAGAATGTGTCACTTTGCGCAATCCTGAACGTCCAAATTGTTTTAATTCGATGGCCGTGATTACTCATCGTATCTATAAAAAGAGGGCTCCCCCCCTAATTTGACACCCTGAATCCATTTTTTAGCTCCATTTTTTGTAATTCCATCTCCATCTTATATTTTTTACGTATTTTAATAAAATTTTCATTTTACTCCTAGTTAAATTATGAGTAGCTAATTTTCTCTCAAGCTTAGGTTGAAGGTGAAGTCTCAACATACTCCATGGGCTTAATTTGGTAAATTTATTTTTTTTTCCCTTTTAATTTATGTAGATGTTTTGACTTTTCGTAGACAAATAGTAATAATCTTGTCTGGATATCGGCTAGTGTAACTGCCTCCCTAGGCAAGGTTATTACTATTTGACATGGGAAGAAGTTAGCACCATATCTACTAGAGTGAGGTTCATGAGGAGTGGAAAATCCCCTTTCATGATTTAATTAGTACTAATAATGAATGTTAAGCTGATGGTGCATGTTGAGTACAAATCCGGAAATCCAAGCATTTCATTTTAATAGTTTATTCGTATCATTTTAATTTAAATTAATAGATAGCCTACATCATTATCATTATAAATCTAATCACCCACTTAGAAAATTAATTGCACAAGCAATTAAAATCCACCTCCTCGTGGAATCGACACTCGTCACCGTTGATCTATTCTACAACAGATTCGTGAGCTTGCGAGTTCAATAAAATTTGCATAAAAAATTTTTGGTGCAGTTGCCGGGAAGGTAAGTTATTTTAATTTGTAGAATAAAATTTTAATTTCTTTATTTATTTTATTTTCCTTGTAATTTTTTTTATTATTAAAAAAAAGAAAGAAAAAAAAGAAGTGAATCTGTAATTTTTTTTCTTTTCTTCTTTAAATTTTCGTAATTTAATTTTCATGTTATTTTTTTTGTTAAATTGGCAAGTTCAACCGCGTATTAATTTATTTTAATTTGTTTCACGCATTTATTATTTTTTTTATATAGCACTTGAGTTGTTTTTCATAGCAAGATTGTAAAAGCGTGACAAGGTTAGTATCACAATTTCTCCTTCTTCTTTATTTTTATTAATTTTGTTACCATTTTTTTTTCTTTTCTTTTCTTTGCATGCATGGTCGAAGGTCATAATTATATAATCTTGAGCCTATAGATTTTGAACTAGAAAAAACACTTCGCAACACAAACACGTTTCAATTAAAAATAAAATTAAAATGGATTTACAACCAGCACCACAAGAGAGGCAATTTAAGGACTACTTCAGTCCCTTAGCTAACTTGAGCACATCATGCATACGATACCCAAATGTAGCTGCTAGGAGTTTTGAATTAAAACCTAGTGTGCTAAATTGTCTCCTAACATTCTATGTCCTAGAAAATGAAGATCCATATAATCATCTGAATGATTTCCATGCTATATGTCAAACTTTTAAATATGAGAATTTTTCAGATAATAATGTTAAACTTATATTATTCCCATTTTCTTTAAAGGATAGAGCCCGTTCATGGTTCAATACATTGCCTGCTAATAGCATTACATCATTAGAGCAAATGGTAATAAAATTTTTGAATAAATATTTCCCAGTGCATAAAACAAATGCTATTCACAGGGAAATTTTAGAGTTTACGTAAAGAGAAGACGAGCAATTTTTCAAAGCATGGGAGCGATTCAATGGGCTACTCCTAAAGTGTCCACATCATGGGTACGAGAAATAGCACCAATGCTAATACTTTTTGGAGAGATTATTGCCGTATGTGCCAGAATGGCTAATGGCAACAAGTGGAGGAGAGCTAATGTCAGAAAGTGCATCAGAGATTTGGGATTTCTTCCAGCGACAAGCGGATAATTCCCAACAACGGAGTCGTTCACTCAAGAATACCAGAGGAGTTAAGGGAGTGAATGAGGTTCACATTGGCGAATCAAGTTCAGAAATTAAAGAAGTCAAAGAGATAGTTGAAGGTCTTTCCCGACAAATAGCATCGTTAACAGCTGCTAAATTGACGGAGCCACATGACCAAGACTCATACTCAGATTAAGCCAATGCCATAGGTGTAATGAGAAAGCCATCAAACTACAACCCTTATTCCAACACGTACAATGACGGATGGAGAGACCACCCCAATTTTTCATGATCTCAACGATACCAACAAAATGGACCAGCAGCTCCAGCTCTACCAATGCAACCAATTCCTCAAAATCCTCAAGCCTCTCAACCACCATTCAGACCATACAATCAGAACCTAAACTATTCTCAACCTAGACCATGGGAAGATGCAATTCAGAATTTCAAGAATCTCACTCACTCCACAATCGAGCAACAAAACCGTACCATTAATGAACTGCGAAATGAGATAAGAGCAGGCTTTAACTCACAAACCCAATCAGTTTCAAACCTTGAAAAAATGGTGGGACAACTTGCTTCTTCAGTTCAGACCTTGGCAATGACTGTTGAGAAAGGCAAATTCCTAAGTCAACCAGTGCCTAATCCTAAAGGAGTACATAAAGCATGTACCAGTTCACCTCCGCAGCATGGGGAGGTTAAAGCTGTCATGACCTTGCGAAAAAGAAAAAAAGTCGACAACAAAGTGGAGATGCCGGTGACAAAAATAACTCAAATTGTACCGGTAAATGCAGAAGACTCATCATCAGAGAAGAAAGAAGAAACCAACCCACGAGAATATATTCCTAAAGCTCCATTTCCTCATAGGTTAGTAAAAGTGAAAAAGGGAAAGTCCACAAGTGAGGTTTTTGAAATCTTTAAATAGGTAAGTGTTAACATCCCTTTGCTTGATGCCATAAAACAAGTCTCATCTTATGTCAAGTTTCTTAAAGACCTTTATACTAAAAAAAGAAAC
This sequence comes from Luvunga scandens, assembly GCA_030449905.1. NCBI lineage: Eukaryota > Viridiplantae > Streptophyta > Magnoliopsida > Sapindales > Rutaceae > Luvunga > Luvunga scandens. Next base: position 1,183,844 of record JASUUG010001008.1, read on the forward strand.
ATTCATATTCAAAAGAAGGCATTTTTAATAGAAAACGTGAGCTCTATACTCCAACACAAAATTCCTCTAAAATAAAAAGACCCAGGCTCCCCCACTATCTCATGTAGTATAAGGAACCACATAATTGAGAAAGCTTTGTTGGACTCAAGAGCTAGTGTAAATCTGTTGCCTTACTCAGTATTTGTGAAACTTGGACTGGGAGAATTACACCCAACTCCAATGGTGTTACAGCTTACAGATCGATCCATGAAAAAACCTTGTGGTATTGTGAAGAACGTGCTTATATAGGTAGATAAGTTTTATTTTCCTGTTGATTTCATTATAATTGACACTAAACCAGTCCAGGATTCGAGGAAGCACATCCCCATTATCCTAAGACGACCTTTTTTGGCAACTGCAGATGCTCACATTCAATGTATGGCTGGAAACATGCAGCTGTCCTTTGGCAATATGACGATGGAGTTAAATATCTTGAACATTGCCAAACAACCTCACAATGCAGATGATGAAATTGTTGATGTGGATTTAATAGAAGAATTAGTTGATAATGCTTTTCTTTCAAACCTTAATGATGACCCTTTACAAACATGTTTAACTCACTTTGGTTTGGATTTTGATATTAACATATCAATAAATGAGGTTAACACCTTACTTGATTCAACACCATTCATGGACACTAATAAATGGAAGTCAAAAGTGGAACAACTAGAACCATTAGAGAAGAAATTGAGTTCATCATCAGAATCACCACCAAAACTCAAGCTCAAACCATTACCTGACACTTTGGAATATTCGTTTTTGGGAGAAGAAAGCACTCTGCCAGTAATCATTTCATCATCCCTGAATGACGAACAAAAAGGTAAGTTGTTGGAAGTTTTGAAAGTGCACAAATGAGTATTATGATGAACCATAGCCGACATAAAAGGTCTAAACCCAGTGGATTGTATGCATTACATTTACCTTGATGAAAATGCTAAACCTACCAGGGAAATGCAACGTCAGTTAAACCCTAACATGAAAGAAGTTGTTAGAACTGAAGTCCTTAAACTATTAGATGCAGGTATCATTTACCCCATTTCTAATAGTTCATGGGTCAGTCTTGTGCAAGTTGTCCCCAAAAAGTCAGGAGTCACAATAGTTACTAATGCTGAAAATAAATTAATACCTACTAGAATGACTACAGGATGGCGTGTATGTATTGATTATAGAAAATTAAATTATGTCACGCGTAAAGACCATTTTCCTTTACCATTTATCGATCAAATGTTTGATAGATTAACAGGTCATGAATTTTATTACTTCCTAAATGGCTACTCAAGATATAATCAGATTCCCACAACACAAAAAAATCAAGAGAAAACCACTTTCACTTGTCCTTTTGGCACTTTTGCATATAGGAGAATGCCATTTTGATTATGTAATGCACCTGCTACATTTCAACGATGCATGTTAAGCATTTTTTCTGATATGGTTGAACGATTCCTTGAAGTCTTTATGGATTATTTTTTTGTTTTTAGTGATTCATTTGATCAATATTTACATCATCTAACACTAGTTCTGCAGAGATGCATAGAAAAGAATTTGGCCTTAAATTGGGATAAATGCCATTTTATAGTAAAACAAGGTATTGTTCTCGGTCACATCATTTCAAGCAAAGGCATTGAGGTTGATAAGGCCAAGGTGGATCTCATTTCCAATCTTCCTCCACCTAAAACAGTCAGAGAAGTAAGAGCTTTCTTTGGGCATGCGTGTTTCTACAAATGTTTCATTAAAGATTTTAGCAAAGTTTCTAGACCCTTATGCAATTTGCTTGCTAAGGATGTACCTTTTGTCTTTGATGATTAATGTCTTGTGACATTTGAGAAACTAAAGCAGTTGTTAACATCATCACCCATCATTCAGCCCCTAAACTGGAACTTACCATTTGGGCTCATGTGCAATGCATCTGATTATGCAGTAGGAGTAGTATTAGGACAAAGAGTTGATCGAATTCCCCATGTCATTTACTATGCTAGTATAACATTGAATGATACACAATTGAACTATTCAACCACTGAAAAAGAAATGCTAGCAGTAGTGTTTGCATTAGAGAAATTTCGATCTTATCTCATTGGTTGTAAAATAATTGTTTTCACAGATCATGCTGCTCTTAAATATCTTCTCACAACGAAATATACAAAAGCTACACTAATTCGTTGGGTGTTATTTTTGCAGGAATTTGACTTTGAAATCAAGGATAAAAAGGGCACAAAAAATGTTGTGGCAAACCATCTCTCTCGTCTCAATTTTGATACAATTACAGAACCATTACCATTAAATGAATCATTTCCACATGAACAATTGATGAGTGTGGAAGTGTTACCATAGTATGCTGATATAGTTAACTATCTTGTTACAGGTAAAATTCTGAAGCATTGGACTAAGCAGGACAAGGCCAAATTTTTTGCAGAAATAAAGAATTTCTTCTGGGATGATACTTATCTGTTCAAGTATTGTGCAAATCAAATTATCAGACGATGTGTCCCAGAAAATGAATTTCAAAATATCCTTTCATTCTACCACGAACAGGCTTGTCGAGGCCATTTCAGCGCTAAGAAAACGGCTACTAAAATTTTACAAAGTGGTTTCTATTAGCCAATTATATTTCGAGATGCTTACATTTTTTTCTCTTCATGTGATAGGTGTCCATGAATGGGGAGCATTACACGAAGGAACATGATGCCACTAAACCCAATTTTAGTGGTTGAGATTTTTTATGTCTGGGGTATCGACTTCATGGGACCCTTTCCCCCTTCTTTTGGCCATCAATACATATTGGTCGCAGTTGACTATGTATCGAAATGGGTAGAAACAGTTTCATGTAGAACCAATGATCACAATGTGGTAATCGAATTTTTGAAAAGCAATATTGTTTCACGATTTGGATTCCCTCGAGCAATAATCAGTGATAGTGGAGCCCATTTTTGTAACAAATCATTCAAAGCTCTTTTGACAAAGTATTCCATTACTCACAAAGTGGCAACCCCATATCATCCACAAACCAATGGCCAAGTTGAAATCTCCAATCGAGAGATAAAGCACATATTAGAAAAGACGGTGAGATCGGACAGAAAAGATTGGTCATTAAGACTAGATGATGCATTTTAGGCATATAAAACAGCTTTCAAGACCCCGATTAGGATGTCACCCTATAAGCTAGTATATGGAAAAGTTTGCCACCTACCTGTAGAACTCGAGCATCGTGCACACTAGGCCATCAAGAAATTCAACTTTGACAAGCAGCAAACTAGCACAGAAAGAAGATTACAACTGGCAAAACTTGAAGAAATTCGTAATGATGCATATGAAAATGCCAAGATTTACAAACAGCGAATGAAAGTCTTTCATGACAAGAAAATTATGAGAAAATCTTTCACCCCAGGTCAGAAAGTATTTTTATTCAATTCTCACTTTCACTTATTCCCAAGTAAGTTATGCTTTCGATAGACTGGTTCATTTATAGTTCACACTATTTTTTCACATGGAGAAATTGAAATTAAGGATCCAAAGAACGGTGTAACTTTTAAAGTTAATGCTCAAAGATTAAAGTCATATCTAGAGTACAAACCACATGAAAAGGACACCGAAATCAATTTGAGTGACCCACCAAACTTGAATTGAGAATTTTTCTTATTTCTTTTTTCTTTTCGGTAATTTAAATTTTTGTGAAAGTGTTTTTATTTAATCATTCAGTTTTCTTTTATCACTTCTAACCATGTGTGCCTCAACTAGACAGATTCTCTTTAACGTTCTCAGACAACTTCAACGTGTACAATCTCATCTGAGAAGCTAGATACAATTTTATAAAATACATCATATTTGGAAGCTACAACCTCTAGAGTTGGTATCCCACGTTGAAGATCTAGAAAGACAACTAAGAGAAATTGAGGGAGGTATCAACGACACCCAAATAGAGCTTGAGGTAAATTCAATAAGAAGATGATTTTGAAATTATTATTTTTCTTTTCTTTTCTTCGTTGTGTTCTTTAGTTTGTTACCCCGGTTAAGTGGCGGATAACGGTACTCCATGACAATCAAAGTCGGTTACTTCAGTTTCCCATAATAACTGATATTCTGAGAAGAAGGTATGGACATAAACGCGATTCTAGCAAAGCTTCACAAGCAATTTCCTTCACTTCCTCAGAATGCCCTCCTTACAATCTATAAAGCTCGGTTCGAATGCATGCGATTGCTTATGAGAAATAACATCCCTGCTAACATCCGTTGGTTAATCGAGGCCAAAGTACGTTTGGCAGGTAAGTTGCCTCCTAAACTTATTACATACATGCCTGGTTGTGGTAAAGGAAATTACTCAAGAAAACGAAGAGCTGAAAAACTTCATGTTGATTGTCATAAATGTGCCAGGATGAAATGCGATAAAAATCCTTGTTCTTTCGGAATGATGTATGATAACATGGAAGATAAGATTCAATTTATTAGGGATGGCTTGAATAAAGAGTCAGTGGATGATGTCCTTTTGTCTTTTGAAACGCATCCCAGTGGATACGTACAAAGAGCAATTCTCCAGTTATGGCCATTATTTCAGAAAGAGCGTGTCCGATATAGTCTCGAGAATCTAACTATAAATGACCTTGTTTACCAATTTATAAGAAAACTGGATGGGAAGCCTATCCTCGACCCATAGAGGGCGTTCAAGCCATTTCTGGACGTAAAACCAAACGAAGATGTGACCCATAATCACAACTACCTGTAAATATCCTTTTACTGTTATTTTACTGTTGTTTTATTTCACTATTGCCTCATTAATTGCATTCTTGTCTTTAATAATTGTTTGTTTTTTCTTTTTACTATTTTCTTTTTGACTCTCAAGCCATGTGCTTTATGTGTTAATTGACACAGACATACTACCTCATATACAGCTGTAAACCATTGTCACCAAGATCCTTGATATATGATCCTTTTCTTTTAGACTCACAAATCAGTTGCTCCCAATAAACAATTCAAGAATATTTGTGTGCTCTCTGGATTTAAAAAGTTCGTTGAGGCAGCCATAGATCTTTATGAAAAGTGTGTGATGACTTTTACAAGGTGCTTTTAAAAATTGCTACCAAAATGAAAAGACTTATGAAATAAGTATTTATTAAAAGACTTAGCAAACTTTTTTTTTTAAAGAAAGTTATTAAATAAGTTGCTTTTTGCATTTAATCTTAATTCCAAATCTCCTTCTTTGTCCTTGAAGTTAAAAGTTTAAGTTTTCATGTGGATGTAAGAATTTTTTTAAAAATTATTCAATGAAATTAAAATAATCAATTTAATTATTTTTCCAAACAACTTTAGCGACAAACCTTTTCTTTCTTTCTTTTATTCGCCTCTGTTTTAATATTATTTTCATTATATATTTATTCTTAGATAAAGTACAAAAGAGGGACATCAAAATGCTCCAAATTTTTTATTCTCCTCTTCAATTTCTGCTAATGGAACATGCTCAATACACTATTCTACTGTGGACAAAATATTTTTTCTCCGTAATATTAATAATTTGATCTCTGTATCCAGAAGTAGAGGTGGCCAATGGGACAGACGGCTTGGGGCACAGCACGTTTTTGTACACACGGCACGATAGGAGCACGCGGCACGGCACGGACCCATGTGGGCTGGGCCGAGCTTAGAATTTTAGGCACACGGATTTTAAAAGCACGATACGATTAGAGATGGGCCAAAGCACGGCACGCGAAAAAGCACGCAATAAGCACGTTTTACTTTTAATGAAAGTAAACTTAAAATCTTATGATTTTATAAATAACTTGAAATTTAATCTTTTAATATATTTTATTAGCTCAAGTTTTTTAAATTAATTTAATCCTTAGTTTCAAAAAAATTATAATTGATTTATGTTTATAATTTATTAAATAAATAATTGATATCATGATTTTAATAAATAAAATTTTAAATATCATGTTTTATAAATATGTATTAATATTATTTATGAACTATGATATATAACTCTATGTAATTTCAAGTTAACAATTAAGTTAATCCTTAAGAAAAATTTATTATTATCGTTGTTGTTAAGTATTATAAAATAATATTAATACCATAGAGTTAAACTTAGCAATTAAAATTACATTCTCTTTTTATTATTAATTTATTATTATTGAATATGGACTTGAGTTTTGAATTTTGAATTTTATTAAATTTGAATAAAGGCACATGGATCCAAAAATATATATAGACTTGAAAAAAAATACGCTAATAATTTGGTATGCACTTTTAAAAAAATAAAAAGAAAAAGAAAAAAGTTTAGTGGGCTTTTTTTCTTAGGCATGGCACGACAAAACCCACGTCACTGCACGAGTGGGCACAACACGTGGGCTGGGCGGGGCAGGACCTAAGAAAAAAAATTAGACAGGACACGAGACGCATAGTGGGCACGGCATGACACATTACCAGCACAAACACAAGCACACATGGACTTTCCTTTACATACACGAGCAAGGCACGGCACGGCCTGTTGGCTGCCTCTATCCAGAAGTTGAAAAAGGTCTTCATTTTAAGAATTTAGTTTATCTCCTGTGAATTAGAATAAGAAATAAAAACATACTAATGTCGTTTTCTATTTTATTTGCACAACAGGACCCGGCCCATTAGTACAATACTTGCCCAGTCACAACCAGCGCAAACTTTGAACCCAATTCCGAACTTATTGTCCACATGGAATGATTTTCCAAAGATAAAGCATCAGTAATACATATAATACAACTCTGATCATAAAAGTAGTATATTGTGCCCACCTAATGATCTTAAATGCATCTAACATTAACATACTCATTACAGAATGTGGCCGCGTCAAAGATATAATTCAATCTATTAATCATTTTAGGCCTAAGCTCAATTCATTGTATAATCAGGCCATGCTTGGTGCTGGATCTTTCAAAATTTAATGGCCTAGACGCTAATATGTTTTCATCCGTTTTCATCGAAGTACTTACCCATCATAACCTTCATCCATCCATCTCTTCTATCTTGAGCTAGTCGAGCGTCGTTGCTTCAAGGATCTAATAACACCGATCGGCTTTTCCCATCATCTATTTCTTCAATGTAGACTCCACTCTAAAAGTTTTCAATGAAATCCATGGATAGACTAAGTAAACCTAGACAAATGGTAAGTGGCCTAGTTGATTCATGAGCACAGAAATCTGGTCTCTATCCTTACTTGAACATCAAACAACCACACACAGTTGAGTTCAGCTACCTCAATAAACCTGCTATCACTTTGACGGGCATGAAGTAAATAAAATCGTAATATTTACTGGTAACTGAAGCCTCTCTGCCCTCCCACATGAACAGGGATTCAACCTTATATCTTTTTTTTCAACGCAATAAATTTTACCGACTGAACTGGTTGGTACATAGAAGTACCGATGAAATTGATGGTAATACCAAAGATAAAAGTGCCAAGACTTTGGTAGAGAAGTCCGATTCCAACAGCTGGGTATACCTTTTCGTGCTGCACAAAGCCCTCTTGCCCCAATCACGCTGCAAAGCTCTGTTGAAGGACAATGACAATGTTAGCTAGATTAATTTCCCATTTTATCGGGCTGTGTTGCGGACAAATGCATAATACATGGCATGGTTTTGCAGGCAATTGGATGTGACAAACTTTCCTGTAAGTACTGATTAGATATTACTAGCCAATAAAATGATAATATTTATGTGCATGGTTTTGTATATTTGACATAATTTCATTAGCTACATATACAGCAAGAAACAAAAAATGGAGTCATCTAATTCCTCTACAATTAAAAATCAGAGGTATTTGCCATGCAATTAATTAACAATTTCCTAAGAGCAGACGTAGAATCATTGCCCATAAAGGATTCTTTATCATCATCTCATTTTTTACCCTAAAACCAAACTCCATTTTAGCTAGATGATTAAAGAAAAATTGATCAAGTTTGACTTACCATGGTACCATTTTTATAAAGATGGGGTTGTGGCAAAGATGAAAACAAAGATCCTTCCTAGACAAAGTCGTGATCAAGGATGAATCAGAGACTCAACTGAAACGATCTCTTTGTAGTCTCACGACAGAAACTTCACCCGCGGAATCTGAATCCGCAGCAGATTTAAAGACATGACATACCAGTGATAATTTGCAAGCATCACGAGGAACTGTAAGATCAATGATGTGTGAAATGCACTCTGCAGACTGCTGATCAACAACAGTTATGTCCATTATTTTACTTTAATCTCTACAGTCTCTCTTCCTTTGCAACTCAAAACAGAACTGATGCCTTAATGTGCATGGGCCAAAGCAAGACTTCTTCGTCAAGGTATATGTGTCAGTCGAAGTCAAGTCAATTAACAATGTTATTAAATTCTATCACCGCAAAAATAATAATAATAATGAAAATAATAATAAAAAGAGCTATGTTATTAAATCAGCGGATGAAAGTTGCTACAATGTTCGAACACTTGGTCCACATGGTTTAAACAAAAGCACTCGTACCGTCGGAAGAGCCAGGTGATGGGGCTAGTTGTATGATTAATTTATTCTTTTATTCTTTGTAACAGTATACATAAAAAAGATGTTTTGCAACAAATAAAAAACTACTTTTCTCTTTTCTGTTGAAAAAATAGAATAACAGAAAATTATTATTACTATTATTGCACGCAACTGGATACATTGGGAATTAGAGAGTTACGATAATAGCAGAAATACAATATCAGATTGTTTAATTATCACTTTTAAAATTGGTTTATCAAGTATCAACTATAATTTGGAAGCTAGAATGTTAAAATAACTGATTATGTGATAATATTATGAACTCCCAAACATGTGGGGAGTCTAAATCTATTAGGGGCGGCAATTTAGTTCATGATCCCTCTATTTCCCACAATTTGATTTGAAATAAATAGGTTTGGGTTGACACTTATTTTACTCAATATGTCATTCAGTTTCATAAATACGTAGAACACAATTTTAAGCAAGCAATTCATTTGTTCATTTATGATTTATTTAATAAATTGCACATTATAATGTCAAATTTTAAGCTAACATCTAAAGGTAACTTTGTAATTGATTGATGAAAAAGACAAATCGAATAGCAAATATTATATATGTATATTTTTTAATATTCAGGTAATACTAGATATTATTTTAAGCTAAAATTAAAATTTATGTTAATTGAATGAAATGAATTGCTTTGTTTAATAAAAATACTGAATACAGATTTACCAAATTTTCACCCAATTCATTTGGAGTCGACATGAATTCAACCCATCAGCCAAGATTACCATTGTAACATATGGACCTGATTAAAAACAAATTGAGTTTCTACAAAAGGAAAGAAAGAGAGAGAAAGGCATTTTTTCTTTCCTAAAATAGAAAGAAAGAGAGAGAGAGAAAGAGACCAGTTGACCCCAGTTGACTGACCCGACCCGTGGCGTTGACCCGGCCGAATCTCACAATTCTGGCCACCCCACCAGCCAAGCTTGGTACCGATCTGAAGATTGTGAGCCGCCGATTGTATCCATGCCGTCCTCGTCACTGGAAACTGGCCAGAACACAGGCGATTGAGCTCGAAAAGCCGCGGCCAAACTCGTTTCTCCCCACTGCTGATCTAACCGAAATAAGGACGTGCCACCACTTGGATCTTGTTCCTCATCTTCCCTTCATCGTTTCGTGACCAACCCCGTCACCTGAAACTGCCAGATTGCCACTGATCTACCGCCGAAAAGCTCACGGTTTTGGGGAGTTTGATCCGCCATTACTGCCAGCACCATTGGACTCACCGAGGTTAGATCTAGCATACCTGAGCTTCCCGTCATTGTTGACTGAGTTCCGGTCACCGTTGACCGTTAGGGACAATTCGATAATTTCACAAACTTTAAGGGTAATTCTATAATTTTAAAGTTTGTGGACATTTTGGTAATTTCATATCAGGGCAGTTAAGTAATTTATGATTTCAGGGGTAATTCAGTAATTTACGTCGTTATGGGCATTTTGGAAATTTTCATTTTTTCGGGGGTAATTTTATAAATTCAAAACTTATGGATATCTTTGTAATCAGAATTGAAGATAGTTTGATAATATGTAATTCTGAGGATAATTTGATGAATTTTGATGTCGAGGGCATTTTGGTAATTTTGCGAATTCGAGAATTTTTATAATTCGTGATTATAGTTAGTAATTATGTTATTTCCTTAAATTAGGAGGATCTGCAAACGAGAATCAACCCGCGGACGTTGTCGATACCGAGTTCAGACACCGGCACTGTGACTGAAATATACAAAACCTATTTTCATTATAGTTTATTATGATTTTAAAATATGGTAAAACCTGTTTACGAGATTGATTTTGAAGGCTTCAATTTAATTATTTTATAGGAATGGATTTTATTTGTGTTTTGGTATCTATTATGAGAAATGTGTTTGATTAATGATTTTGGTTACCAATTTTCAATATGCATGATACTATTTTTAAAGAAAAGAAAAGCTTATTTAAGATATGTTAAATGAAAAAGGAAATGAGATTTCGGATGAGATTTCGGATGAGATTTTGGATGAGATTATATGTTTATATATGTGTATAAAGATTGTTTGCAAAATCATTAGACAATACCTTTCCCCTTCAGATATACTGATACAGATGAGATGACATATGCATGCAGTATGATGAATACAGAGATACTTATTTTGAGATACAGATGAGATAATATTTTTCGATCTATCCTTGTAGCTCCGAGGTGTGATGGTACTCAGATAGTACGTCATTGCCCATCCGTTGAGGTCCGGATATGATGAGATATGTGATGATATTTTCTGATCTATCCGTGTAGCTCTGGGGCGTGATTGTACCCAGATAGTACGTCATTGTCCGTCCGTTGAGGTCCGGATATGATGAGATATGAGATGGTACTTCCCTATCTATTCGTGTAGTTCCGGGGCGTGATTATACCCAGATAGTGCTTCATTGCCCGTCTGTCGAGGTCCGGATATGATGAGATTATTTCCCCTGGGTACTTGTTTGATGATAGTTTTTGGTATTTCAGTATTGATGTTATAAGTATTATGAATTTCCATTGATTTATGCAATATATTTGCGATATCGTTATTTGAGTACTTGAATTGAATTTAATAAATTATTTAAGTTTTGTGATATTTTGATGAGATGGTGTTTTGATCTGATTAATTATTTTAGAGTAAAATTATGTTCAAAAACTATTATCTACTCACTGAGCTCACTGAGTTTTATACTCATCCTGTTTTATTATATTCCCCCTCCCCTCACAGAAGATTCGCAGGTACAACAGTCGACCCAGCAACAATAGTTATTTTCATAATTATGGCCACGTTATGATGTTAGGAATTATCGATTGATTTATTGAGATATTTTGAGATTGTATAATTTGTTACATTTCAGATATTGCAGATAACATATGTATTTATTGATATTGGATATTGAATAATTTGGTATTTTGTTAAGGAGATTGGTTGTTCGGAGATCATTACATTTGAAATTCTTTTAGGAGTGCTTGATTTATAATTTTACAGATTTAGTTATATGATAAATATAATAAAGACTTTGTCGAATTTTTCAGCAGAATCCTGATTAATCAGATTACATTAGAAAGATTATATAGAATTAGACCGATTCGCCCTGGGAGTTCGGGGCGGGTCATGTCAACCATCCCTAAAATTCATATAATTATATCATTACTCATAGAATGTCCTATCATAATAAAAATAAGTAGAGATGTCTAACGGACTGTACCAGCCATAAAAACAAGCCAGACATGGCATGGTTTACTGAGTTGGTGGCCATGACACTGCACTTTTTGCAAGACTAGTCCAGCATGGCGCATAGCATGAGATTTGTTTTTTCTTCTTTTTAATTAATTGCAGTTACCAAATTTATGGATTTAGCCACTTGAACCTTACGAATCTCTCAGACGAACACATTGATGGAGAATTTGATTTCTAGCCAATTATTTCTAAAGCTTAGCAAATAAAGCTTATAAAAAAGTGGTAAACGAACAAGAATCAAATGGACCCGATCCGCACTAAAGGATATGGTAAGGAATGATAGGCTTATTATCTCTCAAGGATATGGTAAACCCATGCTTAATCTGTTATTAAAATTATAAATTGGATCATTAGGGAAGTGGTAGTTGATGGATTTGCTATGTTGATCAAGACTGTATCATATTGGGCTAACCAATTACTCTTTATAAGTTATGTCCAGTGATAACTAGCTGGCTGGCTTTTCTTATGTTTAGTTTGATTTGAGGGATAAGGTCCATTATGTCTTCCTTATATATGTCATTTTATTTGTTTTTTAATAAAAAGCTTCACTCACTATCCTATGTCGAGGTTCATTATATATTTAACTCAAGACTCATTCTTAGTCGAGGTGAGATATTGTCCCTAACCACCCTATCATGCGCATGCTAGTGTATTTCCTTGGTTCTTATCACATGTTAAGTACATAAAGAGTCTAGTTCTAATATCATATAAAAGCTCATAAACCTCACTCATACTCAAACTTTGATTCAAGAGTTGAATTGCTCAACTCTTAACCTAAAATTTATTCTTAATAAATGTAAAATATTGTCCCTAGGAGAAATAATATATCTAATATTTTTGTTTAATAATATGTCTAATATAATTCTATAAATATTTGTAAATTAAAAAACAGTATGTGGATATTTAGCTCGAACGGATTTTTAAAAAAAAATTTAAAAAAAAATTGGTTGTGGATTTAAATTAATTCCTAAATTCTGAAAATAATTTTTAAAACCATCCTAAATGCAGACATGAAAATATAAAAATAACCGCGTAATTTCAAATTCCAACAACTTTCAAAACTGGTCAAGAGATCTATATAACATAGTTACAAAGAGCTATAATTAAGTCTGCTGTATGCGCCCTCAATTTTGTGCCCCAAATTAGAAATGATTTCCTAAAAAAATTATTGACTTTCAACCAACATCATAAAAAACACTTTGGTCTAATAAAATAGCATACGCTCACCTAAAGAACTCAAACACATCTAAAATCAGCATGTGTATCACAACATAATTATGTCTTAAAGAAGTAAAACGTTGCATTTTATCTACCAAGTTTAGGCCTGAGTTCAATTCCTTGGATAAAGATATCATACTTCGAGCCATCAAAACCGAACACACTACAAACAATTGTTCCATCTTCTCCACATTCATTAAAGAACTCACCCTTCTCCATCTCCAGCCACCCATCTCCTCTATCTTGAGATAGTTTAGGCATATTTGTAACATATGCACTGAAATTTATTTAATTGAGTGTGATGTTATTTTTATCATCGTCATAAATTTTTAAAATCGTCGGATTGTTACAAATCATTACTAGTAATCGGTCACAATTATTAAAATTGATCGCGTTCAAAATAATTTAAATTTGTCGCGACACAAAATCAAGATATTTCAGACACGATTCAATGGCCGTGTAATCGGATTTTATTTTGACACACGGGTCCGGAATTAGCTTAAAAAAAAAAAGAGAAAATGCCAATTACTATAAATGGATAGTGATGAGAGAGAGATGCATTTTTGCTTTCCTAAAATAGAAAGAAGAGAGAGAGAGAGAGAGAAAGACCTGTTTACCCAGTTTGACCAACCCGACCCGTGTGACCCACGACCAAGACCCGGCCATTTCTCCCATGTCCGGCCACCCCACCTGCCACGCTTGGTACCGATCTAAAGCTTGACTGCCGACCGACGCATTTATGCCATCATCGACACTGGAAAACGGCCAGAACACCGGCGATCCAGCTTCAAAACCCGCGGCTTAACTCGTTTTCCTCGCCATTGATTTCGTCGGTTTTAGGCCGATCCACCACTTGGATCTTGTTCCTCAGCTTCCCCTCATCGTGTTCTAACCAACCCCGTCACCTGAAACGGCCAGATTTCTGCCGATCGATCGCCGAAAAGCTCACGGTTTTGGGGAGCTCGATCCGCCGTCGCCGCCACGCATGGGTGGTCATCGCTAGCACCATTGGACTCACCGAGGTTAGATCTAGCAGACCTAAGCTTCCCGTCGCCGTTGACTGAGTTCTGGTCACCATTGACCGTTATGGGTAATTCGGTAATTTCATAAATTTTAGGGGTAATTCTGTAATTTTAAAATTAGTAGATATTTTGGTAATTTTATATTAGGGCAATTAGGTAATTTGAGATTTCGGGGGTAATTCAGTAATTTACGTCGTTAGGGGCATTTTGGTCATTTTGTATTTTACCGGGGGTAATTTTGTAAAGTCAAAACTTGTGGATATCTTTGTAATCAAAGTTGAGGATAGTTTGATAATATGTGATTCTGAGGATAATTTGATGAATTTTGATGTCGAGGGCAATTTAGTAATTTTATGAATTCGAGAATACTTTATTACGGATAAATGTCGTTTCGAGCATATTAGTTATAATTCGCAATTATGATTAGTAATTATGTTATTTCCTTAAATTAGGAGGATTCGCGAACGAGAATCAATCCGCGGACGTTGTCGATACTGAGTTCAGACACCGTCACTGTGAGTGAAATATATAAAACTTATTTTTATTGTAATTTATTATGATTTTAAAATATAGTAAAGTATGTTTGCGAGATTGATTTTAAAGGCATCGATTTAATAATTTTATATAAATAGATTTTATTGTGTTTTGGTATTTATTACGAGAAATGTGTTTGATTTATAATTTTAGTTACCGATTTTGAATATGCATGATAATATTTTAAAGAAAAAAAAGCAAATTTAAGAGATGTTAAATGAAAAAGGAAACGAGGTTTCGAATGAGATTTTAGATGAGATTTCAAATGTGATTTTGGATGAGATTTCAAATGAGATTATATATTTATGTATATGTGTACAAAGATATATGAATATGAGCATAATAATCGTTTTTAAAATCATTAGACAGTACCCTTCCCCTTCAAATACAGTGATACAGATGAGATGAGATATGTATGTGGTATGATGAATACAAAGATACTGATAATGAGATACAGATAATACAGATGAGATATAGGCTTTTGGGGCCCATCTGAGTACACTCAGAGGCTTTGGGCCGTGTACTCGGGCGACTTTATCTTTTGGGGACAAGATTATGCATGCACAGATATGATGAGATATGCGATGATATTTTTTCTATCTATCCGTATAGCTCCGGGGCGTGATTATACTCAGATAGTATATCATTGCCTGTCCGTTGGGGTCCGGATATAATGTGATATGATATGGCTTTTTCCAATCTATCCGTGTTGCTCCGGAGCATGATTGTACCCAGATAGTACGTCATTGCCAGTCCGTCGAGGTCTGGATATGATGAGATTATTTCCCCTAGGTACTTGTTTGGTGATAGTTTTCGGTATTCCAGTATTGATGTTATAAGTATTATGAATTTCCATTTATTTATGCAGTATATTTGCGATATCGTTATTTGAGTACTTGAATTGAATTTAATAAGTTATTTAAGTTTTGTGATATTTTGATAAGATGGTGTTTTGATCTGATTAATTATTTTAGAGTAAAATTATGTTTAAAAACTACTATCCGCTCACTGAGCTCACTGAGTTTTATACTCATCTTGTTTTATTATATTCCCCCTCCCCCCTCACAGGAGATTCACAGGTACAACAGTCGACCCAACAACAATAGTTATTTTCGGAATTATGGCCACGTTATGATGTTAGGAGTTATCGATTGATTTATTGAGATATTTTGGGATTATAATTTGTTACATTTCGGAGATTACGGATAACATATATATTTTATTTGGTATTAAATAATTGAGTGATTTGATATTTTGGTTGAGATAATTGATTGATGAAGTTGGTTGTATTCGAAATTATTTGGGAGTGCTTGATTTACAATTTTGTATATTTGGTTGTGTAATAATTTAAGAGGAGACTCTGCCGAATTTTTGGTAAAATCTTAATTAATTAGATTACGTGAGAATTATTATATAGAATTAGACAGACTCGCCTTGTAGATTCGGGGCAGGTCATGTCAATATTCGCTGGTGGATCTAGCACCACTTTACGCCTTTCCCCGTCGTCACTTCCCTCAAAGTAGACACCAAAATCTACGGGTCTTGTAAACCCATATCTGCTATTGATAAACTCAA